>JAOXOE010000256.1:46448689-46473385 GCA_028565055.1 Phoeniculus purpureus
TTGTGGAGTCTCCTTCTCTGGAGACATTTAAAACCTGCCTGGATGTGTTCCTGTGTGACTTGGTCTAGGTGATCCTGTTGTGGCAGGGGGACTGGACTAGATGATCTTTTGAGGTCCCTTCCAATCCCTTATGATTCTATGGCATGTTCTTTTCAGGTTTACCAAATCAATTTGGTTTGTATTAGGACTTCTGAATTCACCCACTGAAACGGTAACGTCCAGCATACAGAGGCTGTGCTCACTTAGCTACAAAACACAAAAGCAGTAAGGTCACCCCAAATAAGCACCTATCGCCGCTGTGACTGTCACAACCCAAGGGTCTGTATGATAGCAGGTGGTCCCAAGTCACCTGTTCCTCTCTGCCTAGCTGCAAGTAATTCTACTGTTAGAAGACACAACATTCATGTCACAGGCATACTCTGTGAATGGTTATGGGTGGTGTTTCAGCGTGTGACTGTAGCTGGGATGTGTGCAGATAAAAACCTGCCTAGTAATAAACTGTGAGTTCCCAGGCTGTAACATCCTTACAGCTGGATCTACAGCAAGGTGCTGTTCCGCTTGGGTGAGCTGCAGTGCAGGCACGTGGGGCACTAACAGTTAGCTGATGGCACGTTAGTAGACATCGTGGCGTAGGCTCAGTGCCTCTGCTGCCACGGGTGCACAATCTCACAGAAGTTCCTTTCGAGCAGTAACAACTCTTGGTAATTGCCGAGCGCAGCGAGAGGCAGCAGTCCTCTGTGTTCCATTACCCATTTTCCCAGACATCCACTTTTCCTGAGGAAGTGATTTGAGAAACAGAACCTATGTTTAAGGTCAATTGAAGTCTGAAGAGTTTCCAGGGTTTTTCTAAGCTGCCACTCTTCGGTGTAACGCACCGCTGCGAGCGTTTGGGAAAGGCCAGGCACGGGCATGACACGCTCTTGTGCTGAGAGCGCGGGCAGGCGTCTGCTTTCTGCTAGGGCAAGGCAGGTCCAGGCTAGAGACCTTGACTGAAAGAAAACTGCGGTTGGTGTGAGAACTGTGCCAGGCTGCCAGCTGCTCTCACTGGCATCAGCTGGGCTAAAGCGGTTATTTAAGGCATGTCACAGGATTTCAAATGGGAAAGAGAAACTGTTCTGGTGAAAGAGTAGTTGAACATTGAAACAGGCTGCCCAGGGAAGCAGTAGAGTCACCATCCCTGGAGGCGTTCCGCAGGTGAGTAGATGTGGCGTTTTGGAGCATGGTCTAACGCTTACGGAGGTGTTGGGTTGAAGTTTGCACTTGAGGTCCTTTTCCTTTTGTGATTCTGTGTGTCTCAGGCTGAAGGACGTTCTCATATGGCTAGTTGGGTAGGTCTCAAGAGAGTTCTTCTCCTACTGTGTTCCCAGCCTCTTCACCCAGGACAAAGTGATATATGTGCACTACAGCCTGTCTTGCTCCTCTGCAGGTACAGTAAGGTAAATAAAATGGGGCAGCCTAGGTTTTAGTAGCAAATGCTCATCATTCCTGGGAGACAGGCACAGTTAAAGGCAAACAGGAGGAAACTTGCAGGTTGCACAACAGTGGTAGATGGCACCTAAACAGGTTGCAGGGTTTGTCACCCTGTTTTGGTACCAGTTTTTTGCTGGCAAACTTTAAAAAGCCTCGATGCCTCTATACAAAGCCTTGTGTTTTATTCTCACCATCAGATTAACCTCTCAGCTGGACTCTTCTTTGACCTTGCCAGACCTGCAGATCTTGAATCATCTAAAGAGTATGAAGGCAGAAGGATTTCCAGAGACAGGTCTGAAGACTCATTGACCAGGCCAGGACACAGTATGCACTGGTGGAAGGACCACTGAGACTCCCAAACAACCCTATTTGAGGTGGTGAAGAGGGAGTGGGGGCTCACTTTCTCCCACCCCTTCTCCTCCAACACTTTGCTCAGGCTGGCAACCCGTGTTGAGCAGCCAAGGGAGAGCAAAGGGAGCTCAATGGCTGCTGTGCCTTCTCTGTGCTTTGGTCACAGTCCTAATTTGCTTCCTGAGTGAAAGAAGATCAACTGAATTAGGAGCTCTCTGTATCTGAATGAGAGTGTTTAATCCACCGCTGATTATGTGTCAGCACATAATCCACTTCCAAAGTTAAATCAATTTAGTTCTTCTGAATGACCCCATATCAAGAAGCTTTGAACGTGACTGAGAGGAAAACAATCTTCCTTAGCTAGGTGGCTTAAGAGATATCAAGTTTAAGGACGTTTGGGGCACCTGATGACCAAGGCAGATGTGAGGCATGGCAGTAACCTATTATCCTCAAATCCCATGAAGACTTTGTGAAAATCCCTTTGTCCGTGTCAGCCGAGGCATTTGGTGGCTTCAGCAGGGAAATGAGAGCCAGAAGCTCGCGGATGGTGGTGCTGGCTCATGTCCAGCTCCATTACTTTGCATGCCCAGAGCACATTCCTCCAGCTGAAGGCAACACCATGAACAAAACCACAATCTTCTGCCCACATTGTTTCCAGCTGCAGCAAATTTTAAACAGAATCAGATATTGTTTAACAAGGAAATGTGACTTTTTTGTTTGCTGCTTCTTGCAGGTTTGAGTTTGCAAACAGCACTTAAATCTCTGGATTAGAATGTTTTGTAATCGCAGTGTGGCAGACCATCAGCACAGCAAGCAGCTCCTTGATAAAGCCCAGTGGAGACACGGTGACCTGGGAGCGTGTAAAAGACCTCAAATTCAGTTCTGAAAGAACTGTGCAGGTTTGACTGAAATACGGGTGTGTGGTGACACTAGTGTAAAGCTAACAATCTCACGTCTAACTTCTGAGGTAGAATGACACTGAGAGTAGTATTTACTACTGAAAAGTTGCTGTTTGTAAGAGTCAAGGCAGTTCAGACAGGAGAAAGCACTGCAGAATGTCAGAAGGGTGAAAAAGGACAAGTTTGCTGCTGGAAGCTGTAGATAGTTTTGTCCTGCTTCGGCAGGGGGGTTGGACTCGATGATCTCTTTGGGTCCCTTTCAACCCCTAACATCCTGTGATCCCATAATCTAGATCATCACACCATTGAACCTGTGTCATATTTTACGTGCTTTCCAATTAAGTCTAGTTTGAGAGTGCTGGATGAATGTCACTGCCCAGAAAGTCAGAAACTGCTCATCACAGGTCAAAACAGGGTCTGGCAACCACCTCTGCAGCCCCCAGACGGCACATGTTGCCAATCTCGGTGCAATGTACAGAGTGGATGCAAATAGGAAGAGATTCAGGTCTTTGAGAAACAGTAAATTTTCACTCAGAAACTCATGGCATTAGTGGAAGAGGACCAAGGTAGTCAGACATTTCAGTCAAATTTGTCAAATCAAAGGTTTCATAGTACTTTGTGTTCGTGGTTTTGAAGCTGAATGTTTTTCATTATTATTACTGTTATTATGATGATGCCCTGAATTTTCCTACTTGGAAAATTCATCTTGGATGGGTTGATAATTAGTTTCTCGAAGTCTCTAATTGTTCTAGTTCATTTTTTGTAGAACCATACAATTGTTTAGGTTGGAAAAGACCTTCAAGGTCATAGAGTCCAATCGTTAACCCGACTGTCCCAAGGCCACCACTAAACCATGATCCTAAGCAACAGATCTACATGGCTTTTAAAGACATCCAGGGATGGTGATTCAGGTCCCTCCCTGAGTAGCCTGTTCCAAAGCCTGATGACCCTTTCCATGAAGAATTTTTTGCTGATATCCAGCCTAAATTTACCTGAACCTGGAGCAGTTTTTCAGCTAACTCTAGCCCTAACCCATCTCAAATTGCGCACGATACTGACAATTCAAGTATTGCAAGCCCTAGATTCAACTTCCTCTCAGCTCTGTATTTCTTCCACTCATCTTCCTGGTGTTAAAGTATGTGTCCATGACAGAAGCTGAGTATGCCTTTCTTTCCAGTTAGGGCAAAGCCCACCAACAGAAGGCCTTATCTCCACTGGGTTTGATAACTCACTCTTTCTGCTGGTGCCTAGGTTGTTTTGAAAGAGCTGGTGGGTTTCATACAGCACACGCCAGCTTCATTCCCTCTCTCAGACGTTGGCCGGAAAGCTGTTGTCACCTACGGATGTGGGAGCCCACTTTTTGAGATTAACATTCTATATGGTCTAGCAGTTAGATACTAGGACAAAGGCTGGACTTGATGACCCTGGAGGTCCTTTCCAGCCATGATGATTCTGTGATATTGCAGCCAGTGGCTTTTATGCGAGCAGGGTGAACAGGTCAGAAATCACCTGAAGGAGATCTGCATTGTAAGCAGCCAAGGCTAAACATTCCTCTCTACGGAGCGATGGAAGACAAGGCTGGATAACGAGTGGTTTTCCACCTTAGCCGACGGCTTTCGCACTTTCCTTTTGCTCTCTGCTGTACCCAGAATAAATTTCTCTAACTCATTCATAAAAATACCACTTTGTCCTCTGCAAATCTCTTGTGAGAGGCAGAGTCAACTGTTCTGAGTAAATGCTTATCAGATGCTAATAACACGGTTCGGTATTTCCTAATTGTATCTTCTAAAGAGTAAAACTGCGCCACTCGTGCCCAGAACACAAGCGTCTTAGAATTTCTAATACTTCATTTTTCCATTCCTTTCTTGCAGGTTGTCTTCTGGTATTTGCTACCTTAAATACAATTTAAATGTGTTTTGTTTAGAGACTCTCCTCCACGTGCTTGTATGACAGCAGGATTCTTATCCAGCTGTAGTATTAGCAGCAATTGCATAATATTTTCTTATCACCACAGCAGGCATGATTCGATCCTGTGGTTTTATCCAGCTTGCAACTGAATTCTGTGGGAGATCACCTTCATCTACGCTGGGAGCAGGCTTGAGTCCATTACAAATGCAAGTCAATCCCTTTAAGGTGTATTAGCAGAGGGCTCAGAGGTCCTGCTAACTCAGGGCACAGATCATCTGTCTGGATGAATTTGTGGGGATGCCTGGTGATTTGTGCTGCTCTGGTCACAGATGGAGACCAGAAGCCAAGCTAGAGGGATGGCCAGTTACTTGCTCCAATGCAGCAGTGCTTTGGTTTCGCTATGTTGAGCAGTGGCTCTTAAACGCTTGCCTGAAGTACCTGAATGTTGTGATGTCTATTGACAGCAAGTAACTTCCAATCCAAGACATTGATTTGCAATATGAGATGCAGTTAATACCAGTGTGAACCAGCTGGTGTTCATCTGCTTGTCTGTAGCCCTGAATTATTTATCTATTACCCATTGCACAGCATTTTATTGCTGCAGCTTTCTTGTTTGTGCCTTGCAATCATTCTTAGAAGAATAGTACAGAACCACAGAAAAATATCCCATGTTAGTATCCTGCAACTAGAAATCTCTTGTTTTACTGCAGCGGTTTTGAACAACATGGGAAGAAAGGACAATTTCTAAGATAGATGTTGTTCCATCAGCATAACGCTTTTGTGCCATCTGCACTCACCCAGAGTTTTTATCTTCCCCCAGTTCTCTCTCACAAATAATGAGTGATGCACTGTAGACAAGTCTTGCAGGTCATCAAGATTCAAAGGTTGGATGTATGTTAAGAGAGGAATTCAGATATCTTTAATGCTTTGGTCATTATTCCCAGAACAGCATGTGTTTGGTTTATGGACCTGCAATATAACCTGCCTGATAACTTATACACTGTTTGACCTACCACAGTCTCAGAGATTATTGGTTTTGCCCCCTGGAGTAACTGGTTTGTCCTCAATTCAGCTGGGACAGAATTAATTTTCTCCTTAGTAGCTGGTACAATGCTGAGTTTTGGATTTAGTGTGAGAATAATGTTGCTAACACAGGGATGTTTTCGTTGTTGCTGAGCACTGATTGCACAGAGCCAAGGACTTTTCAGCTATCTACACTGTCCTACCAGCGAGGAGGATGTGGGTGCACAAGAACCTGTGAGTGGACATGGCAAGGCCAGCTGACACCCAAACTGGTCAAAGGGATATTCCACAGCGTATGATGTCTTTCCCAGTATATATATATTGGGAGATTTGGCCAGGAGGGTGGTGGCCCACTGCTTGAGAGCTGGGTTAGGCACTGGTGAGCAGGCAGTGAGCAGTTAGAATCATTTAGGTTTGAAAAAGACCTTTAAGATCATCAAGTCCAACCATTAACTCAACCGTACCCAGTCCATCGTGCTTCACTTGTTTTGCGTATTCTTCTGTCATCATTACTATTTCCCCTTATTTTTCTGTCCTGTTATACTGTACTGAAACAGAATCACAGAACATTAAGGATTGGAAGGGACCTTATAAGATCCTCTAGTCCAATCCCCCTGCCAAGTTTTACTTTTTTCCCAATTCTCTTCCCATCTCAAGTGGTGGGGACTGAGCAAATGGTTGTAAGTGTTTAGTTGCCTGCCAGGTTTTGCTGGTGCAAAGCAGCAGTTACTTTACCATAGACTTCCAGTGGAAGTGTATTTCCCTGTGCTGAAGGCAACACGCCGTAGCTAAGGGAATTCCATACACAAGTAGTTTCTCTGTAGCCTTTTGGTTATGCTTCAAACTTTGTTAGCGTTATTTATTTATCGTGCATTGCCAGTGCGCTCGGTCCTGTGCGCGGTGTAGGGAAAGCACGCAGAGCCTGACTCCCAGCCAAGTCAAACTGGCATGCTGCGCTCTGGGGAGGCCGCCTTTCGCTCCCTTATCTTCAGGGCTTGCCAACCAAACAAAGGTTTCACATGGGTGCATTGGGTACCAGGCTCTTCTCTTTCATCTGCTAGAGGTACACTCCAACACCTTTCGGCATTTGCTTTGCGGAGAAGCTGAGACTTAAATCGGCTGCAGTGGGAATTCCGATGCCTCATTGTTAGATCTCACTGATCTGCTTTTATTTTCTCTCTCTTATTTCTTTTATCCCCCTTCTCGCACGCTGGAAAAGTGCTGCATCTTATTGGGAGCAAATGCCACAAGGCTTCTCTTGTTCCTTTGAACACAAGAGCAAAATTCTCCTGGCCATGAAGAGCACATTTGGTGATGTGAGGTGTTGCACAACCAAAAAGTTAACCTGCATGGGCTTCTCTCCTGCTTGGACCCCTAAGTGCTGCTCACCAAGGGGCTACAAAGCACCTTTTTCCTTGTGAGCTCTGCAGGGAGCAACCACAAGGCTACATTGGCATCTGGCAAACTTTGGACAGTGATGAGTTGGGGTATCATGGGTTGTAGGCAAGGGTGGGCAGGTCTTTCCAGTGCTGTCTTTAGACAGGGCCATCTCTCTTGGGAAAGCTCTGTGAACACCCACCTATGGACTCCAGCAGTTTCTGCTTATTCAGAGTGTTCTGGAGCAACATGGGACAGGCAACATATAGGTGGTCAAAGGTTGCCATGCCCTCATCATGGAGGTTGGGAGCTCCATGCTATGTCTCTTACAGGTCTGAGCCACAGCTAAGCCCCATGGCATTAGTAAGATCCCGGACAGACTTTGCAGTCCCTACAAAAACCCGAATAGCTGCAGTCCTACTGTCTTTAATGCTGAGCTAATGTAAAACAAGATGCTCTATGAGCAGCATTTGGTACTCTGGCTTGTAGGGTACCCACAGCTGGAGGGCTGGAGTAACAGAAAGTTACCCCAGCTGTAGGGGACATAAGCCAAAACTGGGAGCTGAAGGGAAATGTGAAAAACATCAGGGCTTCTGCGAGGACAATATCCCAAAGCAATAACATGTGAGTAAATATATGAGTAAGTGGCTGAGGAAATATATCCCTGGGTGTAGTAGGGAGAGTGAATGAACAAAAGCATAGAGTGACAGAAAAGAAATGAAAAATAGATGAGGAAAAAAGGATCATTTTACCTGGTGTTTATTTTTCTTAGGGGGAGTTGGAAGAGGGGAATGGGGAACGGGGAGAAAGAAATAGAAAGATTAAGAGCTGTGAAAGGAAGGAGAAAAAGGAAGATGGTGAAGGATATAAGAAGTGTTAAAAATAACATGTTGAAGTTATGAGATGGGAAAACATAGGCTGTCAATGGAAGAAAAAGCAAGTAGACTGAGACTTTAGTGTCCTTACACACAAAATCCTTCTGTTCAGTGTGAGTAAGCCAGTGAACCCAGTGAGATGCTCTGCAGAGCAAAGGGCTTGTCTGTGTGAGAGAAGGGATCAGAATCTGGCAGGAGGGTGATGTAGATAGAGAATTGAATGGCTGAGAAAGTGCAAGAAAGAAAATAAATCTATGTTGTGGAAAGGCTAGTGCAGAATGTTGTGGAAACTGATTTTGACTTTTCACCTTCTGCAATACATGACTGCTGAGAGGCAGGTCTGGTGTGGCTGAATGGTGAGCACATGAGCCCCTGTATTTTGTGTGCAAGTGTGAATCTCTCTCTTCAGAAGCTTTTCTGTTGCGGGTAGGACTCACCTGAGTGCATCCATGCGGTGACTTTTCTTGATGCACACTGATACATCAACAGCTGGTTGAGGACAGGTTCGAGTTCCACCAGGAGTCTTCCTTTAGTTTGACTTTATGCAAGATTTTGAAAGATAAAAATGTACTGAAAGTACCAGCAACTGCACTTGCAAATAGAAAAGAATTATCTGCATGAAAGCTTCTACATTTTGCTTTACTACCTCTTCATTAGCAGGTTTGGTTGTCTGTGGAGCAGGGACATTCTGTAATGATAATGAAAGCATTGCAGGTTAATGCATGGCAGATCTTCAGGATGGGTCTCCATCCTGAAGTTGCCATTGAGCTTTACTGTCTGTGTTAATTGCATTGCTGGGTGTTTTGAGATGTGGACAGAATAATTTGTAAGAGCCACTGTGTAGCAGTGATGCAAATCAGTTTGCTTGGTGCTCCCTTCTCCTGCAGCTAAACTGTTTCCTGTAATTGAAGTTGCCTCACACATGCTGATATCACACCACAGTCTGCAGCACACAACAGAGCGGAGAACTGGGCAAACATTGTTCATGCTGCTCCCCACTACTAAGACAATGGAGCAGTTGAGGTGACAGTGGTATCTTCATTCTCTCACTGCACAGGCTCCTGCGTTGCACTGCAGACCTACATGGAGAAAAGAATCTGGTTCTTTCCTCCAGGTCCCTGCATCATAAAACATAAAGCTGTTGTAGGTCTGCAGTGCAGTGGGAAAGGAGAGATCTGGAAGCAATGATTGACTTTCAGGTTCTGGCAGAGACCTTTGTTTTATGGGTCATCTTTTGAAGTAGCATGCAGAGAGCAAACTGGAAGCATGCTGGAAGCATCCTCATTTGCTGGGCCCTGGTGCAGGGGTGTGACTCACAGCAGTTCAGGGCTCACCCAGCACCTGCACAGCAGACTACAAGTCAGGCTGGGAGGCTGCCTCTCAGACTTTATCCTCAGTGGGGTTGATTCTGGGGCAGAGACAGGCAGCTGACCGCTGAATAAACCTTCTCTGCTTTCAACCACGGGGAGGACAAAAATTCAGGGTAACCTAGAAAAGATGAGTCAAAGATCAGAACAAAATCTAGGAGTCACCAGAAAGAGGGTATATGTGACGCTCATATATTGTGAGGGTGACAGAGCACTGGAGCAGGCTGCCCAGGGAGGTTGCAGAGTCTTTTTCTCTGGAGAGGTTTAAAACCCACCTAGATACGTTCCTGTGGGACTTGATCTAGGAGATCCTGCTATGGCAGGTGGATTGGACTGGATGATCGTTCAAGGTCTCTTCCAATCCCTAATGTCCTGTGATTCTGTGACACTTGAGTCTACCCGTGCCATGTAGCTAGGACCATACACAGTGTACTGGAGAAAGAAGAGGGGATGCAACCCCCTCAGAACTGTCTTACTGGAAAACCTACGTGTGCAAGCAGGGAGCAATTAGATGGTGAAAATGGCATCTGCTTGTCCAACAAAAGCGTGAGAAAGGTAGTGTTTGATCATGAGTTTGTAACTACCAGTGCTGAAGCATCTGAGAAGCACCTGCAGCTCAGCTGCAACTGCAGTTGCAAACAAAAAGGAACAGGATGGAGCTGTTGATAAAATAGGATTTAGAACATTGAGAAGATATATGAAACCACTGAGATAATTTCCCCACTCCAATTGGGATAAATATACCTGTAGCACTGCCAGATGTGTTCCTAAAATACTCCACCAGCAGACAGTCCTGAGTCTCCTTAAGGATTATCCTCTGGTTTGTCTCCAATATCTAACGGCTGTTCTGCAGGATTCAGTGGATTCTTTCCTGAAAACTGGGCAAAGTGAGTGAGTGATTGTTGTCCTTTCTTGGACAGTCTTTCACATACTGGAAAACTATTATAAAATCTCCCTCTGGAGCTTCTCGAGTGACCAACCTAATTATCTGAGCTCTTTCTGATAGGCCACATTTTCTAAATGTCTCATATTCTTACTGCTCTTTTTAAAAGCCAGCCAGAACTGGATCCATTATTCCAGCTGGGTCTCCACCAGTGCCTTGCAGAGCTGAATAATTCTCTGTTGAACATGACACTCCTGCAATAATACATCTCAGTATGAGGTTTGCCTTTCAGGGCATTTACCTGCTTTGCTCATATTTGCTTTGAGTCTTCCTGTAGCTCTCTCACATCCTTTTTTTTTTGGTCCTTGCACCTCTCCTATGATTCCTCATTTTGTATTTGTGAACTTGGTCTTCTGTTTCTTCATGCAGTGCTTTGTATGCATGGTTGCTAAATTCTGTCTTGATAGTTTTAGACTTCTTCTCCCATGTACCAGGATAATTCTAAATTCTGATGCCATCCTCTGAAGTGCTTCCATCCACTCCTACCTTGGTGTCATCTGCAAAGTGCTCTCTCTACTCCATCATGTCTGAAGATGGTGAGAAGATACTGAACTACTAGTAGAACATTCTTTTTAAATCTTGAAGAGATAAACAGCAGTTAAGCTCTGATAAGGAACAGTTAGGGATGACAAAGGAGTGAAGATACCTTAGCTCTCCGACTTGTAATCACACCTGGTATGGGTAGTTCATGTGTGCCACATACCTGAGTAAAGGCTGGAAAAACACAACCCTAGTTTTAGTGAGGGGCTTTCTTCCTCTGCAGATGAAAAAGAGTAAACCAGAGTATAAAAAGAGCCATACTGTAAAGCACAAGATAGTACCAGGAAGAAGTTTAGCATTCAGGGAAGGCACAGCACTGAAATACTTGTCAATGTTGCAGTATTTTGACATACAAGTGGGACACGTCTGAAGCCTTATCTTTGCCCTCCATCACCTAGTGCTAAGAATTGGCACAGTGACAGAATTCGTCTTGCTCAGGAGTCGAGATATTACATGAGCCATCTCCACAAAAAAGAAAAAGAGAAATGCCAACACCTGTAGAGGTTTTACAGCCCTGGGCTGGCAATTGCAGCATCTATAGTCTTGACAAGCTTGGGAGGTCTGGTGTGAACTCAGAAATGCAGTGTGCGAACTTGCTGTCTACGGAAATGTCAAGACGTGTTGGACAGAGAGGACACTTCCCTCAGCCTTTGGGGTGTCGCTAATCCTCCCAAATTTCTGTTAGCCTTGCAATTGCTCTCGAATGATTTTCCCATCTGTGTGATCATTTGAGAAAAAATAACACTTTTTTGCCTCTAGAAGGTCCTCGTCCTGCCTTCACTTGAAAATGGCTTTTCCTGTGTGGGTTTGTTTTCATTACCAGAGCTCTAAATGGAACAATGAGCTGAAAACAGAGTCCATGCCGTTTGTACCTGCTACTTCTTATTGGTTGGTTGTAGTAAATGTAGAGGTTCTATGGTGTTGGAACAACACTCCCTGTGCTGATGTTCCTTTTCTTTTTCCACAGAGCACATGCACAGAATCACAGAACATCAGGGATTGGAAGGGACCTCAGCAGATCGTCCAGTCCAATCCCCCTGCCACAGCAGGATCACTTAGACCAAGTCACACAGGAACACATCCAGGCAGGTTTTAAATGTCTCCAGAGAAGGAGACTCCACAACCCTCCTGGGCAGCCCATTCCAGTGCTCTGTCACCCTCACTGTGAAGTTCTTTCTCATCTACATCTTAGATTTAAAACTGTATATTCTTCTAATCTGACTATTGTTGGTTTACTGGTGTTTGTTTTATTGTTTGGCCATTATTTTACTGTGCATTAGTTTTTATCACAGTCTTGATTAAATGCTGAAATAAGATGAAGCTCAATATTTTAATTAATTTTACAGATATTCTCTTGCTGTGTTTTGTTTTCCTTATGGGTTCAATATTTTACTGTTGAGTGGGAGTGGTAGCCTGAGAATTAAATCCTTGGAATAATAAATATATTTCAGAAGGTAACTGGAGTTTTGTTATGTCTTCTCTTTCTTATGGTCAATATATGTATAGGCCCATGTACATATGTATGTCTATGTATATTAAAAATAAAGAATGTGGGTTTTTGTTTTAACAGATTGGACAACTTGCTTTTAAAGGCACAAAAAGACTTAACCGAATTCAATCTATAGTTTTTGAGACTGCATACAACACAAATGAGAACATGCTGATCTGTGCCCCCACTGGAGCTGGGAAGACTAACATTGCCATGCTGACAGTCCTTCATGAAATCCGCCAGCATGTCCAGCATGGTGTTGTCAGAAAAGACGAGTTTAAGGTAAGAGTTTAATGAACCAGTTAACAGCCTTTTAAGGTAAACCACATTATATGTTATAGATGGAATATGGAATCTGGACATTTTCAAGAGTATCACACTTCTCCAAGTGAAAGATAAGGCTAGTTTTGTTAAAGCTGTTTTCGTGTTCCAAAAACGTGAGTAAAAAGCTGTGGAAATGCGTTTAGCTTTGGTGCAGGACCAATTTTCAGAGTGATGAGGACGTATAAACAAAATCCGTTGTCCTTTAAATAGTTGCACATTTACCCTGCAAAGATAAAATACTTTTCATATATCACTACTAAGATTTTTCCCTGCCAGCAACTGATACCACATTTCACAGAAAGTTGTGATTTGTAATGGATGCCATGGAACTGTGGCATTGTGGGGTTTGTTCATTAATCGAATGTCTTTTCGGTGCAGATTGTGTATGTTGCTCCTATGAAGGCTTTGGCAGCTGAAATGACAAATTACTTCAGCAAGCGTCTGGAACCACTAGGCATTACTGTGAAAGAGTTGACTGGTGATATGCAACTGTCAAAAGGTGAAATTCTGCGAACGCAGGTATGCTCACTGTTTTAAAATCTTATTTTCTGTGTCTGCTTTCCTCTTAGTTGGAATCCCGGTATTCAGTCTCCTTGCAAAAGAATTTGTGAAGCAACAAAAATGTTATTACTAAATCTATAATTAAATAATGCTGGTTATGTTCCGAAACGCAACTTTCGTTTATAAGTGAAATATGAGACATGAAATGCCTTGAGCAATGGGATCATTAAACTTTCTTAGGTTCTTTTAGTTAGACTACTACAGTACTCAAATTCCATATAATCTTTGTGGAAAACGTTACCTGACTTGTGAACTTTAGTGGGTTGTGCCTGTGCCCTTTCTGGATTTAGAATACAAGTGTTGCATATGTATGTGTTTGCAAGAACCTAATATTCGTAACTTCAGATTTGACATTCTCTGATAATAACCATCTTTGAAGACTTGAAGGTCTGGTCTGAAAATAGCAAATTCTTAATAACTTTTAAAAGCTGTAACAGCATTGTTGCAAATATGTGAAAACAATACCTCCCTTTTTCATTCAAAAAATGTTACTAGAGCTGCAGGTTCCTGTTATGGCTCCTCTTACTTTTCCTTTTGTAAGGACAAATGAGACAAAGTATACTTAAAAGCTGTCTTAAACATCTGAATGTTCACAGAAATGAATAAAATTTGCTTTTTTAGTCCCATAAATAGTATTGCATGCATGGAGACTTTATCTGTTTTACCAGATACTACTTGTCACATTTATTTCAGGCAAATGCTGTTTGTGTCGGTGAAACACCATTTTTCAAAAATACTGAGGCACTTTTTAATACCATCTTACAATTTTGTCTTAAGACTAAAAACTTCACATGATGAGAAGAGGTGTCTATATCTAATTAATATTACAGAGGACCACTGTAGTAATCTAGTAAGAAGTCCTGGACAACAATCTTCTTTATTAGAAGAACTAAAGACATATATATGCCTACACATGGAGTTATAATGTTGTGATAATCCATTAATAACAAACCACTGCCAATGAGTAACAGCAATATCACTTGTTATTTTATCAGAATTTCTTAGTAACGGTATCTGCCTAAAATTTGAGTTTACAAAACAAAAAAACCACCAAACTATTCAATGGGATCTCTTAATAATTTGAATTATTTGTGTACACCAAATTCTTCTTTAAGATTATTTCCTGTTTTCACAGTACTTCTTGGCTAGGAGCATAATCAGGTAGCTCAGTGTTTTAATAGTGAAAGAGTGAGTAATTACTGCCAAAACTGAAGTGACAGTGGGAGAGCCTGCTGCGAATGTAACCACTAAGTCCAATGAAGAGAATGCAAGTAGAATGAGACAGTGCTGTTTTCTCTTGTTCTCCTAGTTTGCAATGTAATTAGTAAAATCTCACCTCATAACTGAAACTATTCTTACATCGAGTAAATAAGGAAGAGTATAAAAACCCGCAAACCCAAACATTTCAGGCATTATTAATTTTCCATACATTATTGCATATGAAAATTAATTTAGGAGTTGAAATTTTATTACACTAATTATCAGAAATCATTAGTATATATGAATTACTAATTTAGAGCAACATCGTAAGTTTAGAAAGACTGGTCTCATCATTACCTTGTATTTCAGTTCAAAATACCACTAGTACCATAATTCCTCATTTTCTCTTGGCGAAGAGGCTGAAGAAGCAGTATAAATGAAAAATCAGAAAGAAATGACAAGGAGAGTACCTTAGATTAATCAGAATTGTAGGAGGTGCAGAGGAGAGATAACACCAGTCAAAGAGCTACTGATGCAAATGCTGCTGTTCTTCCACACTGTAGCCTCTCAGTGGGTTCTGTTTAATAGCTGCTTATTGGAGTGCACAGACAGTGTACAGTCGTCTTACAAACAGAGAAAAGGGCACTTACTTGTGCTGGATTTTTCTTACCGCTCTTTGCATATATTATTTCCCATGAAAACTCATGAGCTTTTGTTCATCAACTCATGCACTTTAATCATCTCATCCAAGCAGGTTTCTTTCATTACTTTTTACCCTATATGTGATTGATTCTTGTTTCAAATCTACATCTTGCACATCAGCCTCTCTCACTTATAAGTTTCTTAGACAGGAATACTCTGGTATGTGTTGCTCCTTTATTTGTTGCTTTAGAGTTATTTTCCCATCTTTACCCAGCTTTCTTGCCTGTACTAATGTCATAGATTAAGTACATGTGTTTAACGGCAAGACTTTTTTTCCTGTGAGAATTAACACTGTACCAGGTCGATGCATGCACACAACTCAAATACACAGGGATAGTGTATGCAGTATGGGGGAGAAAAGATTGGAGTAGGATCAGCAACTGAAGATATTTCAGGGTGGATTGCTGTTTCAAAATTCTCAGCTGATTATTCTGAAAAACTGAAGGCCTGATATATAAATCTTCTGTGACAGTTGTCTTCTGCCTCATTTCTGAGCAGTTATGTTTTCACCATCTGAATGTTAATCGTCAGGTACATCAGTCACAATGAAAATTAAAAAATAAGGTGAATGTCATGTATTAGAAATAAAACTTTAGCCACTATCCTGATAATTTTATTCTTCATAATTTTATCCTTCATAGAATCATAGAATCCATTCAGGTTGGAAAAGCCCCTTGGGATCATCAAGTCCAACCATCAATCGTACTCTACAAGTTCACTCCTAAACCAGATTTCCCCAACAGTACATCTAAGCATCTTTTAAACTCATCCAGGGATGGTGTCAACCACCACACTGGGCAGCGCATTCCAGTGCCTGACCACTCTTTCTGTGAAGAATTTTTTCCTGATGTTCAATCTAAACCTGCCCTGTTGGAGCTTGAAGCTATTCCCTCTGGTTCTGTCACTAATTACCTGTGAGAAGAGACCAGCACCAACATCTCTGGAATGTCCTTTCAGATAGTTGTAGAGAGCAATGAGGTCTCCCCTAAGCCTCCTCTTCCTCAAACTTTCTTTCAATCTGGCATGCTTCATTCTTCATACTTTGCCTGTGTGTATTTCGTAAGCCTAAGTGAAGCGTTTATCATACTTAATCTCCTGAGGAAAAATTGATTTATCTGACAAATCGTTGCCTTACTTGTTAGGATCCCACTCTTGATATGTGGGAGTCTGCCTTTATAGAGATATTCTTAAAATACAAACATGCTAACCAAAAAAAGTCATGAGAATTTTAAATTCCTTTCTGATGAAATAAAATCTTTAAAATAAGAGTATTGTAATAAAAAGACACATGCCCATTAAAACATGGCACAATTGCGATACAATTTTTCAGCAATAATTTCCATGGTATAATTTATATTCATCCAGAAGGCATCCATGTATCTGGCTGCTCTATACCTGGTATTATATATGAGATATACGAATACTTGTTAAAGCTACTGTGGTTCCAACACATACTTCAGAAGCCAAGCTTTTCAGTAAAAGTTATGTATCATTTTACCATTAATGAAATTGCCATAAAAAGAAAAAAAAAATCAAAACAATTATTTTACTCTTCTGTCAGTCTTCTGACCTGTTCCCCACACCTTGTACAGTGAAAGCCATAGCTGCTACTCTCAGCGTAAGGTGTGAGGTGCACCTTTTCCCTTCATCTTTTTCCTGAAGAGACTAAGTATTAATAATTAGTGCTTCTATGTTTCAGACAGAATAGATCCAAGGTCGATTACAAAATTTGTATATATGTAAGTGGTTCACTGCATCTGGGGACAGAAGAACATAAAGTTGTTAAAAAGATAATTAACCCTAACTATTGTGCTGGGTCGTCTGGAAGGGCTGTCTTATGTTCTTTAAGGTTTTTTCAGTCCAAATAAAGAGATATGAACGTTTTTACTTTCCTTTCCTCATTAAAAAGCAACCTAAAGAATATTTCCCCACAGATAATATTTTTCCTGTGGCTCTATTCTAAACCTGTTTGTGTACTGACTTACTACTATCTAAGCGTGTTCATATATACAAACTTGCTATTACCTAGGAAACAGATACTTAGATAAGTAAATTTGACAGTGTTAACGAGAATTTGGTTTATAATAGAGAAAGCAGTTGTCCTCTTCCCTAGATCCTGTCACAAGTTGATAAGCTTATTTATAAACACAACTTACAGGTTCATGATCACTGTTTTCTTTTAGTGTCATGTCTATTTATTAACACTATGATTTTCCCCATTTTGCTAATTAATCATTAATATCTTTTAAGGATTTGTAGTAATCTTTTTAAAAAGTTTCAGTCAAGATATCCAATCCCTGTCCTCTTTTACTCAGTCAAGCATTTATTTTGCTCTAGATACCTCTTGAAAAAGATTTGCCCAATTTCAAAACTTCTATATTGGGGCCTGAGAAACAACAGAATCTGCTGTTGAAAACATGAAAATTCAAAGTTATGGAATATTCTTTACTTTAGTAGTTCTATGTTGTTATTTTGTGGAAAAAAATGAGACTGTAAGGTAAGCTTTATGCCTGTCCCTGAAACCTTGAGGTCTGATAGTGATTCATTAAATTTATTATAAATAGGCTACAAGAAATTGACTTTAAATCACAGTCATAACACTTTGCAGGCAAGTTAAAACTGAATTTTAGTAGAAGACGTTCAGTTCTGTGAGGATTCTGTATGTAACAGTTGGCAATTAAGTAAGAAATTGTTTTGCTGAATGCATTTCTATTTCTCTTTGAAGCAGCTAGTGAGATTTAATGATTTTTTTTTTTTTTTTTAAGAAGAGTGAGGTGCTTTCTTTAGAAAGCACTTCAACTTAATTTTAGGTTTAAAATACTGTTTACTTGAATTCTTATTTTGAGGTCACATGAAGTGAAAGCTGAACTCATTATCCCTGTGGGGAAATGGGTGGTACTGCAACTGTTTGGCCACTGGAGATTGAATGTACCTGGTTTATTTGTTTGAAGTTCTGTTACTTAGTGATTTATGCAAAAATAAAAGCCATTGCAGGAGCATGCAAGAAATGGCACCATAAGAAAAAATTACCACAAATATATCTGCACAAAACAATAATGTTTGGCAGTTACCTTTTCCAGGCAGAAATCCTTCAGTCTGTTTTGTCAGTGCAAAGATGAAGATATCAAAATGTACAACTTAAATGTGTGTCTTAGGGAGAGACAGCATTTCATAGGGAAGTGGGAAGTATCAGCTTGAACTTAGGTATGTGGGTGAGTCTTAGATGTTTACTGTGTTCTGGTGAAGGTTAGAAATGTAAGAAATTGATTCTGGATGCTGCTTAATTTTTTAATGTGAAAAATCTGTACAAATGATGTACATAAGCTTGAAGCTATTAGTTGGTATTTTAAAATGGTTTTCCTTGCTGAATCCTACTAATGGGTGTCCAATAAAAGTAGATGCAGTAAAGTGTGTCTGTCATATATAATGTAAGCATGGCTTCAGCTAGATGTTGACATCTGACATTGCGTTTAATGAATCTGTGTTTTCACTGTAACTTATTATTTCTTTTTTCTTCTCTACTAGATGCTTGTGACTACTCCAGAGAAGTGGGATGTAGTGACAAGAAAAAGTGTTGGTGATGTAGCCCTCTCTCAGCTGGTAAAACTCTTAATTCTTGATGAAGTTCATCTGTTGCATGAAGACAGAGGACCAGTGCTTGAAAGTATAGTAGCACGTACTTTACGTCAGGTAAAAATGAAAAAAATCTTCAAAAGACTTTCATTTTGGTCAGGAATAGATAGATTTTAGTGTAAAAGAAGATATGCTTCCAAAACAAAGTGAAAATGCTTAGGCAGCATGCAATTTATTTTATAGCTGTGCTGTGTTAAGATTTAAAAAAAGCTTTTTGTCTTTTACCTTCTCTTACATATTGTAGCAACTATCAGATTCCTAGAACGCATAATTTATAACAGAACTGTTTATTTGTGTACTTACTTAATGCGAATTTACAGACTCACAGAATAATTGTGGTTGGAAAGGACCTCCTAGATCACAGAATCCAACCATACCCATAACAACAAAAACCCTAAGTATTTGATTGATCGACAAACACAAAATAACTCCGTGCATGCCTGCCACTATAGCAGGGCATGAAGCACCATGTCTAAACCTTTCTTAAATACCTGCAGGGATGGTGACCCAACCACCTCCCTGAGAAGGCGATTCCAGTTCTTCACCACTCTTTCCGTAAAGAATTTAAGACACTATAGTGTCTTAAATCTAGGTAAATTTTCAGCACTGCTAGAAAAATACTATGTAATTCTTGGCACTAGATGATCTTTAATGTTCCTTCCAACTTTGGAAATAAAAGATCAATTATGCTAGAGTTTTAGTGGTACATCATAAATATCAAGATTTAAAATGAACAAAGTAGAAAAGGAAGGGAGAATGACACTTCTTAGGCTTGCAGAGTTAGACAATAAATAAGATTGGTCTTAGTGGTGAGATTATGCATTTGCAAGAAAAATAAAAAGTGGGATTTCAGCATGAATGAAGATATGGAATTTGGATAAATAAATAATGGTAAAGAGAGGATAGAGTACCATTTTTTCATGCAGACCTAAAGTATGTCAATACAAAGGATCAGTAATAAATTAAAAATAAACACAATTGGTATTGTTATGGCTCTATTTGTACCATGGTCAATGAAAGCCTTTTAGCTTTCAAGATGCTATTTTCTTGGCAAGGCTACACTAGCCTTGTTAAGGCTCTCTATGTCATCTAACTCCTCAATTCCTCAAGCAGAATAAAGTTGATGTTCCTGTAATCCAGTACAGAAAGTGTAATGTTCCTGTGTAAATAAGGACGTAAGGATTAATTCCTTAGCAGAGGCTAAATTGAAAGTATTAATTGTTCTTTTTGTAATGGGGAGTGGGGCTTTGTAAATTTTGTACTACCTCAAGGGCATAAAGCTTAACCTGCTTGATACCCTGTTTTCTTTCTTGAATGGTATCAATAATCTTGTTATCAAAAAAGCATCTCAGCTTTTAGCAGTGACCACAAACGTCATTGCCTTCGTGTTAGGTTCCACTTTTTAATGTGAAGTTTGGTGAGACTTGCAAGGTAGGCTTCAGCTGACTGAAATAGAAGTCTAGAGATACTTTACCTGCTCTGTGTGACTCAGCATGGCTTCTGCTACATTTGGCCCTCCTCTGCACACGCTCCAGCATGTCCACATCCTTCTTCTAATAAGGGCTCCAGAACTGGACACAGTACTCCAGGTGGGATCTCACCAGAGCCAAGCAGAGGGGGGGAATCACCTCCCTCAAACTGCTGGCCACACTTCTCCTGATGCAACCAAGGATCCGGTTTGCCTTCTGGACTGCAAGTGCACACTGCTGGCTCATGTTGAGCTTCTCATCCACAAGCGCTCCCAAGTCCCTCTCCTCAGGGCTACTCTCCAGCCAGTCACTGCCCAGCCTGTAGCTGTGCTTAGGATTGCCTTGACCCAGATGCAGGACCTTACACTTGGTCTTGTTGAACCCCATGAGGTTGGCTTGTGCCCACCTCTCCAGCCTGTCCAGGTCCCTCTGGTTGGCATCCCTGCCCTCCAGTCTGTCTGCAGCACCACACAGCTTGGTGTCATCAGCAAACTTGCTAAGGGTGCACTCAATGCCTCCGTCCATGTCACTGTCCATATTTGCCATAGTGTGTCTCTATTACAAGGCAATGTAGTGGTTTACTTTGTCTTCTTGATACCTGCGGAATTGTGGGATGTGATTTCTTTTAAGGTTTGGTTTGGTATTTTGATGTGCTTGTGCTTTGCCCGATGTGTTATATTATGGAGTATTTTATCCTCCTTGAGAATGCTCTCCAAATACTTCTAAGTCATCTTTGTTGAGAACTTTTAATTTTTCTGTTTTAATTGCATGGTTCTTCCTTTTACTTTAACTCAGACACCTGAGTGATACAAAATCTGCATTCAAAGTGAAACCTCTAATTGTTTTGAATAAAACTTATCTGGGTAGAAGTCACCAGCTTTTTTCATCTTTAGACATTTGCACATTTAGACAAGTTGAGAACCTCCTATGTGGCATCAGTTACAGTGTCTAAAAAGCCTTTTGATGACAATTACTGTGAACTTTATGTGTAAATAACTGTGCTAGTAAGAAAGATGTGAGCCAGCCTGCATGGCTCTTAATATTCCAGAAGGAAATGGGAAAATTTTTGCATGCTTCCTTCATTCAAGTCTTTTGGCTGGTTTTATTTGTGAAAATTACCTGGAAATACATAGAATATTCAGGTTTTTATATGGAACAGAGTATTTCATTGTAAAGCACTATTCCTGTCCCTTATTGAATTGGAAGTTATGTAACACAAACATTTGAGGAATTTAAGAACAAAGAAACAAATGTCTGTTACAAACAAAAGAGGTTGTCTAAGAGCGCTTTGGAAAGCAAAGACTTAGGAATGACATGAATTACTTTCTTCTTTCTTTTTAGAATTGTGATTTGGACTAAGGAAGAGAGAGTATCAAATTCTGAAGCAAATTGTACTGCTGTTGTTCCTCTGTCAATGACTGCTAGCCTTTCGGAGGGCCAAAGTGCAGTAAAATAGAAAGATAAATAAGCAGAGCACTCTGGTTCTTCAGTGCAAGATAATCACTAACTCAAATCTATAGTTTCTTTTTCAGGAAAGTATTAACTGCTTCTTTCACGTTACTATTACATTAGGGAACTTATAAAACTCTGTGCTTAATTTCTTGGCTTTTGACACTTTGATAATTTACAGGCTTTCTGTTTTTTAATAGGTTGAATCTACGCAAAGTATGATTAGGATTTTGGGCCTTTCTGCTACATTACCAAATTATCTTGATGTTGCTGCATTTCTACACGTCAATCCCTTCATTGGGCTCTTCTATTTTGATGGCCGTTTCCGACCTGTACCACTGGGGCAAACCTTTATAGGAATTAAGACAGTCAATAAGGTAAAGAATCATGAATGGCAAAGAAGAGGCTGCTGTTTGGTTTGATCAAGCTCGTGTATGTATGTGTAAGGGATACTGGTTTATTATGCTATAAATGTTTTACAAGTATATAGTCCTTTGTATAAAGATGCACATAATAGAAACGTGCCTTAAGAATTTTATTTCCTCAGTTTGTAATGCTCATCAATGGGCCTTGTTGCAGTTGGGTACAATGGTATGTGACTTCGCATTGCCACCACTTTGCTACTAAACTTTGCTTGATAAAGGAGAATCACCCTCAACAGCAGTCACTGTAGCAGCTGATTATTCTGCCTTTCTTTTTTCAATTTTCCATTTTTCTAGAAACACTGGTGTTTCTTGTTTGGCTATATGTTATAAGGAAAATACTAATTTACAAAATCTGGAGACACTCGCATATATGCACTTGATATGCATTAATTCTATTTGGGTATGAGTTATTTATGAAAACCTTATCATTCTAGGTAATTAACTATCATATACACATATTTAATAGGAAATCCATCAAAGTACTTTCTACTCTTTGTGCTCCTGCTCATTTTGGGAAGCATTAAGGTCAGGTATAAGATTCTTATTTTAAAAATGCAGTGCCACTTGACGTGTAAATTTTAATACTTCTTTGAATGCAAGAGTTAATACAAACACTTTTTCATAACATTTTCCATGCGTCTATCTAATAATTAAAGTTTATTTATATTAACTTTTAGATAATCTTATCGGCTATGATTTAAATCAATGGAAATCAGAAAATTTTCAACGTTTAATTTAATTCTTACTTGGTAATAGTGGTTCTATTATTTTTAAATTTTTTTTTTTTTAAAAATGGTTATAGCTTTTTTGCTAGCGTATTTAAGCAGTTCATTTCATCTGTGGTGCAGAAAAGAAACTTGTTTTACAACTGTAGGGAACCATTTGAAGTCTGTACACACCAGAACAGTTTACCATGTGGTGTTTACCGTGATTTGAATATTTTAACCTTCATACCTTGTTTCAAATACCTTTACTGTCACTTGCTGTTGCTTTTCTTTCCCTGATACTTTCTTTGAATATTCAGTTTATTGTCACTAAATGATAAGAAAAAAGGAAAGGCACCATGCTCTCTTCAGGGTGTACATCTGTTTTAAAAATCAATTATACAAGTAATATTTTGAAAATAGAAAATATTTCAAATCTCAGTGAGTTTTCTAAAAAACACACCAGTAAGGAGTAAATATTAGGAGTATTTGTGAGTATTTGATGTGAGTATTTGTAAGATTGTTTTGATAATACCACAGGCAGGAGTTTTTGCATTATAAAAAAATATCATCACAGATTTCACAGAGTAAATACATTTTTGCAATTAAAATTATACCTAATTATAGCAAATACCAGCATCCTTATGGTCTGTATGAGAGGACAAAACCAATGCAACCCCGAATCAGAAGCAGTTCTTGCAGCAAATAAGCAAGTGCAATTAGTCCATGCTGATGAGCTGCATGGCAATAGGAGGCTGTTAGTTACTTTAGGCAGATGCTTTGGTACTGATTTCTGATATCCTTCATAAAAAAAACAAAAACTCCAAAAAATGAGAGCTTGTTAGTAATGTGTGGAATTACATGCCAGCTGTAGGCAAACTTTCAAAGGAGGCAAGGACAGCATGGTGTAGTTAGCAAACACAGAAATTAGCAAGGAAAGCTCTTAAAGCTCTGTATGTTGAAATTCTTAGAGCATATGAGACCAAGAATAAAGTTTGGCATCTTTAGTCTGAGATCTGTTAATGTAAGATAGTTTTCTTTATTGCCAGTTATTTTTATATGTGTTGTAGTTTGAAAATTACCAGAATTTTCAGATTTACAGGTTTGTGCTTTCATGAAGAAAACGTTCTATTGCTTTGAGAGGACCCCGTCCCCCCAGTGACCTGTCCTGGAGGAGGTGATCTGTCCCAAACACCTGCCCTTAAGGGGTGTGTCTAGGTGAGCTGATAAAAGGCAACAGGGATAGAGGTCCTGGTTCTTTTGCTGAGGGCTTCCAGCCCAGCACAGGGGCTGTAGCCCCGTGCTAACCGCCACCCCCCTTCCCGGGGCGGTGGTGGTGGGGGAAGACGGCTGCCAGCAGCCCCCTGCCCTGGGACGGAGGGGGCTCACCGGGTCGGGTCCACTCCTGTAACTGGCAGGGAGTGGCAGGGACCACCCTGGCACAGCAAAGACAGCCGCGGCCCGGCGCAGAAGGTAGAGCCCTGGTCCAGACCTGATGCCACAGACCGGAGAAGCAAGACTTTGGTGCAGATCTACCACCACCCCCCTCCATGGAGCAGCCCTTTCAGCATCGCGGTGAGCTAAGGAACTCCTCTTTCTTCCTCCTGGAGCTGAGACAGGAGGAGAAAGAGAGAGGAGAGGGTCCTGGAAAACTCTCTCGGCCACGTGCAGAGAGTGGGGGTGCGGCCCTGCTGATGCAGCCATGCGGTCGGTCTCCATCCTGGGTCCTGCGCGTGGCCAGGGCCATGCTGCCGCTGCCATTTTAGTGAGCCCTGACCAGCAGGAAGAGAGACTGTTGGTCACTTCTGCCGCTGAGAAAGACTGGGGGTACTTGGTATTGGGGAGAATTCGTCCGTGCTTAGTTGAAGAAAGCAGAAGCACTTGAGAATCCTTAAAACCTTGGGCATGAAAGAGTCTGGGTTCTTTGTTTGAAAGCATGTCTCCTGCACCGAGGGATGCAGTTCAGGCGCTGAGGAATCAGGCTGTC
>JAOXOE010000256.1:46494099-46508169 GCA_028565055.1 Phoeniculus purpureus
GAGCTGTGTGGTAGGGGTTGGACTTGATGATCTATTAGGTCCCTTCCAACCCTGGTAATACTATAATACTATGATACTATGACTGGGGCATCTCTTATATGAGCTTGGAGAACAGAAGTCTTAGGTGGGCTCTCCTGAGTAGAGAATGTGAAGATGACAGAGCCAGGCTCTTTCATTAGTGCCCACTAGCAAGACCAGAGGTAAACGGTCACTCACACAGGAGGTCATGTCTCAGTATCAGGAAACATTTTTCTGTTGTGAGGGTGACTGAGCACTGTCACAGGAAGGTTGTTTAGTTTTCATCTGGGGAGATATTCAAACACCATCTTGTGTTCCTGAGCAACCAGCTCTGCGAGGTCCTGCTTGAGCCGGGAGATGGTCAAGAGGACCCCTACAGAGCTCTTCCAACCTCAGCCATCCCTTGATTCTGTAACTGTGACTCCTGTCAAGCAGGGGTTTCAAAATGTGGAGGCAGCAAGTCAATTGCTGTCTAAAAGCTGTTAATATGCTGATGGCCCTTGAGAGAATCAAATATTCTGGTGGGGAGAAATGCTCGTATTTGTACTAGCAACTCTCACAGAAGTTTTGTAAGTCTCTGCTAGGTCTGTGTCTGCTTCACTTGGCCTTGAAGTTTTGCTCACAGTTACTCGGTGGTTTTACCCCTGCCATTATGTAATTTCATAGATTCATCAAGTGCTAAATGTTATTATTCCTGTTTGTGGGGGCTTTCAAAGTAGGTTTGCAGAGAAACTATAGAGAGGAAAACGATGGATGTAGCATTACTTCTTTATCCTAAAATGTGCTTAGAAAACCATGGATATAAAAAATAAAGAGAATAATCATGTGCTTTGGGGGACAAGCTTGGCAATTTAGCTAAAAATACCTTGATGAATGAAGTCATACTGATAGGAGTCGGAAGTTTTTTCAACTTAGAATCTTTCATAAGCTTTACCATAAACCTGCTTTGATCATCTGTTGAACATGAGCTGTGTTTGTCCTCTTCCAGGATAAAGAGAACTGACAGTGCTAACCAGACCTTGGTTTGTTAGATAAAACAATCTTCCTGTTTTCCAGATCCTGTCACAAGTGGATAAGTTCATGATCACTAGACTGTGTTTTCTTTAGCTATCGTGCCTGTTTAATGTTAATTTAATATCTTTTAACAATTGGTACTTGAATTGTTTAAAAACTTTAATTTTAGTCAAGACAGTCAAACAACCCCTGTCATCTTTTACTCGTTCAAGTGTTTATTTTGCTCTAGGTATCACCTGAAAAAGATCCATCCCATTTCAAAACTCTGATGTTGGAGCCTAGGAGCTAACAGAATCTGAATTTTCCTTTTGCTGACTTATTTTCAACGGCAAAGCTAAAGACTACCCTTTACTTCACTAGTTCTAAGTTGAACTAGTATTGTGAAGTAAGTGAGACTGTGAGGCAAGCTTTGTGCCTGTCCCAGAAACCTCAAGCTTGGATCGGTTCATTAAATGTATTACGAACAGGCAACAAATAACTGCCCTTAAATCACAGAACAGCTTGCAGGCAAGTTGAAACTGAATTTCCATAGAAGAGTCTCCGTTCTGTGAGGGTTTTACACCTATCAGTTGGCAAACAGGGATTGTCCTTGTTTAGTGCATTTCTCTGTCTGAAGCAGCTGCTGAGATCTTTTCTTTACTAGAAGAGCGAGATGCTCGTTCAGTGACCACTTGCAGTCTAAATTTAAAACACTGTTTATTTGAATTCTTATTTTAAGGTCACATGAAGTGAAAATTGAACACCTTGTGAACAAAGCAGCTGTTACTGCCGCTGTTTGGCGACTGGAGATTGAATGCACCTGGCGTATTTGCTTGACAGCCTGTTACTGAGCCCAAGTAAAAGCCATTGCCACAGCATGCGAGAAATGGCACCATCATCAAAACTTACCCCAGCTAGATTTACGTGAAACAATAGTGTCTGGAAGTTACCTTTTCCAGGCAGAAATTCTCTCATCTGTTTTGCCAGTGTAAGGATCAAGATATCAAAAAGCACCACTTAAACGTGTGTCTCGGGAGAAGGTATTCATAGGGAAGTGGGGAATGCCAGCTTGAACTTCGCTACGGGCGTGGGTCCCAGGTGTCTACTGTGGTGTGGTGAAGACTAGAAATGTTTTAGCACGGATGATTTTTAGTGGGTCACATCAGTTAAATGACTCACATGACTACATCAGAAATTGATTCTGGAGGCCTGCTTCCTTTTTTGTTGTAGAAAACCTACAGGAACGATGCACAGTAGCTTGGAGTTATTAGCTGCTGAGATTTCCAAACTGTTGTCCATACTGACTCCTACTGATAAGTGTCTAACCCATGTAGATGCAGCAAAGGGTGTCTGTGTCACACACAGTGTAAGCATGACTTAAGGTAAGTTACTCTACCTTGCACTTACTTTAATGAATCTGGATTTTTCTCTCTAAATGCTTAATTTTTCTTTTTCCTGCTCTGCCAGATTCTTGTGACTGCTGCAGAGAAGTGGGATGTAGTGACAAGACAAAGTGTTGGTGGCATAGTCCTCTCTCAGCTGGCAAACCTCTTAATTCTCCATGAAGTTCATCTGTTGCATGAGGACAGAGAAGCAGTGCATGGACGTAAACCAGCACATTCTTTACAGCAGATAAGAGTGAAAAAATCTTCCAAAGCACTTAATTTTGGTCAAGAACAGACAGACTTCAGTGTAAAAGGAGACATGCTTGCAAAACAAAATCCAAACGCTTGGACACCTTGCAATTTGTTTTGTAGCTATTCTGCGTTAAGCATGAAAAGAGCTCTTCGTCTTTAAATCCTCTTCTGTATTGTAGCACCTACCAGATTCCTGGGACAGGTAATTCACAGCTGAGCTGGTTATTTATTTACTTACTTAATGCGAATTTGTGTTAAGTAACTGCAAAACTGAACAGTTTTAAACAAATAACAATCAAGTTAGTGCTTTAACACAGCCAGTGCTTTCTTGCTTTACCAGGAATGTTGATTTTGAATCAGTAGCTTTCCTAGTATGGTTTTTTTCTTCTAATTGAATGTAGTGTCTTAAATCCAGGTGATATTTTCAGCACTGTTAGAAAAATACTGTGTAATTCTTGCAACTAGATGGTCTTCAAGGTTCCTTCAAACCTAAACCGTTCTATGATTCTCCCTTTAGGGTAACTGATCTTTTCTTTCCAGAGCTTTAGTGGCACCTTCTAAATATCAGGAGATATTTAGAATATAAACATCAAGATAAATACGTATATGTGTAGAGATAGATAAAGAGATATCGAGGATATAATTGAGGGGAAGGGAAAAAACACTTCTTAAATCTTGTGCTAAAGGAGAATGCAGAGTTAAGCAATAAATCACATTGGTCTTAGCGGTGGCATTGTGCATTGACAAGAAAAATATAATGTGGGATTTCAGCCTGAATAAAGGTGATGGGATTTGGATAAACACACAGTGGTCAGGAGAGGATGAAGCGGTCTGGTTTCTGAAGCAGAGCAAAAGCACATCAGTACAAACGGTGCGTAACAAATCAAGCAGAAACACCACCGCCATCGCTAGGGTCCTGCTCACAGCGCGTTAAGTCAAAGCCTTTTCCGTTTAAAAGCCCCTTGCATTTAAAAAAAATGGCTGTCAAGATGTTTTTTTCTTGGTAAGGCCGGGAGTGGAGGGCAGCCGCTGCCCGCTCCCTGCCTCCGAGAGGGCAGGGGGGGTCACAGCAGCAGCCACGCTCACTTCTGTCCTGTCTCTCCCCACCCACACCCAGAAGTTGGGGGGCAAAGATGGAGCCCCGTGTTGACGTGCTGGGGCAAAGCTCCCAGAAGACAAAAAGAGGAGGGCTAGGTCATCAGCTCTCTTTGATACTGTCACCTAGCGCCCACCCCTCCCAGGACAGGTCGCTGGGAGAATTCTTGAAGCAAAATGCACATTTTTCTTCAAGAAAACACAACCACATACATCTGAAAACGCTGGTAATTTTCAAACCCTAACAACTGGTCTGGACAGCCTTGCTTCCATGTGATTCAAGTCGAGCATCTCAGCTTTTAGCAATGACCATGAAGGTCACTGTCGTCTTGTCAGGTTCCATTTTTAACGTGAAATTAATTTTGTGATACCTCCAAGGTAGGCTGCAGCTGTCCAAACTAGATGGCTAGAGACACTTCACCTGCTCTATACAGTTCAGCTAGGCTTCTGCTGCATTTGGACACAACCCCCCCCAGATCCTTCACCTTTGTGTAACTTAAGGAATACAAAATCTAAGACAATTATGTCCTGGGTACCAAATCCTGCTGTTAGTGTATTTAGTGTAACACAGCAGTATCCTGCTTCAACACTCATTTAAAAGCCTAGGATGTTTTAATCTTCTAGGATTTCGAGGTTGGGGTGGAGAGTGGTTAACTACAAAGTTGGAGTTTAATTCATCTGTAATTGAAGCTACTCATGCATAACCCTTCCTTACATGAAACAGTTGGGAAGACTCATAGAATCATAGGATGGCCAGGGAAGACTCATAGAATCATAGGATGGCCAGGGAAGACTCATAGGATGGCCAGGGTTGGAAGAGATTTGAAAGATCATCCAGTTCCAAGCCCTTTGCATAGGCAGGGACACCTTCACTAGCTCAGGTACTCAGGGACCCCTCCAACCTGGCCTTGAATTCTTGCCAGCAGGAGTGTCCTGGTTTGACACTGGAGATCTCCATTCTGATTGCCAGCAGGAGTGTCCTGGTTTGACACTGGAGATCTCCATCCTGAGGCACTGGGAGGTTACTGTCGCAGCTTGTGGCATTCAACCTGCATTTCCAAGCCAAATTTATGTGTCTCTGCAAATGGGGTGGGTGGGGCTTGGAGCTTCAAGTTTCAGGTGTTTGGCTCTAGCTTCTACTTCACTGTCCTTTTAGTCTGTTGTTCAGAGGGAATAGATGGCATCGGATGGACATGACAACCATCTTGCCCAGAGAACGTGGTGAGTGGAGAGAAAGAGTGGTTCCTCAAAGATCATCAGAAGGAAGGTCTCACCTGCATTCCGTTGTTTGCTGAATTGCAGAGAGCTCTTGCTGTGGCAGTCAGAACGCTGGGTATGAAGGACTGGCATGGAAGCACAGAGAAATGGACTTCAAAATGCCCACTGGTGCTGGGGGACACATGCGTGGACTAAATGGACTCGTTTCTCCCCAGACCCAGTTAGCTTTGGGTTTTGCCTGCAATTTGTAAGCGGTTTTCAAACTCTCCTTGTTTTGGATTTGTTTCAGCCCATTAGAACAATAACTAATTTAACTGGCTAATTTCACCTCAGGATAAACCCTTGGCGAGGAGGTAAGAAAAACTGCTGAAATAAATCACCTCATTACTGTGCAGTTTAAGACATCAGAAATACCGAGTAGTTCTTCCTAATTTGTAGTGGAGGGGTTCTGCAATACATCAGAGAAGGAATCCAAAGGAAAATCTATTGGAGATTAATAGTCACTAGCCCAAATTGGGGGCTGTAGTGCCCGGGGGCTGTGCTGGCAGACATACTTGACATTTTCCCCGTTCCTGGGCTACTCTGGCCACTGTGGGAAGCAGTGTGCTGAAACAGCTGGGCTTGTGCCCTGAACTGGAACAGTCAATCCTTGTATCACTTCCAGGACAGAGCTGCGACCAAGTCCTTTTGGTACTTCAGCCTTTTCAATAAATCACTGACTGCTACTCTAATAAAAGTGCGCATCTATGGCTTTTTCTTCTCCAGCTTCTTCATGAGGCTGTCGTAGGAGACAAGGTCACGATTCCTCTACAGATCGAGGTGTACAATATAGCGCCTTTCACATTTTGCAGGGCTCCTTATCCTGTCTTACACAAAAAACATCTTCCTTCTCCTCTTGGGAGTGTGTAGGGGTTGTTCTGCCTAGGCGGTGAATGACTGAAAAACAGAGAATGACCTTTTTTTTCTAACTTTTTTCTTTGTTTTTAATTTTTTCCTTTTATTCTTTATTGTCTTTTCTTTCTTCTTCTACTTTCTTTTTTCCTTTTTCTTTTTTTGTCTTTTTTTAAACTTTTTGCTTTCATTTTTTTATTTTATCTTTTTTATATTTTTTTCATGTTTTCTCCTTTCTTTTCTTTTTTCTTTTCTTTTTTTTTATGTCTTGCTTTTTGTTGGTCTTTTTAAGAACTTGTGTTTAACTAGCTACGTTGACCTACAACCGCACCAGAAAAGAACATTTTGAGAGTCGTATTCCTATGCTGTTCAAATACAACCTTACTAATAACTTTCTTGAAACAGGAATACCCTGATGCATCCGCAGGTCTGTCCTGATTTGTTCTTTAAACCACTTGAATTATTGTTGCGCTTTGCCCCAGGTAAGTGGTCACGCCACTTACTGTAGGAGCATAATGTAAAAGTATATATAGCAGGTTTGCTTTAACTCATGGCATTTTGCAGAGCCAGGGGAGCTTTTTACACCTGGGAGGAGCGTACGTGTATTGGAACTGCTGACGGCTCTACTCCTTGCGGAATGAGCAGCATATTCACTTTTCAAATTTCAGAGAATGTTTTTTGCAAGTGATTAACATTCACTCTGCTAAACATTTTTGTGGGGAAAATTGCTCTGAGCTCTGTTACATACAGTAGGCATAACATCAAACAGCTCCATGGAATCCAATTTACAGCACTGATGTTTAAAGTTTTAGTCTACAGCGCAGTGTGGATGTAAGATGGAAATGATTCAACTTTTTAATAGAACTTTCCACACTTTGGTAATATCTACTAAGCTTGTTAGCCTGAAAGAAAAAAATCTGACTGCCTTTAAAGGGCACTGCATTATTTTGTTGTAATTATTCTGAGATCCTGATGACTCCTTTGCTGCTTACGGGTATTTTAACAAGAAAAGCTTAGCAAGTATTAAACTCAAATGATACGGTCGTCTGGCTGCCTTCTCTCAAATCTGTGAATGGTAAATTAAATAAAAGCCATAGGGAAAGGTTTTGCAGTTTTATGGGAACCAAAGCTCATGGCTTAGGCACAAAAGTACTGTTGTCATCACAATCTCATTCTTCAAGTTTAAGTTTCCATTGCTTTCGGGTTCTGTATTACATGACAAAGTTATAGGTAAATAATAGGTGAGACAACACAGCAGGACAAGTAATCCCGGAGGTTCCTGGAGTGCACTGGTGAGAACTTTCTCCTCCAGATGCCAGAGGAGTGAAAGAGGATTGATGCTTTGCTATATGCTGTACTCATCAGCGAGGAGGGGCTTGATGGGGATGTGGAGATCGAAGGCAGCCATGGCTGCAGAGGGCATGATATGCTGGACTACTTCTCCTTCCCTGAAATTTCTGATGTTTCCTTTCTGAGCTTTATTTCCACATGAGACCTTATTTAAGAAACTTTCCTGCTCAACCCTTATGTAGTTTTCCTTGCTCTAGAAACATTTCCAACTACTCTAGTTTCTTATTCCTTCCTCTACCTCTTTTTGTCTGCCTTTTTGGCTCCCTCTTTAACTCGTTATTAGAAATCAAAAGCAAACAAGTTCACAGGTTTGTCACCCAAAGCGAAATGGCCAATTGTTACCAAATTATAAATTTTTATGTGCTTGGAATCTCATTCTTGATTAAGAAATTTAGAGCTATTAAGAAAAAAAGTGCAAGGCTGATAGCTAATGACCCAAAACAGTGGATTAAAGCTATATACCCTGTATCTCAGGGTAGCCCACTATGGTTCCTCTGTGTGTCTTTTGGGACTAGGACAGCATTGGCTTTCCACGTGATTCTTCATTTTTCAAGTCACAAGTAGCACTGCAGGAAGTTTAGGTTGGACCTTAGGAAAAATGTCTTCATGGAAAGGGTCATCAGGACTTGGAACAGGCTCCCCAGGGAAGGGGTTGAATCAACACCCCTGGATGTGCTTCAAAGTCATGGAGATCTGGAGCTCAGGGGCAGGGTTCAGCAGTGGGCTTGGTAGTTAGGTTAACGGTTGGACTCAATAATCCTAAAGGTCTCTTCCAACCTAAACAATTCTGCGTTTCTGTGACCGATGCCAGTCTTTTGTCTCTCACATAGGCTGATCAAATTTCTTAGCATCTTCTATTGCAGGATAAAACAAACTTACTGAAACCTTCTACGGTATTCGTTTCCAGCTGTGGTTTTGTGGGGGTTTTTTCATGGAACCTCCTTAATTTTCCAATTGCATGTTTAAAATACAAACAAAACTGGGGTGTAAAACTTTTGAGTTAGTTGCACTTGTGGAACATAAAGAGGTTTTACTCAATTCTATCCTTTTTATACCTCCAAGAACGGCACGCACTTGAATTGCTAACCCATAATCTTTGGAGCTTGCATTCAGATTATGCTGATTAACTCCCCAGACAAACCTCTTGATAGCTGCTGCATAATTCACTTGTTGCTGTAAGGAGGTGTACTGAGAATGTTGTCCTGTTTTGCAGCTGTGGCCTGTTTTAGAATGAGCTAAATTAAAACACAGTTTTAGGCACCATCAGCCTAGATTTATCTGTATCAGTTATATTAGTTCTGCCAATCACCTGCTCCTCTCGTCACCTGTTATTTTTTATTTACTGAATATCATCGATGAAATTACTGAACAGAGTCAGGCTTAGAAAGCAATTAGAGGCATCCCTTTTTAATAGCTGCTTTTCAATTAGACATCCTCTATAAAATCTGTCAGTGCATCAGCTTGTGGTAAATTTAATACATGGTTACTCGCTGTTCTGCGGTATTTTTAAATGATATGTTGTTCAGCTGTACGTCTAATGGCTTACATGACTCTGGAGCTGTTTTGTTCTCTCTCCTGACAACTCTGCACTTGTTTAAAACCAACTTTTTTGAAACAAGACTATTTTTTAAAACAAACTCTAATCTCAATTTGTTTGGAAAATGTAGGTACCAGGTATTTAAATTACTCTTCACAACCTTTTTTATTAGTTTGCACACAAGTGACATACGGAAACCATTCTGCAAGTGGTTTTTCATTACTGATATTGAACGTTTTCTCCCTTTTTGTAATGCAGAGTTTAAAAGGTGACAGCTATTGCCATGTAGTTTAAGTTTGATCATGATGGAATCAAGCAGTTAAACTGATTTGTAGAAAGATTTGTGTTTGCAGAAGGGTTTGTATTTCCTCTTGTTCTTTAGTTTGAGAACAAAACAGTAAGCACAGCATGAAAAGGCATCCTGTCGTCCAAGAAAGCCCGACATAACCCTGTGCAGAGCACAGGCACCTCTTTAATAGGTGTTTTCCTAATGCCACTGCTTGAGGTAAAGTACTGCATGCCTAATACTTAGCTGAGGCAAAATAACATGGCTTCTAACAGCGCTTTCTGCAGGGCTGCGTTTTTTCAGTACCTCTAGATTTTTAAATGTGTTCTAAATGGAGGACTGAGATCACAGTATTTTCAGGGTTCGTTGGAAGCAGCATAAAACTCATTTATAAAATTACTTAACTAGGTGGTTGCCTAGTAACAAATGCATTCTGTGCAGAATGTCCAAGTTGTAAATAATGCCCTACGTAGAGTCTTCAAAACAGTAGTAGTAGTAGTTGCATTTTTACTCTGTACTTTGGATCTTGCAGTTTTACTCGTGTTTCTGCTTTTGTTCCTAAAACTAGGAAAATTAGAACCTGTGTGGACTGATCAACAAATTATTAATTATTTTATTAAACAGGAATACAAGATACCAATAAACAAGTAAATGCTAGTAAAACATTCTAAAAGACTTCCTTTTGGTCATTTTGAAGCACCTTTAATTCTTTTTCTTCTTTAAATATTTATAAGCATTTCTCCCTTCCCTCCCCCCTTTGTTTTTCTTCTGCTTTATAGGATGGGAAAGTCATCGCTGTTGTGAGAGGCTGAGACTAGGGGACAAGTGGCTGGAGAGCATCCTGGCAGAGAGGGACCTGGCAGTACTGGTTGAAAACTGGCTGAACAGGAGCCAGCAGGGTGCCCAGGTGGCCCAGGCGGCCAGTGGCATTCTGGCTCGGATCAGCAATAGTGTGTCCAGCAGGACTAAGGATATCATTCTGCCCCTGTCCTGGGCACTCCAGAGACCTCCCCTCGAGTAGTGGGGGCAGTGATGGGCCCCTCACTTGAAGAAAGAGATGGAGGGGCTGGAGCAGGTCCAGAGCAGCACACAGAGTAACTGTGGAGGGTGTGTTGGAGTAATCCCGTGTCACCCGGATATCAGATTAGTCTCTAACCAATGGACAGTTCTTCAAAGGTTAGAAGATGTAAATTCCTTAGCTTCACTTCATTTTGCACTCGAGTCGAACAACCAGGGGTACACTTCCCAGCTCGGTTGCAATTCATCCCGTGTCTCAGGTATTTGAACACAAGGAAACAGGAAGGCTGCCAAGACTACAAAGGTCACACTAAGAACTTCAGAAGTCAGATAAGAGAGTTTTATTGCTGCGCTCGCAAGTGGCAGCTGTAATGTCATGAGGTGGTATGCAAATCTTAAAACATATTAGGAAGAAAACGACTGTGCTGTGAGAGAGGGGCACTTTCCTCTACCTGATCCCTTTCTGTTTACAGCGTAAGTGCAGGAGATCAGCTTGAGCGCGAGACCGCTGCTGGACAGCTGCCTCCCGTATCTCTTCTTCTGTGCGCGTGGGATTTCACGGTACGATAACCGTATTCTGCAAATGTGTGTGGCGAACGTGCTGCCAATTGTCCACGCGCCAGCTACGCTGATTAGGTGTGTCAATTAAACGTAATTACAGCAATTTTATTTCCTACTTCCAGTGTAACCGCCGATCAATAAAATAAAGTGAAGCTTTCAAAGAGAATTCTGCGCAAATACCGCGACAGTTCCGTTTTCCAAAGGAAGCCTTGTAGCTTCCACGCAACGCTTGTGTGTTTACCCAGATAATTAAACACACATGAAAACTGGAACGTTTGAGACTGTGTGAAGAATAGTGTAGTGTAGTGAAGAGAACGGCTCGCTTACACACATACCAACAGGGAGAGGGAATGTGAATAACTAACTCTGCCATACAAAATATTTCAGCAGCTTTTACTGCCGTTTCAGGCTCTGTGGTCATAGATGAAGGTATAATCTCTAATTGGGACCTCTAGGAGCAAACGATGAGTGATCCAGTGTGTTTCAATGGGCTGTATGTACAAAGGGCATCTGTACAATATCAAGATTTAACTCTTCTTTAGAGGCATCTGAGAGCAAACTGTCTAAATGCTTGGTCTTCAAGGGAAATCAGAAACTTGGCTGAAGAATGTACGCAGAACACTTCTAAAAATGTGTTGGAATTCTAAGAGTCATTGTGGGAAATCGAGTCTTTATAGCATTTGGAAAGATGAAGAGTAGATAAATAATTGAAATCGACTTATAATCACAGAGAGAATGAAAAAATACATTATGGGGCTGCGTACTCAGGTAATTTGAGTTTGTAAGTGCTGCTTGTGTAACACTGTGTATAACTAAAAGAATAAGCAGAACTCTGTATACGTGTGTGACGACGGGCAGACACGGGACTTCAGACTGCGGTCTGGATTTGGTGTAAGCATAAAACAGCTGGGAGAAGTGCTATGGTACGTGTCTTTGTGATGCAACTGTACCTCATTTTGCTTATTTCTATGCTAACTCTCAATATCTTGTGCTGCTAAGTGGATAATCAAGTAGACAATAAAAAATAAAGATTGTTTATACTTCAGACGAGTTGAAGTAATCACAGAATCACAGAACATTAGGGATTGGAAGGGACCTCAAAAGATCATCCAGTCCAATCCCCCTGATAGAGCACAATCCCCTAGATCAAGTCACACAGAAACATGTCCAGGCAGGTTTTAAACGTCTCCAGAGAAGGAGACTCCACAACCCACACTGGGCAGACCCTTCCAGTGCTCTGTCACCCTCGCTGTGAAGAAGTTCCTTCTCATATTTATGTGGAACTTCCTATGTTCCAGCTCACACCCATTGCCCCTTGTCCTATCACTAGATGACACTGAGCAGAGCCTGGCTCCATCCTCCTGACACCCACCCTTCACATATTGAGAAACATTAATCAGTCTCCTCCAAACTAAAGAGACCCAGCTCCCTCAGCCTTTCCTCATCAGGGAGATGTTCCACTCCCTTCATCATCTTTGTGAATTGATGGATTTATTTTGAGTTAAGTAGTCTTATTTAATTATGAAGACTAACAAAATGTTCCTGCAGAAGCAAAAGATGTTATTGCCTGATTTCTTACAGCACTCTTCATTTTTGTGGCTGGATATAAATAGAAAACTAATTGTCCAAATAATTTGCAAATTTTAGCTTTATAAATAGAGACAAGTATGTCAGAACTTACACACACATGCACAAATATACATGAAGTACATTGTGAAATATGAAAAACATACTTTGTGTTAAAATGTGCTATGTACTAGAAACTTTAATTATCTGCTTGTGTTAAGTCCCTGCTGCAGTTTTCATGTGGAGCTGAAATTCAGGGGCTTCAGTCAACTCCCCAACTCCAGGGCCAACTGCAAGAGCAGAGCACTGATGTTAAATGGCTTCTTTTTGCAAAGGCTTTGAAAGCACTGGAACGGGGACCTGTGGACCATGTTCCTGTGTGACTTGATCTAGCAGATCCTGCTCTGGCAGGGGTATTGGACTTGATGGTCTTTTGGGGTCTCTAATGTTCTGTGATTCCGTGAAGTGGGAAGTCTTGGGAAGCCACAACTGTTCCCCAGAGATTGTTTATATTTGAAAGGAGACTCAGCAAACCCCTTACAGTTAGTTGCTGTAAAAAGATCCCTCCTGCCATGGTTGTTACACACAGGTCTTGGTAGCTGTTTTAAATACTGGAAATGCTTTCCTCTGTTAGGATGGAGCTGCGCCTGCCTTCAAACTAGTGCTTTCAGGCTCTTAGGAGGTTTGGAAAATGTACGTTGTTATTGAACTTAAGAGAATAGTTTCCAGGTTGGAGCTCAGTTCCACTTTAAGATCATTGTGGTTATCATCAGGCAGCTGTGAACAACGGGCAGGACAAATACATCAGCGAGTGGTCACAGTTGGTAGGGATCCAAGTTAAAATAAAAATTAACAATTGTTTAAACATCAAGTAAATTAAACTTTTGTACGGGGTGCCCAGGTGCTGGCAGTGGGCGCTGCAGAGTGGCCTGATGAGGAGTGGCCAGGTGGTTCCAACAGACCCTCCACAGAGTACTGCCGAGCCCCACAGCCAGGATCATGGTCCCTCTGTAAAATCCGGTTACGAAATGGCATAAACACTGTGCACCAGTTGAGAGAGACAAGAGCGAGGAAAAAGTGTGAAAAACAACTCAGGTAATGCAGACAAACAAAAAAGAAAACAAACCACTTTTTCCCCAGCCTCCCACAAAAAAAACAACTCAAAACCATGTGATAGGGGTTGAATATAGCAACTAGGTTGTCATCTAATCCAGCTATAAAAAGATAAGAAAGGATAATGCTGCTTTGTAATCAAGGTGAACACTGGTTTTGTTCCCTGCTGGTGGGAGACTTCTGAAAATGTCATGTTTATCCCCATTATCTCAACACTTGGATATACAAGTTGTATTTGGGCATCCCCAGAGCTTCTCTGTGTACAAGGTGCTATGGTGGACCTCGTTCTCACCACCTTGGAAGGGCTGGTGACCAATGTGAGGCTCAAGGACAGCCTTGGCTGCAGCGACCACAAAGCAGTTGAATTTAAGATCCACAGGGCAACCAGCAGGAGGTAGTCTAAGCTTACGACCCTGGACTTTAGGCGTGCAGACTTTGATCGCTTCAGGGGTCTGCTGGCCAAAGTATCATGGGATGAAGCCCTTGAGGGAAGAGGGACCCAGGACAACGGGTCAGTATTCAAGGATCACCTCCTCTGCGTCCAGGAGCAATGTATACCAAGCAAGAGGAAAGCAGGGAAGAGTGCTAGGAGGCCTGCCTGGCTGAACAAGGAGCTCCTGGACACGCTGTCCCACAAAAAGAAAATCTACAAGGAGTGGAAGGGAGGACAGCTAAAATGGGGGGTATATAAGGAAGCTGCCTGAACAGTTAAGAGATCTGGTTAGGGAAGCCAAGGCACAGTTTGAATTGAACCTAGCCAGGGAGGTCAAAGGGAACACCAAGAATTT
>JAOXOE010000256.1:46513187-46532044 GCA_028565055.1 Phoeniculus purpureus
CCAGTTCTGGGCCCCTCAGTTCCAGAAGGACACAGAACTGCTGGAGAGAGTCCAGCGCAGAGCCACAAAGGTGATGAAGGGAGTGGAACATCTCCGTGATGAGGAAAGGCTGAGGGAGCTGGGTCTCTTCAGCTTGGAAAAAGAAAGACTGAGGAATGGCCTCATTAATGTTGATAAGTATGAAATTGGTGTATGCCAGGAAGATGGATCCATGCTCTGCTCAGTGTCATTCAGTGATAGGACTAAGGGGCAATGGGTGTGAGCTGGAACATAGGAGGTTCCAAATCAATATCAGAAGGAACTTCTTCACAGTGAGGATGACAGAGCATTGGAATGAGATGCCCAGGGGGGTTGTGGAGTCTCCTTCTCTGGGGATGTTTAAAACTCCCCTGGACATATTCCTGTGTCACTTGATCTAGGTGATCCTGCTCTGTCAGGGGGATTGGACTGGATGATCTTTCGAGGTCTATTCCAATTCTTCATGTTCTGTGATTCTGTGATCTATTCAGAATGCTTCTACTTCATTCACCTGGTGTGGCTTATTTGCAGATACATATGTGCATGTGTTTCTCCTGTATTTATATATCCACTCTTGTATGCAGGCATATAAAAAAGTACACACCAATACATGAGGTAAAATGGTCCACCAGGATAGCTGGATTGTGGCTGACCTCTCTATATGTTATTTCTGCATTGACTGATTAAATTAAAGCTTGATATCTCTGGAGAGGTTTCAGTAGAATTTCTTTCTCAGGTTTTGTACAATTACAGCCCATTTTGTTTCTTTAACAAATCCCAGACAAACTAATTTAGTGACGGTGAGCTCTTTTTATGTTCTGTATCTTCATCATTTATTTATGCCCTTCATTTTCATGATAACTGCCTTTTGCAATGTATGAGGATATAGTAGTTAAAATCATCTTCAGCCTGAATAAATAAAACGTTGTGTCTTACTTTATTTAAAAATACTATGTTCATGTGCTGTGTAGGATCTATACTTCAGAAAATGTTATACACAAGATGTTTACATTACCATCAAACAGTATGGAGGTATTGTTTTCCTTTATATTTTCTGGTGAAATTGGTTTGGCTTTAAACATTTAACATCTTGTCAGCTGCCTATAAGAACAGTTGAGGGAATCCCTGGAAAACTGGATGCTATAACAAGTTATGTGTGTAATAACCCATTCTTTCTTTGCTAGGTAGCCTTCTAAATGCTCACGTGCTACATTCTTGTGCTTTCTGCTAATTTATGCTCACATATTTGTATTTACACTCTATCTTGTCTACGGATTTGTATTCGGGGATTCACACTGATTTTTTGTAGACCAGAAGCATCACATTTACATCTTTCTGTGAATCAAAAAAATTACAAAAAACAGTGCATCAGCGATAGTGTGGCCAGCAGAACTAGAGGCGGCATTGCTCCCCCTGTACTGGGCACTAGTGAGGCCTCATCTTGAGTATTTGGGTCAGTTTTCAGCACCTCAATACAAGAAGGACATGGAGACGCTGGAGAGAGTCCAGAGAAGGGCAACAAAGCTGATGAAGGGCCTGGAGGACAGGTCTGATGAGGAGTGGCTGAGGGAGCTGGGGCTAGACAGTCTGAAGAAAAAGACCTTATTGCTCTTTACAGCTACCTGAAAGGAGGGTGTAGAGAGGTGGGGGCTGGTCTCCTTTGCACAGTCACCAGCAATAGGACAAGAGGAAACAGCCTCAAGTTGTGCTAAGGGAGGGTTAGGTTGCACATCAGGAAAAATGTTGTCTCTGACAGAGTGGTCAGGGGTTGGAACAGGCTGCCCAGGGACAGGGTGGAGTCACTGTCCCTGGAGGGGTTCGAAACCGAGTAGATGTGACCTTGGGGAACAGGGTTTAGTGGGCAGGGTCAGGCTGGGTTGCTGGTTGGACTGGATGACCTTGTAGGTCTCTTCCAACCTTAACAATTCTAATCAATGAACTTTGTGATTATTGTCAAACTTCTGTCAATTATTCAAAACGTAACAACACACTGACTGCTAACCCACAGTGAATTTATGTTCCTGAATCTTACAAAAGCAGAATCACAGAAGCACAGAACACAGGGACTGGAAGGGACCTCGAAAGATCTTCCAGTCCAATCCCCGTGACAGTGCAGGATCACCTAGATCAAATCACACAGGAACATGTCCAGAGGGGTTTTAAACATCTCCAAAGGAGACTCCACAACCCCCCTGGGCAGCCTGTTCCAGTGCTTTGTCACCCACACTGGGAAGATGTTCCTTCTCATATTGATGTGGGACCTCCTATTTTCCAGCTCACACCCATTGCCCCTTAGTCTTATCATCGGATGACAGTGAGAAAAGCCTGGCTCCTTCTTCCTGATACACACCAATTTCATATTTATCAACATTAATGAGGCCATTCCTCAGTCTCTCTTTTTCCAAGCTCAAGAGACCCAGCTCCCTCAGCCTTTCCTCATCACGGAGATGCTCCATTCCCTTCATCATCTTTGTGGCTCTGCACTGGACTCTCTCCAGCAGTTCTGTGTCCTTCTGGAACTGAGGGGCCCAGAACTGGAAACAAGATTCCAGATGCAGTCTGAGCAGAGTAGAGGGGGAGGAGAACCTCTCTCCATCTACTAACCACCTCCCTTCTGATGCACCCCAGGATGCCATGGGCCTTCTTGGCCACAGTGGCACATTGCTGTTTCATGGCCATCCTGTTGGCCACCAGGATCCCCAGGTCCCTTTCTCCTACACTGCTCTCCAGCAGGTCAGTCTCCAACCTATACCGGTACGCAGGGTTGTTCTTGCCCAGATGCCAGACTCTAAACTTGCCCTTGTTAGAGTTCATTCAGTGTCTCCCCGCCCAACTCTCCAGCCTGTCTAGGTCCTGTTGAATGGCAGAAGATATAGACACGTCAATTTTCTTAATCTTTTTACTTAAGTAAAAGGAATGCCATTAGATACAAAGATTCCTTCAGTACCCCCTACATTCCTTTCCGTCAGTGAAGCTGAATAGGGTCTGCTTGTAGCTACTGTCTCCTGGGTTATTTTCCCATACTACGGATGATACACAATAAGTACAAACCATTTTGGAAGCAGAAGAGTACAGTAGACTTTGCAACTCTTATAATGGAGTGATAGTTGTCAAAAATATAATTCATGAAAATGTAGAAGCATTTTGTTGTATAAAGTCAAAATAGTTAATGCCAGAACAGGACAAAGGGAAATGCTTGAAATACATTATTGCATGATCTTGCTATTCTAAAAAAAGATGCTGCGAAAAGCTGCTTCTAATTTTGAATAATAACTGTTGTTCAAGTCCACAGGCATCTGCAGAAATGCAATTGTTCACTGACTAATGACACATTTGCATAGTAATAGACCAGCTATTCTTGTTTCATTTTCTGTACAAGAATAGATATTTCTATTTCTATCCTGTCAATTAAAATTCAGAGTCATTTCTACTACCTGTGGAATCAGTACTGTTTGTTTTTCTGGCTGAATAATTTGCCTTCTACTTTAATTTTCAGTCTATTCATTTTTCCTCTGCATTATATCATATAGTTGGTTCAAAGTGCAAACTGAGGATCACATAGACCCCTGGTACACTGTCCTGAAACAGGTTTCCTATAGTGTCCAGAACCTGTTTTTAAGCATCAATTCCATAACTGAGCAAAAGAGAATAGACCAAAATCACAAAAAAAAAGTGCTTGCAAACTTAAAAATAATAATTTAGAACTTCCTACTACATTAGTGGAACATGTCCATAACTGCTAGGTAGGTATGAAGGAAAAATCATGACATTTCATATGGGCAAGTATTTTCTACTCAGAAACATCCTCCCATTAGTGCTGCTACATAAACTTGGACTGTTTTTCAGGGTAAAGGTCTGATATAATCAGTCTCTTGTTTTGATGCTAGGGGGTTAATATCAAACTTGTAGGTGCAGAACTGTTTTAAGCATCAATTTGAACAAAATTACCCCTGCCTCTGTATCTCTTTAAGTAGTGGCAGCAGACACAGTGTTGTGTTGTACATGAGCACAAGTGAGTGCCTCTCTGAAATGCCAGTGTGCTACAACATACAATATATCTAACAAAAAGGTCTGTGTCTAGTTGCTGAGATGACGCTGAATTCCGAGATGGCATGTGATAGTTTACATGCCTGAGCGCTGCGGTGGGTAGAAAGAGGTTCTTGAGGAAATTCAGACCAGGACAGCTTCGTATGTGAAAGCACAGGCAGGGTGCCTGGAGGTCTGCCAAGGGATGGATTATGAGCCAGTTCAGAGCTTAGGAGGATGATTAATCAGCAGAGACATGAGCAATACTGATGGAGTTTGCCACCAACCCGTTGATATAGAATAAAGTAGATGAGGCCTTCTTCAGGCAACTAGAAGAAGTCTTATGTTCACAGTCCATGGTCTTCCTGAGGAGGTTACCACTCCAATATCTGCTGGGCAGACAATGCAGATTGGTTTTGGCAGATTGGCCAAAACCAATGGGCATGTTGGGGATGTGAATGCTGGGAGAACCCTTAGCTGTAGTGACCATGAGATGCCACGCTAGGCATATCTTAAGTTAAAACACATTTCCACATTAAAAGTACAACAATAGGACAGATGTCTTTAAAATGTAGTATCATTATAGAAAATAAATGAGCACGTGCACATGGCAATAGTAAACATATCTGTAAACTAAATAGGAGTGCTTACCCATAAAAGCTGGTATATCTGAGTAGAAATATAAGTAGATAAAGAGCTATGTTAAATAATTTGTTTCTAATTATCTTCTGCAGGATTGTTGTTTAAATGATCAGCAATGATCAGAAGTAATAGGTTTGAATAATTAAAAATTATCAGAGGCAGCAATTAGTGGTTACATCAGGAGTTAAAAATATATCGCATTCCAGTAATGATTAGCAGATGTGTTGTTACACATGTATTCGCTGTTGTTTTGAGTTAATCATTTTTGTTTAACTATTGTGTGATCTTGTATTTAAATTTATGTAAGTAAAAATGCAGTTAACATTTTCTATGGAAAAGGAAGGATATATAAATTGCTTCATTGCAACTAGTCTGTGGGCAGCTTAGTAAACCTTCAATTTTTGTAGTGTAGAAGGAGATCTGAACATACCTGAAGATTATATCAATATTTCTTTTAAATACAAGATGTAGTAAAATTAATTAACATTATTGTAAAATAAATTCAAATTCTCCTGTTTCCTTAGGAAGTGACACAAACTCTTCAGCTCTTTTGGTTCCCATGGTAATATTTGAGAAGAATTTTGATAGGCAAAATACCCAAAAAGAGGCAGTAAAATAAAATAAAATCTTTTTAAGCTTTGGTGTAGTTCACCTTATTAAAAATCTTAGTTCATATACTGCATTGATGCTGTTCTTTCAGTTACTAGTTCTGGGTAGCAAACTTCATCATTATTTTAGTGAGAAGACGGGGAAATCACATTTATACACTGTCACGCTGTCATTTAGCTCTGGTAATCAAGATGTTCTGATTTTACAGTGAGTATTTTTGATCAAGAGGTATTAGTGAGAAGTGTTGTTTTCTTTTGTATTTGGTACATAATAGACTTGTCATCCTGCCATTCAGTGGGACCTGGACAGGTTGGAGAGTTGGGCTGAGAGACACTGAATGAACTATAACAAGGGCAAGTGTAGAGTCTGGCATCTGGGTGAGAACAACCCCCGGTATCAGTATAGGTTGGCAACTGACCTGTTGGAGAGCAGTGTAGGAGAAAGGGACCTGGGGGTCTGGGTGGACAGCAGGATGGCCATGAACCAGCAATGTGCCACTGTGGCCAAGAAGGCAAATGGCATCCTGAGTTGGATTAGAAGGGAGGTGGTTAGTAGATCAAGACTCCTCTTCCTCTACTCTGCCCTCGTGAGACCACATCTAGAATCTTGTGTTCAGTTCTGGGCAACTCAATTACAGGAAGACACAGAGATATTTGAGACAGTCCAGTGCAGAGCCACAAAGATGATGAAGGGAGTGGAACATCTCCGTGATGAGGAAAGGGTCTCTTCAGCTTGGAAAAAAAGAGGCTGAGGGGTGATGACAGTAATGTTTATAAATATGTGAAGGGTTGGTGTCAGGTAGATGGAGCCAGGCTTTGCTCAGTGTCATCCAATGATAAGACAAGGGGCAATAGGTTTGAGCTGGAACATAGGAGGTTCCACATCAATATGAGAAGGAACTTCTTCCCAGTGAGGGTGGCAGAGCACTGGAATGAGATGCCCGGAGGGTTGTGGAGTCTCCTGCTCTGGGGATGTTTAAAACCCCCCTGGATATGTTTCTGTGAGATTTGATCTAGGGATCTTGCTCTGTCAGGGGGATTGGACTGGATGGTCTTTTGAGGTCCCTTCCAGTCCCTAATTTTTGGTGATTTTGTGAAATAATAGGCATTGGAATTTCAAACTGTATCGTGGCAGTTCAGGAGAAACGACAGTACAGGAGAGAAATAATGGTATTGTTTCTTAGGCTTATAGAAGGCATTAGTGAGTTGTACTTAGTCTAGGAAACATCTCTTTTTAATGAGGTGTAAGGGATGATGTTTTAACAGAAATAGATACACTCGGTGCTGCTCTGGCGACACGTGTTGAAAACTCATTAGGAACTGAGTTGTGTAAAAATAGCTGGGGGAGGCTTCAAGATGCCCATAATGGGGGAAGTGGTTGGATAGATTGGTCTGTGGATCCATATCCCTGACTGTTCATTTTCAGTAGTAGTTTCTATGACAGCTGTGATGCAGAGTGGGTGGCAAAACCTCAGCATTCTCTCCTTGAAGAGAGGTGTTAAGTAAAAGGTACCAAGCATTCCACTCTAATAGGAAGATGAAAGGATACCTTAGTCCATGTGCTTCCTAAAAAGATGAATGCATCATTTTGAAGTCACCACAGAGAACATGAGACAGAAATACACATTTTTCAGCACCAGGCATTAGCACAAACATCTTTACTGTCCAAGGCACAAAAAAGGTGTTTCAGGGGATTTCAAGTACCTGTTCATAAATATTAACGGCTGTTTTTAGGCACCTCTGTTACGGGTATATATGGTGTGCGATTTCTTTCTCTCTAACTGAAAGAAAATATAAGTCCTACTGGCGTCTGGCTACATGTCTCTCATAACAGAAAAGTACGAGTTCTCAAATGTATTTTGAATAAGAGCACATTTTTCAGTGCTTTGGTGACACACTAACGTGTTTTAGAAAGATGACAACCTGGAATAGGCAGCTCTTGGGGAATGCAAGCACTTGCTGCTGTGAATTTTAAATGAAGGCTTTGGTGAAAATGTTTGATTTGTTTTTATCCTTAAAGAAAATTCTAAGAAAGTAACCCAGCTAGAGACATTTGCTTTCTCCTTTCTTGTATATTTTTTATTATTTAAAAGCTGTGGTTTCAGGAGAGCAGCAGCAGACACTTTCAGCACTAGGGCTATGTTCACCAGAGCTAGCTTTGAACTGCAGAGTACAGATCTAATTACACAGCTTGTAGCTGTGGAACTGCTTCTCTCAATTCTAAATTACTTTTCGTAAAGTATTTGCATAATTTAATGCACAGAGATTTTACTGCTGAAAGAGAATATTCTCTAACACAGTCAGGACAGGCTAATTTAACCCTCTTAAGACTAAGTTGGTAAATGCTTACCAGCTTCAGTGGAGGAAAAACATTCCCAAAGGTGTTATGCATCAATTTTTAGCTAAGGCTGATTCTTTACAAACATTGAGCCAGCAATATGCCACTGTGGCCAAGAAGGCCAGTCGTATCCTGGGGTGGATTAGAAGTGGGGTGGTTAGTAGATGAGGGAGAGGTTCTCCTCCCCCTCTACTCTGCCCTGGTGAGACCACATCTGGAATCTTGTGTTCAGTTCTGGACAACTCAGTTAAAGAGAGACACAGAGATTTGTTTGAGAGAGTCCAGTGCAGAGTCACAAAGATGATGAAGGGAGTGGAACATCTCCGTGATGAGGAAAGGCTGAGGGTCTCTTCAGCTTGGAAAAAAGGAGATTGAGGGGTGACCCCATTAATGTTGATAAATATGGAAATGATGGGTGTCAGGAAGATGGAGCCAGGCTTTTCTCAGTGGCATCCAATTAAAGGACAAGGGGCAATGGGTGTAAGCTGGAGCATGGGAGGTTCCACATCAATATGAGAAGGAAATTCTTCCCAGTGAGGGTGACAGAGCACTGGAATGAGATGCCCACGGGGGTTGTGGAGTCTCCTTCTCTGGAGACATTTAAAATCCATCTGGACATATTCCTTTGCTATGTGATCTGGGGGATCCTGCTGTGGCAGGGGGATTGGACTGGATGATCTTTCAAGGCTCCTTCCAATTCCTAATGTTCTATGATTCTGTGACATACAGAGATTACAAGTAAACAGTAACTTGAAAACTGAGTACCTCTAACCATCAAAAAAAAGAGACAAATTTTTTAATCAGACTTGATGTCTTGTCCATCCCTCACTGAGAACTTCTTTTTATTGTCAGCAATTTGTGCAATTGTTAAACATTTGGTCAATTGTTGATGTGTGACCATGAAATATTTAGAAGTCAATAAGCTCAAGTATGCAGAATGATTTCAAACAGTAAATGGTACAAAGAAAGCATGCTGTCCTCTGAAAAGAAGACATCTTTCTCTCAGAACTGCAAAAAGGCTCCTGGGTAGAGAGTGGCTACACAAAGCTTGATTTTATTTATTATTTGCATAATAAGTTCTGAAGTCTTTCTGAATGAATTACTTTTATGACATCAGACATTGTCATACAGTTGCTCTGAAAGAAGCATTTAAGAGACTATAAAATGTGTTCTTTGACCAGTGAATGTTCTGTGGGTTTTTAAGCAAGAGATTGAATATGTTAAAGAACTAGTTCTGTGCCAGGACAAGTCTTCCTTCATTCCAGAAGACTAAAATCATGTTTTGATGGACACACTACAGAGCAATAGAATACAGAAAAGGTGGTCTGTTTCCTGGGACAAACTAACACTTTCACTGAAGATCTACTGTCTTTTTCCTCTGCCCCTGACAGTCTGTGTCTGGTGTTAGAGACGATCAATCTGTCAAAATAAAAATCTTCAGAAGTACCTACTAACCAGAGCTTTTAAATTTTGAGAATTGTCACAGAAGCACCGATCTGATGATTAAGAGTATTGAGTGTTCGTGGCTTCTACAGATTTGACATGAACCCTCCTGAATGTTTATCAAGGCATACAAACTTATCTTTTAAGTGTCACACTCAGTGAACAGACTCAGCCTTAGCTTTGCTCACAAATCAGAACCAATGCTGTAGGCATTTTTTTCCTGGTGCTATGCAATCCTGACCTCTTGGAATGGTTAAATCCCATTACAGAATTAATGCTTGAGAGGAGGTTTGATCAGAGTATGCCCTCTGATCAACAAGGTAGAAACTAGGTCCTGATTAATTTTTGTTTCACATACAAGCTGTGACTGGTAATGTTTTGATGTAGGACAGAAGATTAAATACAGACTGTTTGTTAAAGGCTGTCTTCCCAATTTAGCAACATCCTGTTTTCTACATGTTTTGCACAGTAGCCCAGACAGCTTCTTCAGGTCAGATGCGGTAGTTCTAGGAGTTTTTCGTGTTGTATTTCTCCTGCTGAGCTACTTTTCCTAATGATGCACTTGATGCATCTCTGTCAGGGACAGAGAAACAGGCTGCTTGTTTTTTAAATTCTTGTGGAAAACCCAGCATGGAATTTCACTTGTCCTATTAAGTTACAGCTTCATGTAGGCAGAAGCTTTCAAAATCATAACTGAAGTTTTAACAAGTCTGTACCAGGCCTCTGCTAACTGAAAGCTCTTTAGATATTAACCCCTTAATTCACTGGATAAATGGAGTAAAAAAAAAGTTGATGCCCTTTATGGCTACAGTTTATTTTTATATGGTGTTAGATAACAGAAAGACGTTTTCAATACTGTTTGTTTACATTTTCTGAGCCTAATTGTTAAAATAAAAGATACGGAAACTTAGAGCATAAAGTGCAATGTGGTCCCAACTCACGTGTCTTCCAGTTCTGGAGGCATCTACACTGCGAGCTCCTTGTACTGAGTTCTTCCAGGATTGTTTCTGAACACGTGCTACGGCAGGCAGTGATAAGAAAAGAACACTTTCATAGAATCATAGAATGGTTTAGGTTGGAAGGGACTTCAGATCATCTATTTCCAACCCCCTGCCATGGGCAGGGGCACCTCTCACCAGACCAGGTTGCCCAGAGGGCCATGTATACAACCCAGCCTCGAACTCTTCCAGGGACAGAGCAGCCACAGCCTCCCTGGGCAACCTGTTCCAGGGTCCCAGTATCCTCACAGGGAGGAATTTCTTCCCAAGATCTAATGTAAATCTCCCCTCTTTTAGCTTGAAGCCACCCCCCATCACTTGAGGCACTTGTAGAAAGCCCTTCTCCAGCTTTCCCGTAGGTACTGGAAGCTGCTGTAGTGTCCCCCCAGAACCTTCTCCAGGCTGAACAGGCCCAATCCCCTCAGTCTGGCTTCACAGGATAAGAGCTCCAGCCTTCTTATCATCCCTGTGGCCTCCTCTGGACTTGCTCCAAGACTTCCAGGCTCTTCTTGTACTGTGGGTTGTGAACCAGACACAGGACTCGGGGCGATGTCTCACCAGAGCAGAGCAGAGCAGAGCAGAGCAGAGGGGGAGAAGGCCCTCCCTTGCCCTGCTGGTGGCATTTCTTTTGGCCCACCCCAGGACCCAGCCGGCCTTCTGGGCTGCCCTCACACCTTTTGTCTGAACTCAGGTTAAACGCTCCCACTCTCTTTCCAGCACTGCTGACATTCACAGCAGCATGAAAAACTGCTGCTCATAAACAATTTGACCGGTGTTTTCATGGGTTTTAAATGCTGTGTCAGCAACCCTGCTGTTAGTATTTTTGTGGGCTTTTAACCGTGAGCACTGAGCGGGAGTTTGTGGGGGGTTTTCCCTTCTTTTCCTCAGTTCCCTACCCAGTACTCTGGACCACTTCATTTTATTTCTGCCAAAAATTCCATTTCTCTAGGAAATGCAATTTGTTTGGTGGATTTATTTGGGGGGATGATTTCTCTGGCACCCTTGTAGCTGTGCTTTTAATGTCCACATTTGTTGAGCTTGTGCGTGTCTCAAGGAGAGGCCTGCAGGTGTGCCCTGTTCTGTACAGCCACTGCATCGGTGGATCTTCCACATCACCAGGTAATGGTTTTTCTCATTTTTAGATACATTCTCAAGTTTGTCACCATTTCAAGTAAAACCGATGTGCCAGACTTTGAAAAAGGGTTCACACTTTTTTCTACTGAGACAAACTGCTTGAGTGGTGTGTTCTGAAGTATGTTAACTGAGAGTATTGCATAATAAGGCTGTGTAGTCAGTTTTACAATGTTTGGCGCCCAAGATTGATTTCTGCAATACAGTTACATGTTCATATAATATTCTATAGCGTGGTGTCAGCTGTTAGGTTTGATTTGCCTACAGAAGTTCATATTGAGTTTCTAACATTTCTGTTTATGACTGGTAAAAAATCATATGTGTTATGGATTCATCCAGCAGCGTTCTCCCTTTAGAACGTTTCCATCCAAACAAGAAGATTGAATCACGTCTAGGGAGGTAGAATTAAGGGTAGGGAAGAAACCTGAGAAATAACAACAAATATTCTTCAAAAGCTTGAAAACAGCATTGGCTTATCTTTTTGTTGTTGCTTATCATTGTCTTAGCAGGACCAGGACATCATAGTGAGAGTTGACTTCGCAGTGGCAGTTAAAACACTCTAAAAACTCTGCTTGATTATGACTGGAACTGAAGAGGTTACTCCTCACAAATTCAGCTTCAGGAATAGGCTCTATCCAGGCATGGCAGTTGCTACTCATCTATGTATTAATGGAAAGGAAGACCCTTCCTTCAGTTACAGGCCTTTTTTCCACCATCAGCTTGTCTGTGACTAGTAGTCTGTCCCACACTGGTGCAATCCCAGGGACTTACACTTTTACCTGTTCTCATTCCCCAGCTTTTTTACCACTTTGTTTTTTTAAATAGTTGTAGGTCACCACAGTATTACACCCACACTTCTGTTTTCTTTTTACTGTAGTTTGTTTAGTTTGACGTTACCTCCTAATACAACTCTCTATGTCTTGTTTAAATAAGCTGTAAAGAATAATACCCTGGTTAATGAAGAGGTTCACTGGATATAGATAACACGGTTGTGGGCAGATGTGTTTGCTCTTTTATCTGACTGTTTTTCTGAGTTCCTTCCAAAATTCAGCAGCGTTTGTGCTGGAAAGCTGCTCTTTTAGCTTTGTCCTTGGGCAACACCCGCCTTGTGCCATGGAACTCGCAACCACTCAAATGGAGTTGGTGAGACTACACTTCATTTGGGCCTTTGATTAAGAATGTTTAAAAATTCAGAAGAAACAGTAAGATATTTATCAATACTACGTCACAGCATGCAGAAATATGTCAGTCTAATACATTTTAAATTAATTTCTATTAATGCGGTGTAAACCCCGTCTTCCGTTTTGGCTGTAAGAAATGGGCAGCAATACCAACATCAGTGCATGGCTGAAGTAAAGTAGCATCTAGATGACTAAAATACAACGTAAAACCAATCAACAAAGCTGTTTAGTTTGCAGTTAAACCACAACATCCCTCAGGGCACGTGAAATCCCTTAGTGCTTATGTGAGGGGCTCTTTAAGGACTCACTAGGTCACATGTTTTACATTTCCTCATTGTAAAGGGTTGGAAGTGTTTCTCTTCAAACACCACACGTTCCTCATGCCTGCCCTCCACGTGCCCCGCGGAGGGGCTACTTCGGGAGACAAGAGCTTCAAGAACAAACCGCGACGCGGGGTGCCGCTGTCTGTGCTGCCCGTGACCGATCACGACGAGGATCGACCTCGCTGCAAAGCCACAAAGGACTGAAGCGAAGGCGAAAACTGATCCCTCTGGGCGAGGTGCGGGAGCGTGACCTGAGTGATGCCGAACTGTGGCGGCGGCAGGCGGTGCTGAGCCGACAGCACCACAGGCTGGCCTCTTAGAGGAGGCGCTGGAGCTGGTGAGCTAAACGACAGTGTCCTAGCCCCTATCTTGCAGCCCTGGAGAAGAGGCGCGCAGTGGCTAAGCGGTCGACGCCATTTTGACTGCTTCCCACGGGCGCCACGTGGGCCTGTGGCCGGCGCCCTGGTGATTTGCTGGACCGCGGGGAAGGAGAGTTGGAGCCAGAGCCACCACTGAGAAGCTGGGAAAATGCCTGAGTAAGCGGGAGGAAAGAGGGCCAGAGAGGCGAGGCGAGGCCAAAGGCACTGACTCGTCATGTTTAAGCCTTTGGCAGAAGGCCAGAGGACTTGGGGGTGAGGGGTTGCTGCCACCTGCGGACCGTGCTTGCGCGGCCGACATCTCTCAACCGTACCAGCTGTGGATGGCCTGATGGACAGTCGGGACGGGGCTTGTTTCCTGGAGGGTGGTTTTGGCCTGTTTTTAGCAGTGTGTGCCTTTTCCCCAGGAGCTTTCATCTGAAGCCAAAGGCTAAACAGCCTTTTGTCCCTCAGAGGGTTTAATGGTGCTGGGATGCAGTCTCTGCTTTGTTGATTTCACCTTTTTGAGGTTTCTCTTGTCACAGAATCACAGAACATTAAGGACTGGAGAGGACCTCACAAGATCATCCAGTCCAATCTGCCTGCTGCAGCATTATCACCTAGATCAAGTTGCACAGGAACATACCCAGGCGGGTTTTAAATGTCTCCAGAGAAGAAGACTCCACAACCCCATCACCCTCATTGTGAATAAGTTCCTTCTGATATTTATGGGGAACCTCCTATGTTCCAGCTCACACCCATTGAGCCTTGTGCCTTCACTAGACACCACCGTGGAGCATAGCCTGTCTCTATCCTCTTGACATGTACCCTTACATACTTATAAATATTATTAATGTGGTCACCCCTCTTTTTTTTCCAAGCTCAAAAGACCCAGCTCCCTCAGCCTTTCCTCATCAGGGAGATGTTCCACTCTCTTAGGAGGAAACCTTCTGATTCTTAGATGTAGAGTTAATAAAACCTGTTTGTTTGTTTGTTTGTTTGTTGAATGGCTGCTTCTTTGCCTGATGAATTCTACAAGAGCTGGTAAGGACCCATTGAGGCCAGTGATTTGAAACCAGGACACTAATTCAGAAGTCCCAAAAATACTAAGATGAAAATGACAACTTGTAATTCACCTCAATGATACTCTATTTACTCAGTTTCCCAAGTTTCAGATTTTTAATCTGTTCAGCAAAGAATCAAACACTACTGTGACTGCATTTTGAAAAGAAAAAAATGGATGAACTATAAAACCAAGTTGATTTTAAAAGTGAAGTGTTGTTTTTTTCAGTGAAACCTGTTAATGTAAGTGAGAATTCACTAAAAAAGATGTAGTGTATTTTTATTATTTCTATATGAAAAACCCCTAAATCCATGAGTAACATTTAAACAGGACAGGAGGGCCATACACTGTACTTCTGTTATGTTATGATTCTCTTATGTTTTGAAGAATTTCCAACACGATTTTGTTGGTTGTTTTTAGGTTAGAGAAAATTGCTGAGTTTATAACTGACAGGTATCTGAGAATGTTTCTGCTCAGATGAATGTTAGTAATTTTAGGTGTGATGGTTTTACTAAACTGATGATGGAAAATTTCACCCAATAAGATAAGCAAGGAGTAATTATTCTCAGTAAGCAAATAATGATGAGGATCATTGTTTCTCTTTTTATCCCTTGTCTGTGTTGTCACCTGAATTAATTTGCTTGGGATCAAATATAAATGTGTGATTCCTATAAATTCACAATGTGTTTACTTTTATATAAAATTACACGTACATTATACTTTTATAGTTAAATCTTTTAATTTCCAAATTAAGAACAGCTTAGAGGCAAGAACTTAATTGTACCCTAAATACTGCAACGTTCTTAATAGTGCTTCATTACAAGTAATTTATTTATACCCTGCAAGTTGATATGAGCATGATTGTACTAGAAGGCCAAAATTAAACCTGCTTTTTTTCTGGAATTGGACATACCAGCCTTAAAATTCAAGGGAAGTTACCTTAATTTAGAATGAAACCGAATAGTTCTACTTTTAAGTAAAATAATATGGACTTGCAAAACAGCGTTTGTCGTTTTCTCAATAATCAGGCAATGAAATTTCCCCCCACCCCGTGAGTTTTAAGAACCCAATTACTTGTCAAGATTTTTCTGACTAAAGATGTGGGGTCAACTTAAGCAAACCCTACTCAATACAGTGTGCTTAGGGGACCATTAGAGAATGTTTTCCATAGCATCCTTTTCCCATCAATGTATGGTTAACAGACATCCAGAACTGTGACTACACTGGAATTAAGTGGTATTTAAATGCTTATCCCTTTCTCTACACCACTTGGGAGGCTTACTGCCATGATTAATCTTAAATGTGCCTTGCAGTGTATCTTAATATCAGTTTAAATTGCCTTATATCCATCTCTAAAGGAGTAAGTATTAACATCTCATTGCTGCCTCTTGGTTCAGAGCTCATGTGTATTAATAAGCATAATCAAGTGACAGTAGTGTTGGCTAGATGATCCCCAACTGCATTTCCAAAGCCGCCTGCACACATGACTACAAATGATCTTTTATTACCACTCAACTCTTAGTTGAAATTTTTAGGGTAATGTCCACAGTGCTCCTAAGGTGTCTTACTGAGTGACACTATGTGATTTAAACTCATAATGATATTTATTAGTTTAGGATTTATATCCCTGTATGTGTTTTGCATTTGTTGGTGCCTCATTTTCATTATTCTTTTTGGTCTTCTAGTGGTTTGGAACTGTAATAACCTCCTGAGGTTGTTTACAGTCAGGCTTTTCTTTGAGCTGCCAAACATGGTCAAGTACCACCAGGAAACATGTCGCCTGCCTATTTGCTTTCCAGATCATTTAGCGTGTAGACACAACTTTATACATCAATTCTAATCTCCCTACTTAGTGAAAATGGGAATATTTATTGCCAACAGTTGTCCCTTATCTTTTAAAGACTAAAGAATTATAAAAGAGAACCTCCTCAAAAGCTCCTTTAAGATATTAAATATCATGAAGTCAGAATCACCCCTCAGTAGCCCTAAGACAACATCAGTTTTCATCAGTATGTCATTTATTAACTTTTTTTATTACTATTCCTACAGGAAATGGTTTTAATTAAAGTGTTTTCATTATTTGGTTTTACACTTCTGTCATTTTTCATCAGTCGTGTTTCTCTCTGTCCTCAGGTGATAGTGTTGGTTCATGCTAGAAATGCCCCTATACAAACTACTGTGGGTCTTCAAGACAAGACACAAAACAAGGGTCTTTTTTGTCACTTTCTCAGAAAGCAAGGAAGTTAGCAATTTACATTGGTAGTCTTTAAAATCATAGAACTGGTATTTTTACAAGACAGAATAGTTGAAGTATTTTTGGGCCTCTGAGAACATTTTGCTCTGAAGGGATGGATAGAATTGCTGAATTGAAGAGGGGACAGGTGAAAGTAGTGGTGAAGGAAAAGTATTGCTGCTTTTCAGATTTATTTTAAAAATATTTGATACTAGACTGTGTTTTATACGACTTTTACTACTTGACAGTAGTGATGCAGTAAGAGACTCAATAGAAGTTTTTAAGCAGGCATTCCTTATCGGTGTGGAGCACGCAGAAGATATCTCCACCAAAGTTATGCATGCAGATTGCAAGTAAAGTTCAGGATTAGGTTACAGTGATGGATACCCATTCATGATAAACTGATGGAATTGCTTTACATATTCAGTTACTTCCTGAGAACCAACTATCATAGGTGCACACATTCAATGCATTCAGAGTTGAAGACTTCGGTGGTTGCAAGGGGGCTGCTGATGGTTTTCTGTGGTGAAGGCTGTAGTCTTCTTCACCTTAAACTTTTAACCTTTGTTGTTTGCTAGTTGGGATTTGATTTGAACCAGTTCTCATGCAGCTGTGTTAGCCTTAACCAGCTCTCTTGTTACTTCTCTAACTCTCAGGTTATTCTGTTCTCTTGCAGTCCTTGCCAAGCTGTTCTGTAGGCCCTGCGGTTCCAACAGGCCCCCCCCATACACACACATTTAGCAGCTCTACACATTTCCCCCTTTAGTCTATGCTAGTAAAGCAGAGTTTTGTGTTATTTTTTCCATGACAGTAGTCTTCATGTAATCTGTAGCTCAGGAAGTCCCTAAATTGTCACAATTGGGGATGTGCCTCCTGCTTTTTTGGACTCTTTCCCTAAAGTCATACTGTATTAATCTGCACTAGACCGTGAATTTACCACCTTTCCAAAGCTATAAAAAAAAAAAAATCTATATGAGAGTCAAAAAGTGGGAAAACCATTAATTTCACAAGGCGTTCGCCCTCTTAATCTGATCTTGCTTAAAATTAAGTATGTGATTGTAAATGACCAGCATTTTGGTCCGTGGCCAAGTACTTGCCAGCTGAACTTTGTATGTTTTCATGCATTCTAAGAGTTCTTTGTAAGAATTGTTTTAGTTGAACTTCCAATTTTTTTCTAATATATAACATACAGAAGTAATTTGATCTGCACCAACTTCATTTCATCTGTTCAAGCAATATGCTTACATTTCTGCTGAGGCAGTATTTCCAAAACAGTTCTTAGCTCAGTGTTATATGTGACATTCACGTCTGGTGATAGTAATTTTGGTCTACAGATTAAAATCTGTGGTTAATTTTCCTTGAAAAATTATGTACTTTCTCATCTCAAGTGAACAGTGATTCCCCTGAGATTCCCTGTTTAAAGGGACCTCCAAATCAGCCAGAAACCTCAATAAACAGCATTTGGGGACCAGGCACCAGCTCTGTCACTGCTCTGTGTGGTCTCAAAAAATTCTGCCAGAGCAGCATAAAAACTGACCATTTAACTTCCTTAAATGAGTAAAATGAGTTAATGAGTACGGCATTTTGGTGAGTAATTAAGGGGAACATATTAAGACTTTAAGAGTAGACCAAAGATTTCACTGATTAGATCATGTGAGGATTTGTTGTTAAAACTATTACTAGTCAGTCTAAATGACCCTGTCCAGACAGTAAATATCACTAACAGAAGTGATATTAGTAACAGCAGTAATATGTGTGCTTCTTAGCAAAGGGCTGTACAAGCCTTTGTCACAGGGACTTTCTGGACTAACATTTCTAAAGATTTCAAGGCATAATGTAGTCAATCTGCATATAAAGAGATTGGTTTTCTCTTAAATGTCTACCCTGCCTTGAGTAAACCTATCCTGTACTTAAAGCACAAGCCTCTCTGAAGCATGTGCCATCCACGTCTGCCTTCTGGAAGTGTAACATTTTCTCCTCCACTGGTGGTTCTAATACAAATTAAGAGATGTCCTGTTTGAGGTAAGAACTTAAGCACCATACAGGTGTGCAGACAGCTCACACACAGAGGTGTGAGTGACTGTCACTCCGGATTCTAACTGTTAGCTCTTCTGCTATTAAAAATGCCAAGGAATATAAAAAAATTGTTATTGCAGTGAAGCCTGGTTCTGAGGCAGAATTGTAGAAACACTGTGAACTAAGGAGTCGTAGATTTTGTGAACAGGAAGAACTAGCTGCTATGAAATGTTTATAGTGATGTAGAGAACTTAGCAAGGCCTGAACCTCTGTTTGAGCTCCAGCAATTATTTCTAGTATATATATATATATATATCTATGTATGTCTAAAAGATACAGAATATATATAAATATATATCTATAAAATACATATTTATGTATTTATACATCTAAATATATATATATATAAAACCTTGATAGGTGTCATTCTTCATGTCTGGATTGGCCTCCTACTAGCAGGATCTCTTGCTGGTTCTCTTCA
>JAOXOE010000256.1:46532144-46605349 GCA_028565055.1 Phoeniculus purpureus
GCAGTTCTTAATGTGTTTCACTTATTATTTAAGAAAGTAATTATTTAACATGATAATCACATTTTCAGAATAATTAGACTGCCTACTTGTCTGTTGCACGCATGTCCGTATTGTCTCTTCTTTTTATTAGTGTACTTCTGCAATTTCAAATATCAGTGTTCTCCCCTCTAAAGCTATTTTCAAGTTCTGATTTTCAACTTTCTGCTGTTCTAGGTAACTCATACTCATGAAGTAATAAATTTTCATTACTGAGTTTTTACATGTTTTACTCTTGTAAAGCATTTCTGTGTGTCAAAAAATTTTGGCTGTAACATATTAAATGAAGAATGGAGTGATTGCTCTGATTTTAAGCTTCATTAATTTACTTTCTTTGTCACAACCTTAATACTGGTGCATTCTAGTAAATACATGCTATTTGTATTGAAATGCACTAAAATAGAAAAACATATATCTTTAGTGTATCTTGAAGAACACATTTTATTTCAGCTGAACTCTTTATGTTGGTACCTTTCTGAATAATGTTTATCTGTAACTGGAAATCTAGTACATGATATACACTCTGTTCTCAGTGCATGAAGCAACTGTGATGACGTTTCTATTCTGTGTGGCAAAAAAGCTGACAACCAGTAATTTCATGAGAATGCATGTATCTGCAGTGTAAAATCAATTTTCATATTAGCAAACAGAAGAACTTAATATTGGGTAACCTGATGTACTAAATTAGTATTTCATCAGTATCTTATAGAAGTAAGATTCCTTAATGTGAAACAGACTAAAAATACAACTGGGTTAGTGGGAAAAAAAAAAAGTAATAAATTTTCTATCCCCTGTCCTTACTCCTATTTTACCTACTTATTTTTGTGTTCTCTTTGTAAATTTAAGAATATCAAAATTGTATTGTTAGGAATGGGATCAGTTTACTATGAATTTAGTTTCTAATAACATTTTTCTTTCTTGGATCACTGTCACATGATTGATTTGTGGTCAGAAAAGCATAAAGGTAGAAATTATTTTAATATGAAATACGATGTTTGGTTTTTAGGTGCAGCAGCTGAATCATATGGATGAAGTATGTTATGAAAATGTGTTGAAGCAAATAATGGCTGGACATCAGGTATTTGGTTTTTTGCTTTGGTTTGCATTCTGAACACATGTAATGAAATGATACAGTCTTGGATAATGCAGAATCAAGCACAGCATACTGTATAATGCACTACACAGTACTGTACCACATATTAAAATTATAACTTTTTCCTTTTTGTGATATGCTATGACAGATTATCTGTCTAATAAATAAACCAACTGCCAATGTTTAAGAAGCGCAAAAAAAATGTGCTTATTTCTAAATATACTTCTTTAAAAGAGGTATTCACCCCTTCTTCCCCAATACTTTAGAAAGGAATCTGTATGGAATTTTGGGGCACGGTTGTTTGGAATTTTATAACTGTTCAGGCAGTAAGTGTGTCAGACACAGATCTCTTTAGCAGTGCTCCAGGTAAACAAAACCCTATCTGTTCTGTTTTGTACTCAAGCACAGGAAAGAAATAGCAAAACCTGAGAGAAATGCTTTATGTTCTCTAAAGTTTCATGAGTTTGTGTACATTTTCCTGTGGCCATCATTCTTTCACAGTCTTGTTTAAGATTCTTCACCAGTGTCTTTGGAATATTTTAATAAATTAAATTCAACATTGTAAGGAAAATCAGACAAACCATTCTTGACTGAATGACACCTGACCCTTTTGTCTTTTTAAATAGCAGAAGACACAATGTGGTGTTTTACAAGTGTGTTAACTAAGTGCTCTTCTGAAATGCTGCTGCACTCCTACATACATCATATAGAATGAAAAGGAGAAATAGGGCCAGTGTCCAGTTGCTGAGATAAGATCACATTGAATTCAGAGATGGGATGCATTAGCTCATATACATGAGTGCTGCAGTGGGAAGAAAGAGGCTCTGGAGAAAGTTCAAAACAGTAACTCATTTGTATATGAGAGCTCAGTCAGGGTACCTGGAGCTCTGCTAAGGGCCTATAGAGCTTAGAAGGATGATCAGACAGCAGAGACATGAGCAACATTGTTGGAGTTCGCTACAGACCCACTGATCTGGAATAAAGTAGATAAGGCCTTCTTCAGAGAACTAGAAAAAGCCTTATGTTCACTGTTTGTGGCCTTCCTGGGGAGGGCACCACCCCAATATCTGCTGGGCAGACAATACATTGGGTGAAAAACAATCCAGGAGGTGTTTGGAGTATATTTATGACAACTTCCTAGTGCACGTTATTGAGACACTGATGACGGTTGAGGCTGTGCTGGTTATTAAACTTACAAAAGGAATTGGATAAGTTGAGGGTGCAGGTGCTTGGAGAAGCCATGGTAGGCACATCTTAAGTAAAAAATACATTTCCACATTAAAAGAAATACAAAAATAATGAAGTGTTTTTGTTACTTGGTTTTATGCTTTTGTTATTTCTCATCAAATCATGTTTCCGTCTTCAGGTGATGGTGTTTGTTCATGCTAGAAATGCCACTGTACAAACTGCGATGGGCCTTCGAGAAAAGGCAAAAAACAATGGTCATATTTGTCACTTTTTGCCACACCAAGGACCAGACTATGGACAAGCTGAAAAACAAGTAAGTTAGTAATTTGCATTGGTAGTCTTTAAAACCCTAGAATTGATCTTTTTATGAGACAGTTCCAGATGAGAACAGTTTAAGTATTTTTGAGCTTCTGAGAACATTTTTCTCTAAAGGGATGGATGAAATTGCTGAATTTAATAGGGGAAAGGAAAGAGTAGTGGTGAGTGAAAAGTGCTGGTATGTTTAGGTTTTGTTAAATTAAAAAAAAGCTGATACTGGATTGTCTTCTATACAACTTTTACTATTTGTCAGTAGTCTTCATGTACTCTGCAGCTCAGGAAGTCCCTAAACCAGCAGATTAATGATTAAAGCATTAATCTGAACTAGGCTGCATGTTTCCAAAAACATTAAGTTTATCTTCATTAATCAACTAATGGTGCACCATCAAAAAGTAATCTGAGAGTCCAAAAGTGGGAAAACCATGAATCTCACAAAGGCTTAGCTCTTTTAATCTGATCTTGCTTTGAATTGTATATATGGAACATAAATTACTAATATTTTGAGCAGTGACTGAGTACTTGCCAGCTGTAGCTGTGTATGTTTCTATGCATTCCAGGAGTTTTTTTTAAGGATTGTTTTAGTTGAACTTCAGAGGTGTTTTCCCAATGTATAATCAACAGAAGTAACTTGATCTACACCAACTTCTTCTAGTCTACTCAAGCAATATGCCAGTATTTCTGCCACGGCAATATTTCTAAAACAGATCTGGAGTTCAGTGTTGTATGTGACATTTATATTTGCTGATATTGAGGTCTGCAAATGAAAATTAATGGTTAATATTCCTGGGGAAATTATGTTCTTTCTTTTTTCAAGTAAACAGCAGAACATATGGAAGATACTTACTCATTATAGAAAGTTTCATGTATTTCTGTTATATCTTCTCTTACTGGCAAATGTATTGAAACACTCTGAAATCCATTGTGTTCCTATGAGTTAGGAGTTTTGTAAGGGTTGTTCATTTTTCTGCCATTAAAAATATTAGGGGACAAATAAGAATATTGTTACTGCAGTAAAGTGTGATTCTGAGCCAGAACTGTAGAAACACTGCAGAGAGATGCTAGTGGATTCATAAGTTTTGTGGACAAGAAAGAGCAGCTGCTGTGGAATGTTTTTGGTGATGTAGAGAATTAAGCGAGTCTCGAATTCCTGCTTGAGGTCCAGGAATTATTCCTAACAGATACACATATATATAACCTTCATATGTGTCATTCTTCATGTCTGGATTTGCCTGCCTACTGGCAAGATCTCTTGGTGGATCTCTTTAACTTTTTTTACTCTGAAAGTTCTTATTAATCTAAGTAATACTGAATTGTTATTAGGGGTAGGTGAAGTTCCGTAGTAATAGAAAATCTCTAATGTATGGGAGAATGTAGCGGAAGAGCACCAATCCAGTGAGACAGCCTTTGAGTCCGAGTGGTACAGCAGATACATCTTATGCAATGACATTACTATTGACATGATAAAACATGACTTGTAAAACTTTTTCTGTGTTCTTTTTAAAATCTATTTTCAGAACACAGCATAGGTTCTTTGCTCCTAGATATCTCAAAGCTCAACCTACAGGTGAGCCAAATGGCACGGTTGAATGGATCTCATTGCAAACATTTATTGTTCCTTCAGAGTGCTTCTGATTTCCAAGTGGCACATTTTATCAGCATGATCATATTTTAAATTTTTGATTCACTGGTATAGATGAAAAATCCATGGGTCAAATTGGTCTTGGAAGGATCTCATTAGTCATTCTGTCAAGTCCAAGTTTCTATATACAGTTTGTTTATTTGATCATCATTGCCTAATTTTAGTCTCCTTCATAAGTGGTGTTCATTTTGTATAGTACTGAATTCCCAGTGCCATACCATATACATGAGATTTCTGACAGGAGTGTAGGTGTATTATGTCAGTGTTTTGTGCTGCCGAGTGACTAATTTAAGCTTCATAATCACAGTATCTTTGTCTGACAAGAGCTATCGTGTCTAAAGGGATATGTATTGGCACAGTTCCCAAAACGATCATGCTGCAGGCCATTCTGTCTTGCTGTTTCATTTGATGTGAAATTTAGCAATACCTGGCAAAGAATCATCTTGATTATACAATACAATCCTTATTCTGTATATGGTCTTCACTGTCATGGATGACAAAGGTGTTTATGAACATCTGAAATCCAGGGTGTTACAAGATAAGCCATACCCAAATCATGCTTGTTCTAGTCTAGACACAGCAAGTGTGAGTGAAGACTACACAGGAGGAACTGAAACCCACAGTCCCTGAACACGGAATACTTAAAGCATTGCATCTTTGCTGGCCTTCAAAACTTGAAAGCAATTTTACTAATCCTCTTAACAATCTATCAGATGTTTTTAAATGAATGGAAATTAATTTTTAGAGAACATTCATCAAATATTTTGTGTAATCATTTGTTTGACATTTAATTATTTTACAGCAAATTCTAATTTTATTTTTGTTTTACTAATAGCATATCTAATATTGATATGCCATTAAAAACTATAAACATAAAATGAGGATTTGTATTCCAATGCATTAGGGTATGTTAGATGTCAAACTTATATTGAGGTTCCTTATTTGTTTTATAATTACTATAATTTTTTACTTTTGAAAAATATTTGCTGATTGTCTTTTACAGAATGGAATGAAGCTCTTCATATTTCTTGCATGGGATATTCAGTAGTTCTGCTTAAATGTCAGAAACACAGTTCATGAGATCATGTAGTCCTAACAGTTGCCAGATTAAAGAAAAGTGTCTTCTATATAAGTGATCCTAGTATTTTAATGACTCCTAAATTGTGGAATTTAGTATTAAGAGTCATTTAGATGCACAGTTAGATTTTAGAGAGGCCAATTTACACATAAATACATTGTGTACAATAGAAAGTAGTTGCTTTCAGGTTTTTTAGCAGTATTCATGTATATTTGAGTTAACTTAAGCATTAACTGTTGTAAACCAGAAAAAGTTGACAAACTGCAAACAATTTCTTTTTGTTTTTTCAGACCTTTGAAAATGAAAAACATTAGAGTTTTGATGTATATTTCTGTTACTATGATAGTTCAATTGTCACTCTAGAAATTATTTGCTCAGGTTCAGAATTGTAGTTCCATTTTCTATTTCTAGTTGTCTGAACTCCTGTATACAATATACAGTCTAGTGAAATTTTCTATTATGAATGTATGTTATACATTGAGTTCTGTTGTCAGCTGTCTTTCTGAAAATCAGTCTTTGATCTGAGGATTTCAGATTTGTTGGTTCGCTATAGAGATTTTGGATGAGCCATTGTAAAAGCGTTCTTTTTGATACATCTTTGTACTTGTACTGTGTTTAGTAATTTTTGTCTTGGAGAGAATTACATATTGTGCTAGCAGGAGCTAGTCTAACAGCATCATGGTTTTGACAAGGCTAGAGTATGCACAAACTACCTGAACTATAATGAAAACTAATAGGCAACAAAAACAGAGCTTATGGAACGAAAATGCATTTGGTAAAAAAGACGGGAGGCAGAAGTAGATGGCTTGTGAAAAGCTGTTGGAGGACTGCAGACAGGAAGACAGCAATATTATGAAGTGTGTGAATTTCAATACTTAAGTTTTGCTAAGAAGTCATATTTATTGTTCACCATTCCCATCCCGCCAAATAGACCTTCATCTTTGAACAGTATCAATATAAGTAGATCAAGAATTCATTTTAATCACTACAGCTTGAAAAAATGGAAAATGTGTAAACTTAGAACTGAAATTCTGTTTTCGTGAAATTACAAGAAAATTGTTAGGCTTTTGTAGAAGATCCTAAAGTAATTCATTTTAGTACGCAGATAAGACATACTGTCTTTGGAGTCTGTTTCTTTCCTAGCATACGTCATTCCTATCAAATACTAACTTAGATCAACCAACTTGACTAAGAAGCAAGATTTTGTTTATGATCTCCTCTGTGGCTGTGGAACTAGCAGAGTCTGTTTTTTCTCCAAACGACAGTCATGTGTAATATATGCATTAAATATTTTAAATTCTTTAAGCCCTAAAGTGCCATGTCCTAGTATTAGCTATACTCAAGTACTGAGTGCAGTTTTGAGCACTGCAGATTAGGAAGGACATTGAGGTGCTGGAGACAGGACAGAGAAGGGCGTCTGGGCTGGTTAGGGTTCTGGAGAACAGGTCTGATGAGGAGAGGCTGAAGGAGCTGGAACTGTTCAGCCTGGAGGAGGCTAAGAGAGACCTCATTGCTCTCTAGAACTGCTTGAAGGGATGTTATAGTGAGAGGGGTGTCAGCCTCTTCTCCATAGTGACTACCCATGGGACAAGAGGAAATGGGGTCAAGTTGCACCATGGGAGGTTCAGATTGGATGTCAGGATAAACGTCTTTCCAGAAAAAGTGGGAAGGCCTTGGAGCAGGCTGTCTAGGGAGGAGGTTGAGACACCATCCCTGGACATGTACATAAAACAGGCAGACATGGTGTTTCAGGGAGATGGCTTAGTGGTTAGGGGTTGTAGGGTGTTGGACTTGATGATCTTGAAGGCATTTTCCAACCTTGATGTTTCTAGGATTCCGTACTCTCAGTGGAAAACCTTCTTGAGATGATTACTGTCAACACTTCAAATATGTTTTCTAGGTGGGACATTAGGACCATATTAAGAACTAGTATGATGTTTCTAGAACATTTGGACACCAAATGCGTGGAATCAATTGGAATGTGTTTCAAGCAATGGCTTTATTCAGCCTCAGAGTTCTGTTGGGTAAAATAATTTGTAACCTGTAACAAAAGCTAGATAAGCAACAATAGACAAGCAGGACAGATTCTGATTTGGCATATTTGGAGATGATGTGCATCTGACCTGAAAACTTTTTCAATAAATTTACACAAGACTTTGAGATTTGAAAGGTTTTTTTGGCTTAGAGTTTGTATTTCTTGGTATAGTTTGCATTTCAAAGACTTCTAATTAGACAAGTAAATCTTAACCTTTTCAATAACAGAAATGTTGAAAAATACAGTGGTGAATGGCAGACCTTTATGTTTTGTAAACTATCAAAACATTTGCAAAATACTGTCTAGTCTCTTTGTAGCAGTAATAAAAGCATTTAGCTCAGGAATTAAAAGCCATTGCATGAAGGATGAGAAATGCTGCATATTTTCTGTCTGTGAGGGTAATCCCAGGTTTGATACTCAGGAGTTCTGTAAGCAAATGTAGAATTCTAGAGTAAAATGGATTGATTCTAGAGATCACCTTTATTTACCATTATAGTATGTATATTTATCAAGAACAACAATAAGAAATCTGAAAAGAGTTTGCAGCTTTTACCATCATATAGCCGTGTTATCAATTAGTAATATTGCTGAATAATTGAACAGAGTCCTAGTCTGTTGCTAGTTGAAGGATCTCACTGCAAAATGTATCAAAGCTAATGGGAATGAGCCTGTTGGCTGTGAAGTAAGCCCTAAGGACACAGCTTAATACAGCACAAAGTAATGTTTTGTACAGAAAACACAGCACAGTATTTAACTTTTTGCAGATGGAGATTTTCTGCAAGATTTTAGAACTGAAAACAGTAAGAAAATAAGGATTTGTCCCAGTGATTATGGACACTTATGTAGATTCACCGGTATTATAATTCTGTTCATGATCACTTAGGCTCAGAAATTGTTTTCTATGCTCTTGATTGACATTATAGTGTAGTAAAAAAACATACTGCAGCATAGACTTGAAAACGTACCTGCTTTCTTGATCTATAGGTCTGTCTTTTCAAAACAGCTGTAATTGTTATTTTCAGGTATTCTCTTCAATTTTGTTCATGTGAGTGAACATATTTTTAATGGTAGCCACCAAGTTGTCTTGTCTAAAGAATGTATCAGAGATGGTTTCTAAGAGACTTCTCTCAGTGTCTTGTAAAGATGTACAATTCATTGGTTCAGAAGCAAGTAATAATTCTTCACTGGTTTGACAGTCATAGCCCTGTTTGTTGTTCTTTCCTGCATGATTTAGTTTCTTCATATTTCCTATTTCTACACCTGTGGGGAAAACACGTTACATGAAAACAGAGATATTTTTGAAACTAAAGTTACCACATAAATGGGTGGATGGTTGCCAACAAAACCCACGACTACTGATAAATCCGTAAGAGGAAAATTAAAATGGTACTTAAAAACATGAAAGAATATAGCCAGAGTATAAGATACAATCCACATGCAAATCCATAGTCTATTTAGACATTTTGAACAGTTTTTATCATGAAACAGAACTAGTACTGGTAAACAGTTGAAAACTAACAGTCAAAAAAAAAAGTAATAAGTTACTGCAGTCATGTATATAGGAATTCCAGCTATCGAAAATGCTCGGATTTGGGGGAAGGTATGTGACTAGAGGGACGTGATGCAGCTGCAGGTTAAGTCTAGAACTAGCTCCTTGCAATTCTTTATGTAAGGGCTCATGATGTTGAGGAACAAAGTTTAAAATATCTTCAAAATATTCAAAATATTCAAAATCTATTGCAAAAATAAATGTTTCTAAGAATAAATGAGGTGAAACGTATCACTTACAGTTCTAGGAAAACAAAGCTCACAGATTTTTTTTATTTCATTTTCAGTTGCAGTACTTTTCAGTGCTGAGTATTGAGAGCCACCCTGTGGCCTTACTTTTTAATGCACATGGGTGGTGATTTGTGGTAGATGAAAGGCTCATTCTTGTTCATTGTTTCACTTCAGAGCATTTTGAAGATTGAGAATTAAAAGTGAATACTTAAATACATTCTACTTCCAGGCATCAAGCCTGAAGTACATCTCTCTGCTTGACCTAAAAGATGGATTCTTTACATTCATATGAATTGTCTGAGAATTTTTTTCTTATTCCCTTATTCCTTCTCTTGCATACATTACAGATTACAGTATAAAACACAACATGTGTAATAAATATACTTGTGTATATAAAGTACTTTGTAATATGGATTAAATTTGCTTGCTTAAAAGATTGTTGCATAGTGTATGTTTTAAGAAGGTAACAAAATTTGACAGATCTGTTAATTTATTTTCATTTGTGTTGGTAATTTAGTTTGCTTACTGGAGTAACAAAAATAGAGAAAAAAGCACTATTTCTGTCTTTGAAGTTTGCATTTACTTGAAATGAGATTAATTGTAGAAAATGTATGAGGGTGAATTTGTTACTCTTGAACAAACATAATTTTATGAATTTAGTGTTTTTCTGGAGGAGAGGTTTCAAAATTTACTGTGACTGTAAAGAGGCTCATGTAAATGCAGAGTGGCAAGTTTTACTGCAAAGCAAAAGAGGTGTTTTCAAATATAACAAGTAATATTTATAGAAGCCATGTTGTGTTTCCTGTTGAATCAGAAATATTGAAATCTTTGTGCAGTTAAGTGCAGCAATAAAAGATTTCACTAGGTCTTTGAACGATGTCAGTATTCAAACTGAAACTGACACAAATTTATCTTCCCTCTTGTGATGCTCCTCTTGTATGTCATCAAGCTGTCTCTATCAATTTCTTTCCATGCTGTATATCTTCCCTACTGGCTAGTTTGCAAACTGCATACTGAAAACTTCTGCTATTAGCAAAACAGACCAAGATTGATGACATTTTTGTCTGTGTGTTCCATGTGGTTAACAAATATGACAAGAGGACTTTCTGTCTTGAGGGCTGGAGAAGTTACCTTGCTGTATCTCACATTTTGTGTATCTGTTTCCAAGGGGAGAACAGTTTAATTCTACATTGGTGAGAAAACCAGAGCTTTATTTGATTTTGCATGCATTTTAATATTATGATATTATGCAATTATTTCAGACTTAATTGAGGGTAATTTTCATGCTACTGTTAAACTGAAATGTTTTGACACTTCTTTTAACATTACTTCAGATTATTTAGACACAGATTTATATTTACATTAAAGAGTGGCTTTTGATCATGCTGAAGCAGTGCAATAATTATAGCAATGCAGTGCACTTGCTATAAATAGAAAGATGCTTATATATGAAAATTACTTGGTTTTACTGCTTTTCACTCGATGGTGGGGTCAAACTGGGTCAGTGTAATGAACGCTTATCTAATCATAGTGCTGTTTTCCATGTGTGTTTTTACAGAAGAATTATTCTTCGTTCTAAGTTGTTAAATTATTTTTTCTGATAATCAGTAACTCATTTAGTTATTAAAACAGGCACCAGTGTGGCTTGAAGTGAAATCCCTAGGTTAGTTTGGTCTATTTTATAATATCAAGTTGAGATGGTCTGTTGTCTATGCAAATAGTCTTTATTTTGTTTTATAACAGCTAGCTATTACTTGGGGTCATATTTCAAGCTGTCATCGGTGACTTGTTGTAGATCCATCATTTGTGGATGGCCAAACTTGTATTTGTGTTTCTATCGTTCTTGGCTAGTCTGGCTGGCTCAAAAATGTGACATTTTAGCAACACTAAGTTTTCTTAATTTCTACTATGAGTGAAGTCCGTAAACCCTTTTCTGCATTATAGATTAGGGAACTGAGTAATCAAAATTGAATGTTACCTTAAGAAGTGTTAAATGTTTACCTCAGAAATCCAATATTTGTTCTAAAAATATTTGAGGTTTATGTAACCTTACTGAGCTTTCCCCTGCAGGAAATTATGTGCCCATTTAGACAGAATTTGGTTTTAGTGCAACAATGGAAAAAGTAGTTTGTGGCCTACTGCCTATTCTGAACTAAATTACAAATTGATGGGTGAGAACCCTAAATCAGTAGAAACCTTCACAAACAGATGAGTAAGTCCAGAAGAAACACAGTTGTAATAATATAAGGTGTAAAATTACTCCTGAATTATATGTTCCTGGTGGTGCACTCAAAGAACTGTTATCTGTCTACTGATAGAGGAAGATGTTTAACCAAAGCACTCACACTACTCTCCTTTCTTTCTCCTTCAGGGATATTTTTAGAGCACTTTACAGAACTTACTGAGGTGATTTCAGTAAATTGATCACATAAGTAACTCATAGGTTTAAACAATTCTAACTTTAATACAGTGAACTTAAATCTCCAGAGGGAGACAATTATGTTATTGACTCTCCCAGGAGAAATTCAAACCGATTCACATTTGTTTGCTAAAATTATCTTCTTCAAATACTGTCTTGCTAGGTACCCACTAATTATAACTCAGTAAAAGAATAAGTGTCGGACAGAGATATTACTCCGGCATAACTATACAAAGTTAATAGCTAGATACATTGGAAAAAGTGAAGATGTAGAGAATGAGCATGCATACTCATTAAGTAAAAGAGCATCTTGGCCAGTCTGCATACATAAATAATTGATCTGCTAGGTCATGCAAGCCTTCTTGAATGAACAGAGCTTTCAGTAGTCTAGGTTCTTCACAGGAAGCAGTTTCAGGGGGAACAGACTGAAGCTCTGATGCTGCTGTTCCCAGGAAAGAGTAAGGGAAGGAGTGTGAGGGCACAGTAACAAAGAAGCACTACCTCAATCCAATGCATTGAACTGTTGGGTATCAGACTTTACAGAAGGCATTTATATATGATTCATTTTTAGTAAATACTAATAATTCTCAATTTCCTGCTGTTTCTCAAGCAGTATGAAAGGTAATACAAGTTAAAGACCAAATATTTAATATATCTATTAATCACAGAAATGTAGTAAAATTTTTAAAACGTCAAAGTTAATTCTTTACTGTTGTACTTAAATAATATTTTAATCTTACTGCTACCACATAGCATGCCACTTCATCCTTGTTCCACAATCAGCTGCTGATAGTTTAGTTATAATGCAGAGAGTACAAGCTAAGTAATACAAAGGAGAATCCTTTCTTCCTTTAAGAATTTATAGCCTAAATGGTTCTTTTTTCCTCCCTTTAGACTCCAATCTGTAGTTCCTCATGTTCAGTTTCTTTCCTAAACTGATGGGTAGTGTTACTGCTCATCTTCATAGTTTAGTATTTTCTCTAGGTTTCATGTGTTTGCTCTAAATGCGCATAATAGGGAGTGTTGTTTTTTCTGTAACAAAAAATTTTGACTCAGTGTTTCAAAACCCCTTCTCATCGTTTTATTGGCACTGTTTAAGTTTTGACCTCTCCCCCTTCGAAGCAGCAGTTCTGAATAAACGAATAAAACATATGTTAAAAATTTAACTTCTGTAGCTTCATTAATATGCAAATTGTATATATTAAATGCTGAAGAGCAAAAATAGTGAATGATCATGCAATCCTTTGATCATTTCCTTCCATTCTCTATTGTCCCTTATACATAATGAAGTAATGGGGGGTTTTATATTCAAGGAACAGTTTTAAGTCCATTGATGGACTCTTCAGCTTCCCTTTTTTCACTCTGCTTTTCTCAGCTGCCCTTTACTTCCTGAATGGGAGACTTCTCCCATCTTGCCTTGATCTCATAAATTTGGATAGGCTATCAGCATTCTTGAACTGAGGCAGCAGAGCATATTTACCAGTATGATTAATATGAACTAGGCAGAGGAGGCTTTTCTCTTGTCAGAACTTAAAACAATTTAGAAGGTCAGCCAAAGAATTACACATTTGAATGTCTTCAGGAAAGTTGCAAAATAGTTATTTTAGCAGTAATTGAATTGCGTTTATAACACAGTAGCAGTACTAATTAAAACTGCACTTCATTAGAGGCTGCAGCAAAAGCTACCTTACTTGGTTTGATTTAGGGGTCTCTGATATCTGCTGTCTGAGCAAAACACTCATCAAAGTGACTCTAATGAGGCCTCAAAATTGAGAGAGAGTGCTTTGCAGGGTTCCAAGACAGTACAGAGAATGAAGGATGAGAATAGATTGCTCAGAATTGCTCAAAGCAGTGAACAAAGATTATGGTGCGTTCTGAACAAACTGCAAGTGCTGCCTTAATTTGAACTCCAGAAAAAGGAAATAACAAAGATTGAATCTTATGGTCACAACCATGAAGTTTTTGTATACCAAGGTGATGGTGAGAAAAATACTAGAATAGCCTGTGCCATTTCTGTAACTGGAAGAAAATAAACAGCAGTAAAAAATTGTGTTATTAATGGGGAAAAACCCAACCAAAATTCAAAGTTGCACTCAATGGCATCAAAATGATGAGGCAAAGGAAAGGAAAAGTCATTAATTTACAAAAATATAAAAATCTCATCTTACCAAGCAGTGGTGATCTTCTAAGTCTGTTTTAGATGGGTATATTGTTTGAAGTTTAAAGAAAAACACTAATTGATGTTTTACTTACCAAGAAGGAATTAATTGGTATCTGCTTCTCATAATCAAGCATTATTAGTGTGTTTCACTAGGATTTTTTAGATAATTTTTTAAAAACAGCTACAAGCCTATTAAAAATTCATTTGATTCATGTAGTATTAAGTGGTTCAGACAAAAAGCACACAGCATATAGTCTTTATGAATGATGATATCTTTGTGGCACCAGATGCAAGACAAGGATAAGGGAATGTGTTACCTTTTTAGTCTTCAGATGAGATACCCTTAAAGCTTAATTAAATCTTTTTTTTCTGCTATGTATCACTCACTTCACATCAAAATTAAGCAGGACATTTTTCTCTGTGTAAAACGCATTTTTAATGCATGAATTTCAAGACATTTAAAGGAGAAATAATAGTGGCAGCAAACTAAACTAGGCATTTATTTCATATCTACTGGTCTAGATGCACGTACACATGTAAGCAAAGGTCATAAATCTCCAGCCCTCTTGAGCAATAAGGGAGGGGAAAGAAAATCAATTCTAATCAGGAGACCAATGCAGGATGTTGTAGTAACAACTTCTCTGTACACCTGAGGCACTTGTTAACATTTAATACAAATTTTAAGCTAAACGTTTTAGTCACTAATAGAACAAGATGGGAACAGGATCACTTTTTATAGTTTCACTTGCCTTTGTAGTAGTTGTTGGTTTCATTGTCTCTGCAACCATGAAATTCCGGATTTAATAGAATAGCCATGACATTTATTTGCATAAGGACCTCAAAGGTTTGTTTAGAAATCTGTTGCCATTGAAGAATATGCTGTGTGAGCATTCTTCCAATCCAATATACAATTTTTTTATTTTCTGAAGTTTAATTTTATAAAACTGTGTTACTTCATTGTTCTTGAACTAACATGATAAGCATCTTTGTAATTTAAAATGCCCACAGTCCAGTTAATGGAATCATCAGGATAGTTAGTGATTTGATTTGCTTGGCATTTGTTTATGAATCTATGTCAAAATACTCTGGTTTTCATTTTTAAAAGTTCTGTGTTAGAAAGAATTCATTTGACGTGTCTCTAAACTGGTTACTGTGTAATCTGCAACTCTGGCACTTCAGAGATTCAGTAACTAACCTACATATTTTTCAAATGGTTGATTAAGCGTCTACATTCCTGAATTATAGTTGGACTAACATTGTAATTTTATTGTGTTTTGTGTCACAAACTTTTCTCCTTTCTCCTTTTTCCTATATTTACTGTTCCTTTCTCTGAATTGCAGAAATTGTAGTTCTTAAAACTGTAAAAAATAGTTTCCTTTAATATATAGTACAAGATGATACTCTTCTTAGTTCCCCATTAGTAAATTGTCCTGTCTTTCAGTCACAGTAGAGAATATGAATAACCAGGTTACAAAGATACGTGATTTTTAAATTGTGAATTTGTAACATTGCAGAGTTTTGGCTTTTTAGCTACAGATTATAATAAAGAAAGTGTACTTTTTTTTATACTGTGTAAGTGTGATTTTTGAAAAGCAATTTTAGTACCTGTAAACTTGTCATGTGACACCAATACAAAATCACTAAAAATTAAAATTTCTGATGGTTTTCTTACCATATAGGAAGATTACTTCATTTAAGACAAAAGCTAATGACTTTGATAAAAGCTTACACCATGTTTTGAATGTGTTCACGATTAGTCCAGATTTCTGTATCACAATTATTCTGATATTTGCAGCTGAAATGAATTTTCCACATGCCTCTCTTCTGTGAGATTTGTAGTTGTTTATAACTATAGATTCAGACCTTGGTACGCTTGTGTTCTTTATGAAATATCTGGTTCTGTTTGCTAGTTCATAAAGAACAAGCTTTGCAAACTGCACTGCCAATTTCCCAGTTTCTTGTTTATTCATTTTGACGCACTAATTAAATTTGACAAAAATTCTTTTTGTTAAAAGGTAGGTTTGATTTCTTTTAAATTAATAGTAAATAATTACTGCTGAAGCAGAAAATATTGAGAAGATGAATAATTGTGAAGCTGAGAAATGTGTTTTTCCTACAATATTTTCCTTCTTGATAATTGCATTCCCATCTCCCTATTTATTTCAGTGTTTGCAGAGATTTATTGTTCATGTTTGGCAGTATGCCAGTACTGTGAACCATGTTTTGCTTTGCTTTACCCACTCTTTATCCCTCAGTCAACTTTTAGTGGCTGCTTGTCTGATAGTAGTAAATGTGAAGATTAAAAAAAAAGGGGGCTTTTATTATTATTTAGAATTAATTCACTACAGTATGCAGGGCTGAAAGTGCAATGGCAGTCAAAAAGTACTTCACTCTCTGTATCTGTGGAAAAGTAGAGAATTTCTGTTCACAAAGATAATAAAGGAATCAGGTTTAGGGAAAGATTAGAGTAATGATTACCCCAACCCTCCTGATGCCATATTCAGCAGTGATTGATTTTGGAAGACAGGGAAATGCAGCAGTAAGGAAATGTGTAAGAAACAAGAGGAAAATCAGAGGTGTTTGTGGCAAATCAGGGACACCTAAAGATGAAAATCTGAAAAACCAGAAGCCAGGGGCAAGGGTAAAGAGCTTGTGAACAGCCTGTTTTCTGACCTTATACAGACTTGGTTTAAGGGCAATCCTTCAAGTTCACAGCAGGGTTACTATGCCTTACTTCCTGACATCTTCACTGTATGAAAAGAGCTGAAATTTTTGTGATGCTTGAGCCTTTTTACAACTCCTTTTAGGTAGTTGTAGAGAGTAACAAGCTCTCCTTTCAGCCTCCTCTTCTCTAGACTAAATAACCCCAGTTCCTTCAGCTGCTCTTCATAGAGCCTGTTTTCTAGACCTCTTAGCAGCCTTGTCACCCTTCGCTGGACCTGCTCCAGCACCTCAGTGTTCTCCTTATACTGTGACACCCAAAACTGTACCCAGTACTCAGGGTGCAGTCTCACATGTGCAGAGTACAGAGGCACCATCACCTCCCTACTCCTGCTGATTACACCAGTCCTGATACAGGTCAGGATCTTGTTGGCCTTCTTGGCCATCTGGGCATTCTGCTGGCTCATGTTCATCTGGCTGTCAACCAATACCGTCAGGTCCTTTTGTGCCAGACAGCTCTCCAGCCACTCTTCACCAAGCCCGTAGCACTGCTGAGGGTTGTGACCAAAGCGAATGACCCAGTACTTGGCTTTGTTAAACCTCATCCCATTGGACTCAGATCATCTCTCCAGCCTGTCCAAATCCCTCTGCAGTGCCTCCCTACCCTCAAGCAGATCAACACTCCTGCTTAATTTCATGTCATCTGCAAATTTACTGAGAGTACATGTGATCCCCGTATCCAGGTCATTAAGATGTTAAACAAGACTAGTCCCAACACTGAGCCCTGATGAACACCGCTTGTGACCAGTCACTAACTGGATTTAACCCCATTCACCATAGCTCTCTGGGCTTGGCCATCCAGCTAGTTTTTAATCCAGTGAAGAGTCCACCTGTCTGAGCCATAAGCCACCATCTTCTCCAGCAGAATGGTGTGAGAAGCAGTGTCAAATGCCTTCCTGAAGTCCAGGCAGACAACATCCACTGCTTTTCCTTCATCCTCTAGGAGGGTCACCTGATCATAGAAGGAGATCATGTTAAACAGGATTTGCCCCTCATGAACCCATGTTGGCTGGGTCTGATCCCCATGGTTGTCCTGCTCTTGCCACGTGATCACCTTCAAGATGAAGTGTTCCATGATCTTCCCTGGTACTGAGGTTAGGCTCACAGGCCTGCAGTTTCCCAGATCCTCCCTTCTGCCCTTCTTGTAGATGGGTGGCACACTGGCAAGTTTCCAGTCATCCAGAACCTGTCCCATTAACCAAGACTGCTGATAAATGATAAAATGGTATGAACTCTGGTGGTTCAATTTAGTATTTCCATTCCCTGTGAAGATGCACTTCAAACCAACTGGAATTTTAAAGTTTAATGTCTGGAAGGGAAGTGTGTTCGTTTCTCTTGACTTTGAGTTAACAGTTGCATGATCAAGATTGCACCTAGAAATAAGGGAGGTACATTTATGGACCTTGTACACATTAAGAGGCTGGAGGACCTGAGGTTTTGCAGACAGATCCCAGCCTCATATGCATGGGGAAGGTAAAATTGAGGAGTAGATGAGCAGTTCGATTCTACACTATGAATTTATTTTTCCACACTGTGCCATAGCTGGAGTACGGTGAGGATGTCCCCTCCTTAATTTTAAGCATACTGTGTGTCCCGATGCCTTAAGCCTGCCTTAGCTGCCTCAGCTGCAAAGTCTGAGAGTTGCTTTTAAGGAAAGCAGTGTGTGAATTCTTGGTTTCGGTGTTCATACTGGTTATCTATAAGTCTGGATGTCTGTTTAAGAGAAGCTATGTTTTCATTAAAATATTTTCTTAAATGATGAAGTGTATTACTTGGAAAATAAGAATGGAAGCGAAATTTATCGAAAATCATGATATATTGGTGTTGATAAAAAGTTTGGCATTAACAGGTATAGCTTCTTTCATATGACTCTTAATGATATTCAGTAGAGATTTTCCCTGTAAATTTTTAATAGAATGCTGCTTGTATTGTAATTCCAGATACAGAGATCCAGAAATAAGCAGCTGCGTGAGCTGTTTCCAGATGGATTTAGTATTCATCATGCAGGAATGCTGCGGCAAGACAGAACTTTGGTTGAGAACTTGTTTTCTAAGGGATATATCAAAGTCCTGGTTTGTACAGCTACACTTGCCTGGGGAGTCAATCTTCCTGCTCATGCTGTTGTTATTAAGGTAAGAGCTTCTATTAGTCTGCACAGGGGTATCTGTCTGAAAAGAAGCCTGTAAAGAAGGATAGGTCATTATTATGGGTGTAGGGCTTGGAGGGGAAATATCTGGTGGACTTGAAATGTTTTTTATATCTCATTAAACTGATTCTCTCCGGTGGGAGTCTAGTTTGTGTAGTAAAGATTTAAATATATCAAAGATTATGAAGGGATTAGTTAAAGTACACTTCTGAAATCATGCTATATTTGCCTAATTTCACTATTCAGCTCATCAGGATTATAATCATGTGTATTTATGTTAATTTTTATTAACTTTTCCTCAACCAGGGAACACAAATATATGCTGCAAAAAGAGGCTCCTTTGTTGACCTTGGAATTTTAGATGTCATGCAGATATTTGGTCGAGCTGGACGGCCTCAGTTTGACAAATTTGGAGAAGGCGTCATTATTACAACTCACGATAAGCTCAGTCATTACCTGACTCTCCTTACTCAGCAGAATCCAATTGAAAGCCAGTTTCTTGAAAGCCTTGCAGACAACCTGAATGCAGAGGTAACCCTTGATTCTTTCAGAGAAACTTGCAAAGTTTAAAAGTTGAATATTTTTCGAAACAAAAATGCAATATCATCACACTTAAAATATTTTAAAATGGATTTTCTGTTATTGCTGGTAGTTTGTAGGTGTGTATGCTTCAGAGGAAAGAGTTGTCCCAGTCATTAGGGACTTCACCTGACTGCCAGGGCTTTTCAAATATCATGGAGAGTGGCTTGGCAATTTTATCAGCTAATTCTCTTAGCACTCTAGGAGGCATCTCATGAGGTCCTGTGGACTTCTGTAGGGTTAGGTTCCTCAGATGGTTGCAAACCTTGTCTTCACTTCCACAAAGTCGAAGGGACTTTGTCTCCCTGATCTCTGTCTTGTGGTCTACTGACTTGCTATGAGGAGAGAGGTTGCCAGTGAAGACTGAGGCAAAAAAATTATTGAGGGTCTCAGCCTTTTCATCTGCTGTTAGTAGCTTACTGTTGTTGCTCCTCAGAGGGGCTTTGCTTTCTTTAACCTTCTTTTTTGGCTTACAAACCTGTAGAAGCCTTTCTTGTTTTCCTTTGCATCCCTTGCCAAGTTCAGCTCTAGCTGTGCCTTGGCCTTTGTGACCTCATCCCTACACATCCAGGCAATATCCCTATACTCTTCCCAGGATACCTGTCCCTGCCTCCTTCCTGATTTCTTACAGCTGGAGATTGAGAGCTGTGTGGAAATTGTGCTCTCTTGCACTCTATGGAAAGCATCCTTAAGATTGGCCAGCTCTGTTCTGTTCCCCAGGAGGTCCTATTGACAACTTACTGCAGAGCTGGAAGTTTGCTTTCCTAAAAGGTGGGGTGCTGACTATGCTTCTTGTCTGTCTCATACCCCTTAGGACAGTGAACTGTGCTAGTGCATGATCACTGCAGCCCAGCCTGCCTCCAGTCTTGACATCCCTGATGAGTTCACTTGCATTTGTGACCATCAGGTCCAATAACACATCCACTTGGGTAGGCCTGTCTATGTCTTAACGTAAGAAGTTGCCGTCAAGGCACTCCAGGAGCCTCCTGGGTTGCCTGTAGCTTACTGTGCTGCTTTCCAACAAATGTCTGGGTGGTGGAAATCCCCCAACAGAATGAGAGCCTGTAAGCATGACATCTCCTGGAGTGGGAGTAAGGCGGCTTCATCAGTAGGCTCTTGTTGATTGGGCAGCCTGTAATAGAATACAGCCGCAAGGCTCTTTTTTTGGTCTTGATCTCTGATTGTTACCCATAAGCTTTGGACCTGCTCATGGCTACCACAGCTCTCTACAGCTAGAACTATAGGTGAGTATGAAAAAGTAGAATAGAAATTTTTACCAATGCCAGGTACAAGAATTAATTGGTGAACATTTGTTAGAAAGTAATGATATTTGTATGGAAGGTGTGATTGCGTGTAAGGAAAAGACTAAACTTGATGAACCAGCAGTTCCAGTCCTGTTTCATTCACTGGAAAGATACCAAATGCAAAGGCAATACCTTTAGCTCGAGAACTTGAGACACATAAGAATTAGTGAAAACTTTATATGGTACCTGCTTCTCATGGCCACCTTCTGCCCTTCAGCATTTGCCGTAACCTAAACTCAGAGACAGCGCTTTGGCCATGATAACCCAGTGTGTTGGTTCTTAGGAAAGCCACCGAATGCAAAAAGCTGAAATACAACCAACTTAATTGACGACACAAAAAACTAAGACTTTGAACTTAAATTTCAGCATCTCAATCCACTGAGTATTCTCTCCTGCAGATTTGAGTTCTTGTTTGGGTTTGGATTGTGAACTGGGAGTGGTCAGTAATGATCAACATAGGCCTGGAGATGCCCTTTTTTCTTTTCTGCTGTAGTTGTGCCACTGGGCATAATGGAACTTAAAAAGGAATAAAGTAAACAGGTGAGGGTGCTTAGTCAGGAGGAGCATGCCCTGGGTTAGCTGACCAGCTGGCAAACAGAAAATACCTACGGCTGTATTTTCTGGCAATACAGGAAGAAAGATAAGACGCAGGGGATGTGGTTTAATTAGACCATAAACTTTAGCTTATCTGGGAACTATCATCAATAGCTCATACAGCACAGGTCACCATTCCTTCCCTAATTGTTTCCACCTGATAGAGCGCTCCCTGATATCCACAGCTGGACCCCAGCTTGTTGCTGGGATGACTCCTTTCCCTTGAGAGCTTATGAACTGGGAGGGTTTGTGAATAGTAGGCTTACCTTCCCCAGGGAGTGTGCCTGTCCCTGCATTTAGCTATTACTTTATTGTCAATCCAGCAATGTAAAAGGCAGTGATTTCTTTAGCTTGGATCAACTTCTTAAGCTATTTTTGCCTTGAAAGAGTGGGCAACTATTGTGGTACTTGGAAGAGATGTAGAATTCCTTCAAAACCCTTCTGAAAAAATTATTCAAAATCTTGGTGTCTGAATGGCTAATCTGGATATGGGGCAAAGCACAGCTAGAGGAAACTTGAGTTTTTCTCCCTGGGTGTCCAGGGCCCTGGAATCTGACCTGGCCTGCATGAAAAAAACAGTCTCATCTGTTCTCCCCTTTTCTTCTGCTGTGTCCATACAGTGGGCAAGTGGTGTAGAGTTAACAGAAAATGATGATCTGGTGCAGTGTAGTTCAGTTCTACCTACAAATAGTCCTCTGGTCGCATGTGGCTGGGATAGATTCTGTTGGACTTGAAATAGTTCTAGTACCATTAAGAAAGCTATAAGTCCATAATCCCTTCAAAACTGGAAATAGTAATCCAAAATGCACTGGTTTCGAAAGCAAACAGAAAGTTGGTTCTTAGGTTACCTTAACAACAATCAGCTTGATTCATATTTAGAAATTTTTCACCCATGTAATTTGACTGAATTGTATAAACATAATAGCAATTAAACATTGTTATGTAAAAAATTCAGTGTTATATATTGTATAACACATCATGTGTTATACATACAGTATGTGTCAGTAATATTTTATGCCCTTTTCTGATCTATATAGAAATGTCAGATAGAAAAACTTAATTTTTCAAAAATGACTCCCAAGAAGTCATGCTACTTACGTATGTTTACACTTTTTTGAAAACCAAAGCCACCCTCTCTGGAATACTGTCCTACCTGATAAAGTAGGTAGCATTTGTAAAAAAACCAAACAGTTTTAATGAAAATGCAGACTACTGACACATCACTCGATGATATCACCCATTCATCAGTTAGTTGAAAATTTTTTTGTTTGTATTTAAAATGACACAGTGTTGGGCAAACAAAGTACTCAAGTTTTCATTTTGTCAGTGCAACAGAGTTATTTGCATTTCAACAGTTAAAAAAAAAGTTATTGTGCGATCAAACAGCACAATGTCAACATAGTGAATACATCAACTCATTTATTTTTCCATCTGCAACTAAATGTCATGGTTGAGGAGCCACTGCGTAAGTTCAGGATCTTTTTCTTTTATTTGATGAGCTGTCATCTTGTCTATTTCTTGGTTTCCTGAATACTGCATATTCTAGGTCTTAGTAGAGGACAGAGGCCCTCTCCAGATCGTGTAAATTATTTATTTCAGAATTACTCCTTAGTGTATGAATAAGATAAATTCTGTCGTAAGGTATAGTAGACTGCCGTACTTTGTTTCAAACAAATCGGTTTCATAAGCTTACCTGAACACTAGATGGCAGCAAATATTTACAAGTCGTGGTTTTGTCTCTGCCCATTATTCAGGGAGCATTGATTGAGGTTGGAGGCAGGACAGCGCAGTGTTAAATTCAACACTGTATCTGAAACCAAACTGTATTTCACAATCACTTTTTCCCCCCATCAGTATTACTCTTCAGTTATGAAAAGAATTAATTTTTAAATAGTACAATCTGATAATCTGAAATGAGGGCAAAAAATAAAAGATTAGGGGTATTTTCTTTTGATTGTCAGACTTCACTGTCCCTGGTAATGAGAATTTTATGTTTCTTGACTGTGAAAGTTGACTTTTTGGGAGAAATGTTGCTATTGGACTATGCTGTTGTGCAGCTTCAGGTTTTATACTGAAAGATACTTGAATCAGGGAGAGAAACCAAATGCTACAATTAATCTGGGTAGCAAATTGAGTAATAATAACCTGTAAACTGTATTAGATGGTTTGCCTCTAGTACACTATGAAGAACACAATGCATTTGTTAATACTTCAGTGCATGGTATCACTCTATACCTTGAAAAACAACATGATGGTGCTTCCTTGCCCTGACCTCCTTATGCTGTTGAGGAACAAAATATTGCTTGAAAAATGCATAAGACAAAGCTTGGGGTTACTCCATGCTATTGTCATTAATATCGGTAAGGTTTGCCGAATTTTAGGCTATTTTTACTCGAGTCAGATTTGGCTTGCATTATTGTTTTCTGCTTTATATTTATGTTATTTCAAAAATAAATACTATATTATTATTAAGGTCTATATATTTATATCTGAGCATGCATCTGAAATCACTTAGATTTATATAGGGTTTTTTCATTTTTGCCAAGTCACATGGAACATTTATATGAAATCCAAACACCAATAAAACAAAAATAACTTTTAAAAGTAGAAATGAGTAAAAAAAGTTGGTAAGAAGGATTCCTACTTGTTTTAAACAACCAGCAACAACCAAAAAATATTTGTTCATGGGATGTACAGGAAATACTAAATTCTCCTGGTAAGCAGTTTAACTGGAATTAAGCAGTAGAATCTTTTTCATGACTGTAACCAGAACAAAATAGAACTGAAGTTACAAAGTAAAACTATCTATGTTTTGGTGAAAAAACTATTGAATTATTTTTAAAAAGTAATGTAGTAAAAACCCTCTTGTTTTGGTACACCTGATTGAGCCTCAAAAATAAATGTCTGTATAAATGTTTGCATATATAACCTGTTAAATTTGGTTGTGTTTTGATATAACAGAAATGTAGCAGGTATCTGTATGTATGGCTTGCCAAATACAAAGGGAAAAAGCTGTTTGTAAACCCTATGTATATATAGAATGCCAAGGATGAGGGCATGATGAATAAAATCCTAAAGATTGTTGATATCATTTGGTTTAGGACTTGAAACAGAAAGTGCTTTTACATTGGTCTGAGAAACAAATCTTTAAAATGTAGATTTATTTGTCTTTTCAAAGGTGTTTTTCTTAAAATACCTTCATCATGTTTGCTAAAGAAATACGTTGGTTTGGGGTTTTTTTAACAACATTTCTCAGTATCATCTTTCAGTTGTATAAAGAGGTGTAAGAAAGATCACGTGCATCACTGTATCTAGAATATTGTGTCACAGAGCACACAGTGTTACTAGATGCTCACAGGATGAAAGTGTGTAAATATTAAAGTTATCTTCAATTATTTTAAAACAACATAAGTTGGAAACATACTGATGCTTTCTTTAATCTAGTGTTCGCACTATTCGTTTTCTTTTCAGCCAAATGCTTTACGTTCAGCTATAACAGATACATTTAACTTTGTTCCTTTTCCTGTTCATAGATTGCTCTTGGAACAGTAACTAATGTGGAAGAAGCAGTAAAGTGGATAAGTTACACTTATCTTTATGTACGGATGAGAGCAAATCCATTAGTCTATGGCATCAGTCACAAGGCTTATCAGGTATAAAATGCATTTTTTAAAAATCTGTGACCTGCTCTGGGTCTCTAATCCTTTGCTGATGTGAGGATAAATATTTGCTATTTCTACTTAACCTGACATCAGCAATTCTTTTAAAGTGCTTAGAAAAAGGAAGATATTTTCTGTAGCGGAGTATTTTTAACATTAAATTACGAGGCTCCTTCTGTTCACGTGAAAATACATTTTAACTGGCCATGTTGTCCTCCACAGGACATTTGTTCTTACCAGACAGTTACTGTAACATGACCTGTTGTTTCAGTGTTGTAGACTGGAAATAAATTATAAAATAAAGCATTCTTGAATTGCTTGCTTTCCACCTCACCCCCATCAGTTTCTGTTTTAGACTGTTTCATCCCATGACATATTACAAATTATAAAATGGCGTACTTAATTGGGTTATTTTTTCTTGTGATTTAGCAATTACAAGATTTCTTTTTTCTTTTTTAGATTTTCTTTTAAGTGTCCCATGCAGTGATATAAATCAGAGCACCGCTCCATAAGGGGTTTTTTCAAGTTTTTTTCATTATATGTAATTTTTAGAAAGCTTAATATTTTACAGATTATCTAAATATTCTTACCTTTTTTTCTGCACTGCTGTTTATAAGCATTTAGTGTTAACATAGGTTGGACACAGGTAACTGAGCCTAATGCACGTGACACTCATAAATGTGTGGTAACCGCTCATTTCACATCTGTTTTTCACTTAATTTCTCATGATGTTACAAGCTGATGTTAAGGTCACTGTAACATACGTGTCAGGAGATATTTTTTGGACAGCTTTTGGATCTGATAGTGGAAGCTGCAGTAGAATTAGGTGAGCTGTTGTTTAAGCAAGCTTCAACAGACACCTTTAGACCTCAAGTAATTTCAAGTCTGTTTTCTATAAAAACCTTACAGAACATTACCATAGGTTAATATAACACTGTGTAACCCAAATCACTAAGCAATAGATAAATGAAGAGCAAAAGTTGCTTTGCTAGCGAGAAGAATGACATTATCCCATCCCTTTCTTTGTCTGATATTTTTGATCAGTCTTGTTAGCAAATTTTTGATTGAAATAGAGCTGTGTTGGTAATAATTGGGAAAAAAACTAATGAAACACGTATAGAAATATTTTTTGTAAATACAAAAAATAGTGAACTAAAATAATGAACTGAAGTTGCTCCCTTTCTAGTTGTGTTTGTGTTTTTATTCAGCAGCTGAGAAAGTGGAGATTGCCAGCACTTGTCTTTTCCTGCCTCTAATCTCCTTTCTACTCATTCTGATTTGATGTGCTAATAATAGACATTTTTGTGTTAAGGCAGTAACAAAATATATTCATGTGAAGTGTTATCCATTCAAGTAAAAGCAAAAATAGATAATCCAGTTTTAAACTGCAGAGCCAATATGATATAGAGAGTATATGGTTGGTATAGTACCAGATGCAGGCGTAATCAGATTTTCTCACTTAGGCCATTCTATTCATTCTATTCTGGTTATAAGTATCCAATTTTCAGAGCTGCTATCTTACTATTTCTTAGCAATGTTGCAGCGTGACAGTGTCTACCTGTGTTTTGGCTGACGATCAGTGCTATCCATTCAGAATCCATAGATCTACATAACCTGACTCACACTTCCCAGGCCTTTGGTGGAGCTGAGAAGATGCAAAACTCCTTTTCCTTTCCCTTTCCACAGGTGCTTACCACATCCAGTATTTACTTTAGGGCACAAAAGGTCCAGTCTGCCTACACAAAAGGGGTGTGTTGTACTGCACAGGGAGACGAGGGTGAGCATGCATCTGCACAAGGCACCCACACATTCTGCACCCCGTGTGTTGCCTCAGGGTATTTCTGTTTCCCACCTAGCAATTTCAGGGCTGTGCCCAGGAGTAGGCTACTTCAGGCTCACTCCTTTAACTAGTGACTTTTTGCCATAAATGCCAGTAATGGCTTTTACTGACTTAGGAAAATGTCCGAAACTTACAATAAGCACCAAGAAGAAACAAAGAGTGGAAGGGGAAAGAGGAGCACATGTCATATTAATGAACCCTGTGGTATGAAATACAGGCATTTTCTCAGGATTCTAAAGCAAAGGTGGCTGGTTTTTTGTTTTTTTTTTAGGGTAACCCCTTTTGTTTTCTCTTGTTGTCGGTTCCACTCTCGAGTGTTCCCACAATTAAGCAAAGCTTTTTATCCGTATGTATATGTTTAGAACATTTGGAGAAGTTAGGGGAGCTTGTCCCCAACGATTCTGTCAGTTAGGTAAAGAAAACAGTATGACTAATAATGTACTTTATCATGCATTCTTAGATTTCCATAAGTACACTCCAGAGGTGCTTAGTTTCTAGCTGTTGAAATGCTAAGGTTTGTTTTTAAGGCTAAAAGCTGTTGTATGACCAAAAGCTGTTCTAGACTGGAGCTTTTACTTGGTGGGATTTCTATTTATGCAAGTTCAACAAGGGTGCTAACCATGGATTCTCTAGACTAGAGTATTGTTTCACAGCCTTTTCAAGTTAATGACCTGTCCTTTAAAGTTAAAACCTTTGTGTTTGTAAAAAGTGTTAATCTGCTGTTACAGCTTCAGCTATTTTACATGTAAGGCAAAAGATGGGCAAGTACTTTGGACTGCCAAGAGAGTAGTAAAGTGGTTTGAAATTTCTTCTTTTTAATTTTTATCCCCTCTTTAGTTTTAAGAAATGTTAAACATCTGGCATCTTGATCACTTTTTTTGACCACCTCTGCACTGAAATCTGACCTCGATGCATGACTTGCTATCGAGAAAAGCACTCCAGACCTTTGCCATCTTAGCTGTTGTCTTGAAACTAAGGCAAGCCATAACTAAGGAGAAACAGCTTCAGAATAACTGGTGGAGGCAGAGAATATTAGGAACTAGTCTTGCAGCTGCTTTGTGCTGATGGCTGTGTTCATCTACAGCTTCACTGAACAGGAGATGAAGCGCTTTGGCACAAAGATGAAACTGAATCCTGGCTTAGGGAAAACCAGAGCAAACCAAAGCATAACAATTCGTACAGCTTGCTCCTTTTTGCAGTCTCGGTCATGTCCCTCTGGTACAGATTTAACAAAGTGCTGATATGACTTACTCTGTAGGAAATCTGAGCTATACAAGCCATGAAATAAAAACGCTGACTGTGGACTCCAACTAGAATTTCAGTCTTTTCAAAAGTGGTGAACAATCACTGGTTGTGTAAATAGAGCCATACCTCAGGTGCACCGGTACCAGAGGGTTACCTTGGCTGTGAATCCCTTTTTGCCCATCCTTGTCAGTCTTCTGACTATCCTAAGGACATGATGTGGAAACACAGTTATACAGCAGTGCTGCTCAGAAGGGAGTTCTGCCCAGCCTTGTATGTACTAAAGAGATAGTGTAACTTGTTACCTGGACAAAAGTCTAAGTTCGTGAACTTTGATATGAAGTGGTAATGGGCACAGCAAGCTCCTTCTATGCTTTTAACACCAGTGTTTTTACAACAATTAGAATTATTCCGCAATTAGAATATCCCAGCTGACATATACAAAGCTTTTTTGCTAGTAAATTATTTTAGTAAATGTTTTAGCCATCCAGTTAGAAACTTGTTCTGCTTGGGATACATTTTTGCTTCAGATACCCAGGCAAGGTATATCTTCAGCCATTTTCATGAACAGAAGGTACTGTAACATGGCAGATTTTTGTGAAGTGATACAGTAATCATAATTTAATTAAGAATATGTTGAAATTAAAACTTTACATTGTAAATTTATTTCATAATCATGCTACTGTTTCATAACTTTTTCTCTACATTGTGTTGATAGTCCCAAAACATTCTGGTTATTTTGTCACGTATAGAGAGGTTTTGGTCAATAGTATCAATGTGGCTGTACCTAGTAAGATCTCTGGAAAATTTTTTCTTAATAAATATCTTTGTTTGACTGGGTTGTCTCAATAAAGTTATATATTTAACACTTTTTTTCTTTTATACAAATAAATGTGTGTATTTCATGTCTAGATGGATCCAAGTCTAGAAAAGCACAGAGAGCAATTGGTAATTGAAGTTGGTAGAAAACTGGACAAAGCTCGCATGATTCGCTTTGAAGAACGGACTGGCTTTTTTTCTTCAACGGACTTAGGCAGAACTGCCAGCCACTACTATATTAAATACAATACTATAGAGGTAAAATATGACATTCTATTTCTGGGGTATTTCCTTCTTTTTGAACCTGTGCCTAAAATAATTGTAAGATATTACAGAATGTGTAACCGATTTGTTCAATGTATTTTCAAATCGTGTTTGCGGAAATGGGGAGAAAGGAAATAGGATAAAGAAAGGAACTAAGTCTAAAGCAATACTGGAAAATTAGATTTGGTATGAAGTGAGATTTGAAATTTCTATAGTCTCTGTCTTTTTTTAGGTGAATTATATATCGCATATGTCTGATAACAGAAAAGGTTTTCTGTGAACTTTAAAACATCTTATGCCACTGTAACCATATTGTGTTGTAAACAAGTAAGGAAGATACATTTGTATGAACTTGGTGTTGGTAGCTTGATTTCCAGTGGAAATTCATCTTCCATTTATGGGAAACGTCTTTCTCTTTAATAATAACTGAAGAATTTGCATTAATAACTTTTATCTGTTTACTGTCACTATGTGGAATTAGTGCCATATAGTTATTCACTCAGATATATCCTAGACCTTTTTTTTTTGGGTCTGGGGTGACCAAGTTTTGAGGGACTTTTTTAGAAATTACTGAGAAGTCATTCTGGGAATTGTACTTGTTTAAATTGCATCACTCTGGTTTCTGATAATTTCGTTATATTTTAACCTTATATGCCTTTTAAAATCTTGGTTAATGTTTATTTCTTTTGTATTCTATGTATATTTTTGCTTTTCAGTATTAAGTCAATTTTATTTTTAATAGACTTTCAATGAATTGTTTGATGCTCATAAAACAGAAGGCGATATTCTTGCTATCGTATCAAAAGCTGAAGAATTTGAACAGATAAAGGTAAAGTTGTATCCTTTCATACAAAGAATGTCTTAGAACTAGACGCTTCAGTAGAACTCACTCCATAAATTGTGTCTACAGACTCAAGTTTTTTTAAATATTAAGCACCATTCTAAAGTGTTTTCTAAGTAGGCATAATTGCCAAGAGCTATATATGCACTCACTTAAATTTTTATGTAGTTCAGCTTGAACTATTAACGCATATTTAATAACTAGTTATGGATCTTTGAGAATTCCTTTTAAATGCTTTTAAGAACTTTTCAGCTCCTCAATTATTAACAGGTGAAGATCAGTGTGTATTGTAATGGTTCATACAGGATGATGAGTCATACAGGGATGAGAGTTTTTTCCTGTTTCAAATTTAAACCATTAGTAGATGTCTCCCAGAACGATTTGCTTTATCAGAAATGAGGCAAGACTCACTGAAGTTAGTCTGTGATACATTTCATGCAGATAACAATATTAGGTTAGCAGAAAGATAAGGTATTTTCAAATTTGAGATCTCAGAGGATGCTGTAACTAAAAAAAACTATAAAACTGCTATTGTACTCAGTACAATTCCAACCTTCCTTTTTGCCTCCTGCATGGGTGGGACACCACACAATACACAAGACAGCATGAGCTCAGTTACCCATGCTTCCATCTCATAGAGGTGTGAGCCAAACTCCACAGGGTTTATTACTTGGGCTCATTGCCTGTTTACCACAATTATAAAACTTTCACAGAAACACAGAACATTACAGATTGAAGTTGGCTCACATTCACCTGGCTCTGTGAACTGGCAGTGTGAATCCATCACCATATACATATTTACATATTTGCACACTTTTCCTGAGTATTGCCATCTCTTTACTGAATGGGCAGACTCTTATTTTGCTGTAGTCTGTTCTGTTACGGAAGATAATAACCAGTGAAGTCTCACTACAACATTTACCAAGCCAGAACAGTTTTTGTACAATAGTGACCTTTGCTAGGTCTAAGTTTAGCATAATTGAGTGTTTAAAAGAAAGCATATGGAAAATATTGTGTGATATGTTTCTATATTTATAATAAAGTTAGTTGTGATGCGTCTTGGCTAAAGCACAGTTTTACTAGTTTGCTTTCTCAATTTTGTATGATATGGCATCAGTGCACCATCATTTTCTAGTTTTTTGTGATTTTTTTTGCTGTGCAGCTCTGAATGTTAAAGCTAGCAACTGATTTTTCAAAACAGTGTTTCAGGACTTAAACCTCCATGTGATACAAACTGACTTTTGTTAATACAAACTATATCTTCATAACACCTTTAAAAATTCTTGATTTTGAGATAGATAAGTCACCAGTAGCCGAAATACAAATCTGGATTTCACCTGTACTACGCTGTGCAAGAGCTAAAAAATTATCAAAAATGCTGTTGTAAGCAGAGTGTAATATTCCCCTGACACTCGAGTAATCTGTGATGTATCCTTCATCTTTTCTTTTCTGTAAGACCAGTGGCTGGATAGTTGGGGATTTTAACCCAGTTGTCTTAGGGTCTTTTGTATGTCAGGTAGTCAAGTCCAAATGAAAATTACTTTCAGCTGGTTTCCTGCAGGGACCAAACATTTACCCTCTTTAAATAAGTTTTACACTAACGGACTATCAGTAAATCAAAGAATATGTAGATTTATGCTGGTTTTGCCACCCTAAGGGTCATCAGTTAGAATGTGATATGTTATGCATTATTCAAACCATAGATATGAATATTTCTTTACTCATATTAAGACTTAATCTTATTAACAGTCAAAATTTTAATATTATGAATCATAGTACTTCTCAGTTTTGAGTTAAAAATATATTATGCTGCATACAAACTATGTGACTATAATGAGTACATTTAATGTTACTTCAAGATTGCCTTAATCCAGACAGACAGAGGTTTTACTCTGGTCAAATAAAAAATGAAATCTCATCAGGTGCAGGATGGTAGGGTCAGAAGATTCCATTTTTGTGGCATATCAAATTCTAGTATGTCAATGGCAAGCTTAATAGATAGTGATGAATAATAAAATATAATTGTGTTACTATTAAGATAGTTTCAATTATGGTCTATTAGATACATTGCAGAAGATGTTGGTTTGCTGCTTTTTTCCTTCTTTTTTTTTTTTTCCTTAAAGCAGGAGACTCCATTTAAGAATAATATAACTAAGTCATGGTGAAAATTTTATTTTGTTTTTAAAACTTTTATCAAATTGCTCCGACCTCTTCATAATGTGTAACTGTGGTATAGGTAAGAAAAGAAGAGATGGAAGAGCTGGATTCCTTACTGACTGACTTCTGTGAACTTCCTGCTCCAGGAGGTGTGGAAAACAATTACGGAAAAATTAATATCCTCCTTCAAACATACATTAGCAGGGGGGAGATGGACAGCTTCTCCCTTATTTCAGATTCTGCCTATGTTGCACAGGTAAAAATAATATTTTTGATATATCTGTGGCTGTCTTCTGCTATTTTCATTTTCCCAAATGTTTACAATTATATACGTAGGCCTTGATCTACATCATTTTAATGCAGATTTATTTTAATATCAGAGCCTCATGTGTGTGCATGTGTGGTGTAATTCTTAAGTAAAAAAGATATGCAAAAGCCCTTCTTTGGAGATTACTGCATTTGTAATTCAGAATGAATGTCCTTTTTGTTCACATTGTCCCTTAGTGTTATTGTATTTAGTTATTCTAACTGTGATTGCACAGGAATGTTACTCTTACCTCAGTTTTCTTCTAATCTGGAAAACTGTTGCAGTCTATTTTTACCTTTTGTGTCCTTACGTACTTCACTTCGTAAAATGTAATTTGTGTTTTATTCACATACCTTGGTTTATGCAAGACATACTACTACAAGTTTTTTGCTAGACATAATGATACAGATTTTTCATATCAGTCCATGTGTTTCTCAGGTGGATTTGACACCAGGTAGTTCTGTAGCATGTTGATAGCATAGATTAGATTGGTGGTTACATATTTGTAGCATGTTTTGTTATTGCACAGAATAATGAGAGAACTGCGAGTCAGTGATGTAGAACTGCTTGCTTGTACCACCAGAGCCTATCTGAGAGAGAAAGCAGTGTTGAGTGAAAGTTTACATTTGTGAATCCCAAACAATCCAAAGTTACGAAACATTCATAGACTACAACAAGTAATATGTAAAATAGATTATAAAGTTTTACCTTTTTGCCTGTCTTATACCGTGTCCTTTTTTTTCCTTTTTATAACAGTCACCAATGCATTGCATTGACTCACTTTTGTCTCAACCTTACAAAACCTTTTTGTAAAGGATTGTAAAATTGCATTTGATTGCTGCGAAAGATGAAAGTTGAATATTCAAATTGATATATACTCTTCAGCAAGATTTTCATACTAACATTGCCTTGTTCAGCAGTATTTACCTTTCATAGCATGTATGGGTATAAATAAGAAACTTCTGAAATTGTGGTACTTGAACAGCAAGATCATTTTCAGAATGATTCTTTTAATCTTCGCTTTCAAGGCAATTGCTTTTATGTGCCTGTCTCAATTATAGCACTTTTGGTGAGGCAACGTTGTCGTCTTCTTCAAGTCTTCATAAATTGTACACGCGGAATCCATGCCACAAATTGCAAATATCTTTAATTGGATAGTGACTATTAAGAAAATAATTCATCCTTTTTAAGTAGAAGAAATGTGTTTCTTTAGTGACATATGTTTCCAATCACAACCAAATAATTTTCTGGTTTTTATTCCTATTGGCATTGCAGAAGGGCAGTTATTCTCTTAAATTACTCAAGAGCAGAATGGCTAATCCAGGCATAGTAAGAAAAATGTCACCAAGAAACCCCACAGCTTCATCTTGCTAGATAAGTTTATGAAAGGAATATAATAACAGAGTTTCAGGTTAATACTGGCTTCATTTAAGCTTATGTTAGTGATTAACTTCAAGTCTAAGCCGGATGTACAATTTGGTTATACAGTAGTCTCAGAAGATAGTAACATGCTAAAATCGTCACTACTTCTGTGCAAATGTTGTGAATTTCAACGGGTAATGAGAGGCTTTTGTGGAAGCACAAACTGAAGTGAAACTGTAGTTTAGATGGGGAGACAAACTTACCAAGTCCAGCAAATGATTTTATTTCAGAAGTGATTTAGACAAAAGAAATTTAAAACTCTCTAATGTTCAGATAACAGTGATCAAAATTCTCTTGCAGACCTGCCCCTACCACTTCAATTAGCTGCATGTGGTTTTTTCTTAATTTCTGTAGGCAATCATGAGGTGTGATTTTGTTTTTTTGTTTGGTTTTTTTTTTTTTCCCCCATTACTAGGCAGTGATGGAAAAAATAGTTTTGAAGAATGTTTGAAATAAGCTTGAAAAGAAAAATCTATTGTTATGGTTTGCCAAAGACTAGTGTTTGGGATCCTTTTCATTTTACAAAGAATACTTGAGAGTGTTACAACATTTCTGCTTTTTTTCCCACTCTCCAGAATGCAGCTCGTATTGTTCGAGCCCTTTTTGAGATTGCCCTCAGGAAACGTTGGCCTGCAATGACATATCGACTACTGAATCTCAGCAAAGTCATTGACAAGCGGTTGTGGGGCTGGGTTAGCCCTTTGAGACAGTTCTCAGTGTTACCGCCATCAGTCCTTTCAAAGTTGGAAGAGAAGAATCTCACTATAGACAAGATGAAGGACATGAGAAAAGATGAAATAGGTGAGAAATCAGTAATGTTGATCTGCGTAAACTGTTTAGTAATCATTGCACAAATTAGTACTAAATCTGAGCCATTCATGAAGATGCCCACTCTGATCTTGAAGCCCTGCAGACTCATTAATATGGTGTTATAGTCTGTCCAATACAGTAGGTTTCTTCAGTCTTTGCAGCTTGTAATATGGCACAGCTTTCAGAGTATGACTAGCCCATGTCCTGCCAACCCCAGCAAAAGTGGAATGGAGGTGAATGTTGATATGTGTTTACATGTGTGTATATACATGCATATGTATGTTAACCTGTACTTCCCTTCTTGCTCACAGGACATACTACTATAAAAGGCATTTGTTTATTTTTACCAGTTTGCAAAATATGGCCTTTTTATTTTATTATTGAAATACTACTAACGTGAAAAAGAATAAAAGCAGTTTATTTTGTCCTGGTAGACTATCAGTAAATGGCCTGCTTCTGAGACACTGCATTAATTTTCATTGAACATGGAGCATACATTGTCACTGGTTTCATTGCAACAAAACCTTAATGAAATTTTTTTAAGGATTTGACACTTTGATAATGAGAAGATCCACAAGTCTACTGACAGACATAGTGACAATTTCTAGTAGGTGTGTATAAACAGTTGTGCTTAAATTATTCACCAGCTGGCTGAAGTAGCTTGTATTGTATTTCTTTTTCATATATCAGTGTATTTTTCATATTTGGGCTTTCTTTGTCCTTGATATTGCCAAGTTGCCAAACAGCTGGTTTTTTAAGAAAAGTAATTAATCCTATTCACTGCTTTCTAGAAATTAGGACCTCTGACTTGATATTTCTGTCATTTGACAAAGGATTGCGTTCTGAACTTGGGAAGCCGCAAATTAAACAGTGTGTTTAAAATTGATTAAATATCTTCAAACTTTTTTTTCGTTAAGCAAGATCGCCATTCATTACTTCAGAGTAGCTAATCTGTGTGAGACAAAATCTGCCGGTTTGTTAAATAAGAAAAATGTAAAAGAGACAGTCAGCATCAATAGAAATAAACCCTAAGATATAATGCTGCTAAATTTCTTGCCATAGCAAGAAAAAATTTCTATCACCTTTTCACTCAGCACATAATGCAAATAATAGGACTGATTCTGCTTCCTTTTTAAACCAGGAAAGCATGCAGAGGAACCACATAACAATATCAGAAAATACTGGCAGCTTTTTGTAAGGTAGCTTTTAGCAGTGAGTACTTGTGACCTTTACAATTGCAGTCTAAAACATGCTCCACATAATTATAGAAGCAGTTTCAGTGTAAATATAATAGATCAAACTTCTTAATTAAGTGAGAAGTTGCAATATGCACTAGAATGGGCTGGCCAGAAGGTCTCCTTCTCTGGAGACATTTAAAACCCACCTGGGTATGTTCCTGTGCAGCTTGGTCTAGGTGGTCCTGCTGCGGCAGGGGGATTGGACTAGATGATCTTTCAAGGTCCCTTCCGATACCTAATGTACTGTGATAATTTAGAAAAAATAAATATTTAAAATGAAAAACAAAGGAGTAGAGATGTCAGCTGTAAGTTACAAGTAGGAACTTTGTAAAAATTGATATAATCGCTTTATTGCCTTAGTTGCCATGACTGTGATGGAAAATAAAAAAAACATTGCAACATGTAGTTTTTCCTTTGTTGCCTGTGTCTGTTTTCCTTTGTCTGTGGTGTATTCTGCAAGATCAGAGCTGCTGTGTTTGCTGCTTGTGTGCATTTTTAAGCTATTGGCTATCTTTATTCGGTTTTATAAAAAGCATTCTGTCTGCTTTGACTCACTGCACAGGAATTGTAGAAATTCAAACGTGTGCCCTTAGTAAGTACAAGGTCCTTATTTGTGCTTTAAAAAAGAACTATATGTCTTAATAAGAGCCTGGTCAAAAAGTAAAAGAAGGGGAACTAGCTTGACATATAATGGTTTCAGTGTGAATTCTTAATCATTATTTTAACCCTTTAGTTATAGCCAACAAGGGGATTAATTCTGACTTTTCTAGGTTCTAAATGTCTAATTCAAGTTAAGTATTACAAAACATTCAGACATGCCAGGTCAAGAGAGTCAGACATTTATACACCTAAGAGCAAAACAAGCAAGCAATAATAAATCTCTCTAAAAGCTTATTTCAAAGTCAGAGTTGTATTATTTTTCCTGGAAATGCAAATGTGTTACACCTAATATTTTCTTGGCAGGTCATCTCCTACATCATGTGAAGATTGGGTTAAAGGTAAAACAGTGTGTCCATCAAATCCCCTCCATCATAATGGAAGCAACAATTCAACCAATTACCCGCACAGTTCTCCGAGTTCGGCTGAATATCGCTCCTGACTTCACGTGGAATGATCAGGTAAAAAAAAGACGGTAGAGGATGGATGAGAAACATGAATTTCGCTTCAGTAAAGGGGGTGATCACAGGGAATCTGTAGCTTTTTGGATAAGAAAAAAATCTATGTATTTTAGATGAAAAGCAAATTCAATAATTGGAGTGGCAATACCTGTTAAGGCTTGAGGTAGGTGGCACACAGAGATCATGTTTTATTTCCATTAGTTGTTACAGGGTTGCAGTGTTTATAACATGTTGAAGCAGGTGCTTATACTGGATATTAACAGTTGTCACATATAGATTGGAGTTACATGCCCAAAAACAAGCAAGAAAAAGGGAGACACAGGTGGCTCAGAGCAATGAATGGATGTCAAATGCAGAAAATAAAGTCTTGATACACAGTTCATGTGTGCCAAATTCCACTGCTCTTTATGGCTTTGCATTCACAATATCAGTGTCTTTTTTTGTTGAAACTTGTTTGAACAGAAATACTGAGATATGTTCTTCACTCGTGAGACCGCATCTTGAGTACTGTGTCCAGTTTTGGTCACCACAGTACAAGAAGGACATTGAGGTGCTGAAGCGAGTCCAGAGAAGGGCAACCAAGCTGGTGAAGGGGCTGGAAGTCCCTTATCATCAATGTTTAGGAACGGTGCCTTTCTGGAGTCAGAACCTTTGGAATCTGAATGTATCACGTCTCAAGTGAAAACAGACTAGTGTCTTGCAGGGACTTGTGAACAGGCTGTATTTGGGAAGGTGGGTTTGTGCAAGGACAGCAAAGTCACCCTGCTGTGCAGCAGTACTGACATTGCACCTGTTAGATGACACCAGTGTGAAATCCCCCCCGAGCTTCTGAGCACTTCTTTACTTAAGTAATGATTTCATTTACATTTAATTTACTTACATTAAATAAATATGACTTTAGGTGCTATTATCTTTTCTCATATATGCAGCTAAAAAATTGTTATTATTTCTGTTTTATGTTTTTGTCTGGTAGAAAAGAGTGGTGGAACAGCTTCGGAAGAATTTGATAGTGAAGCAGGAACAGCCAGACAGTAAATTTCAAATACAGCCATTGACACAATCAGAAAACAAACTGCAGACACCACAGCCACAACCACTACAACAGCTACAGCAACATCACCATCAACAGCAGCAGCAATCTACTGCACCTTCTCCAAACATGATTGGGTCACAGGTAAAAATCTCTAAAATCAGTCTTTTCTTCGCTAAAGGTGAAGGATACTAAAAAAATAAGTAAATCAAAGTAAAATGCTGTAAGAAAAATGAACTTTCAGTTGTGTTCATCGCTGTAACTGTGAACATTTGCAAATATGGGTCTGGGGGGATATTTGGAAATCCTCTCTCAGTCAAATTATGTAGTGTTTAAAGGTAAAATCATAACCTCACAGAAAACAAGGGTTGCAGTATCAATTTTTGCAGTATTTATTTTTCTTCAAAATAAATGAAAGTTTAGTAAATAAACTCAGATTTTCCATAAGTACATGAGGGATTGTCTGTAACTTTCAAGAAAAAGAAAAGACTTTACAAACTTTGTATGTGTGATTAAAATACTTCTTTTTGAAAGAATAACAGAGTTCCTGCTGTATCTGTGAGCAAAATATCAGGCCAGTTTCCTCCTCTTTCTGCTTGGTTCAAAAAGAAAACAGCTTAAGAAAACAGATTTAAACCAACCAGATTTAACTCGCATCTAGTGATAGCTGAGCTTGCAAGGATTCATCTAAAAATATGCAATATTCCTTGCAAAGTTTGAGTTTTAGAAAGCAGTGTCTTTAATGGGAAGACACTGAATTTCAGTACAGGAGAGAATTAGAGCCGTAATTCTAGAACTCATCAGAGGAAGTGGTGCGTTTCTGCTGCCAGGGGAATTCACATTTCTGCTGTTCAAATAATTAGGATCCCCAAAGTGTGCTAATCAAACAGCTAGAAAGTGCAGGATGGTGCTTTCTAAAAAGAAGCCTGTGTGAGGTGTATTTTTCCTGTTGATGCAGTGTCAGCAGCTCATGCTTAGCTGCATGGCAGATGACAGAGTTCATCCATGACACTGACTTGATGCCCACTGCAGTGAGTCTCAGCCACAGCTTTGTCTGTGGTTGTAGTCTTCCCCTTCTAATTTCTTCTGGAAGTAGAAGAGGGAGGAATGATTGGGCCATTCTCTTATTAACTCTGAGCTGTTTGAGCTGTGCTCTTAAAATGTATTTGTGAGGTTTAAGTAATAGTGGTTTTGATTAAAAATTACTGAAGAATTGAAGCAAGCCTTAAGGAGTGGCAACATCAATATCAAAGCTAATCTGAGAAAAGTAAGTATTAGTGTCCTGAAATATTTGTAGACAATGAATCACTCTACTGTGTAGTCACTGGTGTCTGTTTTTCAGTCCATGACTGCAGGAGCAGTTTTATGTGTTTCTTCATATTCCACACTTTCCCTTCATGTATTAACTTCCAGGTCATCTCCTGGGTTGTGAACATGGAGGTTTTGTTCAGAATTAAAGAGCACTTTAGTCAAACAGTCCGAAAACTGCATGATCCTTCTGACCAGCAGTCATTCAATTGCTGCTGGAAAGTAATTACAAACTAAAAGGCAGGTCATCCTCTCATTTGAGTGAAGAAGTCAGCTTTTGTCCTTAATACTTTCCTGTTTTTATTTAAGTTTGTAGAATTGTGAAACAGCCTGCTTGCTTCTGTGCACATTTTGCATCTGAGGTCCTGTTGTCCCTCAGCCAAATGTGTTGAAGAAAAGTCAAATATTTTGTCTCTTTAGAAGGTCTGTTGTCCTTTGCTTTGGAAGTAATGCATCTTTCAAGGCTGTGTCGATACAGAGAATGCTTTCCATAGTTCTTTTCAGTAGTGTAGGAACCAAGGTACATATGCTGCCTTAATACTGACAATATACTTCATACAGTCCAGTTCTTAAAGGGATATGTACACTTCCATAAGCACACAGCCTGCTAAAAGATCACAGTACTGCTGTGTTATTATGTGAATGCTGCTTCAGTATGAATTCACACATTGAGAACCTTTTAGAAGAACCAAGGCAATTAGTGCTTAACAAAGTCCCAGGGATACTCAAGCTCTGTGGTCTGCTGACTGAAACTATGCTCTTGGTACTTACTGACTTACCGTAACCCTTTAAGAGAGTTGTGGTCTTGTATTACATGATTGATTACACTTATCTTGAAAATGTTTGTGGCTGAAAGTAATGCTTGTAATAACCGGACTATTCCACTGTAAAGGCTTTAGTTTTGGGACTGCATGAGGGGAGTGGAGCCTCTTGCTTGAAGGAGATGCAGCAGAGGTTGATGAACTCTTGACTCTCAGATTAAAACTTACAAGAGTTGTTCACGGTGCAACAGGAACAAGTGGATTATGTCTGGATTTTGTATAAATGTGTAAAATTGAAGGGTGAATTCTCCTTTGATTTGGGATGATACAGTCCTTAAGGTTTTTAAGTTCTGGTGCCTGATGAAGTCAGGGGACTATAGGATTATGAAATTAGAGGTATGAGGGTAAACTCTGGGTTTTTTTAAAGAAACTGTGGTGGTGAAAATACTGAAAAATCCAACTGGAAATACATTTATTTTATTAGAAAGAAGAGAAAGGTCTTGTGTGATTAAAATCAAGCATGTTCAGAACAAGACTGCCTGATCCCTGTTTCTCCAGTTTTTCCTGTTGGGATCCATCAGGAGGCAGTGGTGGTGATTTTGTACAAAGAGCGTATTTGCTCGTGCCAGTGACTGTTGTGAATCTGCAGTGTCACTGTTACACAGTGGATTTTTTACACCAAAACCTAAAGAAATGAGCTCACTTGCCATTCCGTTGAGTGTCACTTGTCATGAGGTTGCTGTGTACATTGTATTCCTGTTCTACAGAGAGATTCTTCTTGCCTTGTTGTTTTTTCAATGAGATTTATAAGTGTCTGTTTCCCTTAACATCTTAGAATTTAAATCAAAACTCCACCTTACAGTTTTCATAGTGACACTACCTGTTTGGAAGTAATATGAAACGAAAAGATCCAAGAATGGATACAATTGTCATTTCCTTGGGAAGTTGTTTTGAATCAACCTGTAGTGCTGCAGATGATTAAAACAGACCCTAAAGGAGCCTCACATGAGCATCCTTTCTAGCTATCCAGTTTTCAGAGGCATAAAGCAATGTCTTTGTCTAAGCAGTAGGTAGACTCAGTGCTACCTTTTCTTTCTTTTCCTGTCTATTGTTTCTGATTCACAAACCCACGTCCTGTCTGATACAGAGTGTTTCTGTCTCTTACAGTGTTATTTTCTGTTTCCCTTAGAAAACTGTAACTACAGCTTCTATGATCACCACTAAGACACTACCTCTCGTCTTGAAAGCAGCAACTGCGACCATGCCTGCCTCTGTTGTGGGTCAGAGACCTACCATTGCCATGGTTACTGCTATCAACAACAATCAGAAAGCAGTCCTCAGCACTGATGCGCAGAACGCACCAGTCAACCTCCAGACAACAAATAAGGTCCCTGGGCCAGGAGCTGAGGCAGTCCAAATAGTGACAAAAAACACAGTAACTTTGGTAAGCATTTTGTGTGTTTGCCCTGCAGATAGTGTGTGTTTGCCCTGCAGATAGTGGTTCGCAGGAGGGCTACTGGAAAAAAAGCAACCCTAATAACAAGCAAAACCAGTCAGATTTTTGCACAGAAAGGATAGTAGAGATGTGTTGCCAATCTTCACTCACTGACACTGTTAAAATGACAGTTTAAGAACAAAGCATTGACATGGATAGTTATTGCTGTTTTGCTTTATAGAATTAAATCACTGTTATCATCACCTCCGTGCAAAGTTTTCCCTGTTGGTAGTTGTTAGTCACGGGGCAGTAATGATTGTTTTGCCCCTATGTGGCTGCAGAATTCTTAATCTCTTCCTTTGGTAAAGATGTCAGACTTCGTTCATGTGATCAGTTTGGCTTTTCATCTTAGAAATTTCTCAGTCAATCGCTTTTGTTCCCTTTGCATGATAAAGTATCTGGTGTTGGACACATCACTTAACGGCCCGCTAGCATGTCTTCACTCACCACTTGTCCATACACGTACACATATCCCATTTCTTTCAGCATGTCTTTTGGGAAGTGCTTTGCTTCAATCACACAGGCTTTTCCAGAATAATTAGCTACATAGACATAAAACGAGCAATTTTTAGAACTGAGTTATGCAAGCTTCTTGGTCTGTAAACAAGGCAGTTGTACAGCTTCCTGACACGGAAGGTTTACATGTGGACTAAAGGCAAAGCCTTCACCAAAACCAAACCAGTTTATCTTCACTAAAATATGCAGATTTGTAACACAACTGGCAGTAGTGTTGCTTTCTAGGAAACAAGGCTTATGTTTGCAATCAGAACAGACAAGGCTATTTGAGTAGTTTGTTTTCCTCCTGTTCCCTTTTCCCATGTCATCCCTTACGTCACTCTCATCTGTCTTTTGTGTCTGTGCTTCATTTGTTTGTGGAATAACTTCCTTAGGTTCAGAGAGGCGATGCTGGTTTAATAACAGTCCATGACTTACAGATCTGTAGCAAATTTCCATAAAATCTCTGAATCTTAGCTTGAGCACTAACTAATCAGTACAAGACCTTTGTGAAGTAAATTGCAGTCTTATGTGTCTGAACAGAAGGACAGAAGGGTGGAAAGTAACATGGATTCTTCTTCCAAATTCCTAATTATAGGATATGGGGGAATGGCCTCAGATTGTGTCAGGGGAGGTTTAAAAACTGAGTAACTAGAGCACTTGAGGCCATGGTTTAGGGGTTAGAGAGATGTTGGGATGAGGGCTGGGTTTGATGATGCTGGAGGTCCTTTCCAGCCATGATGATTACTGGGTGTACAGTGTAGTTAGTGCTCTTCAGAGGTCAATCATGTGGCAGCTCCATCCAACTGATTTCAGGTAGTGAAGGCTTTAGAGTGCCTTAAATCAGGTTTTAATGTTTCCGATCCCTCATAGTGTCATTAATACTGCTAAGAGATGTTGTTCCATTCTTCTGTATGCCATTCATTCTGAGGCGATGGTGGTTCATATAGCAGGACATCAAAGTCTGTTATTTTCTGTCTGTTGTAAGGCAAATAAAATAGGAGCTTTTATTGGATAAATTAAATAGTTTAATAAAATAGAAGTTTTCATTATCTTCCAATGAAATGGGTTTAGATTGCAGAGCACAGTAGTTAGTATTCGAAGTAAAAAAGGATAGATACTTTTAGTTTAGGTGTGTGGGATCTGGAAAGTGAAATTAGCTCAGTATTTAATACATTTTTATTAAGGACTCTCTTACTGTGAAAAATAATTTATAGAAGACCAGGAACAGCAGATCTGAAAATACATTTAGGCTGTTGATTTTAGTGAACAACTTAAAAGGTATTTTCCTGATTCTCATATGTTCTTACAGCAGGTTCAGGCTACCCCTCAGCCCATAAAAGTGCCGCAGTTCATCCCTCCTCCCAGACTTACTCCTCGCCCGAATTTTCTTCCACAGGTGAGTGTACAAAGAAGAAGGAATAGAAGGAACTTACTTACAGCAGAGATAGAAAATACTCTCTATGGACATAATTTTAGTCAGTCTTTATTTTGAGCAGTGAAACTTGTGGTCTTGTTTTTTTTCATTGTTTGGGAAGGACAGATTACTTCTTCATTTTGCAAAAACGTCTTAGGGGAACTCTTAAAAAAACTGTGGCAAAGTGAGTAGAAGTCTAAGACTTTTACAAAAGAAAGTAAGGAGAAATTGGGTGGTCCTTAATTAAGATTTGAGGATTGTGAAATATGTTGGAACGTGACTTAGTCTTCCATGAGAAAATGCATGATGGCATCTTAAAGCTGGAATGGACAGTAGGAATCAAACACAGAGAAAGATTCCAGTTTCAGAGTAACATATTCTACTGCTGTACTCTGTAAAGATGTGGTAAGTACAAACCTAACTACCATTAATGTCCATCACAGATGGGTTTTCTGCAGGTAGATTTTTCCCCCTGTACTGGGCACTGGTGAGGCCTCAGCTAGAGTACTGGAGGCAGTTCGGGGCTCCTCACTTCAAGACAGAGATTGAGGAGCTGGATCAGGTCCAGAGGACCAGTGAGGCTGGGGAAGGGACTGGAGGGAAGGTCTAATGAGGAGAGGCTGAGGGAGCTGGGGTTTTTCAGCCTGGAGGAGATTTAGGGCGGACCTTCTCCCTCTCCCTGGAGGTGTTTAAGGACAGACTGGCTGTGGCCCTTAATGCTCAGGTTTAGGTGATTGTGGTGATGTTAGGTCCTGGTCTGGGCCAGATGATCTGAGAGGTCTTTTCCAGCCTCAGTAATTCTGTGATTCTGTGAAACTGTGGCTTTTCTTTCTCATAGCATAGTTAGGACACTATGATAAAAATTGCTGTCTGTAAGAAAATGAAGCAACCTTGTGCAGATTATGCAGGCTAAAGTGAAAGACTTCGTAACAAAGTACCGATACATGAATCTCTCTTTTTTTCTCTTGTTCTTTTTTTGTAGGTTCGACCTAAACCAGTTGCCCAAAATAACATTCCTATTGCCCCAGCCCCTCCTCCGATGCTTGCAGCTCCTCAGCTTATTCAAAGGCCTGTGATGTTAACAACAAAGTTCACACCCACCTCTTTACCCAACTCTCAGAACTCCATACATCCAGTTCGTGTCGTTAATGGACAGACAGCAACCATAGCCAAAACTTTCCCTATGGCACAGCTCACCAGCATCGTCATAGCAGCACCGAGTACCAGGCTCGCTGGACCTCAGACTGTACAGATCAGCAAACCAAACATCGAAAAACAGGTACTGATAGAAAAATTGGTCTACTAGTGCAGTGTCCTGGGTTTATTGCTTTCCTGTACTGGTTTGGAGATGACAACCCTGGAGAAATTTTCAGTGGGTGAGGGAGATATTTGTGTGCCAACAGCAGTGCAGACCCTGGAATGGCTCTTGGGGTAGAAGTTACCGTTTTCTTTAATATGGGCATTGGAATCTTTTTCTCATGCTTCAGTGTTTTTATGCTTCTCCTGCTATCTTCAGTATTTTGTGAGGAAGCTACACTGCAGGGTTGCAGTAGTGTAATAGAGACCAAGTTCTAACTGAAATCCGTGTTCATATCAAGCCTTTAAGAAACACTAGGAAAATATTTTGTGTTTTTCTGTTTCTCAAGAGAGTGGCCGCACGAAAGGCAAAACTTAACACTAAATCATCGGGATATTTAATGGTAACTGTTGCTGTTATGTCCTTGATCCTGTAGTCTTGTGATTGGAAGCAAAATAGTCTCACTCAGCTTCTGAGGACTGATAGTTTCCATTGACTAAACTGTCCTGATTGAATGGAAAGGAGACCCTCACAGAGAATTCTAGATGTGTAAAGTCTTCCTCTAGAAAAGACTTTTATGAAACAAAACATTAATCAGTGTGGGTTGCAGTTGAGAGTCTGCTATGCAGTTCAAGTAAAGGCATTTTGTCTTGCACTTTTAACTCTTTCATATGTTAGTAATAGTGCAATACTGTATAAGACATTCTCTGTAACACAGAGTAGCTGTGTCTTTCTTGTATACATTTCATGTATGTATTTAATGTATACATTTTTCGTAGACTAGTGCACCCTGAAGTTATCTTCTGCTTCTGAAGTCACCTATGGAGAATGTGAAAACCCTGCACATAAAAACTGCTGCTCAGTTTAGCATGCATTCCCACGAATAGATTCTTGCATACCTCAGGTTCCACAGGTTACTCAGTGGTCTGTGCCCTTTTCCTATGATTTGAAGTTGTACTTGCACAGCACAGTACAACAGGCATCTTTTGATGCCTCTTCCTTTTGATGGCAGCAATGTTCATTTGCTCTTTGAATAATTAATGGTGATTCAACTGTTGAAAAAGAGCAACAAGAAGAAAGGTGGCAGTTTAATAATACATTCATTTTCCTGTATTTTTTCTCTATGTCACGAAGGGGGAAACTTTATCTCTCTGTATTTTAGCTCACTCTGTAGTCTGAACAGCTAGCCACAGGCTGAGGGTTGTCATGCAGGGTTTGTGATACCAATGCAAAGGATTCAGAAAAAGAAAAGCTTCAGAAACAGCTCAAATCGCAGGAGTCAGAGAGACATTCTTTGAGCTATTTGTAATTCTATGAAATGGGAAGACTGAGGATTGAGAAGTATAAAATGCATGTTTCTACCCACAAGTCTTCAATGGGATGCTATTTCTTGAAGTGTCTTGATTTTTCCCATACTCTCTAGTGATTTTCATAGTGGAGTTCACTGTTACGATGATTTTTACTGCTTGCATAGCTGTGTGGGCTAATGGAGTGGTGGTAAGACTGTTCCTTTGGTAAAGACTTTATTTAACAGTCTTTTCAGAAAAGATTCCTCAGTGAAGTCTTTGTTGGTGCGCTGATAGCTTGAAGCTGGTTTGCTCCTGTGTCTGCATAAGTATTTGTTTTGCTTTATTAAGTCAAAGTAAAAAAAGTTATTCTTATCACTGAGTGAGAGAAACATTGCTTCTTCTCAGACTATTAAACCACACGTGGAAGTGGAAGAGAAACAAACAGAAAGCCGTACGGTTACTCCACCTGCTGCACAGAAGCCAAAACGAGAAGAAAACCCACAGGTATCAGACCCCACCTCAGTTCTTTTCTTTTACAAAAAAAAAAGAAAAGGAATCACTCTGTCCTTGGGAAACAGTTTTTCCCCTGTATTCCCCCAAGACTCCTTCACTTTAACATTCCCTGCAATCGTATTGGACAGCAACAGCTGACAAGACTACAGAGTAAGAAATCTAAGTCATGTAAATTTAAAGCACTGCATTTTTCCCTCCTGGAATGCGGTTGACTTCTGACTCTTCCCTAAGTGAGAAGATCGTACGTTCTGTCTGATACTTCCTTCAACTAGGAGACTTTGATTACAGTGATGACCTCCGTTCCTGTGATGTTTATAGACTCTTCAGTTATTTTCAATACTATAGAGATGTTTTTATTGTGCTTCATGAAATACATCTGCTCTGATGAGCTGGATGGATGGAGTTGTGTATATATGACTGTTTATTAAAGCCTTTAGGTCAGAGAATAGTAGAATCATAGAATTGTTTAGGTTGGGGAAGACCTTTAATACCATCAAGATCAAGCTTTAGCCCAGCTGTCCCAAGGCCTCCTCTAAACCCTGTCCCTGAGCTCCAGATCTACACGACTTACAAACACATCCAAGGATGCAGATTCAACCCCCTCTCTGAGCAGCCTGGTCTGGGGCCTGATGACCCTTTCAGTAGAGATGTTCTTCCTCATGACCAGCCTAAACTTCCCTTGGTGCAGCTTGAGGCCATATCCTCTTGTCCTGTCACTTGTTCCTTGGGAGAAGGTACCAGTGCCCACCTCTCTACACCCTCCTTTCAGGTAGTCGTAGACAGCAGTAAGGTCTCTGCGCCTCAGTGTCCTTGTATTGAAGTGCCCAACACTGAAGCCAGTACTCACAGTGAGGCCTCACCAGTGCCTAGTGCAGGGGGACAGTCACTTCCCTAGTCCTGCTGTTGGCCTTCTTGGCTACACTACTGACTCACATGCAGCCAGCTGTCATTATCATCAGATCTTTCTGCCAGTCAGCTTTCCAGCCATCTTGCCTAAGCCTGTAACCACACAGAGTGTTGGAACTGATTACACCTAAATTCTCTCTTACATTTGCTTTTGAAGAAGACTTCAAGCTGACTGCTGTGTGAGCAGAAACTGGTGTCCGTACAGGTTCTGATTTGTTGATTTATACGTCTGTGCACTTCCTGCATTAAAGTCCTGTAAGAAAGCCGTGGCTCTTGCTGAACAGCAAATGTAAACGAGAGTTGCTGCTGGTAGTTTGCAATACATGGAGAATGATCTTCAGCTAGCAGTACTTTGCTGATAGTTGAACTGTGCTGGTATTTGCTAAGAGCCTGTGACATAGTTCAGAGCTGGACTGGCAGTATAGAAATGGCTTTGGTGTTCTCAGCTTTGCCAGCTCAGTGATCATGAGCTGCTTCAAAAGAAACAGTAATAGTCAGTCGAGGGAGGTGATTCTGCTCCTCTGCTCTGCATTTCTGAGACCCCATCTGGAGCACCGTGTCCAGTTCTGGAGTCCCCAACATCGGAAGGACAGAGAGCTCCTGGAGGGTGTCCAGAGGAGAGCAACTCAAATGATCAGGGGGCTGGAGTACCTTCCCTATGAGTACAGGCTAAGCAAGTTGGGGTTGTTCAGCCTGGAGAAAGGACGTTCCCAGGTGACCTTAGAGCAGCTTTCCAACATCAGAAGGGAGCTATAAGAAGGCTGGGGTAGGGCTTTTGACACGGGTGTGCAGCAAGAGGACAAGGGGAAAGGGTTCCAGACTTCAAAAGGGGAGGTTGAGGTTGGACATGAGGAACAAATTCTTTGCTGTGAGGGTGGTGAGATGCTGGAACAGGTTACCCAAGGCAGTTGTGGCTGCCCTATCCCTGGCAGTGTTGAAGGCCAGGTTGTCTGGGGCCCTAAGTAACCTGCTGTAGTGAAGGTGTCCTTGCCTGTGCAGAGGAGTTGGAACTAGATGATCTTAAATGTCCCTTCCAAGCCTGACCATTCTGTGATTCTGTGAGCAATTGCCATTTCTCTGTATCTCAACCTAGTTTCCATCTGGAAATAGGACTGTTGTCTGTCTTTCATAAATGACAACAGTGATTTATAGAAACAAAGTATCACCAGTAACAATTTTATCACTTAGTTGCCTGTCAACTGACTTTAAAGTTATTCCTAATGGTTGCACTGATGTGATCTTTTTTTCCCCTCACAGAAACTTGCCTTCATGGTGTCTCTCGGACTAGTTACTCATGACCATCTGGAAGGTAGGAGAATGCCTTAAATTCATTGCTGAGCTCCCTATTTCATGGCTGGATGTATGGGTCAAAAATAGCTCCTGTCTTCAATGCACTTTTTTCTTGCATAGAAGTACCTGGAGGATATCTATTCTCATGGTCAACCTCCATTTGTTGTGTGTGGTTTTTCATTCCTCTTGTTCTGTTGAAACAAAGCATTTGCTTATGCAGTGGAGATGGGTGGGTAGGAGGAAGGTTGTGCTTTGATGGTAGGAAAGAGACTTGTGACAGTCCCACTGCTTTCTGGACAACCCTTCTACCTGCCGAGTTAAACCATTCACAACTTCACTGTAACTTTTATCTGGATTTTTCATTTGTTTCATGATTTCGTGGGACTGTAATCTGTAGTGAATTAGTTAATAGATTATCATTGGGTTCATAATTTAAACTCCTTAATCCTATACTGTAAGATACTGCCTAACATTTAAATGGATTGCAAATTTCTCTACCATATTTGTTTTCAGTATCTGTAAGGTTACCAGAAGCTTTTCATTTTAGATTCCAGTTACACTGACCTTAAGTTTAAAGTTGTGGAATACTTGGCAGTCATTTCATCAGTTAGTTGAGCACTGCGTTTGCATTCCTTGTCAGCTTAGTTTTCAAACCCTCAGAAATGAGAAGTGTAACAACTTACCTCTATTCAGTGTGATTAGTGTTTTCTCTAGAAATCTGCTCAGCTCTCCTTAAAGCGGGACTGAATTCTGTGGACTTCATGTAATTTCTAAGACCCATTGTTTTCTAACCTAAATGCTTTGTTTTACAAGAAATCCAAAGTAAGCGACAAGAGAGGAAAAGAAGAACGACAGCAAATCCAGTGTACAGCGGAGCCGTTTTTGAGCCTGAGGTATTGATTTTGTGCTGGGGGAAGCTGGTAGTTTCATTCTGTGCTTCTGTGTCTTTCTGCCATACTGCCACCTCATAAGCTGCTTCACTTCTAACTAGACAGACAACCTATCTGTTATCATTCAGGAGGGCACTGCAATTATGTGACCCTCAGCTTTTGAAATAATAAATGCACTGCAACGGTCTTCTAAAACTTGCTTTCTTCTTTCTCCTGTATGAAGCTGACCTTATCATTAAGCCAGCTTGCATATCAGACTGAAGCAGTCAGATGTCAGAAGTAGTATAAAAAAGCTAACCTTTCTGAAAGCTGTGATGCTGAAAATACAACAGCCATTAGTCTCACCCTTCTGGATGCATTCCTGTGTGACCTGCCCTAGGTTCTGTGGTCCTGCGCGAGCATGGGGGGGTTGGACTTGATGACCCTTGGAGGTCCCTTCAAACCCCTAATGATGTGTGTCTTTGTCTTAGTACTGCTGTAGTGTTCTCAACTATTGCATACAGCCATGGCCAAAGACGTTAACCAACAAAACTCCTTGTGTTCTTCCCTGCAGCGTAAGAAGAGTGCAGTCACATACCTGAACAGCACAATGCATCCTGGCACGCGTAAACGAGGTAAGGTATACTTAGCCCTCTCTCCTTTGTGTATGCCTCTTCCTCCCTCTTGCATTTGCAGACCCTTTGTTGATCTGAAGAGCAAAATGAAGAACTTGTTTGTCCAGTAAATCTAGATCATGGATTTTAGTAGATTTCATTAGGCAGCTCAGTGTTTCTTTTCAGTTTCACTCTCCAAAAGGTCTCCACAAATAAATAGAGTGAAGTAAAAGGTGTGATGTTTGAACATCATGTAGTGATAGAAAGCAGCTGTCCAGGTCCTCTTGTTAGTAACTAAGTTGTATTGTTACTGTCAAGATGAAGATAGTTATGCAAAAAAGTGTCTGTGTCCTGAAAAGGAGATGAAACTCAGTGTGACGAAAACCTTGTTCCCCACTAGGAGTAGAGATGGATCGTTCAGAATTTACCTTGAGCAAAAAAGGCTTTTGTGCTCATACTGAGTGCTTGTCTGCAAGCAGAGTGCCACTTAAGTGAGAGGTTCTCTGTCATGTGGTATTATTCAGCAGAAGTCCTTCTGAAGAAGAGGTGGCATTTTTTAAGGCTTTGATTATGGTGAAACCAGATGATTTAGTACAGCACAGGAGAGAACATGATCCCATATTTTATACATGGCATCAGTCACACCTATATGACATTCTTTCCTGATTTGGTATTGTTTTCTGCAAAACTCATACATCTCTACTCCTGAGTTAGCTCTCCAAAAAGAAATAAGCAATCAGATTAAAAACACACAGGCCTACCCTGCACTGAGCTGTTGCATTCACTTTGCTCTTTGGCTGCAAGGTCAAATCTTCACTTGACACGTGCTCTCAGAAGCTGACACTTGCGCAGCTGTTTCTAAAGAAGCTATCCAATAATAACGTTAATTAGTATTTTTTTTAATGATGTGATTTACTCTTTGGGTAAGTGAATGTTGATTCTTCTAGTAATGATTTATTCTATTTTATAACTCCTGGTGAACAACACTGAGAATGACTGCGCACTTTTGTACTCAGTGAGTGCTCTCGTAGTCTGATATTGCACAGTGACTGCTGTTACGCTTTCATTTTTCTCCTTATACCCTATTGTGAGTCTGTACTTTGCATCAGCCCCAAATTAGTAGCCCACATTTTCAGATTACAGAAGTGATTGGTCACTTTGCCTTTGAGTGTTGCAGTATATTAGGTAGAAAGCTTATGCAAGTGTATGTCCTTGAAAGCTTTCATTTCATTCTGGATGGTGCTGAGCAGGTAAAAGATTTCAGCCATTGACACCCTGTCAGAAATCTGTTTCCAAGGCCTTACTTGGTTCTGGAACATATCCAAACCTTAAATGCAAGGTTGAGGGTGTTAATCAGTATAGACTGTCAATCTGTAAACATAAGATCTGGGGAATTACATAATTATATATAAAGGGCAGGTGTCAGGAGGATGGAGCCAGGCTCTGCTCAGTGGCATCCAATAATAGGACAAGAGGCAACAGGTGTCAGCTGGAACAGAGGAGGGCCACATCAATATGAGAAGGAACTTCTTCCCGGTGAGGTTGATAGAGCCATGGAAGGTCCTGCCCACAGGGGTTGTTTTGTCTCCTCTGGAGCTGTTTAAAACCTGCCTGGCCACGTTCCTGTGCAGCTTGATCTAGGTGATCCTACTGTGACAGGGAGATTGGACTGGATGATCTTTTGAGGTCTCTTCCAATCCCTAACGTTCTGTGATTCTGTGCATTATTCCTAGATCCTAACTTCTTTATGTTTGCCTACTCATCCAATACCCTGGAGAAAGGAGGCAGAACTGACAGACTGGGGTTTTGCTATATTGCTTTGCACACATAACTTTATGAAAACTGGTACAAACATATTTTGCATTTCCACTGATCTAAAGGACCGTAGAGGATTTGTGCTTCATCACACAATCTTGACTGAGAAAGTCTAAGAATGCAAGGTTTAGGATGGGCTGCAGTGGAAGATCAGTGGTAGGTTACAACCGGTAGTGCTGGAATTACGGGTCAGACAAGACCAATTATTGCGGTCTGTCCTAATATTAAAATGTACCCGTAGGGTAGAAAGTGCTGGTTCATGAGTAAGGGGGCTTAAAAAGGGGAAGACAAGGAGGGGTTCATTTAATGTCAGCCTCTGGTGAAAGTACTTCCCTGTTGTGTGGATTTGTCCTGACACTGGAGGGATAGGAAGGTGTGGGATGACAGTAGAAAGGATTGTAGCTTCTCTTTGGCTTTGATGCCGACATTTTTTTCCCTAAAATCTAAGCAGCCTCCTTTCTAGGAAGGGCAGATGTCCCCATGTGGCTTTTATGGGAGTGATTCTTTGAGCCACTTCAGAGCTTGTTTCTGTTTCTCTCTGAAATACACCTTTTAATTACTCTTTCCATGCAAAATTCTACTGTAAAAGTTTTCTTAAAAATGTTTAAATCTTTGCTTCTGTCCTTCCGCCTGTAACTTTTATACTAACTTCCTCTCTGTGCTGCATCATTTCCTTTTTCATGCTAGCCAATGAGGACCACTGGCCAAAGGTATGTACGATCATTTTTCCTTTTTTTTTTGTTTCTTTTTGTGTTCCCTGTCGTTGACATGTAGGTCGTCCACCTAAATACAACACGGTGATGGGGTTTGGGGCTTTGACACCCACATCCCCTGTGTCCGGTTATCCTGACTCCCCTGAAAATGAAAAGACAGAGACCACATTTACTTTTCCTGCAGCTGTTCAGCCTGTGTCCCTGCCTAGTCCCAACTCCACAGATGTAAGTAACTCTTGGGGAGGGGTTACCTGTAGAAAGATAAGATAATACAGTCACAAGCAAAAATGACCAGGAGCCAGAAACGGGCCCTTGTGGCCAAGAACACCAGTGACATCCTGGGGTGGATCAGAAGCAGGGTGATTTGTAGATGGAGAAAGGTTCTTCTCTCCCTCTGCTCTGCGCTGGTGAGACCACATCTGAAATACTGTGTCCAGTTCTGGGCCACTTAGTTCAAGTAGGACACAGAACTGCTTGAAAGAGTCCAGCGTAGAGCCACAAAGATGATGGAGTGGAACATCTCCCTGATAAGGAAGAGCTGAGGAAGCTGGGTTTCTTGAGCTTGGAAAAAAGGAGACTGAGGGGTGACCCCATTAATGTTGATAAATATAGAAAGGGCAGGTGTCAGGAAGATGGAGCCAGGCTCTGCTCAGTGGCATCCAATGACAGAACAAGAAGAAACGGGTGTGAGCTGGAACAGAGGAGGTTCCACATCGATCTGAGAAGAAACTTCTTCCCAGTAAGGGTGACAGAGCACTGGAATGGGCTGCCCAGAAGGGTTGAGGAGTCTCCTTCTCTAGAGACATTTAAAACCCAAGTTCCTGTGTGACTTGATCTAGGTGATCCTGCTGTAGCACAGAGATTGGACTGGATGATCTTTCGAAGTCCCTTCCAATCCCTAATGTTCTGTGATTTTGTGAAAATTGTTGCAAATTTCGTTTCTTTAGACTCATTTGTTATTTGTCCCGATTCAGTGCAGTGAAACAGTCTAGCATTCAGCACCCTTCCTTTTTCCTCCTGTACCTGTGTTGGTGTCCTATGCAGATGTTATTTAGAACTCCTTCAGTGGGCTTGAAACACTGGCAGCACCAACACTAGCTACATGAGCTCGTTTCCTTTGTGAAAAACTGAGATCTGCTGGATTCAGTGGAGTCTTGTCATCCTTGAAAAAGGAGGAAAGGGAGAGTAAAAAGTAACAGTCCCTAACAACAAAAAGTTGTGGTGTTCCTGTAATGAGAGAAGGAGGGGAGCTGTATGGGCCATACAGAACAGCCAGGAGCAGGGTATCCAGCACTGGTCTGGCACTTCTGCTGTCCTGGCAAACCTAAATCACAGTCACAAAACTTCTCTCTGGAATGAAATTTGGTCTTACTGTTATAATTTAGAAATAAGTTAATATCCTTAATTACTTTAATTCAAAGAAAAGATTTGCTACTCAAAACACAAACTTTTGTAAGGTGCTGCAAGCTATTCAGTTTTGTAATTATTTCTATTTCATGTAAAAACTTGATGAACGACTGTAAAGGTTATGCATGAACTTTAGAAGGTAAATAGTGTAGGAAGAATTGAATGGAGTTACTGCATAGGTCTCAAATGACATAATGAAGGTCTTTCATGCTATGGTTTGTCTGAAATGATCCTGTGACTGTGCACGGCAGGTGGAATTGTTGTTTGCCTGGAAATTCTCAGGACTTCTAGTGTATGCTGCCAACTCCTCCTGTAGTTGGAGTCAGAGCAGTCTCTTTTCCCCTTTGCATGCCCTCTCTACCTCTCCTTTTTTTATAAACTTCACATACAATTGGGGCTCAACCATTTGAAATGAGCTTGAAGGAAGATTTGAGACACTTTGTTTTAATCAGTATAGTTACAGCACTGTAAGTACACAGACTGAGAGACCAACTCTGCTGGCCACATACGACAGGGAATAGAAGCCAGCTGTCTGCCTCTGAACTGTATTTGCTGTGCAGAGGTAACAGGAATAGGAATAGTGCAAGTATGTCCGAGTTGCTGAAATAAATAGATGCAATTTTGATACCCATAGGTTATAAATGTTAAATCTAAAAGTTCTCTTTTGGTTCATAGTTTTTGAGACCAGAACAGCACTTGACTGTAAAAACCCTTTCCTGATGATCAAGTGAATGGGATTGTGCAACAGTCCCTCCAGGAGAAGGTGGAGTGGCTCCATTGCTGGGGACATCAGAACAAACAAGAACCAGATGTGCTAGAGAGCCCATTTTTTGCATTGGCCCCAGGAGAAGGACTCTGATGAGTCTTCTCCCATGTTGTGAGAGCCCTCAAACCAGTATGAGTTGTCACCCTGCTTTTTGCAGTGCCCAGCTGCAGCAGTCTAAATCTAGAAGAGTGAATTTCTCTACCACTCAAACCTAGTTCTGAATGCTCCAAGTTTGCTGAATTTATTCTGTGTGTAATGAAAATAGAAGGATTTTAAGGGAGACAATGGAAGATTGCACAGCAAGTCGTTAACATTAGCCAGAGCAGATGGTAGTGTACAGTACAATACCATTCTTCCCCTTTAGAATCATCTCTAACATGTTCCAGGCAAGTTGTTCAGTTTATACATAGCCTTTTCTTGACCTTCTCTTATTGCCCTCCTTGGGTGTCTTCTTTCCCTTTTACTCCCAGAGTTTCCCACAGTACTCAATGCTGAGATTTGCAGTGGTCCTTCGCTGTGGGCCTCTTCCCAGGCCACTCTGGTCCCTGATCCTCCTGTCTCATGAACAGTCCCAGGTACCCAGTCAGTAACCCAGCACTGGCAGCCGCCAAAGGGAATTGACCACTGAAATTTCGGTGAAGCACACTGTCATCCCTCTTCACCATCCGCAATCCCTGGAAGGTGGAAGAATCCCAGACAAGCCCTCATTTTATATGAAAAAATCACATTGTCACAGGTTCATGTTCACAGAGGAGACAGAGGAGTCCTATAAAAGTTAACTTTATTCAAATAAAGGGAGTGTCCAGTAGACATTTCTTCATGGGCTTTCTCAAATTGCTGGGGAATGGCTTTGTTTGCAGAACCACATCCTGATTCATTATCTCCTCTCAGCTGTGTGGGCTAATTTATCATAGAATTGTTTAGGTGGGAAAGGACATTTAAGATCATCAAGTCCAACTGTTAACTCCGCATGGTTTATCAACCACTATACCCAGTTCCTCAGCACCACACCTGTAGGTCTTTTAAATCCCTTGAGGGATGGTGGCTCCACCACTTCCCTTGTCAGCCTGTTCCAGCATCCAGTGACCCTTTCAGTGAAGAAATTCTTCCTAATACCCAGGGAGAAGAGACTGTACCCCTCTTCACCTCAACCTCCTTTCAGGTAGTTGCAGAGAACAAAAAGATCTCCCCTGAGCCTCCTCCTCTCCATGCCAAACAAACCCACTTCCCTCAGCTGCTCATAGCATTTGAGCTCTAGACTCTTCACCAGCTTCACTGCCCTTCTTTGGACCCTCTTTGGATTTACAGCACTACGTGCTGTTTGTAAAGATACCACTCTCTCTCTTGTCCTGGAGATGCAATAGTAACTAAACACAGGGGTGTTTTGAGAGGAAAGAAACCCTGCTGGTAATTTTTAAAATTATTTATTTAAAAAGAAAATCCCTTAATTAGAAAATCTCTCTTGGTATTCCTTTGTCCAGGCTCTCAGGGTACCTTAGGAGAAAATTTGGAGTTATAGTATCCTTTTCGGTGCAACTTGAGATAGTGAAGGAAAGGAATTGTCTCAGACATAATTAATTGTGTCTGTCCTCATTTATGAGCGCAACACCTTTTCCTCATTTTTCATTTCTGGTTTCATTTTTAAAGGTGACCTAAATATTTGACAGTGCTCTTTAAAGTCACTAATCTGGGGTTTCATGCACAGTTACTGGCAAGGGACAGCCACATCAGCAAACCTGGAGTGGAGTTGTGCTGACATCAGAAATGAGGAGTGTGAAGAAAGTGGCCAGCTCCTCAATTTAGGAACAAAAAAATACCCAAACCAGCAGGGTACAGGGAGAATCTCAAAGGAGGAAAGCTGTGGGTGTAGCAGTTAAGAGAAGCTGTCGTAATAAGCATTTGGTATAACATGTTGCCTTGGAAGTATTTGGGAAGACAGATGTCAGTGTCTCTGATGTCCTGCCTGTTTTCCTGTTTCACAGCCTCAAAAGGGCTGGCCTGTTTGTAATACCCTTAGAAACAGTTTGTGATGCGAACTCTGCTTTCAACTCCAATGCCGATGTCAAAGTTCACTTTTTGCCATCTCTCTCTCACCCTCACCCCTTCCCCTCAATTTTATAGGGTGATATCCATGAAGATTTTTGCAGTGTTTGCAGGAAAAGCGGACAATTGCTGATGTGTGACACATGCTCACGTGTTTATCACCTGGATTGTCTGGACCCACCTCTGAAAACCATTCCCAAGGGCATGTGGATCTGTCCCAAATGTCAAGACCAGGTATTGTTTGACAGACGGGGAGAGTTCTGTACGGCACACTTTATTTGGTGTTAAAGAAATGAGCCAGGGTGCTTGGCTTACTTGGGTCCTGACAGTCTGACGCTCAGCAAATCTATTTGATCTGTCTTGTGTTGAATTTGATCAAATTACCTCTGCTGAAATGTGTTCCAATACTAAACAATTAGGTCGTGCTTCCGCATTTGTGGTCTTCATTTATCTTTATGTTTTAACTCTTTTGGGAAAGGTTCTCTACGACCCATCAAGATTTTGCTGTTCATCATTGTGTCCTCAAAAACTATTATTATGTTTTTATGGATAAATAAGTAAAACTTGGCACAAGCCTGCCTGAACAATGTAAGCTCCTATTTGCTCAAATAAATCAACATCAGAGAGGGAGTCATCAGCAATCTTTTTGATTATATCATCGGACATCGGTGTCACGAGGATGAGCAGTTTGGTGGCTCTGCCTTCCAGATCCCTCTCTGAAAGTGCACAGCTGAAAGGAACTGATTACATGTTAATATTTTGTTTATAATTGCATCAAGATTACAAGAAGTAAACTATAGCATCCCTAACCCTTACATGGAACTGCAGCAGTTAGCTTGGTGGCCCATGTGACACTCAGTTAGCCAGACAGTACTGTAAGACGTAGGATACGCTCTTCAGGACAATGAAAATGCAAAACTCAAGTGACCTGGTCAGTAGTAAAAAGAAGAGGGGGTGTAACTGCTCTTTTATTCCTACTTTTGCCTGCTCTAACCTTCATATCCTCCTTTGTAACCTTCTTCAAAGAAATTATGGCCAGTTTGGATGGGGCGCTGAGTAACTTGATGCAGTGAAGGTGTCCCTGCCTATGCAGGGAGTTTGGAACTGGTTGATCTTTAAGGTCCCTTCCAACCCTGGCCATTCTATGATTCGTATTTCTGTGATTGTTTCCCATAAAACTGAGTAATAGATATCAGCCCGTACTGGAAGACAGCCGGTCTAATAAGGATCTAGAGGACAGGGAACCCATACCGGAGATCCTAGCAAGGTCACATAAATCTAGTAGATCTTCCAGTAATATGATGACCTCCTCCACAAAGAAGAGAAGGGTCTTAATTGTTAGAGACTCGCTCCTGAAAGGGATTGAGGGCCCGATATGCAGAGCTGACCCTCATCATAGGGAAGTCTGCAGTCTACCTGGAGCCTGAATTAGGGAGATCACTAGGATGCTCCCTAACCTGGTGAGATCAGCTGAGTATTACCCACTGCTGATCTTCCAGACAGGTGGGGAGGAAGCCATATTCCTTAGCCTGAGGGGACTGAGGAAAGACTACAAGGCCTTGGGACGTTTGGTAAAAGAGTCTGGGGCACAAATTGTATTTTGTTCATTACTTCCATTTTGGGGTGAGGACATGGACTAGAATAGAAGGACTCAGTCCATTAATGTCTGGCTACAAGACTGGCGTTTCAGGCAGAGCTTTGGGTTCTTTGATACCGACTGGTTCTATAAGACACCAGATCTTGCAGGTCCACGTGGGAGAGGTTTCTCTCAGAGGAGAAAAAGGGTTCTGGGGCAGGAGTTGGCAGGGCTCATTCAGAGGACTTTAAACTAGTTTTGAAGGGGGGTGGGATGGTTGATAGATGTGTACCAGTGGGACAGAGCTCTGGTCTTAATGAAAAACAGGCGGCCTTTCACTGTCCTAGGGTGAAATCAGAGCGCACAGCTTGCTCCCTGAAATGCCTGTGCACCAATGCACGCAGGATGGGGAATAAGCAGGAGGAGTTAGAAATCTGTGTCCAGTCAGGTGATTATGATCTGGTGGCAATTACAAATTACATGGTATGACAGCTCGCACCACTGGAATATGGTCATGGATGGCTATGTGCTTTTCAGGAGGGACAGATCAGCAAGGCGAGGTGGTGGAATTGCTCTTTACGTGAAAGACCAACTGGAATGTGTTGAGTTCTGTCCAGGGATGGATGAAGAGGAGAGCTGAGAGTTTGTGGGTGTGGAGCAGGGGGCAGGCTGGCACAGGTGACACTGTTGTCCCTTCCGATCCCTAATGATTCTATGATAAACCTGGGGAGGGAAGGGGAAGTAGGAGTAATTTCACTGTAAAATGACTGAGTCCCCAGATCTTCTGAGACACCCCTCCTATTCTCTTATTAAAGGTAGTGTTTCTTTCCTCTCAAAGTTTGGTAGGAAGGATCTGACAAGGCAGGAATGGTGCTTACACTTCCAGAGAGGCTTTGGCAAGTCTAGTAGGGTGATTCTAATAAGGGGAGATAGGCCAGTTCTGCCTTCTGCTAGTGAGGCAGTGTGGTGTTTGGATGTATGGTGTGGAGAGCGCTCTCTGCCATGGAAGTTTTCCTTCCAGAACAAGTAAGATCAGCAATTTTTCTGAACAATGAGGCAGTGTTTACATCTCCTGACACCTTTGAGTTGAGATACATCATCCTTTCATCCCTTTGTAATTTACTCAGTTTCATTAGTAGACTTTTTCTTTTTGCTATGGAGGGAATTTCAGAAAACGCTGACATTTGTTAAGAAATAGGCATGAATGTGGGAGCCAGACTACCATTGTGAATCATTCCCTCTGTTAAATCTCTGAATAGGTCTGTGAAGCTTCATATTAACAGGGCTAAGGCTAATGGTGGCAATAAAAGAAAGCCCTCAGTCTTTCCTTTCTCTCTCTCCTTTTGTGTGATGGGTTAGCCCATTTTGCTTTTCTAGACGCAGGTGGTGTGTTACCTAATTGTCTATAAACACTTCTCTTTCAGATGCTAAAGAAGGAAGAAGCAATCCCATGGCCAGGAACTTTAGCAATCGTTCATTCTTACATTGCATATAAAGCAGGTAGGAAAACATAGAAAAGCGTTTTTGATTGACTTCTGATTGTGGAAGATGTTGTTTGGGGGATGGGATAGAATAGGTACTTCCTGTACAAAAGGAAATAAAAAGGGAAGAAGCTTAATTGCTACTGAAATGAAAATAGTCCACATTATCTGTTAAGCTTTTTGTGATTCGTGTGTGTGTGTAGGTGAAATTTGGAGGGTGATTTAGTGCACAAGATGCTGAACTGATTTTACACACAATTACCCTCTTTCCAGGAAGCAAGTTTAGACCCTCTATCTGTAAACAAAGGATTTTAAATATCTCAAGTGATGTTCTGTTTTGCAGCAAAAGAAGAGGAAAAACAGAAACTACTTAAATGGAGTTCAGATTTAAAACAGGAAAGAGAACAACTAGAGCAGAAGGTCAAACAGCTCAGCAATTCTATAACGGTGAGTAATGCTTTCCCAGATAACACTGCACCTGTGTTCTGGTGTCAGAATGCAAAGAGAAAACTAGAGTGACTCCATGGTGTCCAATCACTCTCCAGGTGACTAGACCTGTCTTCCACTGGATTTACCAAGAATTGAGTGAGCATTTTCCTTTGCTCTGTAGGACTTAGGAAGTAGGAATGAAATGCAAGCAACATGTACTTATATTGAGTCACGTATCCACGGTCCATGCTGATCATGTATTGCAGACCTGCAGTGACCTGTAGTATCAGCAGGAGACAGATGTGACCCAGAACACTGTTGTCTGGGGCCAGTGGATTGAGTCCAGTTCTCCAGTGGCTCACTTAAGTGGCTGAGGTTTCAGCTCTGGGTCTTGGTGTACTTTCAACACCTTCCTAATACAAAAATCCTTGCATCCTTTAGAATCATCAATGACCATTTACTCATGGCTGACTCTTGGGCTATTGACATGTTGCCTGGCAGTCAGCACCTGATCACTTGCATGTCTGCGTAATACTAGTTAAATGATGGTAAACTTTGAACTGGCAGCTGTAGTTTCCACCTTACTTTATCACAGGAATTGGAATATCTGTATTAATTTGCTCTCTCTTCATAAATTCATAGAATGGTAGGGGCTGTAGGGGATGTCTGGAGATCGTTGTTTCCAACCCCCCTGCTAGAGCAGGAACACCTAGAGAAGGTTGCACAGGACCATGTCCAGACAGGTTTTGAATGTCTCCAGAGCCTATAAGCATGCAAATTGGGCTCTTGAGTTGCCTAGCCCTGCTCAGAGTAGCTGTACCAGTAGTGAGAGGCACTGGTTAGCAGTTCAGAAGACTTTTATCTTCTGTTTAGCAATAGCAGGGAATAACCTGAGCAATAACGTGAGCAGCACTAGAACACCAATGCTGTTTCTCAGGGATGTACCCAGGTAGCTGCAAGCCCTTAACATGAGGGGTTGGTAGTGGGTAAGGAGAATGGTTTATTTTCTATGATCAAACCATTATTTTCATTGGAGCTGTCAAAAGAGAAGACACAGCCGTGAGCTGCATGTAAAACTAGTACAGCTGAAACAGACAATGTTAGGAGATCTGTGTGGATTAAAGGTTTAGAAGATGTAGGAAAACCTTCCTACAGCCTTCTTCATGTAAGAACCTGCATATTACAGACATAACCACTCTCTCTGCCTTTTTGAGAGCTTCAAGTGTAGACTTGTGCTGTTTTTCACCCTTGAAACATCATTCCTGGGCTTTTTAAAAGTCACCTTACCCTGACTCTTTAACCGGTGAGCTAGCTAAGTTACTACCACTTTGAAGAGAAAGAAGGGGCCACAAAAGAAGATTTTCAAGAGAAGAAGGAAGGGCTTGTTTTTGTTGTCAAGTGCCTCTTTACTGAGAGGAAGTGATGTTCCTGCTAAGATGTACTGGAAAGCAGAGCCTGTATCCCGCTCACAGTGCGCACGCCCGCTGTCAGTAGTCAGCTGCAGCAGGATGCCTGACTTTGCAGATCTGAGTGAAAGAAATGTCAGCAATGCAATACTAGCAGAAAACATTCTCAGAGCGCTTGGAAGTTTCCCTTCCAAAGGAACACAAAAGGATGGAGCTGCCTGTGTTCATTTGCAAAACACCTTAGGAGGAAAGGGGGCCATAGTAGGTAACAGCTATGTGCTGGCAATTTAATTCAAATTAAAATTGAATTTATTTCAGATACTTCTGTGAACATAGCCCTGAAATTCGTGTTCTTCTGGGCTGGGAAAGCAATACAGTAGCTGCAGTCTTTTCTGTGTCCTTATGTTTAGCTCAGTGAACGTCGTAGCACTTTTCTTCTTCAATTCGTAAGCCTGAACTTACTGCTGGTTTCCTGTTTTGCCGCAGAAATGCATGGAAATGAAGAACACCATTCTTGCAAAACAGAAGGAAATGCATAGCTCCTTGGAGAAGGTAAAACAGCTGATCCGCCTCATTCAAGGCATCGACCTTACAAAACCCATAAACTCTGAGGTCAATTCAGTAGCCATCTCCAACGGCATGGACTCCACTAACAATACTAGCGCTGCCACCTCCACTTTAGCCCCCTCTCCTTCCCAGAGCTGCATGGTGAACTGTAACAAGGGCAATGAGACTAAATAACACAGTGAAGTTAAGAAGGAGCTAAGGGAGGTGGCGGCACGGAGGAAGAGCAAAATAATGAAACTCTACAAAACAATACTGGATTTCTTCTGGAAAATAAAGAGTTCTTTAGTTCTTTGGTTCCAGAGAGAGTGTGAAGATGCTTGTGCCAGGCGGCACTGGAGTTTGCCAATTGATCCTTCTTATTCTGTGTGTACATGCGAAGTTTGGATCATGTTACATGAATAGTGCCAGCTGGGGGTTCTTTGCCAGCACCATGCCAAGTGAAATAATATATTTACTCTCTCTATATTTTACACCAGTGTGTGCCTGCAGCAGCCTCCACAGCCACTATAGGTTTGTTTTATTTTTGTTTGGGGTGAGGGGCAGGGATGAGGGAGGAGAGCAGGTTTCAAATCCTTATTTGCAGAACAGTTTGTTTAGCTAGGGAAAAACAAAAACCAAGTCCAAAGAGCCTGTGGGCTTTTCCTGTTTCTAAACTCTCAGAACTATTAAACCAAAAAAAAACCAGAAATATAAATTATCCAATCTCAGTGCCCAGAAGGGACAAGTCTATCAAATAAGCAGTATTTACTATTGTTTAGACAGGAGATGTACAAAAGGAAAGGAGATGGACTTTTCACTGAGTAACCAGCACATGTACAGGCTGAGGATTTACTGTCCCAACAGCTTTGGGTTAATCCTGTTTCTTCACGTTAAAAGACCGGAGATGATTTGCAGAATTGGTTCAGGTCCTCGCTCTCATCTAGAGAGGGCCAGAATCCAGGGTCAGCTTGGAGCATTGGATGGAGGTGTCCCAAGAGAAAATGTGCATCGATTACTTGAACATGAGATTCCAACCCTTTTCTATATTTATAAACAACAACGGTATCCTGAACAAAGTAGCACACGACCCAGGTGTGTGAACTGAACAGAGAAATGTCCTTTTCTTTCACTTCCTTTTTCTTCTTTTGGTAACAAGAACTAAATAAGGAATAGAAAAGCTGTTTTTCAGGCTGACAGTCTAATTAAAGAGGTAGATGGGACCTTGCATGGTATAGATTAGAAGTAATAGTGTCAGTGAGATACAGTGAGTCTTTGTGAGTCCTTGTGTCATCGTTTTGGGCACTGTTTTTTTATGCAAGGGCGAAAATCTTTGTATCTGGGGGAAAAAAAAACAACTTTTTTAAATTAAAAAAGGAAAATAAAAGATATTGAGGTCTTCCTAGTGTTACTTAAAATAAGATCAAGGTAAGAAACGTTGTAAAAAAAAAACAAAACCATACAAAAGTGCTATTTGTTTCCTAAACAAGTGATTTCTATTAAAAAGGTGTCAGAACTGGAGAAAATGCTGTGTACTTAGAATTTTTTAACACAGACTTGACTTACTTCTGACGATACTCTGCTGTGTTTGTGTTTCAAGATCCAACGGGACAGATTCCATAGGTTGTTCCATACGTGCTACTGGATAAACTCTATAAAGAACATCAAGTCCTACAGGGTTGGATCTCACCCCACCTGGAGGATCTGCCAGGCTTGTCTCTGTTGTAACCACATCTCCCCCTGTTCTTTCCTGTGTTTTTAACCCAGCAGCTGGCAGTGTACTTGTTTAGGGCTTCGATAGGTTTGGGATGTTGACAAGTAGGAGTTTGAGAATGAAAGACTAAGAGTTGGTTGGACCAAAGCAGTCGTGTGTTACATCCTCTTGTTGAAGAAGTTCTTCTCATGCATAATCTTTTCTCTCTCAGTAGCAAAGCTTGCCTTGTGCTTCCTATCACTGTGGGGTCTGTCTCCGTTTACAGGGCTGTCCCAGAGCCGTCTACTTGCACAGAAATATTTGGGCAAACACCGTTTCTGCTGGAAGCCCTGGGGAAAACTCCCTTTATGTCCAGTGTGAGCAAAGTTGAGCCGCTACACACAAAACCAGAGTCCCCGGCATGGTACCCTGTAGAGCCTATGTTGAGTGGTGAGGCAGACCGACTCAGTCATTCCTGGTGGAAGATAGAAAAGCTTTGAATTTCAAGGATGCATTTGTGAGCGAGGAGAAGTGATACTCCGGACACTCAATAGCCTGAGAGAGTATCTTTGCAGCCACAATCAAGTATCTGCAGTTGGGAAAGTGACTCTCGGGTGAACCTGTGACAACCTTGATGCTGTCTGTTGATGGTTGAGTTCTGTTGTGGACCTATCAGAGCTGGAAGAATAAGTTGGCACAAATAGCAGGGAGAGAGCTGGGAAGACAACATCACAACTGATCAAACCCAAAGTGTTCTTGTAGCAACACAGGTTCCAGTTGGAAGCATCAACATAGGGCAGCGCTAGGCCAGCAACTCGTAGCATTTCAACAAACCAAAGGGATGAAGAGGAGCCAAACTGAACATGAACCTTATTCCTTTAGAATTAGAGGCAGCAGCTGACAGCCGGATACTCAGGAGAACTTGCCTTTTTGGTCTAGTTGGGTAATTCTTAACATCGTCTTGTGAAGCATCAAGTACATTCTTGGTAAGAGAGTCTCTTGGGGTAGGTGCACTGAGGCTTCATGGTTCACATGTTATTTCTGGTGTCTTCTGAGCTCTCCTGGGAACAGTATGCTGTTTGAGGAAGGCAACCTGTTCCTGAAGACTTGATAAATTCCTCTGCTTTATGAGGATGAGATGAAGTGAAACTCACTGGTAGCCACATTAAGATGTGAGTACAGGAGGTGTTCAAACAGCATTAGTGCTTCTGAGGCATCTGTTCTGGGCCAGTTCTGGGCCCCTGAGTTCCAGCAGGACACAGAACTGCTTGAGGGAGTCCAGCACAGAGCCACAAAGATGATGAAGGGAGCGGAGCGTCAATGTGATGAAGAAAGGCTGAGAGAGCTGGGTCTCTTCAGCTTGGAAAAAAGGAGACTGAGGGGTGACCCCGTTAATGTTGATAAATATGGAAAGGGTGGATGTCAGGAGGACGGAGCCAGGCTCTGCTCGGTGGCATCCAGTGATAGGACAAGGGGCAATGAGAGCTGGAACAGAGGAGGTTCCACATCAGTCTGAGAAGGAACTTGTTCCCAGTGAGGGTGACACAGTACTGGAAAGGGCTTCCCAGGGCAGTTGTGTAGTCGCCTTCTCTGGCTGCCTGGACATGTTTCTGTGCACCTTGATCTAGGGGATCCTGTTCTGGCAGGGGGAATGGACTGGATGATTTTTCAAGGTCCCTACCAATTCCTAATGTTCTGTGATTCTGTGATCTGTTTGTCTGCAGAACTCAAGTACGTGCTATAGAATTTGAAGTCCCTATGGTTACAACTTTTGTATTCCAGTCTGTAACAGGACACCCTCAGTTGGTCATTACCTGGCAGAGAAACTATTTCATATGGACTTTTAAATGCTGCTAGCTAGTTTTCTCTCTCTCACTGATCATGTCTGGTACTTTTCCTCCCAGCTCTGCAGCAGTGTCAGTAAGAGGGGAGCATTCCCAAGGCTGCCTTGACTCTGGCAGTGATGCTGCTACGTAGACACAAGCAAATTTGGGTTCTTTCTGCCCAATTAGCAACAGTAGGATGCAAGGGTAATTGATGTCCACAAAGCACGGAGGAAAATGCTCTTTGTCTGGCTGCTCAAAGAGATTCCAGTCAAGGCAGAAGCTTAAACTCTTTGTCATCTTAAAAGTTCGAGCTTGTCATCTGAGTTTGGCTTGGCTGTTAGTTTGTACTCAGGTTTTGAGATAGAACTGGCTTCAATGAGAACTTCTGCTCTTTGAAAAGCCGATATCATGACCGATGCCTTGTATTTCCTAACCACCATCACCGTACTAACTAATTCTCTTGTCACTGCTTGTCACTGGGGGAAGATATGTGACTTGTAAACCTCTCCTATAAAGGAGAAGATGAGCCACAGAGCTTCTGTCAGGGGTGATCCTGGCTCCCAGCTCAGTGCTTTAAGGAGTCACCCTGCTGCTTTGCAGAAGTAGGGTTTTTCCCTTCTCCTTGCAATCTTCCCTGTAAACAGCTGGAAAGGTGTCTTGTGGTCTGAGTGGGACAGCGAGTCTGGGACCTGACATGGGGGACTAGCATTGCATCCATGTTCTTCTTGTCTTTGTTTAGAGCCAGAAGTGGACTTAGTGCTGGACAAGCTGTGGTGGAGGCAGTGCTCCTTGCGATAGCTGGCAGGTAGGGTGAGTAGCATGGATGGTTCTTGGAGGACATCTTGAGCGAGGAGTTACTATGTCAGTAGGGTGAACTGATGATTTGCATGATCCCAACAAGGGCTTTGGTCTGTATTTTGTCACGGGGGAGGGGTATAAATGAAAAGCTGCTCACCTAGAACTTAAAGAGCTAGGGGCAAATATGTCCAATTTGTTGTTGGTAGGAAAACCAATGTCATATCTTATCCTTCCTAGCTGACCAGGCTGATAGATATTGCTGTATTTGCTGACCAAGCAAATGCATACTTCAGCTATTCAACCCCAATTCTGACCTCAACCTAAATCATCCTCTTCCCTGTACTGTTGTGGAGACAGCTCTGAAGAGCAGCCTGATCAGCATTTGACAAGACCTAGAGTTAAATTCTCCTCTCACCCTGCTGTGTCAGCTCACAATGCAGGGAGTCACCTCTGACATTCCCCTCTCCAGTGGATCCAGTGGAAAGTGTTTCTTCCCCAGACGGATCGCACCCTGCCCTCTTTGCTCAGGAAGCCCTAATGCTGAAGACGGGTTTTGATTAAACACTCTTCTACACCGTCATACCCGGGTGTCAAACCCGAAGTTGCATTTCCTGAGGGCTTCCCTAGGTGAGCTGCACACATCACCCTTGAAGTACTGCCCTTGCCTTTCTCATGGACCGTGCCCCTCTGGGCAGAGTTTGTTGGGTCTTTTCAGAACTCTTTGGACCCTTCTTGACCTCTGTTTGTGCCCCCTTGGGATTTTGAAGATCCAGGGCAAGTTCAGCCTCGCTGGGTTACTGCAGGGAGTTTTCTGACAGGGATGGAGAGCAGGCAGGAACCTGGAGAAAGAGGAAGCTGTTTTGTTATGCAGCTGATCCATTTGGTACTCGGGCTTGCCTGGGTAACAGACTACCTCAGCAAAGGCCCTTCCCCAGTGCTGAGCGGGTTCCGTAGTCTCTGGCATTCGCAAGGCACGAGGTCTCAGAAGAACCCTTCCAACAGCCAGCTAGGGACTGACCTCTGGGAGCATTCTAGGGAGCCTTGCAGCAACACACTGTTGGACCCTTGTTTGCAGCGGTCACACCTGGACCAGGAAAAGGTCTAAAAATTAGGTGGCATCAGGAAAACACGAGAGCTGCCGACATCTCTCCAGGATACTGTGGTCTTACTCAGATCCTTCTCTAAGGCTCAACTCTGTTTGTTAAACCCTATGAAATGGAATACTTGAAAAATATTACTCTCTCGATCCTTTAGCTCTCCTTTCCCTCCGTGTTTATCTTCTGTCTGGTACAAGAACTTTCTACGTCATCGTGTCTTGTACAGGCTGAGCACAGAGCTGAAACTTGCCAATAAAGGAAATGATTTATACCATGCGCTGGTAAGCTTGGTAATTCCAGAGCCCTGGAAACGCCAACACCTCTGCTCGAGGTTCAGTTAACATGGGGGTTCTTTCCAAAAACTGAGGCCTTACCTATGTCTGTCTGCAGCCTCTGTCAAGGTTACTGAACGACCTGAACAGTGAAAACAGCCTTACCCAGAGCATCAGGCGGTGAGTACTGCTGTGCTCTGCCAGCCCCTGTGGGGTGCTGCATGCGAACAGCCAGGCTGAGGCTGGGGCTTCTCCTATGCCCAGGCCAGAGGTGGGTGCTGCAGGGACGAAGGAAAGGACTGGAGTCTCTTTTGAGAAGCAAGACCATTGAGAAGGGGTGCAGGGCTAGCGATAGGGGCAACGAAGAGAGGAAGCAGCAGAAGCGAACATTACATGAGGCAAGGCAGAGCAGAAAGCAGAAACGGGAAAAGAAGAGAAGGAAGGACAGTCAGGGTAGGAGAAATCCAAGAGGGAAGTAGGGCTGAGCTGAGAGGAGGAGACTGGTTTTCCTGAATGTGAAAGTTCTGTGGAAGGAGTCAAACAAATGGCTTTTTATCCATGTCAGTTTCTGACTTGGGCTGGTCTGTGTTTCGAAAGGACCAAGTGTGTTGGAGAAAAGAACAGCTGATCTGCAGGTGGGGAAGGAAGCAGGCACTAAGTCACCTCTAGCTTTGCTTCTGTGGGTGAGTGATCCCACCCCAGTGACAGCCTGTTTGATGCTACAAGCAGACCTTGGGGCAGCCAGAGCCTACTCTACTCTACACTGCATGAATTGAAAACTGTCTAGGTTAGAAATACTCCTGAGACTGCTTGAAAATGTCCAGCTTTTCCCACATAGTGCCCCCTCCTTTGTTACCATCAACCTAGTTGAAACCAGTGTTGGCTTCCAGAGGTCTGGGGTCCCAAGTGGACAGAGGAGATGACACTGGCCAGAACCTGTGATGCAGGTTCCTCTCAGCCGTCTCTTTTGAATATCTGTGCAACAACTTCTGTTCCCTGGGCTCTCCCCACTCCATGTGGGGTGGGGTTTGTGCCAAAACCATGAGTGCAGCAATGCCCCCCTGCTTTCTTAGGATCTAGTTTCTTTAGGGATGCGTGCAAAGGGGCACCTCAGCAGTGCAGCTAGCCAGGGCTGTGTGTGAGTGTCATGTCACCTGCAGGAGCCAAAGGCCTGCATCACAGCTCTGTTGAGCAGCAACCAAACTGGGAGAACAGCTGTCCCAGCTGTCAGCTGTTAGCAGGGTCTAGGCTCTGTGTTTTCTTTATCACCCAGGTGTCAGATGCTTCAGAGGAACTCAGCTCAGCCTTTCCCTAGGAAAGCAGGAGTACTTAAAGGCAGGTTTACTCCCAGGGGTGCCTGGGAAACTGAGAAGCCTTGTACGCTTGGCTCTGTCTGTCCTGAGTGGAGAGGAGGGATTGTAAGGAAGCAGCAGCAGCAAGCAGTGAGAAATACTGGTGGGCTGGTGCTCAGCAGAGGTTTCCCTGCTTGGGGAATTGGCATCTCTTCTTTTTCCCCTTGGTTCACACTGGCAATTCCTGCCCTTTCATCACCTTTCTTCTTGTAGCTGTGCTATCAGAAAATAAAGGAATTGTTGGTTCTGACCTGCAGGAAAGACGTCTTGGTAGTGAGCATCCAGAATGGCCTCAGGTGTGTAACTCAGGAAGGGAAGGGAGTCATTAGAAGTCCAGCACTGGCACCAGCCAGCTCCCGGGGCTGCACTCAGCGGCCACCCTTGACTTGAGATCCCCAGCACTGAGGGGTGGTGCTGCAGCAGCACTGGGAAGATGCTGTGCACATGCGAGCAAGGGCCAGAGCTCCTTTGCTCATAATCCAGATCAAACCAAAGTGGAGGGGAGAGGGCACTTCAAACAGAAAGCAACCCATCCCTGCCTTGCATTCCCCTCCCTAGAGCGGCTCCTGGCAGGTCTGAGATGGGAAAAGTGGTTTTTCATGGGCCGCAGGCACTGTTGAGAGATGAGGAGCACTCACGCTCTGTGCTGGGTGCGGCAGGAAGTTTCGTGTTTCTGCTTGTTGTGGGCTGAAGTTAATTTCTAATCACAGTCTCATACAGCTAATTATCACTGGCATCAGCTAGAGACTGACTCTAGAGCCAGGTACAGGGTCTCACTGCCAGCACTGCCTTCCAGAAGATGCATTGATTCGTTCCTGTGGCCAAACATACGTGACAGGCAGCCATGAGAGGTTTTCTCCATGCCGTGTGAGTCCCTGGGGCTCAGGCAGCTTCCTGGCAGCCCCACACAACCAGAGCAGTTGGCAGTCAAGGCCCATGAGCTGCTTCACTCCAGCTACAGCTGCAGGCCCTTGCGAGCAGCCTTTTTTGCAGTGACAGCAGCATCTTGGCCGCTTCTCACAGTCCCCTAGAAGCAAAACATGGGTGGCAAACTCCATGAAGTAAAGACTACGTGAGGTAACTGAGATGAGGTGGGGCGAGGAGTAGGGGCAGGCGGCTAGTGCCAACTTGTTGAGGCTCCTGCAGAGGAAGGAGACAACTTTGCTGCATTGACAGCAGTGGAGCCTGTGGTGCAGGGAAGTGGAGTTGAGCTGCTGCTTGATTGGGAGGTCTGGTGCAGCCTTGGGGTGGCATCTCCTGCACTGGTTTTGTCTTTTTTGGGGGCTGATGTGTTCTAATCTGCAAAACCCGCTCTTAGCTCCCAGCTAAGAGCGGGCAGGTAGTGAGTCCAGCTCTGCCTCAATCATGGTTTCGCCTTCCTGCAACCCTAGAGGTACCACCTCAGTAGCCCCGTTATCATCACACTGCTGCCTGTGTGCCATGCTTCGTCCTGTTCCTCCACAGCCAAGCTTTCCACCTGAGACCAAGCTGTGAAGCAGGAGTCCTGCCTTGGTGTTGGATCACCTGATGCTGAAGGGTGCTGTGTCCCAGTTTCTGGTCCCTCCCCAGCTTGCCCCTTTCTCCAAGTGCTTCTGGTGAAAAGTCCTCCAGGGCTGAGGGCTTGGTGCTGCGAGGGAACAGTGGCAGCTGCTCTTCTGGCTGGGTTTCCGCACAGCAAAGCCATGGTGCTGCCCTCTGAGAGCCATCTGTGCTGCCCTTTGTCCCACCTTGCAGGCCCTGGTGTGAAATGCTTTTCCTGAGTAGTCCCAATCTGTAGTCACAGAATCACTGTCTGGGAGCACTGAGGCATCAGCTGGTTGGAGTCTTTTTAAAACCTCTCTATTTTTTTAAGCCTGATGCTCGTAGCCATCTGCAGTCTCTTTGCTGCCTCCAAGTCTCTCGTGGTTTCAGTTTTGGTACAAATGTGTTTAGGTTTTAGCAAATTGAAGTTGGGGGGGTGGTAGGGGAGAGGGGTACAGAGCATCTGATCAATTTGTATTTATTTAACATTTTACTAAATAAAACACAGTAAAATTGCTTGTCTCCTTAGCTGTGTGTGCCAGGCAGGGACCACAGGCACAGGGGACAGTGTGGTGCTCGCAGAGCGCCAGGAGGGGCTTCTGAGCATCGCTTTGCAGTCCTCTGGAGCCAGGCTTTTGCTTTCTTGGCAGACATCAAATTGAGCTCCTCAAGGGCCTGTGTTCCCCTGAGAAAAACCTCTGTGGGCTCTGAGCCAGTGGCTGCCTCCAGCCGATGCTGCCCGGCAGAGGGCACATGGAGACCAGAAACCGAGCTGGGTTCATTGTAGGGACCTAGAGCTTTGCAGACACCTTTTAGGCCGAGGACTGGCTGGACTGCTAAGGAGTCTCTGAAAATAAGGAGCAGCTGAGGGAACTGGGGCTGTTTAACCTGGAGGAAAGTTGTCACGCTCTACAACTGCCTGAAAACAGGTTGGAGTGAGGTGAAGGCTCAGTCTCTTCTCCCAAGCTTGCAGCAAGCAGCAGGGCAATAGGAAGTTCAGCAAACATGATCTAATGGGGACCTGGCAGTGCTGGGTTAACCACTGGCCTTCATTTTGAAGATGTCTTCCAATCACAACAGTCATTCCATGACGACAGCACAGTCCTCCTGCTATGGGCACAGCAGCAGACCATCCAAAACCCCAGCAGAATCAGCACTCCTGCAGCCAGTCACCCATAAATGAAATGCCCAGAGAGTTCTGCTGCCATCGTGGCGCTGCTCCTCCACCATGGTGCTAGCAGAGAGCAGGCTAAGTTACTGCCTAGAGCTGAGCTAAACCCATCTTGTCCCTTAGTGCAGCCGCAGGAAACTTTGGCTGAATTAAGAGCTGTTTGCCAGGGATTGGATGGGTGGAGCTGCGCTCACCCTCACAGGGATCAGCAATGTCTTCCCCACCCTCTCCCAAACAAAGTCTTAACACCTTTCTCCTGGCTACTACCACAGGCTGACACCTCTTGTGACTCAAGAGCCATTTTACTTAGTCCCGACAAGCTTGTAATTGTAAAGCCAAGGGTGCTCAGCGGGGAGTCCTGCACGATGGCCAGCCCGGTGGGTGAGGTCCTGCAGACCATGGTGCAGCGGCCAGCTCAGCACCCTGGCCTTGGAGCCAAGGCACAGGCACTGCCAGAAGAAAGCACATCCCTCCTACTTGGGTGTCATTAAAGTGACCGACTCCATGAAGTCACAGGCACCAGTTAACAGAGTGTTGGCTGTGGAGACAGGCTGATCCACTCCCAAAGCTGCCAGCCCTGCTGCAGCACTGCAAATGCACAGTCGTGATCCTGTTTCAGCCCTGACAGGGCTCCAGCTGCCTGCTCCCTGGTGACACAGGCATTTATTTTGCCTGTTGATGCTCTATGCTCCCCTACCCTCCCACTGCACCAGCTGGAAAGCCTTTTTGACTTCAAACGCACCGGGCAGAGGAAGCCTGTGGATGGTTTTCCCCAGCTGATGCTCCGACTACCCCTTGCACTGTTCTTCTCCTACTGCCTTCCCTCCAGGGGCCACCTGCATGCTCAGAGCAGAACACAATGAATAACTAAGCAGTTCTAACAAGGAAGTGAAAAAGAATAAAAAAGCTTTAATTTAAAAATTAAATTAAAAAGAGATAATAAGCGAGAGACACTTGTGCCCTTTGCATACCCCACCCTTTGCACGGCTGCTTGTGGACACTCCAGCGTGGACGGAAATCCTCCTGTGTACACGGAGCTGGCTCCTGCAGCCCTTAGAGTGGTGCTAAGAGGAGATCAGCAAAGACTGCAGCAGCAACTGGCCTGGAGAGCCTCTAGGGTCACCAGTAAAATCATTCAGGAGAAAGAAAGGATTCAACAACACACCCCCCCACCCCAAACCCCCGATGCTCTAATCATTTAATTC
>JAOXOE010000256.1:46610065-46623495 GCA_028565055.1 Phoeniculus purpureus
GGGCCCTGTCCCTGGAGGTGGTTGAGGGCCCTGTCCCTGGAGGTGGTTGAGGGCCCTGTCCCTGGAGGTGGTTGAGGCCGGGCTGGATGAGGCTCTGGCCAGCCTAGTCTAGGTTGGGATGTCCCTGCCCATGGCAGGGTGGTTGGAACTGGGTGATCCTGTGGTCCCTTCCAATCTCTAATGATTCTATGATTCTATGACTTTCTGTGCTCTGAGCTGTGTTATACCTGGAGCAAGTGTTTCCAGCTTTTCTCTGTTGATGTATCTACAGAAATCAGCCACTGATAGTTCTTTGAATTAACTTGATGGAGGTAGTCAGCTGGACTGCCTTAAATGTACTGCTGAATTTGGAGGAGATTATTTAATTGATACGAGTCCTCTGTTGTCTAATTGAAGCAATGTAGCCTGTGAAATTCCTTCTGAAACATTGCTTTGTATGTATTCGGGGAGTTTCTAATGGGGCTGCGGCCTTGTTCCTGATAGGGAAGAATGGACAGAGGCGATCCAGGCTGTGGCAGACAGACTTCAGAGGCAGGAAGAGGAGAGGATGAACTGTAGTCCTACTTCACAGATAGACAATATAGGAGAAGAAGAGATGGATGCTTCAACAACCCATCATAAAAGAAAGGTAAGGGCATTAAAAATTGACAGACAAGACTAATATGTAAATAACTTCTATAGAATGGCCTGGTTGGGTAAGACAATATGCAGGGAATACTACTTCTGCATGAATTTCAGTATATTACAAGCATAATAGTACTTATTTCTTTCAATAAAGCTGAACTGCTCTATTTTTATTTATTTGTTTATACAGATCCAGAACACCTGAAAAACAAACACGTGTTAATATTCTGCTTATTGTTTTAATATTACTTTTGTCTTGTTTGCTTGCTCTCTTAAGAAGTATGGCCATAAAACATTTCTTTTAGACAAGTAGCTTTGCCCCCTTTCTCATGCAAATAATAGCCAGTACAAATTAGATATTTGCATGAAAAAAGCCATCAGGATTTGGCTTTTAATGACCTTGGGTTTTGCTATCCGGGAAAATAGCAAACTTTAACAGAAAACAGTGCGCAGGGTTTTTTTGTAGCTGTTCACAGCTCTCTGTGTGAGTAGGAGTGTGTGCATTGTTGGCTCTCAGTTAGTTGTGGTTGTATACCCAGAGTCAGCAGAATAAGCACACAACTAAGAACAGGTTTTAAAGAGTCAGTGCCACACAGAAGTTTGCTTATAATCCTACATCTTCGTTTTATTCTGTGCTCTTGAGGAGTGGATTGGTCAGATGGATCACACAACATTAGGGATTGAAAGGGACCTACAGAAAGAGGTTATTATTTCTCATGCATTTCTTATGACATGGGGAACCTCTACAGAAACTGAGTAACAGGCTGCCTGGGGAGGGTGTGGAATCTTCTTCTCTGGAATCTCTTTTCCATCTCTGGAGATGTTTAAAACCTGCCTGGATATGTTCCTGTGTGACTTGGTCTAGGTGATCTTGCTGTGGCAGGGGGATTGGACTAGATGGTCTTTCGAGGTCCCTTCCAATCCCTAATGATTCTATGATATGTGAATACTGTGTGTAATCTGCCCTTATATTTTGCTTTCATAAAAAGTTTCAGCTGTAGAATCACATGTGCTTTTAAAAGGAATTTTAAAAGGCTTTAAAAGTTACTGCCTCTCGTATTCACAAAGTTTTGGAAAGGTGGGCATTGCTTTTTGTGTTCTACAAACGGAAGCCTGGTAGAAAGTTAAAGGGTTTTTTAAGAGGCACTAAATCTGAGAGATTTTTACCGTCTAAAGGTAAACTGATCCTTGAGATTAGATTTCCGTGCCACTTGTCCATCTATGGACATGAAATAAAGCGGCACTTACTCTCACACCTTTTTCTTGGGGGGGGGAATGGGCAGAAGAATGCCATAAGTTCATCTTGTGTCTATATTCAGGTCATGGTGACTAGAACTTAAGAGCTGGTCCCTTTTAGGGCCTTGTCCTAAAACCAGCAGATCTTAGCAGGATCGTTTGATCTTACAGATGTTTCAGATGAAGCTGCAGGCAAACAGGTGTATTTCTTTCAGATCAGAAGAAATTAGTTTACCCTTATGGTGGCTCCAACAAGACAGGCAGTAGCTGATCCACTCTAAAGGTATTGTGATGCAGACGGGTATCTACATATGCAGGTGCTACATGAAAGCAGGTAACTGTTTTTTATAAAGCAAATGCAAATTTAGTCTGCGTCTCATAGGGCCACAGTATTTTTAGCCTAGGGTTTAGAGCTGGCTCTAGAATGTTCTGAAACAGTAACATAAGTTCATTAACTTTACCTTGTTTTTCATATTAAGACTGATTGCACCTGTCCTCTGCTTTCTAATTGATTGGTAAGGTTGGGTGTCAGGGACCAAACTAAACTGAAGGACTTTGGTGCTAAGTTTGGCTCTTTGGCCAAGTCGTCAGTCAGGTGTTCCCCTACTTGCCTCTGGGGTTCAAAGATTTTTGTTTCAGAAGATGTTTATAACTCAATTAAGGAGGAAGAAGCACTTCTTTAAAATTCATCTACATAACAAATGAGCCTGCAGGAGATACTTCAAAATCACCTAGAACTGTGTGTGAAAAGTAATCTATTTATTGAGCGTGAGATTTCAGAAGAGACAGTTAAGGTAATAGTGTTAGATGTATGTTGTTTTGTGTTACTGGAAAGGACTACCATTCTGTAGCAAAAGGTATGTTAGTGTGTAACATACAAAGTACTAGTTAAGAGCAATACAGCCATTTGGGCAGTGTGACAGTGATTTTGTTGGAACCCAACAAAAAAAGGTAGGGTTAGAGTACCTCAGATTTTGAACATGTTCCTTCCTTTCTATAATGGAGGCTGTAAGGTTCACAGACTGTTTTCAGTGGGATTTACGCTGGAATACGTTCCATATCTCATAGCCACTGAACGTCTGAAAAGCTGCAGCGTTGCTTGGCTTTTTCTGCTTCTAGGTTTGTATTTGAACATGTTCTCTGTATCCCCTACGTGGTTAAAGATTTTATAGTTCCAGATTTTGTGGTGTCGTCATAACATTTGTCTCAAAAATATTAGCTGCTGTGATTGCTTTTCTCAAAAACCATCTCACACGAAGTGAGAAAACAAGCAGACCTGATGAGTCAGTAACAGCATTTCTGCGTCTGTGATGGGAATGGTGCATCTGGATTTGCTTCTGTTGCTGTATTGCAAAGCTGATAGCTAAAATACAAATGCAGGCATTAAGTGAAGAAAAATATTAAATTGGATCAAAGCGGGGAGTTTATGCAGTGTATTACGGGGGAGAACTTGCCTGTGCCCTGTGCCTTTCACCTCCCTTCTTGATTATCAGCACTTCAAGTTTATTTTTGTTAAACTTGTTTAATACCAGTGCCAGCCAAGTCCTGTTTCCTCTAAAAGGTCTTTCATGTCTGTGAAGTGAGTTTGTATGTACGGCATTAACAAACCCATGTTCTTTCTTTGTTCTAGTCTAGGTGCCTGTACTGGGATTTGATTTCTCGACCTATGGATCTCTGAAAGAGTAACAGATGGCCTTACCCCGTCTTACAGGTGCTTTACGCACCTTTTCAAATGTCACTAAACATGAAGATTACAGTGAAGAATTAGCTGATTTACAGGTAAAGACTTTTTTTTTCCTCTTTCAAAGCCCAACAGTGAAGTATGAGTGTGCATATAGTGCCTTTAGTGAAGCCATGTGCTTTAGCAGTCTCTAGGAGAATGTACTTCATGATCTTGCCAGGCACAGAGGTGAGACTTACTGGCCTGTAGTTCCTTGAGTCAACTTCTTTTACTTTTTAAAAATTGGGTGATGTTTCCCCTTTTCCAATCAGCAGGAACTTCAGCAGACTACTGTGATTTCACAAATACGATGGATAATAGCCTAGCAACTTCTTACACCAGTTCCCTCGGAACCCTTGGGTTCTCATGGACTTGTGAATACTCTGGCTCTTTATATGGTCATGAACATGATTTGCCCCTAGCATGGGTGGTATTTCCTTCTCCCAGTCCCAGCTTATGAGTTCTGTGGCTTGGTTGCGATGGTTTGAAATCTTTGCAGTGAAGACTCAGGCAAAAATGTCATTGAGCGTCTCGGCATGTATCCCCACTTACTAGGTCACTTGTTTCCTCCCGGAGGGAGCCCATGTTTTCCCTGCTTTTTCTTTTTTCACCTATATGCCTATAGGAACTTTTCTTGTTGCCCTTAAGATCCCTGGCCAGATTCAATATCAGACTTTTTTAGGGAGATATTTAGAATAAATTGGGTGATACTGAATTTTAGAGTGTTTTGGTCATTTTTGTCCCAATAAACAATGCATTAAAACAGTAGACATTCTGTGAGAACCTGTAACAGGAAATTATGTTGACCTCTTAAGAGCTGTTAATCTCTTGAAATTGCAAAACTTTAGCATTACAGACAATTCTGTATTGGAAATCTGGTCTCATGAGAGATGTCCCTGCCCATGGCAGAGGGATTGGAACTAGGTGATCTCTAAGGTCCATTGCAAGCTAAGCCATTCTATGATAAAGAACAGATAGCAAGGAAACTGCTTGCAGTCCTTAGTTCCTACTGAGTGAATGCAATTGGAAAGATGTATTTGTATCTGATGTTTAATGGAACCTCTAGTACATGAAATACATTTTGAAAAAAGCATGTTTTGCATTTTCAGACTAAAAGAACAAAACTACATGAACAGCTGCTGAAGTCTGAACTTACTTGGAAGAAGATAACAAAGTTTGTTGATGACAATGTGGACAAAAGAGAACACCAAACTGTAAACAGTGATTTAAAAACTATATTACAAGCTGCAAAACAAATGGGTATGTTTTCATTCTCTAGTAGTCTGATAATGTACTGGTTTGTGGCGGGGGTTTTTTTGTTTTTCAAGCTGCCTTCTGCCCGCATGTTTTGCATGCTGGTGCAATTTCAGTTCTGCCTTGACATCTAGTTTGCTCTAAAGCATGTTGGGAAACTCCAGTGAATCCAATATGTACATGCACAGTTTTATCTTCTATTTTATTTTAAATATTATGCCATTCTTATGTGGGTATTCTTTTTGATAGTATTGTTGTGTAGTGTGTGACACTCATGCATCTCCAGTAAGTAAAAGTCACAGCTTCTTTTGGAATGATAGTGTGCTGAAAACAGAAGTATTACCTCCAAAAAGTCTGTGTGAATTTTGCAGCTATTGAAAGTGCACCAAGAGAAAAAAGAAATTTGGCAGAAATAAGGCAATTTTTTACCTCTGCCTTTTATATGTTATGTTTACAGTTATTCAGCCTCGTTCTGTCTGCTTATGCTGAATTTCTTTTGTCCTTTCCTATTATGTTATGGGGAAAAAAGTACCTCTTACTTTTGCTGGAATTAAACCCTACCTAAGTTTACCTATGTAACCATGTAAAAGTAATTAAGAGTTTTCCTGCTGATTTCGGTACGCTTCGGACATCGCAGAACAAATACATAGACTCAACTAAGTAGCAGACATATACAGAGGCAGGCACTAGACAGTTTTGATCACTGGAAGGAGAATAGCCACATTTACTATACAAGAAATGCCAGTTGGAAGGTTTAAAATATGAGTAGTATTGTTCCTTTTGAAATAAATAGTTTGTTTTAATAGTTCTTTCAGATTAGCCGTGCTAGTAGTTAATAGTTCAGGTTCTCTCAGTACTGTGTGCTGCTGGGAGTTCTACCACTTGATCATGATATTACCAAAGACTTAACCAGATAAAGACATCTTGTAAATAACAATTTGTAAATCTCCACAGTAAGCTTTTAAGATATTTTTTAAATTACGTGATCCTGTAAGAAATTATAATTTACTAAAAATGCTGGTAACCTGCTCAGCTTTTTAGGATACATTTTTTTGTACTTAAGAAAAACATGCAGAATTGTTTTTTTATCTAAAACAAACAACAAAGCCCATTATGCTGACTGGTTTTGTTTCATTTATGCTTGATGACTTTAAAAATTTTGTTTATTAGTCAAATTTTGGTTCATTATACAGTGTTTATGTTTTTCTTGAGCACCTTTTGTGAATTACTTGTGTTAAGATGTGAATTCATGGTTTTCTCTAATTACATATATTTTATTTACCTAATATGATATTTTGTAGATAGAAGTCTAAACTCATGCGTTTATGTGCTCTAATTTGGGGGGGGTGGTGCAATTTTTGTACCGTAACACATTCTGTAGTAATTCCCAACTGAGTTCTGTATGTTTAGTCTGATACGAATTTTCAGATCAGGCAGTGAATAAACAGTGAGACAAAGAGGAAATTTGCTACTTTTAAGAAGCTCATAAATCTACTATTGTGAGTTTAAGACCATTGGCAAGTTATCGTATGCATTTTATAATTCAGGGTCTTGCAAACAATTGCTACTTGCTGCTGTGGTCTTCATTTCTCTGATGAGACTTGCAGCAAGAAATTGAATACAGTTATGTGATAGGCAATGAAAGAAAATTGGATTGAAATGTGTAAAGTTACCTTTATTTTTGGCTTTGTTAACAGTTGGAGATGAAAATGGACAAGAAGCAATTGAAAGCGGAGCTGTTTTTCTCTTTAAGACATTTCATAGGAAAGAATGTGTAGGCCACGATGAAACAAAGGTGATCAAACAGATGTTTGGACCATTTCCATCGTCGTCTGCTACTGCAGCTTGTAATGCCACATGTAGGATTGCTTCTCACTTCACTGAAGAACAGCTTACAGCCCTCATACAGATGGCTGAAGAGCAAAATGGTGGTAACAGAGTCACCTTTGGTAAAAATATAGTGTTTTCTTTCGACATGCATGATTTGGATCACTCTGAGGAGCTGCCTGTGAATGGCGAGGCCAGCGCACAGAAAATTATAAGCTTAGATTATAACAAATTTTTGAATAACCAACTGAATCACTTACAGAATTACTGTGATGAGAAATCTAATCTGAAGTCTTTCGAAAAAGTAGATGATTCTTTTTTATGGTGTGAAGTTGGAAAGTATCTGACTGAATCTCAAGGGAGTACTCCTGGAGGGCCAACAACAGAAGACCTCTGCTGCACTTTGTATGAGATGCTTGCTTCTACCAAAAGTGGTGATGAACTTCAAAATGAGGTATAGTACCATTTTAACCATACTGTGTATATTTGAATGTTGTAGAAATACACACTTATTTCATATTGGAATATGCCAATGTACTTTATCCAAGTGTTGTCTATTCTTGTTTTCAAAAATACATGACAATGTCTTAATCTACCAGGCATGAATTTTTTATTAAATAGTCTCCTTCCCCCATGACAGACAATTAATTTTTAGACATTTGCTCAGCTTCTCCATAATTTTTTTTTTTTTTAAGCAGTAGCCAGTTTAAGCTACTGTGGAAAAGTGCCAGGACTTGGAAAGTCCAAGCAATTTAACTTTCTTGGGCAGGTTCCCTCTCCAGTTTCAGAGCCCTCCTGTTGATGGAAGGAAAGTTGAAGGACTGCATAAGCGGTGCTACTGTAAAGCTTATCATATCACTTCTGTTTCTTTTGAGAAGTAATGGGTGTGGGCTTGCTGTGGGAAAAGCAGAGAAAACTCAAGAGAGAACAGTTGCTGAAAGGCTGGAACTGAGGGATAAACATAGTGTTGCTTCTTCGTTCACACCTCTGTTTATTTTTCCTAACTTGCTCTGATTTCCTTTCCTGAAAACATCCAGGTTTTCAGAAAGACTGTTGAAAATTTGCTACAGAAATACAACGATGGTAGGAATAGACAATGCTGTGAAAGGCATTACAATGAAAATTTGCTGGTATTTTGCCATTACGGTTGCAGATTTTATTCTTAAAAATATTAAATGACAGAGGGCAATGTGTAGTGGACTGTGCATTGATACCTGTTGCATAGCGATGCCATTGCTGAAGCCATATTCTTGTTTGTTTTTGCAGTCAGGAGACAACATTTTAGCTGCCACTTGAGCTATTTTTTGTGTATGACTGACTTTTCTTACAAGCATATAACTTGAGTACCTGAAGGGAAGCTGATCTAACCCAGTTAGAACTCGATCTGGCCGCTGTAGTGAGGGACAAGAAGTGTTTTTATAAATACATCAACTGCACAAAGAAATTTGGGGAGAATCTTTGCTCCTTACCTGGACATGGTGAGGGGGAACAACATCACAGAGAAGGAGGACATGGCTGAGGTACTTAATGCTGCCTTTGCCTCAGTCTTTAATTACAAGTACAGTTATCCTCAGGGTATTCAGAATTCTGGGCTGAAGACAAGGAGGGAGAGTAGAATACACTGCCTATAATCCTAACCTGCTACACTACCTGAACACAGGTCTATGGGGTCGGATGGGATCCACACCAGAGTGCTGAGGGAGCTGGTGGAGAATCTTGCCAAGCCAGTTTCCATCATTTATCAGTGCTCCTGTCTAACAGGGGAGGTCCCAGATAACTGGAGGCTTTTACTATGATGCCCATCCACAAGCCCAGAGAGTGATGTTGAATGGACTGAAATCGAATTGGCAGGCAGTTCCCAGCAGTGTTCCCTGGGAGCCAGTCATGTTCAACATCTTTGTCAATGATCTGGATGAAGGGATTGAGTGCTCTCTAAGTAGGTTTGCAGATGACACTGAACTGGGTGATTGTGTCAATCTGCTTGAGAGTAGGAAAGCTGTGCAGAGGGTCCTAGACAGGATGGATAAATAATCACTTAAATAGCTTCCAATTCTATTGTGGTTGCAGTGGGAAACAAAATTCCTTTTTATTTAATGTTGAAGACTGATTCTTTATTCATCCTTCCTACTGAAAAAGTAAGATAGGACTTATTGCTGTTGTCACTTTATCACCTGAAATAATTCAAATAATGAAAACTACAAAAAATCCAAGCATGTTAACGAGGCATTAAGGGTGCTGAATTCTTACTTTATGGGTCAAATTTGCTTTCAAATCAAAGACCTAAAATCAAAAATTACAAGTTATGGAATATAGATTTTATATTATGGAAAAACATAAAGGTCAGGGGTTGGGCAGCACTCATCCTGTATGTAGTCCTTAATAGATTAATCCGGTAATATGCTCATTATTAGAGCCAGAATTTTTTATTACTTGAAATTCATTTCTTCTCGTACCTGTTTCAGAATGGAAGCTAATACATAGTTTTGTTGCTTCATTAATTAGAAATTTTTTTTCAGTGTGGTGCTTGTGTGTTTCTGAATGCTTGATGTAGCAATGGGTTTTTAGACTATTTTCCCTTGGCTTTGTTAAGGGAAGCTCTTTTGTCTCTCAGGCTTCTGACTGTGTTTTCTTTGTATGACCACTAGTGACAGAGGCAGCTAATGATTGTTTTATTTCTTTGCTTGTGTTCACCCACATTGTTTCTATTGCTGTATCCTAATCCCACCACAGATGTTTGACAATATGTTTCATTGATTGAACCTGTAAACAGTCTTGGAATGAAGAACATGGGGAACTTAACAAATTTGTTAGTTCAATGAACTGTCAGGAAGCTCCTCTATTTGCCATAAGCCTTCCTGCAAAGGAAGCACAGATATATAAAGGAAAGAAAAATCTATTTAGTTCACAGAATCTGGAAGGGGCCTTTTCTGTCCATGATATGGTATCTCCAACTAAGATAGACTCATTAGTAAAAGAATGTGCAAAAGAAAGTTTGTCTCAAATTTTTCTCTGAAGACTATGCCAGAGTCTTGTTGCCTGGGTGATTAAATTGAACCCTTGTTATCTCATTTCTGTCACTGTTAAGGGCTGGTTTTATGATTACTTTTCCTGTGCTACAGTTGTATTCTTTATTTATTTTTTTTTAAACCAATTTCAAAAATTAGTATCGAAGAATTGTGCTTTTAACTTTTCAACACTGCATTTATTTTCATTTACCCTTTAGGCAGTTGCTTGCCAACCTTTAAATCTTCTGTTAACACTCATTTTCATGAATTTAACAAGGCCACATGTGGAAAATTGCAATGTTTTAAATGAGTTCCAGATGTGAGACAATGGCCAAATAAACCCAGTTACCTCAGCCTTTTCTCATATGGCAGCTTCCCAGTCCTTTGATCATCTTTGTGGCCCTTTTCTGGACCCTCTTTGGTCTGTCCACATCTTACCTGTATAGTGGGGAATCAGACTGAACACAGTATTCCAAGTGTAGCCTGGCAATTGCTGACTAGAATGGGATCATGACTTCTTTATCTCTGCTTCTGATGCCCTCATTCATGCAACTCAGCATCACATTGGCTTGCTTTGCCACCACAGCGCACTGTTCACTCATAGGAAGCGTGATGTCCACCAGAAGCTTGCTCTTAACAGCTTCCAGTGCTACAGATGGTTTGGACTCCTGCAGTGACGTGAAGGTCTGCATTGGCTGTTTCAGGGCTAATGTGGTGGTAGCCTTCTGAGGATGATGTGCGTGCTTGGTTTTGGTTTGGGGCCTGGGGAGGGAGACATGGTAAGTTTGAATAAGCTTACATAGTGTGTGCTGCTTACATGAGAAGGTGTTTTAAGATCTGTCTGAATTGAAAGCATTTAGTATCGCAATCTTGCTGACACTCCACAGTGAACAGGACATCAGCAAAGCTGACACAAACTTGACATTAAGCTATATCAAATACTCTTTGTATTGCTTTTGTGGTTATTTTTCCCTCCCCACTGTAAGCATTTACCCAACTCCACAAATTTACAAGGACTAATTTGTCCCTTTCTTCTGAAATACAGAAACAAGGACAGTCTTTTATCTTTAGAAAATAGTAGCTAAAGTGTGTCAGTGAAGAGACAGTGCATAGCAATTGGAAAGACAAGAATTAATAATTATTGTCAGTGAAAGCTAGATAAAAAGCTTGGGATTTGTGGCAGCAGGATTGCCATGTAGCCAGCAGTTTCCTGTCCTGTATTTCCATATTCTGTTGGAATAGAGAATTTTTTGCGTTTTATAATTTAGGGATTTTTCATTGGTAACTGTAATGAAAGTGCAAGACTTTATGCGTTTCAGAGCCATTATTTCATGGTCTCTGCAAACACTACCAGGGCTGTACTAATTCGCACAAACTTTGTTTTTCGTAGAAACCCTGAGGGACAGGAGTAACACTTCTTTTTTTTTCTTTTTTTCTATTTTAAAAACACAGCTTACATTATGAAGTGCAGTTTGACCTGAAAAACTGGATCATTGTTCTGAAGCCATTGCCAAGGTTCAAAATTTTGCAAATATATTAAGAGGCAGCATGAAGTTATTTCAAGGTGTTCCCAGACGGCTGTATTCACAGGCAGCCACAGCTGGCAAATTACATTCAGGATAGAAAGAGGCTCCTGTCTCCTTTTCGTAGTTAACACAGAAATACTTAAATCCTGCACTGCTGTAGTCTTACTCCTTCATAGAACATCACATCAAAATACATCATAACTTCTATTCTTACCTGAGTACTGAAGTTGTATGAATAACATTAGTATCAAACCTAGAGTACTAAGGAGGAACTGATCTTTCCGTTGTGGAAATTGAAAAGCATGGAGAAAAATTGTTTTAAGCCGTATTAGAAATCAATAATGTGTTCTTAGTATCTTAGTGCTCTACTGTGATTTTTAAATTTTTTTTATATTTGAAAAAATGATTATAGATAAGTGGGTGGACAAGGAAGTGCTTTTAATGTTTTGTGAGGCTTTTTCCCCATTAAAAAACAGCTGTGTGGGAAAGAGAGCTTTAAACAGCAAACTGTGCTTAGCTAACCTGCTACAGGAGAAATTTCAAGTGAGAGAATCACTGGATAAATTAGTCCTTATTGATATGAAATTCTGTGCTGTACATCACCTACATCGTGTGTATTACACGTGATTACATGCGTTCACACAAGCAGCATTATATGTATAGGTGGCGTAGGCTAAATCTGATGTGTCGTCTTTCTTCAATTCCTGCAGTACACCATGTCTTTGGAGGTTGGTTGGTTTTTCTGTTAGAATGTGACTGAAAATGCAATAGACAATCTCTTGTTCACTGGAATGGAAATAAGTTCCTTCTTGTCTAACTTTTACAAGAAGGCTTTGATTCTCTTGATTTATCTTTTTAGATTGTGAAAGAATAACTTTACATCATACAATATAGTAAAAATGTATATTGTTTATATGCAGAAAATACATCTATATGGTTTATATGTAGGAAATACATGTAGTTTATATTAAATAAAACATAACAGAAGAAAGATAAAGTTTTGTTTTGAGACAAGTTAATTTTTACGCAAGAATCTCTAAGAGAAATTATTCAGACATTTAAAATATTTCAAGCTGAAAGCTGTCTATAAGTTTCTCTTTTTTGTAATAGAGAATCTGGCTGAATATTAGCAATTATACCTCTCTTGGGTTCAGTTATTTGAAACAGAAGCTTATTCATTTATTATAAGTAATTCTCAACAGATAACACTTTGGCCAGGGATGGATACAGAATCACAGAATCATCAAGGCTGGAAAAGCCCTTTGAGATCATCAAGTCCAACCATCCACCCTACAACCCCTAACCACTTTCTCCTGAAACACCGTGTCTACCCCTTCAGGAATGGTGCTTCCACTCTCTCCCTGGGCAAGGCATCCCCACTCTTTCTGGGAAGAAGTTTTTCCTGAGATCCAATCTGAACCTCCCCTGGCACGACTTGACCCCGTTTCCTCTTGTCCTATCGCGCATATTGCTATCCTATTTATAAACTTACATTAATTTAGATAACTTATGACTTTGATGTTTTTATAGTTATTTGAACTGCTGGGCCCTGAGGGTTTTGAACTCATAGAGAAACTCCTACAGAACAGAGCTCTAATTCTGGAAAGATCTTTGACTTTTCCAAATGATAACAGGTTCCAGACTCTGCAAGGTAAGCAACTACAAACTTTTAGTACTGTCTATGCATATTTAAAAAGCAAGTTAAAAAAATATGGGGTGGATGTTTATTTGGGCTTAATCAATGAAATTGTGGTCTGGTTACACAGAGGAAACATATATATAGAGATATATATATTAATTTTTCAACTGCCTCGTAAATGTGATTGGGCTTTTCTGGGTTCCCTGCTACCCTAGCTTTCTTTAACTGCTCTATATTTCTGGGTTCTTCTTGCTTCAGTCCTGCCCCTTACCCACATAAAGGGAAGGAGTCCTTGTGTTATATAGCATAGATTTTATTTTCTCACTTGATTTTTGGGAATTACACTGTGAGTATGCTTTCACTATTTACAGTGAGGGACCTGGACAGGCTGGAGAGGTGGGCACAAGCCAACCTCATGGGGTTCAACAAGACTAAGTGTAAGGTCCTGCATCTGGGTTGAGGCAATCCTAAGCACATATACAGGCTGGGCAGTGACTGGCTGGAGAGTAGCCCTGAGGAGATGGACTTGGGGGTGCTTGTGGACGAGAAGCTCAACATGAGCCAGCAGTGTGCACTTGTGGCCCAGAGGGCAAACCGGA
>JAOXOE010000256.1:46629644-46641590 GCA_028565055.1 Phoeniculus purpureus
CCAGGGAGGTGGTTGAGATCTCATCTTTGGAGGTGTTTAAGGCCAGGCTGGATGAGGCTCTGGGCAGCCTGATCTAGAGTGGGGTGTCCCTGCCCATGGCAGGGGTTTGGAACTGGATGATCCTGTGGTCCCTTCCAGCCCTGACTGATTCTATGATTCTGTAAAGCCTGTGCTGTAGGTGCTTAGAACTTCTAGAAAACAATATGGATGTATCCTGTGTGACTCGGTCTGGGTGGTCCTGCTCTGGCAGGGGATTGGACTAGATGATCTTTCGAGGTCCCTTCCAATCCCTAATGATTCTATGATGCTATGAAGTATACTGTAATTGTTATGTGCAGAGGCTGTTTAGAAAACCCAGACAGTTTAGTCTGTTTCCACACCATTCTGTTCATCAGTGTGTGCATGTAAGAGGAGTGAGAAGTGGCATTTCAACTGTTGGTAAAATTATCATAAATACAGAAAAGAATTGTAGCCCTTCCTTTTGCCGCTAGGCTATCCTCTTGCTTTGGCATGAAGTAGTTTTGCTTGCTTAATGATGATAACCTAAGCGCCCTACCTTTTGGGACAAGAACTGGTACTGGTACTTTTAGATTACTTGGGGCCAACTGGATCATCTATTATGTAAAGCTATCTTTATATACACATTCCCTGCATCTCCCCTACTTCCCCTGAAAAAGAAAAGTAAACCCAAACATTTCAAAGAAAACTGTGGAAAAGAGATGGTATCCAGTACTTACAGAGATACATACCTGTTATCATATTGCAGAACAGTGCAAGAAGTTTATAGGAGAAAATGTTAAGCCTAATTATGGTTGTCAAGTTACAATCCAGTCTGAACAAGAAAAGCTGTTAATGAAGCAGTATCGTCGGGAAGAAAAGCGAAATGCCAGAAAAGAAAAACAGGCCGGAGAAGATGGAGAAGTTTCTGGAGAAGGATTAATGTGCTTTGATCCTAAAGAGCTGCGGATGCAAAGGTAGTAAACACTGAAAGTTGAGAAATGCTTCTGTTGTAATTGCTACTTCAGCATATCATAATAGTTTTCCTCTTAGTTTGTTTTTGTGATTAGGTAATTCGAACTTAAAGCCACATTTTATTACAAGAGTATAATTTTTTAAATATGAAAGTCTGATTTTTTTAGGGAAACAAAGTAATGTTCTGCTTCATGAGACTCTTCTTGCTTTTATCTATGTGGGCTGGAGATGCAGATTAGAGGGCTGTCTTCCTTAGTTTGCCTACTACTTGCTTAAGATTTATGAAGTCTGTACTAGATCTACCAGAACTATCTTCTTTTCTTTCCCCTCAGGATTAACGAGTACTGTTTTCCATGTTGTCAGCTAAAGGTAGTGGGAGGACTAGGGAAGGGAGCAGATAAGGAGCAAATAAGCTGATTTATTTTGTACTGAGAACAATAGGATGGAAATGGTATCTAACTATGAGTATACACTGCCATGTAGCTTAAAACGAGGCAAAACCATATTTAGGGAAGCTTTGGACTTTCTGGATTGCACTTGATGTTTTTCTCTAAATAGTGCATTGTAAGGACTTGGTTTAATTGATGCCAGATAGTAGCACTGTAAAATTCCTTTGGTTATTTTGTGCAGTGTTTTTTCCTTACATTTCCATAACTCTTGATCTGACTTTCATATACCACACTCAAATTTTGTGATCACTGCCTAAAATGGGCAGAATTATTGAGGTTATTTTTCTGCTCACAGAGAACTAGCACTTTTGAATGCTCGAAGTATGCCGGTCCTAGGCAGACAGAGAGAGATGGAGTATGAAAAAATTCATTATCCACATGTTTATGATTCTCGAGCCGAAGCCATAAAAACATCAGCATTCATTGGGGGTGCAAAGGTATGTGTTTGGGTCATGACTCTTGTTGAACAGTGCATCCTTGCAGTTAATGATGAGCAGGAGGGTTCTCCAATGTATGAAGCAGCACTTCTTCAAAGAGGGTTTTAAACATTTTCATTTTGTTTCTATTTTGTCTGTATATGTAATCAGTCTTAACTAATGTATTTGGTTCTATTTATTAAATCTGGTTTTAAGTATTAAATCATTACAATACTGCTTTTCTGTCTTTTGGAAAGCATTGAATTGTCTTTTAACAAAGTGAATGCTTTGTAAAATTATATACAATGGGTTTTTTTAATTTAATAAAGTGGAGGGGTCTTTTTTTGTCTTTTTGGGACTATTTTCTGTACAGTAGAACTGATTATTTCCTATTCTGGGGTTCAGTGCAATCTATAAAATGAATCTGTGATAATTGCTTTTATTTTGGATGAATGTTTTGAAGAAACGTGATGCATCATTGCTCAAGGTGATTTATACCTAATGACACTACTTTATGCTTCCATACTTTCAATTAATTTTCCTTTAATACTCTTTTAGGTGTTATTACCAGAGTCAGTTCAGAGAGAAAACAATAAAATGTATGAAGAGGTGAAGATTCCCCATAGTGAACCAATGCCTATTGGTATTGAAGAGAAAATTGTTTATATTAAAGACTTAGATGAGGTGAGTAAATGATTATGTATGCATTAAATTATAATAACCATAATTTTAGCTATATAATTACATTTTTGAAAATATTCCTAAAGTTTACTTGGGACTACAGATGCAAGTTTTGTGTTCCTTCTGTAGGCTACAATTGGTTGTAAATATTAACAATCACAAGATGGTGATCTCCTTAGAACCAGGGAGAAGGTTGTTACTGAATTTTTATGTATGCCTTTCCATAATTAAACTTTATTATGCAAAGTGAATCATAAATGATGTTATTTCAACAGGTTCCTGTGTATTCTTGCCTTCTGTTAGTCACTGTCTGTGATCACAGAATCACAGAACATTACGGATTGGAAGGGACCTTTAAAGATCATCTAGTCCAATCCTCCTGCCAGACCAACTCGCACAGGAACACATCCAGGCGGGTTTTAAATGTCTCCAGAGAAGGAGACTCCACAACCCTCCTGGGCAGCCCATTCCAGTGCTCTGTCACCCATTATACTCATGTTTCATGACAGTGAAAATACTATTTTACCTGTAAATGATCATGTTGCTCTTTTCTCTTTCACATAAACTTTAGAATCACCCAAGAGTAAACACAGACTTTGAACATGCTTTAGATGTGTAATTAATAATATACTCAGGAGAATGAGGACTGCAGTTGTTGCTATTTTTATAACAAGAGAAAGACATAAATTTGATTCGGCGTTTCTTGGAGAAGTGTGTTCCTGTGTCTCAATAATTTAAAGTAGGACGGCTTGATATAATTGTGATTGTTTGTGCATAGTAAGAGAAAACACACTCTACAGACATGAGAAAAAGAGGGAAGGACCACCGGGTAGCTGGATAAGGTCAGCTTGCTATGCAGTATGTGTTACCTGAAGTTGTGAAAGTGAGCTAGAGAGAAACAAAAATTTCAGTAACAACAAACGAAGATGGAAAAGTGCTAAATATTCTTAGGCTACATACAGATTAACAAAAGATGTGTGCACTTTTCACCCCTGAAATAAGATCATCCTTCTTGAGAGTCATTATTGGATTTCTAGTCAATTGCAACAGCCACTCCAACAGATAAAGCAGCTCTGTGAGATCCCTTATTAATCTTTACCGATGTGTGTTACTCAAAATAGCACTAGCTTTTTTACTTAGCATGCTTTAAAGTTTGCTTCTGCAAATACTTCAGTCATAGTCTATCAAAATACCAAAAGCAAATTCCACTTTTTTTCCTCTGTGCTGAAGCACCTTTGTTTGCTTTGATCACTTACCGTGGCAGCCAGAGGAATTGCCCTGTGGAAGACTAAGCCTTTGTTCACCTAAGCGACCACTGCAGTCCCAAGTACTATCACATCTGGATAGTTGCTATTGAGGGAAAGCAAAGAGAAATGAAATAGTTCTTTCCAATTCTGATCAAGTGTGTCAGCAGGACTAAGGGGGTGATCCTGCCCCTGATGAGGCTGCATCTTGAGTACTGTGTTCAGTTTTGGACACTGTAGTATAGGAAGGACATTGAGGTGCTGGAGAGGAGACAGAGAAGAGCAACTGGGCTGGTTAGAGTTCTGGAGAACAGATCCTATGAGGAGAGGCAGAGGAAGCTGTTCAGCCTTGACAAGAGAAGGCTGAGGGGAGATCTCATTGCTCTCTACAATTACCTGAAGGGTGGTTGTACTGAGGCAGGTGTTGGCCTCTTCTATTTAGTGATTAGTGATAGGGCAACAGAAAATGGGGTCAAGTTGTGCCAAAGAAGGTTCAGATTGGATTCCTTTTACAAAACGTGTGACTTGGAAAATGACAGAAATATGCAGGAGTTTTATTAAAACTTTTATGTAAGCCTTTAACGTTAATTAAAAGCATTTATGGCTTGTGTAGGGCTCTTGAAGATCTAGTTTGTTAGATTCATCTATGAAAGGTCAGGGAGTTACTCAGAAATCAGTTGTAGCTTTTCAGACCTGGTTGTATTTTACAGGTTTTTTTCTGAAGTGCCAAACAACATTCAAAGATTAGATGGCTTGAATGTTCCATTTCAGGGATGGAAAACAACACTAGTTGATTTGTTTCAGCATTGTCCAGATGCATTGAATTACGTATATTATCTTGACATAATATCTGTAATTTTATCCAAATAGTCTGTCAAGAGAAAATAGTTGTTTACAAATGTTTTCTTAAAATTGCTTCATGACTTTTGAGTAATTTCTCAGGACTAGACAATGTTAAGACAGAGCTACGCTTTTAAAGCATCATTGGAAGAGTATCCAAACTTTTGCACACAGTAATTTCTGCCAACATTAAATTTTAACTTACCTCTGTTTGACACTTCCTTTATCTCCATCAAAAGTCTGTAATACCTGGACACACTGCACTGGATGTGCCTGTTACGGGGTTTATACTTGCTGCTTTTACAGTATGACGAAGATTTGCCTTACTGTAGTATTTGAGCTTCAAATTTATTTCTGGTTCGTAATTAGCCAACTCAAAAAAATACTGCAGATAGCAGCTGCCAACTGCAGCATCCCAAAATAAAAAAGAAGCATTTAACATGCTTATCTTCATTGCATGTCCTTACCGATGGAAAGAAACAGATTCACATCCTATTTCTGTGACTACTTCACATTGCCCAAAGATACAAGTTTGTGCAGACACAATCAGAAACCAGCTTGTGTCTTCTGCCGTTCATACTGGAGTTTAGCATTTATGCAGCATTTCAGTAGCTGCGAGCCACTCTGCCAATCAGTTTAATTGCTAGGGCAGGAAAATTGTATGTAGGTGTCCAGTCCAGGATATCTCTATCTCTATCTATGTAAATATTTTAATCTTGTGACATGTATTGACTATTATGTAGATTCTATATGCTTTTCCGGGAGCTGTAGTATCCAGGTATGGATATTTATGTACTTAACTCTTCATGCCATTTATTTGAGTTATGGTACAATGTGCTTGTGTGGCACTTTTGAGCTAATAATCTGAGGAGGCGGTTTGCAATGTTCAGAGTTATATATATCTAAGACAGTTAATAGGAGATGATGATCAGCAATTCTCGAAAGCTATTTTTTGTTACGCATCAGGTCCTTGTAAGTGACATCTGGATGTCCTTGCTGTGCACAGAAAATAGTTAACCTTCCATGTAAAGAAAAGAGTTTACAGACCATCTATAGGGGGTGATTCTGTCCTGAGCCCTGCAATCATCACATTAAATTTGACATCCAAACGCTGTTAATGCTGAGACTCTCAGTTTGGTAGTTCATTAATGAGACACTTCAGCTTGAAGTATCCAGAGTATATTTGCTCCCAGAGCTTTTTTTCTTACTGTGCCTTTGAAAAAGAGAATGGCAGGAGACTGCTTCTATGAGTGGATGAAACATCAGTGAGGAATGCTACCATGATACTGCCCAGAGGCTTCTCTTCTGGTGTCAATGATGCTTGTACTCTTCACACAGTTCTGTCTGAAGCACATACGCTTAAAAGACAAATGCCATTCATTCTTTCAAATGTAAATAAAAGCAATGCCTGTTTCTAAGTGTGTTCTATTCGGGTTTTTTTTTTTTCAGGGGTGTGAAGCTGAGGGCTGTAATAGCCTGAAATGCTCATGCTGTTGTTGGAGGGGTGATGTATGAATGAATGGGCATTTGTATAAAATACACTGCTTTCTGTTTTGATACACAAAGTTTCACTTAAATACTGTGTGAGGTGTGTGGGTGTTGATCGAAGTGTCTGCTGGAGGTTTATGTGCTCAAACTGAACTACGTATGCAGGAGTTTTCGGGTTTGTACATAATTAGTCTTCTTTGTAACAGAGGTATAGGATGTGGAAAAGCCCCCACATCAGGTGACAGTGAGGGTTGATCTGTTGCTTTAATGAAAACTAGCCTCTCTCTTTGTGACTGAACAGATTTTGGACTCCCAGGATGATATGCAGGGCTACTACCAAAGTTTCTGTGGGTTTTGGTGAGACCAGAGCTCACAGACTGACCAGCACGAGCATCTCTTAGAGCAGCTCCTGCCTGTTTGTGCTGGTTGCCAGTGCATATGTTAACCAAAAGCAATCTGCTTTGGAAATAGGAAAATGTAAGCGGCCGCATGAGCATTAATTTTAGGTCGTGAATCAACTAACTTCACCCATATGTCCATCAGTTTTGCAGAGATTAAGCAGCAGCTCTACACCCTTGTTCCTCAATGCAAGGAAATTCTTTCTTCACTATTCTGTTTTTGAACCTCTGTGCTTGTGTGGCTCCCAGAGTTGTGTTATGAAGGGCATTGATACTCAGAAATTAGAGAACCATTGTGAAAGATTTTTGAGCAATTTTTTAGCTGAAAATGTAGTATTAGAGCTTCACTACTTGCTGTTGTAATTGAACTTGTGCTTTTATGAGAATTGAATCCTCTGCATTAAACAGTACAGCCTTTGATACAGAAATAGCAGTATGTAAATCAAAGCTTGCATGCCTTCTATGCCTTTTGTGTCTCAGTAGAAAATTCGTAACAAATTAGTTCATTTAAAAAAACCCAAACCCCTTGTTCAAAACCACACTTTTATCGCTAGGCATGTCTGTGAAATTCAGCATGTTGTGCTTTATTGCAAATGCTGACAGTTGTCTCTGTAATCTGGAACATGGGAAAGGGCAGCCTGACTTTTTCCAGAACCGTGTTAACCGATGATGATTACCATGTCTTGCAAACATCTGCATATGTTGGCTTTGACGTACTTCTCAGAATGAGCACCAGTTTTCTGTTATTTTCTGGCCTTCGGACAGCGTTGAAGTTTCTGTTACGGTATCTTTTTTTTGCATCTCACTGGAGCAGTGTTCTGCGCTACTTGCCCCTACCTTTGTGGTGAACGACCTATCATTTCAGTCCTTCTGAAAAGATTTGGTTTTCCCAAACCACTCTTTTCTTTCAGCCCTCATCCTTTCCTCTCTCTCCATCCTCCACTGCTTTGGAGAAGGGACCACAGCCTTTCACTTGGAGGGTTTATGGTGGATGCATGTAAGAATTACTGCCGCTCATAGTGTTTGCAGGTGGTGGTGGTGGTGGTGTTTGTATCCCACACACATCTGTCAAGCGCATTGGAAGTATTTCAGGGTTTATGTTCTTTAGCCTATCAAAATCCATCCACTGAAATAATGTCCCTATGCTGTCTTACATGTGAGTTATGGCTTGCCTCAAGCAGATATACCATGCAGCAGATCATTTTCCATTTACCTCCTTGCAGGTTATTCATCGTCGCTGTGGTAACCATATTGAAAAGTTATTATTTGCCAGCAGTTACCCCACAGTGGTATTAGAGGTTTCCACTGTTTTCCCTTAACTCAGAATACACGGTATCTGTGGTAACAATGTGGTAATGTTTGGCGAATGTGGACTTCTTTAATTGCTTCAACCGGAGGCTTGGAACAATGTTAGCTCATCAGATTGCATACATAGAAATGAAGCTTGGCCACAGATGAGTTTCAGGAAAAATGATTGCTCAGTAAAAAGTAGAATTATTTTCTTCAGAACTGAAAAGATGTTCCTGGTTTGTTTTGTGTTTGGGTTTTTTTTGTTTTAAATCTAATGTTTATCTTCTTTTCAAAATACTTTTTAAAAGCGTTTTCCTGGTTGTGTGTGCCCTTTGGCTAGGCAGTGGACCACGTGTGTGTAACAAGGTGTATCTGCAGGTCTAGGCTTGGTCCGCATCTCTCTGGGTGTGCATTTTGAAAGGTCATTCATTGATGTGATTGAAGTATTTATTTGGTTTGTTTGTTCCTCAAACAAACCCACAGCAGCACAGTAAGTTAACACAGGGTCTGGTGATACTCTCTGTGCTCCCCTGAGTCTACACAAAACGCCAAACAGGCTGTTTTGTGGGCTTGTTCATTACATCCTTGTGACAGGCTTGACACTAATAAAGGATACTTAATACTTTAAGAATTGTCAAGGGGATTGGGGTTTTTGTGTCAGAGTACCGAGCTTTGTGGCTATTTATAAAGACTAATGGCTGCAGGACAGACAACATGCAAGCCTCGGGTAAAGTGCAAGCTTCACGTGTAATAATGACTGCTTGTTCTTGTCAACAAATGATCCATGATTTTGCAGGTGATGCTGGGTGGACTGGTAGCATATGTAATTACTGATGAAGTTGAAATGAAGTCCTGTAAGGAGAGAAATAGTACTGATATCTATTTATTTTGCATGGCATTACCAGATGCTTTACACAGCATACCTATTTCTTGGCTGTGTTTATTAGTAAGTGAGATAATTGTTTCAAGCAGTCTTGAGTAGAGAGGAGCCTAAATGTACTTTTCCCACGACTGCTGCTTTAGTTCTAGTGAGGAGACAATGTTTCTCATGTGTTTTATTAGAAAAATAGCAGCATCTACAGGCTGAACAGACTAATCCCAAAACAGAGTCCCTTGTTGTGGACGTTCTCAATCATATTTGATGGATTCCCCACTCTTCCACTTTTTGCAGATGCTAGCTGGTTTTGTTTCCAGCTGCATTAAAGTTGCTGCAAATGCGTTTTGTGTATTCCTCCTGTCACTTTTCTGTGTAATTGTTGCTGGCAGGGGAGAAGGTCCATGGAGTATCATTTCAGGAACTGGAAATGTTGGAATCCTCAGGATGCTCAGATCTACCTCCCAAGTCTGAAAGGCAGTGATAAAACTTTGAGTCTCCTCTACTTGCAAAATCTGCTGCTTTTTCTATCGTTGAAGTACTTTGGTTCTTCCGTTCTGTTGTTGCAGCTTCAGCTCTCCTTCCCTCTGCCCTCTCAATCCCTTACCATTATTTTTAAGGCATGCAAAAATTAGCCAAGCATCATACTTTTTGAATTGATTCGGACCCTTGAGTTTGGCAATCACTTGCAGAGCTCTGCTCCAGCAATGTTGAGAGCAGTGCCACATTCATGAGGCCTGGAGGTTGCTATGGTACTGATACTGAAAAACGAAAAACATAGGAGGGCAGAGAGGCTTGGGAAAAATTGTAGTAGAGTAGAAATGCTTTTTAAAACAGATTTTTATCAAAACATGAACTTCAGCATAAATTCAACTCTTCACCTCATTCATCACCTTATATATAGTCTGATATATTGCTGTCTTTGGGACTTATTTTGCTAATCTTTTCCTGAACTGTAAGATTCTGGAGGGCAGGAAATAAGGTCTTGGCTCCCAGTGTTCTTGCTAAATGTTGGTAGATGTAGGAAGGGTTTCCCTTTACTGCCTCTGTGCCATGCATGCCACTGATTTGAAGTACTGTGCAATGTTAGTTAACTTTTAATGAAGTGTTTCACGTGTACAAGATTCGAATCTATTTTCCCATAAATTCATTTTTCTGTGGACTGTCTGCCCATTAAGAATTGAACTGTTTTTAATATGCATTCAATATGGTAGTGTTTCTCCATAATCCATTTTCATATTGTTAAAAGCTAATAATATCTTAAAATATTCATGTCTGAAATGCAGATAGTCTATATTTAGACTTATGCCAAACTGTGGTCTGGGTTTGCACTGGTAGTCGTTGTTGACCTTGCAGTATGACAATAAAAGTAAGTGCTCTTGGTGACTATAAAAGACTTCCAAAAGAGGGGACACAAGGAACCTTCTGGCTGGGTTGTTCCTATCGCCAGTCATTCACTGCACTGCTCTGAAAGGAGCCAGCCTGTCCTGGTGTCTGACATCCATTAGGAGAAAAACACACACAATAGAGATACACTTTCAAAAATGCTTCAGAGACTTTGGAATTTGTCGGCAATGGCACATTTGCATTGCCTGGAGGTTGCTATGGGGACTGATGTTGAAAAGGCAAACACACAGAGGGCAGACCTTAGGGACCTAAGTCCGTTTAAAATCCTGTAAGAATTAGTGTTCTTTCAATCAGCTTGGCTGCTTTTGAAAAATCAGCCTCAGCCTTCAAAAGGCTTCTTTGCCTAAGTGCCTTCCAGATTCATCCTGTTAGCAGCACCACTGTGGCTTAACTGGTTCCACTTCTGCCTTGCTTACCCAAAAATCATTCATTCAAAAAGGCCTGAAAGCTCCCTGACCTCGCTGACAGGCCATTGCTTTGCTGCTCTTGTAGCATGATCACAGGATTAAATGGAGCATGTGTGCAGCAGCTATGTAGCTCCTTCTTCCCTTCCCATTCTGCAAGTAACTATCTGCTTGTCCTGTGTCTGAGGCAGGTACTTTGGCTTTGTACCTCTGAAACAACTGGTATATTAGCACTGTTGACACAGGTACCAGTTAAGCCACAGCTGTCTCATAGTCCACAGCACTGCAAATGTTTTATTCAATCTGTTAATAAAACATTCCAAACCGTACTGAGAGGCTGTGGAGATTCATTGGGATTTATGCTACCCATGGTGCTAAGAAATTCAGTTGACATTGCACATCGAGACACACACGTAATCATGCACTCAATGCTAAAATATAGACATAATTTCTGATTTATAATACCAGGGTTGCACACTGGGAGAGAACATTTTTAAATGCTGATTCTCTTCCTTGAAGGGGTAAATTCACCTGACTTTCGGTCTTGTGCCTTTCTGTATTCTGGCATGTGTCGTAATCAACCAGCAACACATTCTTTTTTTCCATCTTCTTACTTGAATAGCAGTTGACAGCACAGAATTGATTAAAACCTAACGGCCAAATGCTGATTAGAATATAAAGAGCCTACGACTCAAATGGGTGGTTTTTTTCCTGCAAGGTATTGTATATTGTGTGCACACAGAGCCAGGTATATGTAGAGGAGTTTTGGTAGCTGATTTCTCTCTTCCTTGACAAACTGTCTCCAGTGAGGATTGTATTCTCAAACCTCATTGATATAAAGAGAGAAAACAAATTGTACTTCACCTGTGTGAGTTTATGCAGTAAGGATATATCCCTTATGATTTCTCACAAGCAAAATTGTTTCAACTCTGACACTCTGAACTCAAATATCCTGGGGTATCCCCAAGCCACTATTGTTCACAGTGAGTTTGACTAGCTTCTTTCTGGAGATCCGTTGCTGCCTCTTAACAAGTCAAGAGAAGGAACTCAACTGAGTATGTAGATGCTACTTTGAAAACATTCCAGGATACACTGCTGGGATGCTCTTTTGATGTACAAGTCAAATGGCCTCATAAGGTGCTGCATCTTTTCCCAGTAAAATAGGAGTCAAATGTTGAACACCTAGATTGCATAACTGATGTTGAGAAATAAGAATTTCAAAAAGCAAGACTGAATGCAGCCCTCTTGTGGTATATGATTTGGAACGAGAGAATACATAGAATCATAGAATCATTAGGGATTGGAAGGGACCTCAAAAGATCATGTAGTCCAATCCCCCTGACGCAGTAGGATCACCTAGACCAAGTCACACAGGAATATATCCAGGCGGGTCTTTAATGTCTCCGGTGAAGGAGACTCCACAACTCCCCTGGGCAGCCTGTTCCAGTGCTCTGTCACCCTCACTGTGAAGAAGTTCCTTCTC
>JAOXOE010000256.1:46641690-46667803 GCA_028565055.1 Phoeniculus purpureus
TTCACTAATAGCCACTATGTCATGGCATCCCAGCAGCACAGTGGCCCTTAATTCATCCTGTTTGTTGCCCAAGCTCTCCATCCCTCTGCCTCCGCTGAGCTGCCCCACTGTTTGTCACCAGCTAACAGGAGACTATTAACCCCTTCCCTCATCCAGATCATTTGATCTAGACAATTTTATACAGGCACAAACCTTTGAGTGCTCTAACAGGCCTCTGTTGCACACCTTCTCACTACACAGCTGTCCACAGCACACGTATCTCTAAGTCACAAGAATCAGGGACTGTAAAGAAAATAATGCCAAACGGCAATGGTTTCACAAAAGGCTACTTAACCATTATTGTCGAGATACTAACACCTGCATGAAAAAAAAGAGACATTTTCATTTCTCCCTTCCCTCCTACTATTCTTAAGCCTCTACTTTGCTTTTTCCTAAGGTTTATTCATAGTGTAATGAAAGACCTGGTATCACTGCAGCATGCAGGAAAACTACAGACAGAGTGAATTGTTGCAGCAGCTTACAAAACTAATCAGAAATCTGTTCTCACACCTACAGGTAATCAGTGGATCTTCCATCTTAGTGAAGACTTGGGTTTCACTCCAGGGGGATAAGAAAAGGCAAACAAAGAATCTGTGTCTCATTAGGAAAAGAAAATGTTATTCCAGCACAGCTCATCAGTGATCAAATGCAATCATTTCAGTATACTGCCAGCTCTGCCTTTTCTTCTTTTCATGCTGAACTGACAATTTCTACTCCATCCACAACGAGGATGACAGGTGGAGCAGCAGCTGAGCAGCTGCACGCATTTGGCTGCCTGTTGGTTACTGCTGGTGGCTGAGAACTTCACTCTGATGTTCACATCTAGATAACTTGGAAATTAGCAGCAAGCACAAAGGCAAGTCTTTCCTACTGCAATTGCACCAACAATGCAAAAGAAGCTAAAAAACCTAGGACTTCATCTATCCACCATTATTGTCAAATTACTTCCATGTCTCCCTCTTGAATTAGACAAATTGGCCAGAGAAGACTACTGCCTCTCAATGGTTTGAGAAGAACATCTTGAAAAATCCACCTCTACCACAGGTTTCACATTAAAATGTGATCGCTTTTTAGCCTTAACCACCTGCTAGGTAACAGCAGGTGTACCCTTTTAAAGCTGACAGCTCTGCTCAGAAGTCTGGACCAAAGAAGAGAATCATGTTTTTGAACTTTAGCATGAGTACCTCGCTATTCTACCACTGTCTCCAGCCCATAAAGTCTGAGTACATTTCCAATTCCAGTCAAATCTGAAGGCTGAATTTTAAGATAGCTAGATAAGTAAATTACTATAAGGTTTATGCAACTCTGCAGCAATCAAAAGTCACATGTACCACTTCTTCTGGGTGTTAGCCAACTACTGGCAATTATTTCCCACAGACAGACTCACCAAATGGCACACGGGCAGCTTTGGAGAGGCAGTGTAAGGAGAAGCATGCTCCTAGAAAAGTGATGGGTGTTCCCGCAGCCACTCTCCCTTCATATCAATATAAATGTTTTAAAATATTTTCCACAGGCCTAGAAGATTCTTGGTTTCTATTTTTTAAATAGATTACCAGCACCTGCTGGCAATAAAATGACAGCTGTCTTTTATGATCCATAAGTTTCCCTCTGAAAAGCCTCCCAATTTGCTGCCACTATCTCTCACTATTTCAGCATTAAGTTATAGTAAACTTTGCACCCTCCTGTACCAGAATTTCAAAAGAAGATAACAAGTCACTTATTTCTATGCAGTCATTTTGTATATAAATTCTGCTGTGACACAGTGTTCACATTCCATCTCCATTTTATTTAACGCTGGCAAGCTTTATGGAGGACCTCCTCAGTTTATCATCTTCCATTACCCACATCACATTACTCCTACTTAAGCAAGACAAATGTTTGACAGAATAAACATAAAGAAGTTTACAATGAAAACCCCTATTTCCTTAGTGTGTATATACTGTTATATAATACTCTAAGTACTCCTTCCGTGAACGTGTCATAATACCCTTCCAACTGATGGTTCCAGTACATATTTTCCCTGTGCCCCAGAGCGCTGGAGAGCTTCTGCTCAGTTCTGGGTTATCAAGATAAAGCGATGACCAGTGATCTGCACTTGCTGCTACACCTGTCCTTGCACAAAGACAGCACAGCAATGAGAACCCTTTGGAAATGGAGTTTTACCTCCAACTGGTGCCCTTCAGAAGAGGGAAGATGGCTTGGCTAGGAGACAGACAAAATCAGTGATCTCTGACAGGCAAAGCAAGTGCATGGCTACATCATGTTTCTGGGCTGAAGTCATCATCCTTCAAATGCCAGCCTGCTCCCTTCTCAGTGACACAGCTCTTCCACACTCTTTCTAGGTGCAGAAAGACTGGAGACCATATGGGAGCTTGACAGGGCTTTGCAGGTCATAAGGCTTTATATCACCAAATTACTGCAGAAATGATGCAAGACTCAGGCTGGTGCAAGGGTGGAACAATGCACTCTCTACCACTATCTACTGCTTCCAGCTGTTAAGACCGCATCAAAATAAAACAATCCTTTTTTGATGTTTTTTACCTCAATTTCTCCAAAGTTGATTTCCCATGTCAAATGTGCAGCTGTAATGTTGGCATAAAACCAAATCCATGGTTTATCTCAACGCAAACAAGAAACTCAGCTAATTACATGCACAGTTATTACAAACTGAAGAATAATGGCAGTAAGGATTTGGTGAGGTTTTCAAAAACACTTCCGTGCTGAAGTAGGATGACTTACTTGGATTTGCTCTTTAGATCAAACTGAGACCTGCCTTCACCTTGGTAAAGATGTTTATAAACTTCCAAAAAGGTATGGAAATAGGGGTAGATGCAGTCAGTGTTGCTTGTGGGTCCAGGACCAGGCTGGGCCATAACACTGTGTGGCCCCAGAGGGTGCCCCTCTCACCCTCAGAACTTACTACTATTGATTCTAACTTTTTGTTCATTCTTTCCCTGCAAAGCCCAGCAGGGCTGCACCAGTGATGCCTGGCAGAGCCCATGCTTTTAGCCATGCCATGTTGGCAGCCACCCCTTTGGGAGGAAAGGAAACTATACATTGCAGTGTCTGGTTACTTCCAAGCTAAATCCAGCTAAATTCCCTTCCTGCTGCAAAGAGAGGTGGGAAACACAGGACCTGTTCATTTAAATGTATATTAATGCAAACGCTGTGAGCTGGAGTACTGCTCCCAGACACTAGACGAACTCAGGATGCCTCTGTGCCAGACCTGGCACTGCTGCTCAGGACTGCTAGGATCTCTTGCCCAAGCATCACAACAAGTTGTCAGTTAAAAAACTGCCGATGGGCAAAGTGCATTTGATCAAACTGCACTCAATTTTCATTTCACTGCATTCAATCTGATCAAATCCACAAAGAAGGCAGCAGAGGGATTTTATTCAGTGTATTTCATTGCTCTGGCAGCCCACAGGAGAAGTGTGGTGGTTAAGTTGGAGGATTTTGTGGGGAGTTTAATAGTCAGGGTTGTGCAGTTCAGATTTGGGGGATTTATTTACTGGTAGAGCACTGTGAGGTGAACCTGAGGCCTCTTTTTATTCCTGTTCTGGAAGACAGTCTAGAGGTTTACTGACTAGCAGCAGCATTGATGTGAACTCCCCAGGAGGAATCCAGGATAATTCCACCCTCACAAATTTTCTTTTAGCTACTACAGTTGAAAAATGTTCAGTCTGTTTGCTGGGAGTTTGATTAAATCAGGTTTCATGGTATTTGTTAGTATTTTGAATAAAGTGGCTGTGAGTAGCAGGATTCAAACCACTCGGACGAATCAAATCAATAGCTTGTTGAAAGGCACAGACACTCCCTGATGAAAGGTTTAAGGAGGCAAAACAAGATAGCCTTAATGCTTTATACCATACAGGACAGCTTCTGGGTGCACGAGGAGGAAAAATGCACTGACAAATTTTAGTTTTAAAAAAGCATCTGCATCTAGCTTATGCTAAATACAGCTATCAGATGACAAAGGATGAGGGGAACAGTGGCAGACTTAGTAGGGTAAGAATCCATTTTTGCCAGCCTGCAGATGATGCCAGAAATCCCTAAGATACTTTCAACACACCAACGAAAAGGCAGTTGATGCAGGTTATGTAAAATTTTATGTGCCTCTAGTTTACTCTCACAACGACACTCTAGTTTATTTGGGTTTAGTATTCAGACACTATAGACTTTTGATATTATCAAGACTGATATTAGAGAAGCAGGACAAACCAATCTACTTCAACATGTAACCAAGCACATGTATAATTAAAACCACCCACACCAGTAAAAATTAATTAACGTATTTCTTAGGCTCAGTGGCTAAATACATATTTAAATTACCACAGCCACCAAACCACATAAATAAAATCTAACCTGGTGAAATGCAAACAACTGAATGGGCAAGAGTCGTTCCGACTGACGTATTTCTCAAGGTGTATCTCATTGGCTTTTCAGAACTTTACTGGTTAAATAGAGATGTCATTTGCCATCAGATAAAGGTCTTGACCCAAGTTCTTTCTATTTGCAGCATTTTTAGTGGCAGCTGTCTCCCTCTCTGAGGACTAGCAGCATAATGATCACTAGGCAGAAAGTAATTACCAGGTTTCCTTCACACATCCTTTTAATAAAAAAGTTGAGATGGTGCAGTGAAAAGTGCTTGTGAAGAATCAGGTAGATGTTAATCAATTCAGATTAAGTAAAAGATACTTTCTGCATGTGATTCTACCACAACTCATGTTTCATACTATAGTAAACATGGGAACACAACTTGCAAAGGCACATGGGGTTGGTCTTAAATTCTGTTAGTACTGTTCAGCTGCAGAGAAAATAGTTCATAATAGGAAAAGAAATTAATAAAAAATCATCAGACCATTAAGGTAATTTGAGAAGCCTCAGAACAAAGAGAATGACCATAAAAATCTACTGATGAAAGTGTAAGAGTGTAAGCCTTTAAAGACAGAGAAATCATTAAAGAAAAATTGTTCAGCCTCTCTATGACATGGCATCTGTAGGATCATAGAATCATCGAGGCTGGAAAAGACCTTCAAGATCATGAATTCGAACCATCCACCCTAGAACGCTCAACCAGTAAACCACCTCCTGAAACACTACGTCTGCTCCCTGGGCAGCCTGTTCCAAGGCCTCCCCACTCTTTCTGGGAAGAAGTTTTTCCTAAGATCCCATCTGAACCTCCCCTGGCACAACTTGGCCTCATTTCCTCTTGTCTTATGACTAGGGAAGAGGCAAACTTCTGCCTCACTACAACTTCCTTTCAGAGAGAGAGCAGAGAGGTCTCCCCTCAGCCTCCTCTAACAGCCCCAGGCTCCTCAGTGTCTCCTCTTCAGACCTGTTCTCCAAACCCCTAACAAGCCAAATTTCCCTTCTTTGCCCCCTCTCCAGCACCTCGATGTCCTTCCTACATTGTGGTGTCCAAAACTTAACTCAGTACTTGAGGTGCAGCCTCACTAGGGCTGAGTGTAGGGGCGGGATGGCCTCCTTGGTCCTGCTGGCCACACTGTTTCTGATGCAGGCCAAGTTGCCATTGGCCTTCTTGGCCACACTGCTGGATCATGTTCAGAATCGTTGTCTTCCATGGCAGGCCTGAAATGTCATCCAGTTCCAGACACTATGGGTCACACAAAGGTTTCTCTTGTACCCTCACAATCTAGACAAAACAACAGACAAAAGGAAATTCCTTCTTAAAGAACTTTTGCATCTTAACAGAAGCTTATGAATCAGGTACCAAGGCAAAGAAACACATCTTTCCTTTCCAAAGGCAGGCATGCCAGTGTCATAAAATGAATGCAAAGCTCCTTATCTCCATCATGTCTGTGGTCACTGCCTTCTACTCTGCCAGGCACAACTTCATTGCTCACTAAGAAGGAAATCAGTACTTCACTACTTGCTGCTGTGGAACACAAATTCTAAGGAGGGGAAAAGCACCTAATGGGAAGCTGTACAGCAACCAAAATCTCACAAAACAAGTTTAAACTGTTGGTTTTGTACGAACTTCTGGAATCGACAACATAAAAATAAAGAATAATCTCTCTGTGTTCATGAACAAAACAATGTGTTCTAATAAATAACTCCAGTAGAAATGTTACACCATAACTTAGATTCCATCATAAGTCTTCCAGGCCAAACTAACTTCAAATATATCTCACAAAATAAGAAAAATATTTGCTAATGATGATTAGCCATGTAAACAGTGACACTATGCGACCATTAAAATGTGAAGAAATGAAATGAAAAATATTCACGTCTTTGAAACATACAGTGTCAGTAGTTCTAAATATGTGAAAAACATCAATATTTACAATAACAACTCAATTTTTTATTCAGGTCTAGCCCTTGATTATTCAAAAATGCTTTCTTGGTGCTTTGTGTAAGCTGTAAGCATCCTGGTTCGTAAGCCTGGTTGCCACTTGGCCTGTGTTTGCCTTTTAGCAGCTTCTAAGACAGGATTTATACCCCACCTTCCCAGGACTATAGTTAATCTTTAAGAGAAATGGTGGCATAGACAGGTTTACCAACCAGCAGCTACTACACACACCTAAGAAAGAGAGCTCTGGACCATCAGTCAGTCATGCATAAAGAAACCCTATTAACAGGCTGTAAGGGGAGGGGGGGGCCTGTGAGGGTTTTCCTCAAACACCAATATCTCTTGGACGCCCATTCTCTTTCCTTTGACACGTGCAGGCTTAGTCAGGAAGGTAAACCATGGCATGTCTCAGTCACCAAGTGCCACGTCCAGTCTGCCCTTAAACACCTCCAGGGATAGTGACTCCACCACCACCCTGGGCAATGGTCCTATAGGTAGCTGTAAGCCTCCCCCTAGCCATGGAGAAAGGGAACTCATTCCACCACTACCCTCTTTGGGTTAAACCTACCTCAAAATAGTAGTTTCTGATTCACAGGCAAATTAGCTGTTTTTCTGTTTCATATGGGAATTTCAGGAATCACTTTGGAGTTTATTGTCTTCTATGTTTTTCTGAAGTTGGACTTTTTCATTTTCACAGGCAGTACTGTCTGTCTGTCAGTAGGATGCAAAGACCCAAAGTCCACAGTGGTGCACAGCCACGGGCTGGAAGTAGGGCAGGACTTCTGTAGGGATTCCTTGGTGGCCTCTGGGCATATTTAAATGTGGTCTGGACCCTCTGTCCTTCTGTTCCCCCTCCACCCTCATATTTTCCCCCATCCCAACAGGGAAGGGTTTTTGTTCAGCAGTCTTGTAGAATGAGGGCCCTCAATCTTGCCATTTATATTATATTTTGTTTTCTCTCTATTCACATCCAAACTTTACTTATTAATTTTGTTAGCTATTACTAAAGTAAGTTTTGTACATCACATGCACAAGTCTGTGCTTTCAAGTTGTAGGTATGACTTTTATATATATGGGTATGACTTTTATATATAAATCTGTATGTAGAAATAAATTGTTGTCAGAAAAATTTATGTTGCTCTAAATGTTAACATTTTGTGCTGAGAACACACGAGAGCATCACAGAAAGCTGCCAGTCAACTGCAAAGCACTGTGAGCAATGGGGGATCCATCAGCTTACAAAATGGTAGCATGTTACCTTCAAGAGGTAAAAATGCAGGAAAACCAAAACCATTAATATTTTGTTCTTTCACATTAAAATATTTAACCAGTGAGGGATTTATTTCAGCAGAAAAAAGGGCACATGCTTAACATCCTTTCACTACAAGACTCAACACTATTTCCGACCAAAGCATCAGGATACCATTAATACTCTCTGGTCAAATGGGAAACATTGCAGATGCCACTTTTCAGGAGCTGGAATCCAATTCCTAACATGACACCTAAAAAATTCTTAGTTAATGAGGAACATCTAGTTCTGGGAAGGATTTTCTTGATTTCTGTTCTGAAGCCCTGTATTATTAATCATTTAGTTTCTAATTGTGGCTGTGAAACTACATATCTGTGCATTTATTTGACTATACATATACTGTTTATCAAACCAAAAACCTGTATTTACATGTTTATCATTGAACAAAAGGGTTTTTATGTGATTGTATAACTGTTGTGTTTTCTACAGATTACCTACTTATAAGTCTTATTGTGTTCTCCTGACTTCAAAGCCAGCCTGCAAACGTTATCCCTTGAAAACAATGGAAATTCCTCAGATTCACATAGCACTTCAGAAAGTCTGACTTAATGCTATGACATACTTGAGAGTCTTTGATCAAAGAATTTCACAAATTAAGCTTGTAAAATATTCAAACCAATCCTTTTGTTTGTGCGGTACAAATATTCATTCAATAGTCTAACAGTGTTTGAATTTTAGACTCCAAGCATTTGTTGATTCCAGACACACTTCTATTTTCTATAAGAAATCAAGCTATAAAAAGCAGTAAATTTAAAATTGAAAAATTGTAATATTATCCATTTTATAGCTGTTGGCAGTAAGTAATAATTGAAGAAGTCTAAACATACAATTTTCTATTACTCAATATTCTAGCAATCTTTAGGTGTAGTATTTTCCATATGTGTGGTCTTAGCTGTTGGTCAAATTCACTTGAGTTTGGGAACTTCTGTAGAAAACACATTGTCCATTGTGCATATACACCAAACAGAGGTGCCTATACTGGTTTTCCTTAGTATATTTCTATTCAAGTGCTTTAACTCCAACTGCACAGCTAAACAAATTCTTACCCAGTTAGAAAACCTATACTCAATTAAGAAAACATACAGAGTAGTTGTAACATTTAACATCATCTGCAAGTAAATTTTCGACACACATCCAGTTCAGTAAATTTAAAAAAATAATAATGAAATGTCTCCCGGATAAAATTAATTTTAAAGGATAATAATAATTAGCAGAACATATATCTAAGACAGGAAATTGGAATAAAGCTTCTGGCCACCAAGACATTAATTTCTAGGGCTGCTTCCAATCTAGATAGCATGAGAAAATGAGTTTAAATGCTTTGGAATTATGCTTGGGTGGCACATGGTAAGGACTGCATGACAGAAGTGTAATTAAAGAAACAGAAAATTAAGCTAATTAATTGAGTAATTATGTTTATGCATTAGTTGCCTGGCCAGGGTCATCCCACAACCTTTCTCCAAGTGCACAGTAAAAGGACATACAAATTTTGTTTTCTGGTTTTCTTCAAGTGGCACAACAGGCTAATCTATCAATCCTTTATTTGTTTGATATTGCTGAAGAGAATTACATGGCCTTGGCAGAGTAGCACTGTGATCTGTAGAATTTTATCACACTGCACAAATGATTACTCTGACAACATCTTAGACTTAACCACCCAAGCAGACTCCAGTCTTCTGCTCCATAACAGCCTGCATTACGAATTCAGACACTGTATTGGCTGTTGAGGGAGTTTTGTTAGAGAAGAGGTGGGGAAAGGACTGAGAACATTGAGAAGATAGACAATAACATTACATCACTGCAAACATCATACAGCATCTTTATCTAGAACATTATGTGGAAGTCCCTCATGGTCAAAAGGATTTAGCGTATCAGCAAAAGTTTCAAGGGAGCAAAGATGACCTGAAGTCTATGAAGGTTTTCAGAAAAGCTTATGATTCAAGTATGCAGCCTCCAAAAACTGTCTTGAGAAGACAAATTCTGTAACTTCAAGCACCCTCCCTTCCTTCTTCTCCACCTCCCCAGATTTTATTGCTAAGCATGATATTCTGTGGCCTGGGATATTCCTTTGGTCAGTTGGGGTTATATGTTCCATCTGTATCCCTTCCTCATCTCTTGCCTAACCCCAGTCTACCCACTGGTGAAGCAGCATGTGAAGCAATGAAGGCACTGATGCTGGACAAGTTCAGAAGGTTGCCACCAGAGGCTTCTAAACACCTACCAACTATTCCTTGTGGCAAAAATTGGTGAAGAATGGGAGTGAACTTCTGAGAAGGATCACATACACTTTCTCCTCTACTCTCCTGCTATTGGTGGCTGCTGGAGACAGGACAGGTGAGCCAAATTGACCTAAACTCTAATACAAAGTGCTTACTGTTTTTATCAGACTTGCACACAACGTTTACAAGCAAATTGCAGTCTTACATATTGACATAATATAATAATGATCCCTGCTTAGTTCTGTATTCTTTGTACATTTTAGCATAAATGACATCTCAATTACCACATTTCATTGCAACTCAGCCAATTTTTCTATTTTTCCCCAACCAAGTTAAAAATGTGGCTTAAAGCACTCCTCATAAAGAAGTAAAATCTGTTTTTCACAGTAGGATGGCTCAAGGGACAGTGTGAGATCCAGTTAAAGAATGAACTAGTTACTAATAACAAATGCTTTAATTATATAAGGTCTGTTTCTTTGTTTCCTAGGTATTATTATGTTCCTCAATACGATAAACTCTTCTCAGAGCCAGCATGACTCTCTAATCCTTGCAGATAAAACAAGGTCAGAACATGGACAGTTTTAACATCTGCATGAGTTAGCACTCAGGGCTCTGGGATGTGTGAATTGTTTAATGGGTTGTTAACTCAGATATGCATTGATAATAACCGAAAGATCAACTTGTCAACATTATTATTTGGCCACTGATCAAAGCACTATAAGAGGATGAGGGAGATAATATGAAGGTCAGAATAATTTTCTGTGCAGACTTCACTTTGGCACATGAATTAAACCCAGAGTAAGCCAATAGCACAGAATCAGTCAGGAACATCATTCCAAGCAAGGAATTGATCTGAGCCCATGCTGCATTAAAACGCACCAGTGAGCCCAAGAAGTCAAAATGCACAAGATAAAACCTTGTTCAGGGCTCCAAACAGGTTCTCATTTTGGTGTCTCATACATGTGAAACCTAATTTACAATTCCAAGACTTTGAGTTCAAGACCTGCTATCCTAGTAACATTCACTGGAGAAGTCCCTATGGCCTAGTTATACAAGGAGCTCTGCAGTAGAATAAAACAAAGGCTGCCTGGGAGAACTTTACCTAATATAATATCTCATATGATTTGGAAGGCAGCGTAGAGCAAAGAATGGAGATTCCATTCAGGTTCAGTATTCCAATGAACTGACTTAAACACTAACAGCTGAATGGTTCTGTTTCATTACATAGCTTCTGGGTTTTTGCTTGGGGTTCTTTTTTTCTTTTTCTTCTTTTAAGCAGAATTTTGTTACGAAAAGAGCTTGATGAAAAGAAAATAGAAGACTGCAGACCATGTGAATGCCACCATGAGGTGCCAACCTTGGGGCAAAATCAGCCGCAAGAATCTGTGAACTGAATATGACAATGACTAAAACAGGCACAACATTTGCATGAAGCAGTTCAGTCTCCTGCAAGATTTTCACTTATCATTTTATTAGCAGATTTAATTAACAGTCACAACTGTTTAAGTGAAAAAGATCAAAAGTGCCCAAATTTTGCCAGGGAATACAACACCTAAGTGCTTCATTATACTCTACAATTCTTACAACCTACAATTAAGGAAAACAGAAGACTAAAGCCACTGTATTATCAAGTACTAAAACTGGCCACGAACAAGTATCAGTGGGTTCTGTTGGTTATCTTTAAGGAAAGGAGAAAATAAGTCATATGCCAATGACAACATCTTATCCATAAAGGAGGTGGTGTATGTATTCAGTTTCTCTAACTGGAATAAAAATAATTTCCCTATATTAAAGGATTTTCTGCTCTTAGATGACTTTGCTAGAGGATACTGCAATTCTGCTCAAGTACATGATATCGTCTCGAAAAGAAAAATGGTTATCTATTGCTTCTACAGTGATTCGTGGGCTGTTACCAAGCAGGTGTCAGGTTCCTAAGAAAACCCCAGGTATGTGCTATCGAGTTGTATTTGTCATCTTGAATTCCTGAAGTTTCAGGCATGTTAAAACAAAGCTCCTGTCCCAGCACACTGTGGGTTCAGACATACTTTAGCAAATAAATCACTAATACACAAGAATATCTATGAAACATGGTTATCACCTACTGGCATTTATTAATCAGAAAACTGGTGGCAAAAATGCATGAGGCTGATGCCAGTCATTGGGGACAGACAGATATTTATATTCGAAGAGACATAAGTAAAAATAGAAAAAAAAAGTGTGATCTGCAATCTCATTACCTACTACCAGTTTGCAGCCACCTGTTTGTCACTGCTGAAAACCAAGGGAGGGCTTGGAATTCCCAGATCCTTTACCACACGTTGCCATAGTAGCTCCCCAATCCCTCAGACCAAGAAACTCACCAAATTTAAACTATGAGCAGTCAGCTCCCCACTCTTCCATTAGCACAAACTACTAGTTCATGCTACCACTGGACTAAAAATGAAGATATGGAGATTGTTCTTCCACTAGCATTTTCATTCAGAACAGTGCCTTTTGTTGTGAATTTCTGATCATCCCTAGCTACATTCATATTGTGGAGCAGTCTTGGAGTCTACAAATAGGATTGTTTCCAGAATACACTGCACCATACCTGTGACCCAGAGTGACATACAGCAGAGATAGTCTGAGGTAGTGCAATGCCCTGCAGATTAGTATGATATGACCACTGAATCCTTATTGCCTGCTTTGCTCTCTGATGTGCTCCAATTACACTACTTCCCACATCGATGTACTTTCAGCAGAACTGAAGGTACACCGACTTGCCTAATTCTTTTTTTATACCCTTCCATGGCCATAAAACAAATGTCATTATAAATTATATAACAATAAATCACAAGTGCAACCCCTTACATGTACATTTAGGGAGTTTTGTAGGGATGCCTGTACACTGCACATTTAAAACCCAAGAACATAAATAATAGGACAGAAAGTTTGTCTCCATTGTGCTCACTTGTGCAAATAGTGCTAATGATACTACTAGAATGACCTATTCAATATAATCATCTCTTTACAAAGTTGGAATGTCAGTGTTTTCCATACATGCTAAAGTATTTTGCAGACTACGTTGCAGACTTAGAAGAAATTGCAAAGAAAACTTGGGGAAAATTCTTGCATACTAACACCATTTCAGTGCAGAAGCTCCTGGAGGATATTTTTGTCCTGCAATGTTAACATCTTGCTTCATTTTCCTCACAGTGCCCACTAGAAGTAGAAATTATCCCTCCACCTTAAGTGTTAGTGTCCTCATGGAGGGCTAGTGCACTATTGGTCAGTTCTGAATTCGTTGATGTAGATTTTGACCCTGCAGAGAATGTCACACAGTCAGTAACAAAGAAGCCAACTGTTGTCATCCACAGGTCCCCTGCTATTGAAGAGAATGGAAAGCAGTTATCTAGGTTCTATCTAATTTATCTTAGCCAAGACTTTCCACATGGAAAATGGAATCATAGAATCATACCCTCATTTCAGTTGGAAAAGACCTTTAAGACCAGTGAGTCCAACAATTAACTCTATCAAGCTCACTGCTAAACCATGCCTTGAACAATGCATGTAAAGGACTTCTAAACAAGTCCAAAACGCTTTCATTCAAAGACAGGTTATTAACATGGTAATCAGACTTCCTTTGTTTCAAGCCTACAATCCAGCTCATATGCAGCTAATTTTATCTGTGTTCTACAGTTTTAAATCCTGGGCAATTATTAAAGGTTTGGAAAGGAAAAAGTGTAAAGGTGAAAGGATAATAGGCGTCTGGATTACCAAGTTCTTCTAAATAATACCTTAAAATCATAAGCAGTAGGGAGGTTAAGGGATATTAATATCCTCTCCTCTAAAACAGTGTTTATTTCATAGGAAACCCTTGAGCTAGAAGCCTGAGCTTGGATTCAACCCGGATTCAGAAGTCAGAGTGCCACCTAGTGAGTCACTATTACCATTCTCCTAGCGCCTTGAAATTATGGGAAATTCTGTACCTTTTAACTAGAGGGAGAGTGTCTGGGCAGTGTCCTCTTATTTTTCATTATGCTGTAGAGTATAGGACAAACAGAAGTTCAGAGCTTGATGCACAAATCCCTGGGGGGTTATTTTATGGGCTATGTTATTCAGGAGGGCAGACTAGGTAATCACAAACCATCCTTGCCCTTAAAATCTAGTAATGTAATTCATTACAGCTGGCAAGCTCTGACAGGCAAGAGAAAAGGGATATTCAACACTGATGGTAATATACATTCTGTTTCTCCTACACATGTGGTGTTACTTCATCTTGTGAAATACAAATAGTCCTTGAGGACAAGCCCAGTACCTAACCCAGCTGGTAAGTCATCCAGCGTACAGATCAGAACGGCACTGATGCGAGTCTCTGGTCCAATAAAATATCTTCAGTAATAAAATTCCTGTTGAATTTCACAAATGTGCAGCATATAAAACTCTGAAATACTTTTCATTATTCATCAGAAAATGACAATCAGTAAAGCAAAATACTCCAAAGTCTGACTAGAAATTTATACTGAGACAAGAGCAGTGGATACTCTGTGCCCAAGGAGCAATTTAATCCTTGATCTGTCTGGTCCATCATCTTTCTAAATTTTGAAGTTACACAGACTAATTTCTAATCCTCCCATTATCCTGGAGATGTCTCAAGGCTTTTCAGCCAGCCAGCAAAGGCTTACAGGAACAGATCAAGTCACACAGGGGTCAAATACAGAAAAGGCAGGAAAACAGGGAAGAGGCAGCCAAGGCCCCACAGAATTCCCGTTTATTTCCTGCTCTGAGGACTTCACCTCCTCAGCTGTTCCCTTCCTTGTGCAGCCACTTACCCTGACCCATTCACATTTACCCCTTCCATCATCCCACTAAGCCTCCAAAATTCCCTGCAGAGCCACGCCAGAGCCTGTGGAATACACTGCAAAGCTTAACTTCACCACTGTGGAGGAGGTACAAATAGCTTACTGATGAGTAGTCCCTTCCCATGCTTTTCATCCCTTTCCACAGCAGGAGTCTCAGTTTTTGGAAATAGCAGATGGGGATGGATCAGCATTTCCAATCCTCATCTAAAAAACAAGTGTCCTGTCCTCTCTGCATATTGCCACTCTAGTCAGCAGCTAAATTCCTTTAAGCATCCAGTGAGCTCTGGATTTCTCCTTCCCGTAATTACACTCCTTGCTCAAACCAGTTCTAATCTCCTACAAACGATTACCCGCATTTTATACATGCTTATGTGCATCCATGCTCCTGTCATTAATTTAGATTTACTCGCAGAGCTTTTTTTCATGTGACAGGCATTGTTTTCTGCAATTCTTATACCTTGTACCCATGTCTATGGCAGTGCTGTTTTGTTCTGTCCCGTGCCCAGAAGGGTCATTTACAAAAGAAGAAAAATACCATTATCCTTGTCTAACAGGTAGTGTGACTGGGACACAGAGCTTGCACGACTTCCAAGCAGAAGTCATTGGCAAAGCCAGAGACAAGTCAGTTATCTTCCCTCTCTGAATCTACTGCCTTCTAGGCTGAAAAAACAACAAACCCAGCCCCTCACTGCCAATTGCAAAGGAGCAGATAAAATGATAAATATTGCTGGTTCCAATTCTATTATTCAAGTAAATCTTCACTTGTCAGGCAAAGCCATTGGTAACTCGCTGTCGTTAGTTTCAGCTCAGTGCTCATAGCCTGTAGAAACAAAAGGTACTACAGTGAACATCCATTTAAAAAGCAATTCCATACCTTTGAAATGCCACTGGTTTGGCATCGCTGAGTTTGTAATTGTTTCAGATAATTTCACAGTATTTCGGAAAAACTGTCTAAAAGTGATTGTACTGCATACAATTTCATTCAGGAAAAACAGCAGCCTAACCCTGAAGCTGTCATTCCTTTAGCAAGATGGCTCGTTTATGATTAATTTTTATTTAACAGTAGTGATCAGACAGATATTCAACAAAAACTCAGAAGCTACATGTTAAAAAGTGGTGCAGTAAAACGCTACAGGTTTCAAGGCAATTCAAGTAGAGAATGAAAAGTGACAGATCTAGTGGTAAATTAGTTGCTTGCACAGTACATAAGTATCATCAATAGAAGTGTGTACTTCAAATACATCCACAGAGTAAAAAGCTCCCAAACAAACTGATCAGGTAATTTTAAGTCTGAAAATTAATCATGAAATCACATGAAAAAAGCAACTTGAGATCATTATGATGCTTTTTGATCATTAGTAGTACATGCCCCCAGAAAGGACACATGGCATCAGGAAGAGGATCCAAGAAGCACAAATGTCCTTTGCAGCTCCTATTTTTAATACCCAGCACTCTACCTGTGAAAACTAGACCTGTCCAACTGCTTTGAGCTAGACTCAAGTGGTCTCCTGTTGGAAAGCATGGCCAGCAGTAATCACCAGACAAAAAACTGTCATATTACTGAAACATCACTGGGCAGAAGAGTGAGCAAAGCATGAGTCACATCTCTTTTTCTGAATTAATTGGTTGAAAGCTTGTTCATTTCCCCTTTTTCTGCTGGGCTTAATGCCTTCTGTATTTTTCACTTTAAAGTTGTGGTATTTCCACTGAAAGATGCCCTCCAGGGATCACCTTTAAGTTGAAATGGAGGGGACCTGCCCTGGGTGGACCCATTACTACAAAATGACATCTCCTGGTTCCTCAGAAACACAGACCTAAAGAGCAAATGGGAGATAAAAACAGGGAACATTAGAGGTTCCCTGTTGTAAAATCATGGAGGAAACTTTTGTGAGGACAACAGGCAGGACCAAGACAAAATTTCTTGCTGCATTTATTTTTGTACACTGAGCTTTTATGGCTAATGGTGGTACTGCAGACATTTATATTTTGAGAGAAAATAAACTGTTGCTGAATGAGGTAGAAAAACTGATTAAAAATTAAGATTGTTTGGTAGTAGTGCTGTATAGTCTAATCAATTATTTCTTGAGGCCAGCATTGGTATGAAATAAGACAATCACACTTCGCAGTTCCTGAAGATACTGAATTAGTACTGAATTAGAGTCCTCACCTCAAGTACCGGGGGCAATTCTGGGGCCCTTGCTTCAAGTAAGATGTTGAGGTGCTGGAGTGGGTCCAGAGAAGAGCAATAAGACTGGGGAAGGGATTAGAGGGAAAGTCTGACGAGGACAGGCTGAGGGAGCTGGGGTTGTTTAGCCTGGAGGAGACTCAGGGGGGACCTTATCGCTCTCTATAATTACCTGAAGGGAGGTTGTAGTCAGATGAGGGTCAGGCTCTTCACAGAACATCAGGGAGCTGGAAGGGACCTCAAAAGATCATCTAGTCCTATCCTCCTGCCACAGCAGGATCACCAAGACCAAGCTGCACAGGAACATGTCCAGGCCGGTTTAAAACATCTCCAGAGAAGGAGACTCCACAACCCCCCTGGACAACCTGTTCCAGTGCTCTGTCACCCTCACTGCGAAGAAGTTCCTTCTCACATTCATATGGAACCTCCTCTGTTCCAGCTTACACCCACTGTCCCTTGTCCCATCACTAGATGACATTGAGAAGAGCCTGGCTCCCCCGGGCAACCAGTGCTAGGACAAGAGAGCAGGGCCTGAAGCTGCCAGAGGAGGTTTAGGTTGGATGTTAGGAAGCCTTTCCTCAAGGAAAGGTTGATCAGACCCTGGAACGGACTGCCCAGGGCAGTGGTGGAGTCACCATCCCTGGAGGTGTTTGAGGACAAATTGGATGCGGCACATAGTGCCGTGGTCTAGGTTGTGATGTTAGGTCATGGCCCAGGCTGGATGAGCTCAGAGGGCCTTTCCGGTCTCAAATTCTGTGATTCTGTAATAAGGAGTTTTCTGTTTAGAAATTTTAGGATAGCAAAAATTTTTCCATTATTGACACAGTATTTATTTAAACTGTTTAATGAGGGAATCATTACTGTAATTATTCAAGTTCTGTTTAGCTACTTAGAAGTAATCTAAGTAAAAAAATGTCCTTCCAAGACGGTAATCATAACTTAATGTACTTTAGTGTAAAAAAGGAGCATTGCTCCATGCTAAACTTCTATGCACCTCAGAGTATAGGTTTTTTCCTCTGAAAAAGGAATGGGGTTTTCTGGTCCCCCACGAGGTTATTAATTTTACTTAGGAAGTGCCTCACCCGTGGTTTTGCAGACATTTTCACTTTTGGAAAACTGAGTAACAATAACAAATCACCAAGTTCATATGATACTAATAAGCCTGTCAAATTCAGGGTCAAGACTAAACGGAACAAAATTCCTCACGACGTAAAAAGAGAACGATTCAGCTGAGCTGTTTCTAAACTCATCTACTCAAAACTACAGAATTACTACAAAATGACACATTTTTTATTACACGCACTGTACTAGAATTCTTGCAATATTATTTAGTTCCACCTTCAGACATCTACCTGTATGTGTTCAAAATATAAATTAAGTGCCCATGCCTGTACTATAGTGTAGGAGAATCTAGTCTGTGTAGTCGTTTGAGCTTTGGGAGGATCCAAGAGTAGAATTCAGTTTCCTAATCGCAAGTGCCTATGGTCACCTGAAGTGTTCTAGCAGACCTAAAAGCACAATACTGGAAGACATCCATGGGACTTGGAGAAGACTTGCATTTTTGGACTGACAGTGGCAGAATATTTGAAGAACAGAAGTCAGTCCTGCCCAGACTGTCAGCTGTGGGGTATTGCTCCAGTGTGTGTGTGAGTGGATCAGCAGGAGGTAGGCAAGTAAGGCACTTCTCAGTCCAAAGTCCAGGGAACTTTCATAAAACCTTCTTCACCTGGCCACACAAATTGTCCTGCTCCTTCCTGCCACATAGAAAGAATCCATTGTCCTGCTTTTTTCTGAGGAGTAGCCAGGTACAGCAGCCTCACCTCAGTGTACTGCCAACTCTTCCCCGTGCCTAAAACCATACAGACTCTGCTTGGAGACAGCACTGCCCATGGGCAGGACAAGTCAGAACCATGGTCAGAAATTTCCATGGTCTTCCAGTGTGAGTGATCATTGTTTGTATTGTACACCTTACATATAGCGCAAGGCTAAGAGCAATACACACAGAGAATATCCTGTTAGGATGGAAGGGAAAGCAAAGAAAGTGAACATCTGCATGTGATGTTTTACCAGCTTCATGCCATGCAAGGATGATAAACTGCAGTGCTGCCAGAGCTGCTCCAGATAATACTCAAGGTGTGGAATGCATTCATTGTAGGCAGTGTATCATTTCCATGTCAAAACTGTAGCCCAGCAGAGGAAAGGAAGAAGGATGCCATGTGCATGCTCTGATAAAATTATCTGTGAAGGACAAACTTCCTGAGGTGGCACATGTTCATTCCTTGTCCAAAATGATGATCATTTGTGTGGTGAACGAACAGCAGCCTCATAACTCTAGCAGCAAAAACTTTCAGAAATTATAGCAGCAGCAGAGTCTTGCTAACCAAAACCATAAGTGTATTTGCTTGCCATATCTTGTAACAAATAAAGCTTAAATATTTGATTTTAGAAGAATACTTGCCGATGCTGCCTTGGCCCCTTAAAACTAACCTACCTTCCTGTAAGGTCCTCCTTAGTGGTTCATTCCCAGATATTTCCGTACTTGTAGAGCTGTTCATCAGCATTTCTAGAGCAAATGAGTGAAACAACCTAGTGGATTGATTTTGATTTGTCAAAATCACTTGAAAAATATCCCCATATATAAACATATATCTTTAAACATTATGTGGGCTTTTTTTGTTAGGACAATTAGAGTTAGAATGTTGGATCCTGTATAAGGTTAATACACAGACAACGCAGAATTTTAATAATGGCTCTGTAAAGTATAAAGCAGTAGGGACTGCTGTAGTCCCACAGAGCACACATTAGTCCAGGACTCACAATTGTGAATCTGTGATGACAACACAAGGGTAGTTCTAGTTTCCCATCTGTTGGCAAACACTGTAGTCAGGCATAATAAACAGACCAAATCGGTATGTAAGGTGGCAGAGAAGTAGCCATGGCAGAGCTATGGGCATGGGAGCTCCAGAAAAGTATTTTCTATTTACAGGTTGCTTCTTTCTCTAAAGAAAAAAGAGGTCATAGCAACATTCTGTGACATACAAGAAACACCCTTAGTAAAATGAACAACATTTAATAGATATGGTGCTAGATAGAAATAGCTACTGAAGAAGCTACTGAAGAGGTATGATGCTACTGGACAGGATCCAGCAAGGAGCCAAGAATATGATAAAATGACTGCAACATCTCTCATGTGTGGATCGTCTTTCTCTTCATCTAGAGAACGAAGGTTTAAGGAGATCTTATAAATACCTGAAGGAAAGGAGCAAAGAGCAAAGATGACGGGTGCCCAGAGGCACTGGTAACACACCAGCAAATATGTTTTTACTGTGAAGGTGACCAAGAACTGGCAGAGGCTGCCCAGAGAGGAAGTGGAGACTCCCACCTTGGAGAGCTTCAAAAGCCATCCAGACACAGTCCTGGGAAACAGGCTCTAGGTGGCTCTGATGGATAAGGGATGTTGGACAATATGATATTTAGAGGTTTCTTCCTTTCATTAGGAAATGTTCTTACAAGAACATTTTTCATCTTATTCTATTTACATTTTAGAGTAAATTACAGGGACACAGACTAAACTAAGCATAAGCTACGTTACACTTTCAACTTACAAAATTAATTGTTTGAGTTAATTCATATTTTTGTCATGAAATATTTGCTTTCAGATGTGAACACATTTTCTTCCTACATGTTTTAATGCCTCCCTCATGCTCTGATCAGACAGTATGCAGAGAATGAAGAAGTGTTAAAAGCCAGCAAAGATGCATTTCTCTCTGTACACGCTGTCTTGGCTACGCAGTCCACCTTCCCGCACGATTTCCTCTTAGCATACACTGTGTTCCTGAAGAAATCGTATGTTTTTATCATTTATTTTGTTCACTACTTTTTAAGGAAAAAGTTACTTATATAAACCAAAAACATTTCTTCCCAGGAGAGAAAACTTTGTAGATGATGTGCAAATGACAGAGGCCTTTAATTTGTATAGAACAGAACTCACTAGTTCATATATCCAAATCTACAACTATGCTTGTTTCTATCGTAGTACTTTAGAGGTCTGAAATGCGGGGATGTAATTAATATAAAAACACCAAAGAGGTAATACAAAACTACTTTAGTTTTGACCCATAATGGGAATTTCCCATAATCTTTCACTATATTTCCAATATACAAATTCAATATAATAAAAACAAATCTTCTGTTGAAGAAGTTCTAATTTAAAGCACAGAATAACTATTACACATAATTAAGAAGTTGTTAGCTAACTGCTGAGTTACAACGGGTAACGGCAAACACGTAAAAGAAGTACCTATCCCTCCATTGCAGTGAATGTGGATCTAGTTATTGTACACATAATAACAGAATCACAAAACATTAGCAATTGGAAGGGAGCTCGAAAGATCATCTAGTCCAAGTCGCACAGGAACACATCCAGGTGGGTTTTAAACTTCTCCAGAGAAGGAGACTCCACAACCCCCCTGGGCAGCCTGTTCCAATGCTCTGTCAAGCACTGTCAAGAAGTTCCTTCTCATATATATGTGGAACCTCCTGTGTTCCAGCTTACACCCATTGCCCCTTGTCCTATCACTAGAAGACATAGAGAAGAGCCTGGCTCCATCCTCCTGATGCCCACCCTTCACATATTTATCATCATTAATGAGGTCACCCCTCAGTCTCCTCCAGCTCCCTCAGCCTTTCTTCATAAGGGAGATGTTCTACTTCCTTCATTATCTTTGTGGCTCTGCGCTGGACTCTCTCCAGCAGTTCTGTGTCCTTCTGGAACTGAGGGGCCCAGAACTAGACAAAATATTCCAGATGGAGTCTCACCAGAGTAGAGTAGAGGGCGAGGAGAACCTCTCAGTCTTCTAACTAATACCCTTCTGATCCACCCCAGGATGCTGTTGGCCTTCTTGGCCACAAGGGCACATTGCTGGCTCATAGTCATTGTGCTGGCCACCAGGACTCCCAGGTCCCTTTCTTCTACACTGCTCTGCAACAGGTCAGTCCCCAACCTATAATGGGACCTGGGGTTGTTCTTGCCCAGATGCAAGACTCTGCACTTGGCCTTGTCATAGTTCATTTAATTTCTCCCTGCCCAGCTCTCCAGCCTGTCCAGGTCCTGCTGAATGGCAGCACAGCCTGCTGGGGTGTTCGCCACTCTTCCCAGCTTTGTGTCATCAGCAGACTTGCTGACAGTGCACTCTGATCCCTCATCCAAGTTATCAATTAATAGATTGAATAGTGCTGGTCCCAGATTTGCAGCATTTGGTTCACTGAGGGATGAAAGTTTGAGAAGCGAGTTTTTAAGTGGCACTCCTAGTCTAAATATGCAAATTGATAGTCATTTCTCGTGTCAGTTGCCCTTGATTTCTCAATTTTACTGCTCCTTGCTTGACCATTTTTCCTCTGTCAGCCAGCAGCTTTCCAGAACCACGGTGTTCAGAAAGCTGACAACAATGTACTAGGATTTCATATAAACCCCAGTTTATTTAGTCCACTAATGTGATTATTTATATTTGACAGATTCCCATCCTAGTTTATATACATCTTGAAAGTGTTTAATGGAATGGAGATTTGGTTACAGAACGTCTTTCAAATCCAATGTGTCACTGCAGGGGCACTGACTCGTCAGTGATAGCAACATCATTTCACCAGCAAGGAGGAAAAACTGACAGGAGCTGCTGTGGCATCTACTCCCTGCATAGACAGATCCATAGAAGTCAAGAATATACTAAGTGATCTAGAATTCTAAGTTAGCTGGATGAAGGAAGTTGGGGAAAAAAATCATAGTGAATTCCTGCATTAGAGTGGGAATAGAAGTTAAGAGAGAGAAGAATTAAAGGAGTTCCATTAAAAGTCCTGATGGAAAACATCTTCGCAGAAAAATCATGATAACATGTTTCATAGAGAGATGGTTGCCATCACATCACTGAAATGAGCAGGATTTAAATAGTCTATAAATAAATAAAAAAGGTAGGCAGAGCATTTGTCTCACATGCTGAAAAGATAATTTTATCATTTGCACAGTAATGTTGTCAGCTTCTCTACAGTCACAATTTTTATTGAAACAGGTTCTTTGGAAAAATTAAAGCAGTCATAAATCATATGAAGATAAAATCCTCTGATGTAAAACAAAATTCCCGATAAAAATGATTGTTGCAATATAAATTTTGAATGAGTAAATGTTATCTGAAGTGAAACAGCACTGATTAATTCCAAAAGCAACTTGGGGAGTGGTTTTTGTACTTGTTACACCAGCTACTTGCTCTTGTACGAGTACAAGCTCAAGAGAGTTCTCCAAAGATCATCTGCTCTGAGACTTAATTTTGCATTTGCAGTATTTCTGTGGGCTGAAACACAGAACTGACAGACCACAGAGTACCAGAATGTTTTCCTATAACATGGAAGTATCATTGCCTTAAATCATATGGGATGAAGCTGTTCACTGCATCTTGTCCCCAGCACACATCAGACTAGTCTGACTGTTTTAAGCACAAAACAATCTATGTGTCAACAGCATGTTCAGAGGCTGGAAAGTGGCTCTGATACTCCCTACTTGAAGAAGGCAATAACCCAACTTCTGAAGACAGAAATCGATGTAATCTGGGGTCCCTTTCCAGGGAAAGGAATAGATTTAGAAGGAAGAGTAAAATTAAGAGGTTTACATTTCAAGAAATACGTGAGAACTGGCCACAGCACCTATACAGGAGTAGCTGTATTATTTAAGTCTGCTTTTCTATTACAAGATAATAGGTCCTCAACACACAGGATAAGTTTCACTTAATAATTTAAACAACTTCATGGAATCACTTGAAGGCAGGCAAGCTGTCTAAGCCTGTGTTAACAGACATTGAGAAAGAGCAGCAATGCAAATCAGGGCGTTTTGGAATTTGGCAATTCTACAATTTTCAGTAACTGTTCGGGTCTCTGTAAGCCCAAGCTTCTAGATCCCACCACACATGGTCCCAATGACCAGAAAAGGTTCTCCATCTAGACAGGAAAGATCTTCAAAACCTTGGACCAGTGTGAGCCAACCTAATGTTCAGTCATACTTGCACCTGTCACCACCCATTGGATCTAAAACAGCAGCTCAAAGTTCTGTAATTACAGTTACAAAGACAGTCCATGAAAATTATATCCTGAGAAAAAGAGAGGCTTTCTATTTACCCTGAAGACAACAGTAAAAAAATTGTGGAGAATTGATCAGCAATGAAGGATAATTTCAGTGAGTTCCTGCTAAACCACAGAGCTAGTAATCTGACTGCTCCTTCTAATAAGAAAAAAAAACATGACAACCCACATACTGAAATTCTAACATTATGAAAGGGCTCATTACTACTGGTCTGGCTAGCTCTTCAAGAACATGCCTAAGCCATTTCTTATATCCAATTAGCTTCCTTGTAAAGTCAAATGCATTATATGGGCACCGTCCCTGCCCTGATTTTGGCACAATCTGTATTTTTGACCATGTAGTTGAGTCACAGTCACACAGTGGTTCTCAGCTACTGCTCCTGTTAAAATTTGCAGTCATATTTAGGACACACTGGAATGCGTAAATTGTCAGTACTTGAGCTGACTTCTGAAAAACAAGAGCAGGTACAGCATCCTTAACACATCTATATCCTACTTTAGACCTGATCAGTCTCATACTGAGCTAACATGGGTTTTTCTGTATGCTGGTCATATATAGAAACAACATACGGTCATTAAACCTGAGGTTTACACAAGCCTACTCTGTGCACCAAACACTAAGCATACTTCACCAGCAACACGCATAATGTCAAGCTGATGCTAAATCACCTTCTGAGCAATAAATTGTCACAGAGCACTGCTGAAGAGGCTGATAAAAATTAAAGGATGAAGAGTTTATACTACTGGAAAACAGTGTGTGACTTCAGAATGCATGTTCCAATTAAACTGTTACTCTGAGTCTGTATCAAAATGAGGAAGGGCAACAGAAATAGTGAACATTCAGTGATACATTATCAAAGTTTTAAATTGTGTTTATACCACTGCTAAATCTCATCCTAAGATCACAAAATTTGAATTAATAGTACAGCTTTACAAGTGCCCAACAGAAAAAGATACCTTGAGTGTGGGATTAGAAACTACACCTTCTTTCCAAATATTCAGGTCATTCAAAATGACAATCACAGAAGTCACCAACAGTAGCCCTTAGGACACTAGTCATCTTCCAGGGCAGCAATGAAGATGAAGAGCTGAGCCTCCCACTAAACAGATGACCAACACCTCCTTTGAAAGAAAATTGATCACTCATCCTAAAACATGCAGGAGTCTGTCTAGGACTAAATAAGTCTTCAGCAGACACCAGAACTTCATCAACTACTGGCAGCACCTTATCTTCCGTAAGCAAGCTAATAAAGAAACAAGCAATCAGTGTCTCTTGTCACCTGTCAGTATTGTTGACAGACATCAGGAATGCTGCAGACCAGAGACAGCACAGGAGCAGCTACCTTTGTGGCTCTGTGCTGGACTCTCTCAAGCAGTTCTGCATCCTTCTTAAACTGAGGGGCTCAGAACTAAAAAGCCATCATGCAGTTTGGTTTTAAGGCTGTGACCTGCTCATTCTTTAAAATCCTAACCCATTTAGGCTGCTGTACTATACTGGGGAAGGTGTTACACCCCTGTATTCAGACAAAGAAGAAATCCCAATGCAGGAACTAAAAAGAAAGCACAGTCTTATAAAATCTGTGTAAGAGCTTTCCATGCTGAACAGTCTTAGATCATCTGTGTTCTTGGTAAGTCCAGTTCAATAGCAGAAATATATATAAGCCTCATGCAAACTCTGGGCCATAAAGGCATCCAGAGAGACATCAGGTACCAAGTGTTTTCACTGCTATATGTAAGAACATGCACAGAGCCATGAAGATGATGGAGTGGAATATCTCCCTCACGAAGAAAGGCTGAGGTTTCTCGAGCTGGGAAAAGAGGAGACTGAGGGGTGACCTCATTAGCGTTTATAAATATGGAAAGGGCAGGTGTCAGGAGGATGAAGCCAGGCTCTGCTCATTGTCATCCAATGATAGGACAAGAGGCAATGGTTGTGAGCTCAAACGCAGGCGATTCCACATAAATATGAGAAGGAACTTCTTCACAGTGAGGCTGACACAGCACTGGAAGGAGGGTTGTGGAGTCTCCTTCTCTGGAGACATTTAAAACCCACCTGGACATGTTCCTGTGCAACTTGATCTAGGT
>JAOXOE010000256.1:46681067-46703577 GCA_028565055.1 Phoeniculus purpureus
CCAATACCCGCCTCCACCCCGCAGTCTTCCCAGTGTCTAATCTCCGGTCGAACGTGCTCTCAGTTCCACAGGAAAATCCCTGTCCCCATGCCTTTCCGTTCCCCTGTCCGCTGGGGAGCACTGCTCACACCCCACAAAAAGGATGCCCATGTGGCCAAGGGATCACCTAGGAAGCCTGGTTATATCGGAGCGGGGGGGCTCGAATTGATGGGGCTGAGGCGGGTGGTGGTTGGTGACAGAAAAGCTTCTATAATTAAGTAAACAGCGGAGTTCTTGTGCGAAGGAAATAAATAGTCAATGATGCCATTGTAGAGCTGAGCGCAGGCGGCACAGACCGCGACGGGCTCACGGCGATGGAGCTCTGGCGATGTGACTTGCAGCTTAATCGGCCCCGCAGCGCAGCCCTTAATTACTCGCAGTGCACTTCCATGGCCGACAGGAAAATTCATTAGCCAGTTCATTTGCCCGAAGCTGTAATGGAGATGAGTTAGTGAGAAAACAAACCCGGTGCTACGGCAAAGCGCTTCGTGCCGCCTCATGAGGAGCCACGCCAGGATTAAGGGGGGTTGCTTTCGGGGCAGCTGAGCGGGATGATGGCTGTGGGGTCCCGCAGCAGTGAATCACAGGCATCGCCATGGCAGTGACCAAGGGATCTCCACGATGTCTGAGGAGGCGAGTGAGGTTAAAGATGCAGACAGGAGAGGAGTGGAAGGCTGGGCGTGTAAACGCCTGTGCAAGCTGTGCACAAGCACAGGGGTGCAAGCAACTCCTCATCCAGTATCATGGACTGTATTTGTGCCGTTACTTCCCAGTGCTTTCTGACCAGAGCAGAAAGAGAAAAATACGTAACTTAGAGGTGTCTAAGATGAAACAAGAATGAGGAGGGCAGGGGAAGGAAAGGGATGCAGCAATTCAGTTCCCAGAATGGTTACAACATTGCAGAGAGATTGTGTAATACCCTCGGGTAACCATTTGACCTCAACTACGTCTTCTCCCCTGTTGTCTCGGTTACGTTTCTGTCCAAGCATGGAACCCTCAATGTTTGTCTCAGCCAAGAGTTTACACAGAATCAGGACCTTCCTCAGATGGGAAAGAGGTTCCCAATGACACCAGGACTGTTATCAAAACATATAGCCTCAGACATACATTTAGGGACTTTGCATTTGGCTCATTATTATTCAAAGAAAGTTGGAACAACTCATTCTGCAAGTCAGTAACATGATGGGAAGACATTCTGGGATGCTCTTTCCTCAGGCTTTGACTACTGCAAACACCCATAACTGCAGTACTGACAATGTTTCTTGTTATGTTTCTTCTCAGTTATACTGTGGGAACTTCGAACTTGAACACTACAAAGTGGTGCATAGGCCCAGGCTGTTAATACTCAAAATAAGGTGTGCCAGAGAATTTGTCACACAGGTTAACAGTTTAACTCTTACAAGTTAAAAAAAAAAAAAAAGTTATTTGCTTGCTTGCTTCTTTTTTTTGTTGATGATTATTTTTATTGAAATTCAAAATGCTATCAAACAATAACATAAGTGTGTATATTCTATTTCACCCCATTAAAAGTAAACACATTTGCACAGATCTCTGTGAGAACGGTTATCCAGATTGTTTTTCCTAACATTATGCCTAAATATATAGAATTAACTAATCTGCTTTTATCATAATCTCATTCCAGTGGGTGCATTTATACCTCAAAGCTAAAAGTAACATAAACTAGTAGTCTGATTCCTTTAAGCCTTCCAAAATGAAATTACCTAAGAACAACAGATAAAACCTTTCCCCACAGTACTGGTACTCAGTACATCTAAACATTTGCTTTTCTTTTTCCTGATTTATCTTTCAGTTTGGGTCAGGTATGATACTGTAAATACTGATGGGATTTATGATCTTTCAAAAGAGTTTCCATGGAATATTTTCAAAATGTCAAGTCTACAAAGATCCAAACTAGATCAAGATAATCTCTTCAAGATGCTGGATGAGGCTGGATGAAGATGAGGCTTAAGAGCCCTAAAGAAATTTTGTTCAAATCACTGACCCAAATCTGAGTATTGACACTTGTTCCAGAAGAGTAGTTCACAGTTTGTGCCCTGTCACAGTAAACACCAAAGCAAACTTACGGGGCTTCAGATTGCAGACAACTGACTATTTTGCTCTTTTTGCCAGCTTGTGTTTTATTTTTTCATCTTCTTGCAGCTGTGAAGAACTTTGAGTGGTTTTTCAGGTAATCGCTGCCCTTGTGCAACAGCAAAAGAACTTCTGGTACAGCTCACGGGCAAAAAAGAAATAAGGAATTGTTGTGGTTAGTTCAGCCAAGGAAAATCCTCACAAGTTTGTTTATTCACAGCTTTTAATGATAGTTCTGTGCACTCTTATCCCTGGAGATAAGGTTGGCTTCGTCTGTCAAATGTTGTCCCTTCAAAGGAAAGTATGAACCAAAGCAGGATGGAACACAACGCAGAATCCGTCTAGAAGAAATAAATCTCTGTTCTTGTATTACCCACTTGAGGGAGACAATGAGCCACAGGTGACACCCACATGTCAGTTTGATGGACTTTGTACAGAACTGGACTTTTAATTGATGAGCAGTTTGTACCCTCTGAATGTTACTGTTAATTTTAAAAGCAGTGGCCCGTGCAACACAGTAGGCATGATGCTTCTCGTAACAGCTCATCAACCTGTACATCTGTTAGTTTCTTTCTCTCTCTTTACTGTCTAGCAAGATGGCACCATCTAATGACATTCACCGACAGGCCTTAGGCAGAAATGTCTTGAGTCTTTCCAGATTACATCCCATAACTCTAGAATTAATACCCCATGTTTGAACAATGTGGTCCAATTGAGGTCCTTCATGTTGATCCAATTTATGGCATAAAAGATATACCATCATGGAGAGGCCTGAAACACACATAACTAAGAGCCACAAAAGAGTAAAATACTTCACTGAGTCTTTGGATACAGAAGCATGTGGTGGATATTTTATTTTACAGTTGTACAACAGTCTCCAACAGCCTGCCATATTGTGCAGTCTTCCCATTGATCTTTCATGGCTTAGAAATCCTTATTACTGTAAAAGAGTCTGATGTTTGCCTACATGGCAACTGATACCCACCATTCTGCCCGTTACCTGCAGATAACATAGAGATGAGTTTATTCCCCACTCTGAAACCATCTTAAGAAATATTATGCAGAAAGCTAAATGTCCTATCATCAAGAAGGGTGAGAAAGAGTACCCAGGAAGCTTCAAGCCAATCAGCCTTATCTCAGTCTCTGGGAAGGTGATGGAGCAGTGAATCCTGAGAACCACTCCTAGGCACAGGAAGGACACAAAAATTATTAGGAGTAATCAGCATGGATTCACCAAGGGGAAGCCTTGTTTGACGAACAAGGTGGTTAGGTACTGGAATGGATTGCCCAGGGAGGTGGTGATGTCACCGTCTCTGGAGGTGTTTAAGGAACGAGTGGACGCGACGCTTAGGGATCTGGTCTAGCAGTTAGATACTAGGACAAAGGTTGGACTCGATGACCCTGGAGGTCCTTTCCAGCCATGATGATTCTGTGATTCTGTGAACTTAGTAAACTTTTAAAATCAAGTGATCAGCTTGGCAGATGAAAGAAGAGCAGTGATTGTGTCTACAACTGCAGTGAGGATTTTGTTGCTGTTTCTCATAAGATTCTTACAAAGAAGCTGTTGATGTATGGACTAGATGAGCAGACATGAGAACTCATTGAATGGCTGGGTTCAGAAAGTGGTGATCAGTGACATGAAGCCTAGTTCAAGGTCAGTAACTAGCAGTGCACCTCAAGGGTTAATACTTTGTCCAATCTTGTTCAACATCATTGTTAATGACCTGCATGATGTGTACCCTCAAAAAGTTTGCTGATGACAACAAACTGTACTAGATGATTGTGCTGTTATTTAGAGGGACCAACACAGCAGGCGAAATGGCCTGATTGGAATAACATGAAGTTCAACAAAGGCACGTGCAAAGTTGAAAATGAAAAGAGAAACAACCCTGCGTACCAGACTCCTGATGGACACTAGATTTAACATGAGCTAGCAATATGCCATTGGGGCAAAGAAGGCTAATGATATCCTGGGCTGCATTAAAGAAGTGTTCTGAATGCCTAATCTTGAAGTAATAATATAAACAGGACTCACAGGTAATATTTTTGTGTTTAAAACACAGCTGAGAGCAGCCCTCCATCCTCAAATATGCAGCCATTTAACCCAAGTAATCTATTACATAGCCTGATAAATGATCATTAGTCTCATTTTCTTTTCTAGGATTCAGACATTTATACTAATCCACTGTCAAGACTGATATTCACGGCACCACATATAATGCATTAGTTTTAGTCCCCTGCTGAATGAGGTGGGTGCCCTGGAGACAGAGGATATAGAGAAAGCAGATACTGAACACCTTCTTTGCCCCTGTCTATACTTCTGGGGGCTGTCCTGATATGAAGCCTCAAACAGCTGAGGCCCCAGAGGAAGTGGAGACAAGAAAGGAGTTCACCCTGGTTGATGAAGACTGGGTTGAGCAAACTGGATGTACATAAATCCATGGCACCTGATGGGATGCAACCGCCAGTGCTAAGGGAGGCAGCGGAAGTCATTGCTAAGCCACTCTCCATCATCTTTGCTAAGTCATGGGGATCAGGAGAGGTGCCTTGGGACTGGAGGACAGCAAATGTCACTCCAATCTTCAAAACGGGTAAGAAGGAGGACCCAGGTAACTATACACCGGTCAGCCTCACCTCCATCCCAGGAAAGGTGATGGAACAATCTGTCCTTGACACTGTCCCCAGGCACACCAAGGACAAGAGTGTTATTAGGGACAGTCAGCATGGCTTCACCAAGGGGAAGTCATGCTTGACAAACCCGATAGCCATTTATGAGGGCATAACCAGATGGACAGATGATGCAAATCAGTGGATGTGGTCTTTCTTGACTTCAGTAAAGCATTTGACATGGTCTCCCACAGCATCCTCGCAGCCAAACTGAGGCAGTGTGGCCTGGATGATAAGACCACTGGATCATGAACTGGCTTCAGGATAGAAGCCAGAGAGTAGTGGTCAATGGAACAGAGTCTAGTTTGAGGCCTGTATCTAGTGGAGTCCCCAAAGGTTGGTACTGGGACCAGTCCTATTCAATCCATTTATTAATGACTGGGATGAGAGATTAGAGAGCAGTCAGCAAGTTTGCTCATGATACAAAGCTGGGAGGTGTGGCTCATTAGGACAGCCGTTAAAGGGTGCTCCACTGATTTCAGCTTCTCAGAATCAAATAATTGAAGTTGAGTATGTAAAGAATTACAAGATCTGTGTAGTGTTTCAACCTCTCTGAGGTTTTGTAAAGTGAATTTCACCTAAAGCAAATCTACACTTGTCATCTACTTTGAAATTACTTGAGTTAGACTAAGTCCATTTCAGGGGAATCAAGGAGATTGCTCTATTATTCCTACCTAAGCAGTTAATCAGATGTGGAAAGCTGTTTCTAGTATGCAAACATACTCCTAAGTGCATATTCTGCTACAATACATGACATATTCCTTCTTATTTCAAGTAGATAGGAAGTCACATCGTAGGGCATTACATTATAAAACAGAGTAATGACCTACTTTATCAGTGAGAACCATGAGTGAAGTAATGGGGCCACAAATAATAGGCAAACATAAACACCTTAATTAAATAGTTTTAACTTTGATTTATTCATTACTTTTCACATCTTAAGCATTTATAAGCGTTTTTGCTTCCTTAACTTCTTTGATACCTTATTCATTTGCTGGGAAGAAGCAGCAAGTTTCAGTTGAGTCTGAGATTTTAGTAGAAGAGAAGCCTTAGTTTCTGAGAGAAACCTGAAGTATTGTGGTCAGCCTAATCCATATGTATCTTAAATACCTTGTCAAATTAGGATGTGAGTTAGAGACACCATTTAAGGCTGTGCAGCGACCCTGTTTCTCTGGAGAGTATGTCAGTACCCATATGCAGGCTTAGAAATGATGATGATAGTCTAGTGATGAAGACTGCTTAATGTTGCAGGTTTGGACAGCCCTGAAAATTATCTTTATAGCTTAATTTCAATACAGTTTTGAAATCCATTGTCCATTAAAATCTTCTAGAAGTGAAAAGGACAAAAGGGGGCTTATTTTTCATTATTTGAGAGTGTTGAAACTGGAATTTTAAAGTCATTGTGAAAAAAAAAAAAAGCTGTTGGACATACTATTCTGAGAAAGAAGGGCAGGATAAGCAAGAGATTATGAAACCAGTGCTGTGAAGAGCAGAACCTGAACCTGGAACAGAAACAGAAAGCTGAAAAAAAATGAAAATCAGGAAGGGAAATGAAAAATGTTCCTGAGCTGACAGGCCTCTTGCTGGGAGAAGTGAGCAACTGAAGACCAGTATTGGAAAGGAAATAGAGTATGAAGTGTTTCTGAAGATGAAAAGAATCAGACAAGCTATTCTTGCATCGTTCAGGAGAGTTTGATCCTTTTCAACACTAAGTATAACACAAGACATTGTACAATGCAATCATTCTCATTAGTTAAATCACTTAGCATTTTATTCCTGATTTGACCTATGTTTCTGTGTTCATAAATCGTGAACACTGAGGACAGGCACAGAGCGTCAGATTTACACTCTTCATCAACATCCAGCCTAAAGAGAATCTGAGAAACAGTTTCCTAGGTTTCTGGAAAGAAAAATAAATAAAAAAAGCAGCAGCAGAGTCCCTCCACTTCCAGTGGGGGGGGTTTTTCCTCCTAAAAGACTACCAGTCTGGTATTTCTCAATACAAAAGAGAAGGGGTGCATCTCCTTTTCCAAACTTAGCACTCCCTTTCAGAAGTCCATCCGTAAGAATATCTAAGTCAAATGAAAATCCTTATCTCAACAGGGTGAATTTATAATGAACAGTCAGAAGGAGGAGACAAGCACTTCATATCAAGATTTAATTTGAAGTAAAATTCTGCACTGCTTTTGTTTCTTCCTTCAGACTTGGCATGAATCCAAGGAGGTGGAACTGGAATTAATGATACTCCCATCTTTCATGCTTCATTAACAAGTCTTTAACAACTGGAAAACAACAACAGAAAAAGATGGCAAGCCTGAAAATTACTGAAGAGGGAATTGAGACAAGGCACCAAAGAAATCAAGTGAAAGCTAGCCCAATACATTCTTGTACATGCAACTGTACCTTAAATAGGTGGAACATACGAAAAAACACAGGAACTCCCAGTTTTCCACTCTTAGCCAGAGCTGGGAACATTTCCACAAATGACAAGAACATTTCCATGTAACTCCCTACATTTTACAGCAGATAGCACTGTGAGTCAGATGATTAAATCAAGTTCAGAACTTTGAGCGGCAGTTTTTTCCCCAGGTCTTACACGCAAAACGAGGTCCTAATCATTTGATTTAGACTTCTTCAATGCAGGTGAAAGGCATTTTACAACAGTCCAACCAGTCGGTCTACAAGACCCAAAGGAGCAGAATAAACTTGGATCAAATAATTTCGATGATATCTGAAATCTGAGCCATCCATGTATCTCCAACTAACACGAGGACTTGCCTAACCTATTACCTAAAGAAGCAGTTGAGGTTGGTGTTATTACTTTCTTGTTTGTAAACAGACCTTGCAGGCTGAAGATGAAAAGAATCAGACTGTGCTGGGGTATCACACATAGCACAGGAATTCCCGGTAACTCACAGGGACAAGCCATAGTGGAAAGAGCTAACCACCTCCTCAAGGATAAGATTCGTGTCCTTGGGGAGGGGGAAGGATATAGTGGCAAGATCCCAGTAAGCCAACAAGCAGAACTCCTGGCGCGAGCACTTTATGCGTTAAACCACTTTGAATGTGGGGAGAACAGAAAAACTCCGACGCAAAAGCACTGGCAGCCGAAAATCATTGAGGAAGGGCCACCTGTTAAAATTAAGGTGGAAAGCGGTGTATGGGAATCAGGGTGGACCATCTTAGTTTGGGGGAGAGGATACGCTGCGGTAAAACACAGAGATTCTGGGAAAGTTTTGTGGGTACCATCTAGGAAGGTTAAGCCCAATACAAGCAGCAAATAATGGGGCATTGAGTTTTGTCTTTGCAGAATCTATTAATCGGACGTCCCAAACCGCAGGAGGAAGAGAAAAGCCTCTCGTGGAAGGTTCCGTGAAGGATCTTTCTGAACAACAGAAACAGATGGAGAGGTCAAAAAGAAGACAGCTTTTGGTGCTTTTGGTGATCCGACCGACTGATTCAGCCCAGAGAGGAACAGAGATTCATCTTGTTTATCCTTATCTACACCTTCTGATCCTTTTGTATTTGTTTAATTATCTGTTAATTCATGACAACTACATGTTTGGGAAGCGTGTGTCAGCGTTCTATTGCACCTTCCCTTGCAGTTTTACTTTAGGAAACCACACACAAACCCCTACTACCAAATAAGAATTTGAAGTACTTGTAGCCATTAAAAAACTCAAAATACTTTTAAATAGAACTTCTTCACGTCTTTCTCTGGAGACATTTAAAACCTACCTGGATTTGTTCCTGTGCGACTGGATCTAGAAGATCCTGCTGTGGCATGGGGGCTTTGGACTAGATGGTCTTTCAAGGTCTCTTCTGATCCCTAATGTTCTGTGATTCTGTGATTCTAAACCACTTCCTTTGATATTACAGCACTGAAAAAAGCAGCACTGAATCTTATTTGCTATAAGTTGGTTTTACTAAAATGGCAATGCATACAGCATTGGCAAAGATGTCTAAACCAGTGTAGCATCTTTTTTCCAAACCCATTCCCATTTCTAATCTTGTGCTTTCAGACACAATCCCTTGGATAAAGGCCCACAAAATGGAAATCTCTTGGTATGGTCTGTCTACAATTTATGGTTTGAATGCAATTCATTCCAGTTTTGAATGCAGTTCAGAACTAGGGGTTGTCGTTTCCCTTACAGTGTATCATGACAAAAGAAGCATCTAATCTTAAATTCCATAGGATATTAATAAATTAAATAGGAAACTCTTTAGAGACTAAGTGGGTAGTCCTGTGTAATTTAACAAACTGAAAAGTAATAGCAATGATACAGCAGAAGCTATAATCTTCCTAAAGGAAAAAAGGTGATAGAAGTCTCGACTGACATCATTCATAAACCCACATTGAGCTCTGAATGTCTCCTCAACTACTTATCTTTGTTTTTAAAAAAATCAGCTTTTTATCAAGTGTTTAATTATTAAACTCCTGGGAAAATGTGTATTTTTTACTTCTGTCAAACTGTTACAGCCCAGCATTTATGAACGATTGATTTTAAGCGACATAACTGAACTGTTAGAAGTCTTCCTTTGGCATAGGCACATGGTGTTATTTCCACCCCATGGCAGAAGCATTCACTGAAGCAGCAACAGCTACTTCCCCCCCCACCCCAATTTTTGCTTATATGCACCTTATTTTTGGCTTATTTCTGTCACACACATGATTGTTCAGGTGTGTCTCCCTTGCTCTGTATTTTGTCTTAATAGCTCAGTTCTTGGTTTTTAAATGCTAACAATGCTTGATAGTGAATAAATATTCCTAAGGGAACAGGAATAAATCCCCACTGAGCTAATTCTGTGTCTCCTTCCAAATTTGTCCCTAAACCTGAGGAGATAAATAGCTAATATATTAGTCCACTAACAGTTTGATTAAATGGATTCCTTTTATTCTGTGAGTTAGTAATAGGGTGGTAATAAGAAATAAGTAATAAATTTTACTAATGGATTACCCTGGGTAATCATCAAAGACAGATGAATAAAAGTTACCTGTTTTCTATAATAACAGCTGTGAAACTTTGTGTTTTATGTGTGTTTGGAAGAAAGGCCATCTGGAAGTGAAGAGCTTTCACTGACAGCACCAGTGCAAGTAAAAGATTAGGAGATGTTTTCCATTGTACTTACTAATACTTCAAAAATGTCCATATGCATCTCAGTGAAGTTCTAATGTTCAATATCCTGTAAGAATTTTCATCTCCTAAGAGACTGGGAGGACAGAATAAATGCCAGGAGTTTGAACTAAGGAAAAAATCCCTAGATCAACGATCATAGAATCATAGAATTTTATATGTTGGAAAAGACTTTTAAGATTATGGAGTGCAACCACAAAGTTAACATTGCCAAGTCCACACTAAACCACATCCCTAAGCGCCACATGAGAACATCTTTTGGAATATGTAAGTACCAGTAAATCATCTCTTATGGCCCGTATGGTTCAAAGAGTTGAACACTTCCCCTCCTCTTTGACAAATCTCTTCTATCCATCACACCCATTGCATTTCTGAAAAAAGATCTTGCTGGTCTTCTGAGCTTATTACATCACTCTGCTTGGTCAATAACCTGATGTAATGATGGTGGTTATGTGGACGTAACATGTAGCTCCTTAGTAATAATGATTTGGGTTTTACCAGGTTTTCCTTTTCTCTGCTTTCATACAAACCCAGTCAGGCAGCAACAGTCAACTCATCAAACATAAAGGATTTTTAACCAGAACAAGCGACACCATATAGTACGTTATCAGCTTCACGAAGCCTTTTCTCAGAAAAGGTCTTACAGCTGAACACCATGGGTATGTTTTGGAAGAGCAAAATCAGAAGAGACTTCAGAACTGTGACACGTTTCACAGGAACACAGCTTGTTGACACATTGACCATCGCAGCCGTGTTTTGAAATGTAGAGCTAAACCAGTCTCATTCTTTCACAGTGCTTAAGGTTTTGTAAATCACTGCGAACTACATTCTGCAATAGGATCCCCATGTCCAAATTTAGAACCAGCACCCAAGTATATGCCATAATATTGCACCCAGTTCCAAACCGTATGAGAAAAACACAGTGGCCTTCTGGATTGTCCCCAAACTACACATCACCAATGGTGCTAGGTCAAGGAAAAGGAATGAGCACCCATGCCAGGGATACGCAGTGCATACGTAGTGCTAAGATCCTTGAGTCTTGCAGAGGCTGGGCATTTCAGCATTCCTAACACTGGCCATAGGATAATACAACACAGCAATGAGAAGGGGGACAAAGGGTTAAAACGTTTACATTTTCACATTGGGTGAAAAACAGGGCTGACGAGCCCAGGGTGGAACTCAAGGCTGTCTATTTGCTGGCAGGAGTGGCTGCTTGGTGCTTTAAGGTGAACATACTGGGTGTCTGAATGTGACATTACATTAAATTCAGAATAAAAGCTTCTCATTCTGATTGACTTAAAACACAATCCAGATTTGAAGGAGTGGATAGTAGAGAATAAAGAAAACAGACTTCATATAAGGCATAACTTATCTTGGTTTTGCACCCCAAGTGTTACTCTGTTATCTAGATTGAAATTGTGCAACATAATAAACCGGGAAATAACCACAACACGAGGAAAATACTTTTAGTGCCTGAAGTTCTTCTCAGTAAAATTTTTCACAGATTAAAGCTACAGCTAAGAAGAAATAGAAAATACTTTTCAGGTCTGATTTGAAGTCACCAAACTACTACATAGTCTCCATAAACCCTGCAAAAGGATAAATTCTTGCTGAATTTAGGAGTGCTCCATGAGTAAAAAGGTTCTCTGTTTCCAAGATTGGGACTTGGAGAGGTAAACTCAATTTAGCTAAAACAACTGAATATTAATTGAAAATTATAACTTGAGCCCTTGACATAGTTGACCTTTTGAGTTTTGAACTTAACAGTTCTTCCTTCAGTCAAAAGACTCTTGAAAGTCTCTTATATCAGCAATGTAGTTGCATTAATTTGTTCAGATAAGGGCATTTTGTTTAACTTCCATTTTATTTTATTAAATATTTATCTGTGTAGTTGCATGGACCTTGCTGACAGAGTTACAGTGAATTAACATCTAGTACAGAACCAACCCTGAACCTTCTTGAGGCACCACAGTATTAATGTCTCTCCAGTACTCTCACAAGACATGTTGGGCTTGATGCATCATATTTCTTAGAAACAAGAGCTCTTAAATACACATTTGCAACCAAGACTTTCCTTTTACGTGTGTACAGCCACATATTGTCCTTCCAACCAACAGGCATTATATAGTGAGCAAACAGCGCAGCCAACCCAGGCTACAACTACAATACTAAGATTGCAAAAAAAACTGCTTTCAGAACTGTTCTACAATTAGATTATCAGAGGGCTGGAGCACCTCCTCTATGAGGACATGCTGAGTGAGTTGGGGTTGCTCAGCCTGGAAAGGAGGAGGCTCCCAGGTGACCTGGCAGCTTTCCAATCTCTGAAGGGGGCTACAAGAAAGCTGGAGTAGGGCTTTAGACATGGATGCATAGCGAGAGGACAAGGAGAAAGGGTTACAGACTCGAAGAGGGGACATTTAAGTTGGAGATTAGGAAAAAGCTCTTTCCTGTGAGGGCGGTGAGATTCTGCCTTTATATTAGTGCAGAATTCCTTATTTTATATTTGCAAGCACATTATGTTACAGGAGGGACAGTACCAGGCCATCTCAGCTCATTGACAAACTCTTTAGTCTCTTAATTAAGGTGTTTAATGGGAAATTATCCAACGAGTCCTGCGGGAAGAAGGTAGGCATGTGTCTTAATTCTACCATGAGTTCCAGGTTCTGCCTTTTTTAGAGTTCAGTTTGTCACCTGCAAGGCTGCTTGGGCTTTTTAATGACATTTGACTGTTTGATTACAGAAATAACAGCTAAAAAAATAGCTTCATAAATGCAAGCAGCTGTATACCTTTTAGTTGATACTTCTGTCAAACTTTCCTTCACAAGATTTCTCAGAGGAGAAATCAGTGTCACAGAATCTGATCTCCATTTGTGTCCCTATGTTCACTAAGCCTTCAAAAGAAACAATCACATGTAACTCAAACTTTGACTGTACCCTGTGTGACTTGATCTGCTGCGGCGGTGGGATTGGACTAGAAGATCTTTCAAGGTCCCTTCCAATTCCTAACACTCTGTGACTCTGTGAGTCTACAGAAACTGCCTGTAAATGATACAGAGGGAATCTGCTTAAATGAAGCAATTGTCTTGCTGGAGCTCTTTACGTGTTGTAGAGCTGTAACGGTGAATGGTCTCATCAGTTGTGTTTGCACTTTGCTCAGAATTGCTTTGACGGTGCTTTAGAACCGACAGAGGCGTTTTGAAGATGGATTCTTATGTTCAAAGAATACATGGCAACGTCATGCTCAGGTTGAAGCAATCTGTTCTCTATTTCATAGTGCTTTTTAAGATTGTTTTTTTTCTTTTAAATAAGTCTTAGCCTTTGGAGATGCCAGAGGAACCACTCACTGGCGATGCCATGTGTAATCCAGAATCATTATTCAATTGAATTGCCACAGATTCCATCTTGCTGTAGTGTACCAGAACTGGAAGATTTTAAGTTCTTTATTTCCCAACCTGCTCAGACTCTATACTGGATAATCAGCTAAATGATCAATGAAACTGTAAGGACTTAGGGCGAAATTAGACAGAGTTCTGATGAATCTTGTTCAAGAATCTCAAAATGTCTATGCTCACTGCTATTCTGTTTACTTTTTTTAATGGTTTTTAACTAAAACCAAGATTTTGAATAGTGTCTGAAGACATGTAATCGTTCAGGTTTTTACATGTATATATAGAAACGTTTCATTGCTTTGAGATTTAAGGCTGGCTAAAGAATTGCTGCAATTTCTCTATGACAACAGTAAAAGCTGGGGAAAACCAGTAAATAACACTAAAAGCTGTGGAACCCTTAATAAACATACACATTAAAAAAAAATTGCTCTGTGAGGTTCAAGTGCACTTCAAGACTAAAACTGGAAGCCAAACTATTAGCAAATTAAAGTCTTCAGAACTGCACTTCTAAACATCGCCATAGAGTCTTCTAGAGATTGAAATATGATGCTGAACCACAAGAGACATCGGTACAAACCCAGGAACGGGTTCACATTTCTATTCTGTTCTCAAATAACTTAAGTGAACATAGATGAGGTGAGAATACAGAAAAGATCAACACAGCCTTCAGTAATGCCAAGGCATGAACAAATGGAAATAGCCTATGAATAGGAAACGAGCAATAGACAACTGAAACAAAGGCAGGATAAAAAAAAAATGAGAAATAAAAGCTTTTTTATTCTGAAATTGCTGTTCAGTAGAAGATGGGAATTTAGTTTACCAAATTACAGCTGAAATGAATTAAAGATTTAAAAAAGCAACATGAAGGAAAAGTATGATTAACAAACCAGATGTAATCATAGTAATTGAAGTTTCACTTGAAAACGAAATGTTCTTTCCTATTAAGGATCATAAATTCTCTAGAAAACAGCCCAGAAGTCAATATCAAAGAATTTTTTATTAATCCTCCCAAGAAATATGAAATGCTGCTACTGATAAGAAGAGCAGGCACCTGCGATTACTGAAGCCACGTATGAATCGGTAGTGTGGGAAAGACACGGGTGTAAGAATTCCCAATAAAAGTTCTTCTAGCATTAGAGTATAATTTTCCTAACTAGACCAAACAAATAGAGAAAAAAGTCAAATTATGAAAATCACTCTGGTTCTGAGTGAAATGTCATTAAAGACACTCAAAGTGTGTTCTCAGTCTTACTATTTGCTCTACTTATTGGCTGGACTTCTTGTAACATAGCTGAAAACAAAATGAGATAAAATAGATGTTAACTCACAGCAACAGTCCAGTCTGTATCCAGATCTATAGAAACAAAAAATTAGTAAAAGAAAAGCAAAGGAAACATGGGAGGCAGGATGTCCCTGATAGCAACTTATCAACAGCTGTGGAAAGAAATACTGGAGTGCAGAAAGAGCTAGTCAAACAGAAAGCTGAGAACTTGTGCTTTGCCTTGTCTTAAGAGCTTGTGCATAGGGCTATGACAAAAGAAAGCTGCAGCTATGCACAACTACCATTCTCTTCATCCACTGCTGGTGGGAAAACAGAAAGGAGACAACAGCACACAGCAAAAGCAAAATGAAAACTCTTTAACTTTAAATAGCTTTGAAGCAAACACTATGAATGAATGTCTATAACCATTATACCCATCAACATCTACTGCCTAGCAGCAATGAATCTCTACTACCGTTTGGAAGCTGGGTGCTTGACCTGAGATGGGTTTTTTTGCCCTCCAGTCTTCTGAGAACAAATCAGTACGTGGCCCATGTTCTTGATGATTCTGATAGCTCCTGAATTTCTTCTTGAAATAGTTATAATAAAAACTAATAACCTGGTAGCAACCTTTCCGTACCTGAAAGGGGCTACAAGAAGGCTGGAAGAGGGACTGTTTGTGAAGACTTATAGTGACAGGATGAGGTACAGTGGTTTAACATCAGAGAAGAGGAGATTGAAATGGGTTGCTAGGAAGTTCTTTAGCAGGAGGAGGTTCAACACTGGAACAGATTGCCCAGGGAGGTGGCTGAAGCCACATCCCTGGAGGTATTCAAGGGGAGGCTCAACAACCTGAGCTGTTGGCTGGGCAACTTGACCTAGTTGCTCACTGCAGGGAGGTTGGACTAGATGCCCTTTGGGGGTGCCTTGCAACCCAATACACTCTATGATTAAAGGATATTTTTTAACTTCTGCAGGTGCAGACCACCCTTAAGTCAGAATAAGTTCTTGTAAAGACACCTTGCATAGCTGCTTTAGTATGGTTAGAGTAAATCAGCTGATTGATCTTCCCAAGGAGTTACTGTGCAGCAGAAGCAGTATGTGCATTCGGTGTGATTATGAACTGTTCTGTTCATAATGGGCTCCAGCTGTGATTCTGCATAAACCAGGAAGACAGACTGCTAGTTTCAGAGCACTGTTTGAATAGGTCAGTATGGGTTTGTTACCCAGTGCTCAGTACTAATAAGCTTACAGAAGCCACAGCAGAAAACCTGGCTAACTGGACAGTATTCAAGCTATTATGTTGTGAATTGGTAGGCAGAGTAATTATGAAAATTCAATTGATAAAGAAGTCAAAGTAATAGAAAAGAACAAGTAGTAGGTCCCTTTGGGCTTTCCACGTAAAAGAAAAGCTTTAGAGAAGTGCACTGGGCTCATTAGACAAAGAAAGCAACAGTCTGAGAGTTATACGTACAGTGACAAGATATTAATTCTGAAATTATAATTACATTCAAAGTCAGCAGATCAAAGGGAGACTATGTAAACAAACCTGATATGATTTCCCTCTTTATAATGGCTCTGTCAAGATTAGTTATCGGCAAAGTCCAAAGTTTTAAAGTGCAGCAGTGATATGCACTCTAAATTTTAGAGACTTACTGGAATCTCAATTTAAAGCCCCAATGCAAAAATGAGTTAAATATTCTAGTAAGTGAGTGACTATCCTTTATTTCCTGGTCTCATACATGAGAGAAGAGCCAAAGACTCAAGGATGTTTGCATCCATCGTATGCCAATTGGTCACTCTTTGACGAAGCCTTGTTCTCCTCTATTTATTTAATATTCATATGGCTCTAACCCAGCTTGTTCCTATGAACAAAAACCATCCGTTCTATTAATTTTGTTCACCTTTTAGACTTTCAGGAGGTCAAGAAGCACATTTTATATCCTGCATGAGATGTTGTTGAACATAAACCTAAGCCTTTGTTCTCTGAATCATAGAATAGTTTGGTAGTAAAGGAAATAAAGTTTTTTCCACGTCTAGAAAAAAGACACTTTTGCAACTAATGAGAAAAACAGTGAAATCTGATGTGTATTGAGGTATTGTTCAAAAAAATAATACACTGAGCAAGTTCCAAATAACATTCACATTAATCCAGTGACATTAGTGACAGTGCAACTTGCTTCTACAACTTATCATCAACTGATATGCCAGTCAGTGACTAATGAATCCATAGCTAACGACTCTATTATCATAATTATTGTTGAGAACAGGATGGTGAGAATTACTGGCTCATAAGGTCTATACCAACATTTTATGATCAAAAGCTGTGAGACATTTTCCAGAGGCCTGAGGAGAGAGTATTCTCCAAGGAGTAGTGCGTAGGCACTAAAACATCATTCACAGGAGGACTTCACCCTTTCAGAAAGTCACATAATGATTCAACTATCAGAACATCTTCAGAGTAGGACACAAGACACAGTTATGTCCTGCCTTCCTACATTTCAATAGCAAGTGCAGCCTGGTAGCCACAAATAAACAATCCCTGGACTGACTGTGGTGAGGAAACAGCCGTTGATATGCAGCACTAAGTACCCATTTCTAGCAAATGTTTTAGTGAAAATTCTAACAATAGTATGTTATTTTAATTTGCATTTTCACAACAGCATCCAAAACTGTCAATTTGGTTTTGCTATTCATGGTCAAAAAAAATCCTTCTGTATAAACAAGTAAAAGAGACTTATGGAGAAAAAAAAGACCCAGTGCACGTTTTAAGGTCTAGTTGACATTGTAGATGAGCAAAAAAATGTTTGGTGCTTGGGGCCAATTAAAACACTCAAGTTCAGTCTGTTCACTGGAAAAAAAAATACACTAAAGTGTAGTAAGATAGGAGTGATAGGAACTAGGCATTTCACTTCTAAAAATTACATACATTTTACTTTCACACTGATACACTGCACCAGTAGCTTCCAGCAGTAAATGACAGAGTACATCTCATGCAAAAGTAGTCAAGACTTCAGCTATTTCTTTAAAAGAAGAGCCTGTATAAATATTGCACTGTTGTAAATTCAACAGTTATCAAGACAGCACCAGATGTAGATCTATCCTAGAGGATTTTATGTGTTTTGCAGCAGCATGTCTCATAAAAACTGCAATAAATATGCTAATTTTATTGTCTTTATACTTGAGTTTCATATTTTATCAAATTATAAAACAAAGATTAAATGTATATGGGTATTATACACCTAGGTACTGCTTTCAAAAGAATTATAATAAGAATTTCAAGATTAATTCTTCAATAAAGTGTGAACAGTTATTTTTCATTTGGTATGTGGAATGACTAAGTATTTGTCCACTAGATGCTACTATCAAGAGACATTAGTGGAATTAGTCTGATATGATGGTTTCACCTTTATCTTTTGGCAGCAGTCATTATGGATCTTATATAGATAAGTTTTCATCGAAGGATCTGGCATCCATGTCTAATGGTAAGAAATTCTGATTCAGAGAACAGGGAGCTAAAAAGTGACAGAATATTTACCAGAGGTGGAAGGGTGATGAGATGAGGTGTTCTAGTCTAGCTTTCTAATTAACAGCTATCTAAGGAGATGAAAACAACTGTGATCCTTGATGTGAACCAAGATGCAAAGCACTAGGATATAATTAACAGTTTTCAAATACTTTTACAAACACGTGTCAGGGACTATCTGGCATTATCTTGAAAGGCAAATGTTGCTCTTGGGATGTCCACATTTTGCACCAGAAAAGACAACACCTATCTAGTTTGCATATCTGTTATGCACCAATTTACAAATCAGCCTGTGCCATGCTCCATGCTCATAAGTCTTGTGCCTTGACAAGTGAATAGAAACTGTTGAATGAGCTCACTAGTAATAAAATCAAGGAGCACGGCCTTCGTACGGCTGTTTGTACAGAAGGACACATATGGAACCCAATACAGAAATCACAATATATAGCACCATAAGGCTTCCAGGCTTGCTTCACCGGTGTTAGCACAGAAACGACATGTCTATTGCCACAGCCAGCCGGAGTGTGTTTATCTGTCCTGTTTTTCTCTCTGCCAGTTCAAACAGCAAAGAACAGTTTTCAACTGCAATCAATCTTTTCTGTTTTGGATAATAAACCCTGGACAAGTAAAGACCAAGGAAATAGCTTTTAGGGTTTCATACAGCCTCCAGATGCTACCCTCAATGATGTATTTAATCAGTATATATCTCTACCAGTGCTTAGTCTGTCATACGACGACTGTAGACTTAGGGCTATTGCTGGACCACTTGGGCCACTATGAGTTCTTGGAATAGAGTAATTTTTTTTTCAAAATTAACTTTCAGTTGTTTTGTCCAGGACCCCAATTTGCAGCATCCGTTCTACTAGCTGTATTTCAAAAGATGTTTCTTCATGGCATCAATAAGTCCACAGAAGTACAAAGAGTTCTGCTGCAGAAACAGAGAGAGAAGACTCATGCATAGTCCTGTGGCCAGTGGATAAGATGCATTCTTAGCATTAGGTTGTGTTCCTACGTGTTGCAGTACTTGCCAGATTTTGAGTAGGGGTTTCACTTTGGAATAAGCCGTCAGTTTATTGATGTTGTTGCTTCCCTCATTCAAGAAACTGAGTACCTTTAAGTGTTGCTCTGCCTACCTGCCACAAAAACATGTGGGACACTAATACTTTGGCAGCAAACTAGCCCATACTCTCTTCAGTAGGATAAACTCAGGGGACTCCCTCTTTGTGGCCATCTGTGTTTGGGTAAATGCTGGTGGTATAGCTGAGCTATAATAACTCGCTAATATAAGAAGCAACATAAAGAATAGAATAACTTGCTTTATTGGGCGAAGTAACAAAGGGATTCTGAGACAGATCAATACAATCATCAGAAGCCCAAATGTATTGCTTGATATACACTGTCTTTTATAATCAAAAGGCTACCAGAGCATGAGATCACACGTAAATCAGGCGTTATCGGATTGGTATAAAAAACTGTTACCACATTAAGCATACCAGGCTGATACACTACGACTGGTTACCTAAAACTACACAAATCAACCTCTAAATGTTAGTTAACCATCCTGCTTCAGTGCCTTTCTCTTCCTCCCACAGCCAGTGTAGAAACATCCTGCTTAACTCTCACGGCTCTCTTTATCTTGAGCTGACCTTCAAAACCTTTTTATACCCCTGGTCTGGATGGGCCACATGCCCCTGTCCTTCTAAACACATTCCCACAACTGCCTCTTTTTCTTCTTGGACCATCCAGACTTTCTTCATCACCAATTCAATAATTCTTGTCACCTTTCTCAAAACACATGATATGACAATCAATAAACATAATACAACAAATAAAATAATGCATCTAGTTTTCACTATAGATAATAACCATCCCGACAACCCCCATCCTTGGAACAGCTTCATAAGCCAATCCCACTTTAATTCTGGATTTTATCCAGTCCATTAAACTTCAACCATTTAGCAATTTATTTAACCATTTTCCATCATCTTCAATTTTCAGCGAAGTTCTTTTATAAAAAGACTCTTGCCTACACCAGCACATTTCTATGTGTTATTATTGGTTAGCAATTTAGTGAACTATTAGTAAAAATGCAGAGTTTTGTCAGGCTCTCTTTTCTGGTGCCCAGTTTCCTCAAAGTTTTGCATCCACTTCAAAGGCACAACCATTGATTTTCAAATTCAGAGCTGTCTGCAACCCACTTAATACCCTTATTTTACCCCTTTTTTATTTCTCCACAAGGAAGGCATTGTTTACCACCCTTCTGCATGGGCCCTTAGAGATAGGAAAACTAATATGGCACTACAACAGTACCACAAACGACGTACCTGGTATTAGCAGCCCAATTTTACCAGTCCCATTGGCATTGCTGGGCTAACCAACACTGTAAATGCTATACAGTACTGAGGCTTCCAGCTGCAATGAAACTAAAACCCAAACCATTGTTACCCTTAAACGCAATAATAAACTCCAATTGCCACCCACACAATAAGTCCATCAGCTCGAGCACTGCCTTCTGCAAGAAATCCTGGCAATGAGGTGTGACTTTTTGCATGCAAGACATAATAGATGTGCTGACGTCTTTGAATTGTAACCCATACACAAGCAGAGCCCATCACAAAGTTCACTGGTCCCTCAAAGCGTTGAAATGCCATACACATGGCTCGAAGTTCAACAACCTGAGGGAAACCTTCCTGATGCTCGCTAGCGTGACAACAATGATTACCATTGTGCCAAACTAAGGCTGCTTTGCCCACTTTCCTGACCCATCCATAAACGTCGTGTGGCTATCAACAGGGCCCGATTCGCTCAAACACTTCTGTGGAATATCAACCTGACTCCCCAGTTTAAGCAAAGGATGGGAGATGATATTCAATTTTCCCTTGATAATTTGTCAGTGCTGATTGTAATAAAGGGCTGTTTGCAAGGCACCACTCAAAACAGTCTACTTGGACAGGCCTCATGGGGTCCCTTGCTAACATCTCAAAACGTCTTTTTCTGATTTTTACAATAACCTGAGCAATTAATTCAAATAATCCAGGGGCAGTTTTCGTTGTCTTATTTGGCAAAAATACCCATTCCAACACATGAAGTGGATCATCCCATTGTTCATGCCATTGAACAATCATAGCAAAAGGTCTCACGCCATCAATCCAGATAAATGCTTGCACTGCTACAGTGAGATCACCCGCCCAGATACAGCCACGGCTGTTGGCACTGCACCTTTTCAGGGGCAAACACAAAACAACATACATAACGTTAACATTCCAGTTTTCACCAGTCCCATTAACCAACCTTCTGTGTCCCAATTGTTTAACCACTTACCCATCCCAAAAAACCCCACATCTTCCTGCACTTTCTGAGTAGCCTGCAGGCGTTCTCTGATTGGTATAAAAACCTGTTACCACATTAAGCATACCAGGCTGATACACTACGACTGGTTACCTACAACTACGCAAATCGACCTCTAAATGTTACTTTACCATCCTGCTTCAGTGCCTTTCTCTTCCTCCCACAGCCAGTGTAGAAACATCCTGCTTAACTCTCACGGCTCTCTTTATCTTGAGCCGACCTTCAAAACCTTTTCATATCCCTGGTCTGGATGGGCCACATGCCCCTGTTCTTCTAAACACATTCCCACTCTTTATCGAAGCAGTTTGTCTTCAGTTGAATTCAGTAAGATGCAGAGAATTTACTATTTCCCTTTGTAGTTGATCCCTGTTGACTACCACTCCAAAGCAAAAGTGAAGTGTAACTAGTTTTCTATTCAAATTATTTTCCTTCATAGTCCATCTTTCATTCTTAGCCTGCCTTTTCTGCTTTGCTTCCACAAAAGCACTTCATATAGAAATTCTTTACTTTCCTGCAAATCGTAAGTATTCTCAGAACCACAACTTTCCAGTTCCACTGGTAAAGACTGTGACTTGTGGTTGTTCCTCTGTACTCAGAATTGATGAGGCCACACCTTTAGCATTTGGCCACCTCGTACAAAAGAGAGTTTGAGGTGACCGCAGAGGGCAAGGAAGCTGGTGAAGGGCCAGGAGAATAAATCTTATGACGAGCAATGGAAGGAACTGAGGCTGGTTAGTTTGAAGAGGAGGAGGCTGAGGGGAGACCTCATCACTCTCTACAGTTACTTGAAAGGATGCTGAAGAGAGATGGGTGTTAGTCTCTTCTCACAGGTGATTAGTCATTGGACAGGAGAGAAAGGCTTCAAACTGCAGCACGGGATGGAGTGTTGTTGCGTAAAGGGGGGGGCAGTGGATTTGGTAAGGAGTACAGGTCCAAATCCTGAGCAATATCCAATTTTACACTATGAGTCCAATAAATAGGTCGGATTCACTCGATAGTGCCACGCTATGAGTCCGTATAACTCGGATTCACTCGATAGTGTGTTCTGTTCTCG
>JAOXOE010000256.1:46714430-46752310 GCA_028565055.1 Phoeniculus purpureus
GACTTGGTCTAGGGGATCCTGCTGTGGCAGGGGGATTGGACTGGATGATCTTTCGAGGTCCCTTCCAATTCCTAATGATTCTGTGATTCCATGATTCTGTGAAATTCAAACCACAGGTGCTAATCTTATTTTTATGTCACCAAATATAAAATAATCATTAGATCCTCCTAAAACAAAATAATCTATTAACCAAGCATTATGAGTAGAATGCTAAAATCCTCCTTTTAATGGATTGTGCCTTTTTTTCCAACCTTTATTTTAACTATGAAAATAACATTGCTATTGCTGCACACCTTCCAGAGCTAGAAACCCACATGAAATGCTCGGGGTGGGGGGTTGGGTACTTCAGTTTGAATGCCTGACCACCTTCATCAATCTCCATAAAATTCATACACATTGACAGATCCCATAGCAAGTTGGTCCCTGTCTCATTCTACAACTAACACCAGCTGTTCAAAAATCAAAGCTATTGATTCGATCTGGACACCCAAAAAGGTTAAGTCAATGTAATGTGCAGGATGATTAATCTGTCTTATTCATTTACTCTCTACAAATCTGCAGCATTTCCATCTGACTTTCAGAGTGCTACTCAGAGCTGAGAAAAATTAACACAGAGAGATTAATTATTCCCCTGTCCATGCTAGCTACGCCACACCTGGAAACACTAAACAAATCCCATCTCTGTATTTGTTACTATGGTAGCAATGGATTCCCTTCAGACCTACAGAAACAGGACTTTAGGGGATCTCTAGAGCCTTTTTTAGCAAACATAAGAAGCTTGTCAAAGAAATACTGTCTATTTTTATTTAAGACAAATTCATGTTTTCCACTACTGTTTCTACAGAAGTGAATCAAGACACCCTGAGAGAGGTTCCTGACGTTCTGGGGTTAGGTGTGCTCATATTCTAGTGTTCTCTTTCAAGTTAGCGAGCTCAGCCTCCCAGCAACTTAATTTTGTGAATCATTTAGAGATCAAGTCTTACTTTCCCACAGCAACATTTTGCATGGCTGAGACTATCCTTCTTTCCTCTTGTATTTCTTCTTTTGTATTTTTCAGAGGTTGGAAGGGACCTCTCCAAATCATCTAGTGTAAGCCCCCTGCAGGGCATGTTCTCCTAGAGATCACCCAGAAACACATCAAGGTGAGTTTTGAATGACTACAGGTATGAAGACTTCACAAACTCTCTGGGCAGACAGTTCCAGGGCTCTGTCACTCTCACAGAAAAGCAAAATAAGAAACCTCCATATCTACCAACAAACTACTTTCATTTTCTTAACATCTCCAAATATGAATGTATTTTTTATCAATAATGCTAAAGCCAGAACTCTGATTTGTTTATAATTAACTGCATCTTTATTTCTAATGAAAATTTTCAATCTCTTTGTGTCGATTCAGTCGTTGTGGTACCTCTGTCACCCAGAGCATCTCCCTAGATGGTAACATCCCAAGAGACCAAACGTTCCAAGACAAGATATTTTGTCAAGGCAGGATTGGATGTGGCACTTGGTGCCATGGTCTAGCCTTGAGCTCTGTGGTAACGGGTTGGACTTGATGATCTATGAGGTCTCTTCCAACCTTGGTAATTCTGTGATTCTGTGATTTTAAATCTAGCCTGACCCAGGCTAGACAAAATCTTTGAAGTTTGTCAGCACGTGTGCAATATTGCTCATAAGCTTATGGTCTACACAGAGAATTATAACTCTGCTTCTTTCTTATAGCGTTTGGACACAAACACATGAAAACAAATGTCAGTAAAATAAAGCAGCGGTAGCATGCTGCAAGAGTTACTGCTGGAGCAAAACCAAAGTGGATTATCAGCCCAAGTGGAATTAGCACTTTTATGGGGCCAGATAATATTTTGGACAATTGAGCAATGCCAGGGGATTCAAAAGTCTGCACCACTGTCCCCTACCTGCAGCCACCTTTCTCAAAGTCAGTATTCAGTGATTTTTCTTTTGTCTGTTTAGGCAACACCTGCCTTACAATGCACGAAATATTTCAGCAGCCAGGAACAAAAATGGCATAGTCATTAGAGCATGCCTTCTCATTACAGCAACGTTTAAGCTTCATTTTTTTCATTGCAGCAGTTTATATCAAACAACATTCCCTACATCCTTCATAATCACCAAATGCATTTTGCTGTTGTTTCTATGAGTTTTAAGGCAGAAGATTGATTTGCCTCACTCAAGATGTTAATTTGGCTGACAACAGATTTAATCCTGATTTATAAATGTGAGTAAATTTATACACTCTGTTTCCTGAGCATTGTGCAGACACCACATGCTATAAATTACTGTTTCTGTTACTGTGCTAGACACCTCAACGCAATCACTCAGACTCACGCACATCTATTATTTAGCTGGTTCCAAGGTTCCTTCCCAGCAGAGATAACCCTGGAGGTTTGGTTTTGCAGAGAGGAGTATATTTAATCTATTGTCAGTATTATTTTGCACTCATATTTTGCTACATACCTAGACTTAAACACGTGTGTTCCCAATATGACCCTCCAAATTTCACGTAGGTGATGCGATTACTTGGGTGCTGTCTAGACATACAATATAGAATTCCAGAGAAGCTGTCTTGTATTGCTCTCATCCCTATAATCTCAGTTCAAACATCTATTCAGGCTGTGTGAAAGTGATCTGTTGTTTTGACATTCTTCAGTCCAACAAATCCCTTCAATAATAATATAGGATCTTTTTTGTTACACAGCAATTTTTTTTAGACATCACCGTAAGAAAAAGTGGTTATGCCTTGATTGCTTTATGCTTTTGAGAGTTATTTCCTTATCAAAGGTAATTATACTTGTCACCTCTAACTCAGCCTTGGGGGCTTGTCCCTGCTGATTCTTTAGTATATGGTTTATGATTTATTTCTATAACTCTTCTTTGTAAATCATGTTTATACTAGTTGCTGAAAACCTGCTATCGAGTAACCAGAACTCCTCGTCGCTCAAAAGAACAGGTAGAGACATTGACTGAATACCATGGGGGTTTGAGACAGAAGGAGAAAGAGTGTGAAAAAAAATATGGCAAAAACCATAACAATCAGCCCTTTTGGTGTTTACCGTGGATAAAACAACCATTTCAGTCCCAAAATTGCCAGTCACAGTTTGTTTCAGGTATTGATATTCTGAGTCTGCCTAAAGACACACACTCTCAACTATCCATCTAATCTAGAGCAGGAGGTTTCTCAAGGGCCATTTTCACTCCTGCGATGTGAGTTTTGTATATATGGGCAAGTTCTGAGCCTGTCTAGTTGCAAGTGTCTCCTGTGCTCTTTACAAAGGGTCTTTCTTTTGTAAGTCGCTCTCATCCATTTTTAACTTTGCTTTGCTAAAATTTGCTAAATTAGCCTGGCTATTGATGACCGTCTGCATGGACGAAATGGTGTACAGTTAGCTGTTCTAGGAACAGGAGAAGGGTACAGCCTTTTGAGCTTCTGACCGGTCTAGACAAGACTTACCTCAGCTGGGCACAATTACTGCCTTACTGCAATTGCATCTGTAGGTTGGCACAAAATGAAGATGCTCCATACTGACAACAAAGTAGGGAAGAATGCCTGTGACAATAATCAACATACTTGGAGTTGTCGAGGCCCTTTTTATGCTGTATCTTACAGATACATCAGCCACACTGGTTTGGTAGACAGCAGCTCCCTGCATTTCAATATATAGTGGTACATATTTCACAGAGTCACACAGCATTAGGAATTGGAAGGGACCTTGAAAGATCATCTAGTCCAACCCCCTTGAAAAACAACCTGCCAAACCACTCTTATTATAACAGAAAATGATGAGATATCTTACTGTAAAAGCCCCTGACATTAACATGACTTTTATATCACTTTCTTCATTTCAGCAGAAGCAATGCCCTCACTTTGATTTTTCTTTCTAATATACAGATCTAGTAGTCACTATAGCCAAGTCCTAATGCCTGCAATCCACCCTTCATCCCGTTGAGTTGCCATCTAATTCTTTAACACCTAAAGCAGTAATCCCTGTTTCTTATTTTAACCTTTCTAGCCTGTCAAAAGTTCTGCTTTTGTGCATGCCTGGAGGCACTTCAGGCTGGACAGCAGCAAGAGCTCCAAGCCTGGCTCCATCCTCCTAACACCCACCCTTCTAAATAATTATAGACATTAATGAGGCCACCCCTCAGATATACAATATCTTCTAGGAATCCAATAACCACTAGATATTTATGTAAAAACTGAGCATCTTCTCTAGCTATCTTTCAAATGAAAGGTGATTTCAATGGTTTGGGGATTGTTTTTTTTTTAAATAGTTTGGTAGGCTACGATAAAAATAGTCCTTGAGACATGAAGCCCTTTTATCATTGCTAAGAACAACATCTAATCCCAGCACACAAGCTATTCCCACTGTTCTGCTTATTTTTGACAGTTCATGGATCCACACGCTGGGTTTGGTGGCTTCCCCTTGCTCTCCAGGAGCCCAATACAGATCCCAGCAAGAAGTCCAGACCTGTGTGCAAATGTGTGACTGAAACTACAAATAAAATCTGAGGGTTGTATGTTGGGAGAGGAGATGAATAAAAATGAGCTACCAGTAAAGAAAGATGAAATAATTTCATTTACATGTAGCAAGCATAGAGGTGTAAAACTACAAATCAAATTGGGCTGGAAGGTTTTAATGTGTTTCTTTGTTCCTGTCAGATACAGGTTGCTGACATCTCAGTCTTGCATTTGTTCAGCAAGCAGTGTCTGCGCAGATTGTGTAGCAGTCTTTCAGCCACTCAACTTTCACTGAAGTCACAAGAAGTCCTACTACCTTTGGAGAAACCAAACGTACAGAAAAATGAGTAGTGGCCATAAAATCATAGAATGGCTTATGTTGGGAGGGACCTCAGAGATCATTCCGTTCCAGAGCCCCATCCAACCTGTCCTTGAACACTTCCAGGGATGGAGCAGCCACAACCTTCCTGGGCAACTTGTTCCAATGTCTCAGCATCCCCACAGAGAGGAATGTCTTCACAAGATCTAATCCAAAACCACCTCCCTTGTCCTATCACTAGAGTTTCTCACACAAAGTCCCTCTCCAGCTTTTCTGCAGCCCCTTCAGGCACTGAAAGACTGCTATAAAGCCTCCCCAGAGCCTTCTCTGTTCCAAGCTGAGCAGCCCCTATTCACTCAGCCTGTCCCCATAGCAGAGGTGCTCCAGCCCTGTGATCATCCCTGTGGCCTCCTCTGGACTCACTCTAACAGTTCCATCACGTGGGGTTGGTATGTCTTGCTTCAAATCCATTTACATTCAGTGGCAATTTTAAGTAGAGATGACCTTCCTTCTGTCTTCTGTTGTCTGCTGCAAAACTCTTTCACTCTTTGGAAGAATTACTCCTTTTCCTGGCAGAAAAATAAGACCTACAGTGGCATGAGAAAAGGACAGGGTTTTATTCAAGAAGAGAGGGGAAAAAACCCGCAGAAATATGTACCAGGACAGCTGTCTGGCTCCCTCTGTTCTATCAATATATTTTTGAGGATGGTGTTCTGAACACACATATGGAAAGACGAGCACTGACAGCACAATGGCAGCAAAGAAGTGAGCACAAGTAGGATGTATCTTGCCATCTATGAATACTTCTTCTCAAATAGAAGCAGCGCTGTGCATTTCTGCAGAAGATTGTCTATTTCAGATACGTTTCAGCAAGAGTGAACAAGGAGCTCCTTTTCATACTATCAGTGATACGTTTTTTACTACAAATTACCTGAACAAGAGAGAAAGGGTGGGCTGGAGCATTAAATGCACACATACACATATACCCACACATCAGCCACCAGAAGTAATCACTTACTAGTTCTTAGATACCAGCATTGTGTGCTACACCAGCCTAGAGATCCTAATGCTGGTTAGGATTTCTATACAGTTACCCAGACAGGAAATTAAAGATTCTATCTGAAAAGTAATTTCAAATATGAACATCGTGTGGCTGAAATGAAATATCCATTAAAGATATTGGGCAGGTTTTGTTCTGATTTATAGCAGTGGTGCTGTCCTGCCTGCAGTGACACTACACGGCTATAATGAGAGAATTATGACCCAGAGAAACAGTGCTTTCACTTTGGAAGTAAAATACAACAGAAGGTGAGACCCACAGCTTTCGGATCCCAGCCTCCAGGAAAAGTCCATGCCTAAAATCCCCAGGGAGCCCACTGTGCGACCAGGATCTGCAATCAAACGATTCCTAACAGGGAGCTGATCGGATGACACAGGATAAGGAAGGCCATATGTAAGATAAACAAGAGACTGGGATATAGACCTGAAATTACGCCCCTTCCTGAAGCACTGGCACTTTCTTTTATTCTACAGTTATAAAATCTAGGAGAAACTTGAATTCATAACATTGACTTATTGACCTTGGGTTTATTCGCACACTTTCCCCTCACGATCGCGGCAGTCTCGAAGAGGCGGGCAATGCTTTGACACTGTGCAAGCAGAACAAAAGCCTCTAGAATCCAGTGCAAGTGAAAGCCATTCTGTGGGCACGGACACCAGATGAATTAAAAACAGAAGGGACTCTTAAAGGAAAGCAATAAATTAATTTTGCTGAAAACGAAAGGCAAGAGAGTGAAATCAAAATGCTTCATGACTGGGTGGTGGAAGGTGAGGTGCTGGCTGGAAACCGAGGTTTGCACCTGTAGCCCATACGTAACGGGTACATGCATACCTGAGCACAGACAGAGCTCAAAAATCTAAAACAAGGGAACACTGACACAGTGTTAGACTCGTATGTACACACAGGTTCCTTTTTGACAACACCCTTTGGCTGTAGGCTCTAGATGTCTGTGTCACACCTTCTCTGTTTCCCAAACTGGACAGTCTATCCTGGGTGGTTTTCACTTCAAGGGTACATCCACAGCAACACAACAACATCCACAGCAAAAGGACTTTTTGCCTCTATGATTTGCTTTAGCTTTTCAAGTGTCTTTTCCATATGAGATGGACAGACTGGTAGACAAACACCAGCCAGGCGTAGGCTCGCTATAGAATAAACTCAAATTTTAAGTCTCTAAAGGTTTTTGCGGCAACATTTCCCTTTAGACAGCAAGAAAAGATGTCCTGTAATTGCTTTTGATGAATAGTCAGAAGACAGATTGTCTCGTAAGTTCAAAGTCCAACAATCTAAGAGTCCCTGACTAGCTCTGTTCCCAGAATGAGTCTTCCACCTAGCTAGCTGCTCACGTTAAGGCTCCTCATGAGAAAATCACATTTTATGCATTAATAGCCTGCATTTAGTCAGATAATACTCTCCTACACGACAGCAATATTTGGGATCCAGTTTACACTAGAAAGGATTTAGGATCAAACTGAAAGGGTGCAGTTCTGGGCCTCTCACTCACTTCAAGAAAGAGATTGAGGGGCTGGAGCAGGTCCAGAGAAGTAACGAAGCTGGAGAAGGGACTTGAGGGAAAGTCTGGTGAGGAAAGGCTGAAGGAGCTGGAGGTGTTTAGCCTGGAGAAGAGGAGATTCAGAAGGAGCCTTATTACTCTCTAAAATTCCTTGAAGGCAGGCTGTAGTCAGGTGGGGGTCCGGATCTTCTCCCAGGCAAATAGTGATAGGACAAGAGGGTAGAGTCTGAAGCTGCACCAGGGGAGGGTTAGGTTGGGTGTTAGGAAGCCCTTCCTCATGGAAAAGGGGATCAGACACTGGAATGCACTGCCCAGGGAGATGGTGGAGTCTCCATCCCTGGAGGTGTTTAAGGACAGACTGAATGTGGCACTTGGTGCCCTGGTCTAGGTTTTGGTGATGATAGGTCATGGGCTGGGCTCGATGATCTTAGAGGTCTTTCCCAGCCTCAATAATTCTGTGGTTCTGTGATCCCATATGAATCTACATTGACAGTAAACAACCTGAAATGATAACATAAAACTGTATTATTCATCTTTGGGTGGAAGACATTGTAGTTTCTAGCCAATATTTTTGCTATTCACTACTGGTTAGTTAAGAGTACATCAAACACTGATAGCTTGCATTGTATTTAAATTATTTGGATTACAGCAAATTGTTTCACACCTTTTCTCCAATGTATGTACATTAAAAAGAGAGCACTCGCTATTGAATTAACTTCTGCCTCAGTAGATGCATATTAATGACTAATCTTCCACTGCATTTAACTGACCTCAACAGCAGCTGTGAGTCACAGAATCATAGAATCACAGAACATTAGGGATTGGAAGGGACCTTGAAAGATTATCTAGTCCAATCCCCCTGCCACAGCAGGGTCACCTAGATCAAGTCACACAGGAACATGGCCAGGTGGGTTTTAAATGTCTACAGAGAAGAAGAATCCACAATCCTGCTGGGCAGCCCGTTCCAGTGCTCTGTCATCCCCAATGTGTAGAGGTTCCTTCTCACATTTATGTGGAACCTTCTATGCAGCCAAACTGAGGCAGTGTGGTCTGGATGATAGGGTAGTGAAGTGGACCGTGAAATGGCTGCAGGATAGAAGCCAGAGAGTAGTGGTCAGTGGCACAGAGTCTAGTTAGAGTCTCATATCTAGTGGAGTCCCCCAACAGTTGGTACTGGGACCAGCACTATTCAAGCTATTCATTAATGACTTGGATGAGGGATTAGGGTGCAAATTTGCTAATGACACAGAGCTGGGAGGTGTTGCAGACACCCCAGCAGGCTGTGCTGCCATTCAGCGAGACCTGGACAGGCTGGAGAGCTGGGCAGGGAGAAAGTTAATGAAGCATAATAAGGGTAAGTGTAGAGTCTTGCATCTGGGCAAGGGGACTAGGTCTAGGTTGGGGACTGGCCTGTTGGAGAGCACTGTAGAAGAAAGGGTGATTCCTGGTGCTGTAGGACACAAATGAGGGCAAACTAGGTTTCTGCAGCATTTTCATAGGACAATTTGAGAGCAGACACATTATTTTACGGAAGAAAAAATGCACAAACACAAAGTAGTACCTGGTTTAAACATGTCTCAAAGTTTCTTCATCAAAATCTCTTCAAATCTCTGAGTTTGCTTCTCTTACAGTACGCATTTATCCCCAGAGTACAATATAAATCCATAGATACTTCTCTTTTAGTTTAGTGTTTTAAGTACATTTCTTTTAGAATTAGTGTTTGATTTGACGTTTGAAGCCACCTGCAATGCACAGAAGTGCAATGCATGAAATAAAGGTGCTAGCCATTCTAAATAAACACGTGCTTTCCCTGCATGCACGGTTTTCTCTCTCCAGAATAGCCCTTTTTCATGCTCTTTTTCTTACCGCTATAAATAATACGGTTACACTACGCCACAAGTTTCAAACTTATTAATTGCTAATAAAATAATGAATCCATTCCATATTAAACAAAGTTAACAGTGACTATCAATTGAGGCCTGACATTTCAAATACATTTTTGGCCATAAAACACGTTTGCAATTCTTAGAGTGGTTTAGAGCAATGTGAAACCCTTTAAGAGCGTAACAGGAATATTTTAAGCAGCTTAGCTTTGATTTAAATATATTTGCTCAGGATATGCTGGCAGCATCCCAAAATGCAGTGTAATACCCTTAAAGCTGACAACCCAAACTCAATTTAAAAGAGCAGATAATATGGACTAGCAGCATTAAAGCAAATAATGTCAATTAACTGGGTTGGGGTTATTCTTAATTTGTTTTCTCTAGCTTGAAATTAGAAAGGATGGATAGGGCTGTAGGATTAATGAAGAAAGAAATTAATGGAAATGGAATATAAAACAAGAATGGAGAAGAGAGAAGTCCAGAAGCTATTACTCATTATTCAGCTCTTACTGGTTGAAGTTATATAGCAATACTCATTAATTTAAAGTGGCCACAATGCAGGAGAGAAACTCCACCACTGGAATTGTGTATGTATTCACCAGCATGTTATAAGAGAAGCAAAATGCTAATTTGAAAGCATTTACTTAATCTGAAAATGAAATAATGGAAAGTTATATTGGTTTATGGAAAACAAAGTTTGTATTGTAACACAGCTGCCAGTCGTGACCTTCCACACTTACACACAGAATAGTTCAATGGATTGAGCTCTACAGGCCTATTGAGACACTGGCACTTTAGTGTTCCGTGATCAAAATAGAAAGAAAAAGGCCAAAACTACTCACAGGCTAGTAGCTTATCTTGCAAATTAAAACACTTACACTACTGAGTTACTGTTTGAAGATCCAGCCAGCAGGGGGTTGTTATAGGTAGGACTTGCTTGACCCGTCTAATCACCTTCTATGACCAGGTGACCCACCTAGTGAATGAGAAGGTTGTGGATGCTGTTTACCTACACTTTAGTGAAGCATTCAATAGTCTCCCATAGCACTCTCCTAAAGAAGACGGCCGCTCATGGCTTAGACAGGTGGACTCTTCACTGGATAAAACACTAGCTGCATGACCAAGCCCAAAGAGTTGTGTTGAATGGAGTTAAATCGAGTTGGTGGCCAGTCACAATCGGTCTTCCCAGGGCTCAGTATTTGGCCCAGTATTGCTTAACATTTTAATCAATGATCTGGATGAGGGGTTTGAGGGCACCCGCAGCACATCTGCAGGTAACACCAAGTTGGGCAAGGTGTGTCGATCTGCTCTGCAGAGGGATATGGACAAGCTGGATTGATTGTATGGGGTTTAAGACAATCATGTGCTGGGTCCCCACACTTTGGTTGCAGCCTCATGCTATATGCTTGGAGAAGAATGGCTGGAGAGCTGCTTGGAGGAAAAGGATCTGGGGGTCCTGATTGACAGCAGCTGAACATGAGCTACCAGTGTGCCCAGGTGGCCAAGAAGGCAAACAGCATTCTGGTCTTCATCAGAAATAGTGTGGCCAGCTGGACTAGAGAGAAGACCGTGTATTTGGCATGGGAGAGGCTTCATCTCGACGAGTGGGGTCAGTTTTGGGCACCTCAATACAAGAAGGACATTGAGGGGCTGGAGTAGGTCCAAATAAGAGCAATGAGGCTGGTGAAGGGCCTGGAGGACAGGTCTGATGGGGAGTGGCTGAGGGAACTTGGGCTGGTTAATTTGGAGAAAAGGAGGTTGAGGGGAAACCTTATTGCTCCTTACAGATGTCTGAAAGGAGGGTGGGGGTCATCTATTCTCCCAAGTCACTACAATAGGACAAGAGCAAATGGAATCAAGTTGCACTAGGGGAGGGCTAGGCTGGACATCAGAAAAATTTCTCCACAGACAGAATGATCAAGGATTGGAACAGACTGCTCAGGAAACTGGTGTAGCAGCTGTCCCTGATGAGCTTCATAAAACATTTAAATCTGGTAGTTGAAAACATGGTCTAGTGGACATGGTGGCGTTGGGTCAATAGTTGGACTTGATCTTGGCAGTGTCTTCCCACCTTAACGATTCTATGATATTTTGCTGCCTAAATTTAAGCCAGCTCAAGAGCAGAGAAAGCAAGGTCTTCTTATATGATGCTCTCTCCACCTACACTGGAAATTTTAGAAAGCAGCACTGAAAAATGTGCTACTAAGTTCCCAGCACTCACTGACCTTATGTTTTAAAAGTTGGGGTTTTAAAAAAACATCTATTTTGTTTCCACAGAATTACCTCTACCAGCAGAGCATGCTGCATTTTCCAGACATTATAGATCAGGTTTTAGAAGACATTCGTTCCAAATAACATTTTAGCATATGTATAACCATATGCTTTGATTCTTCTAGATCCATCTGCCTTGATTTGATGTATATGCTTCAAAATAGCATTTATTTTATGAAACAGATACACTAAGTAAAACAGAGTCCACAATATTTGCTTTGAACAACAAAGATGTTTTGAGAAGCAATTTTATTAGTTGAATAGACTCAGAAACTTGGCATGAAAGTCACCATCTTTCCTGGAATTGGAAATTGCATTAAGCTTCTAATCCATAACTGTTAAGATGTAAAGCAAAACTTTTTAATAACATTGTTGTGACTATTCAACTGTGATATCACTAAACACATTGATCACAGTCTTGACATCACTGAATGTCCTGATGCTAAGTAGGCAGGTGCCTTGCAGAACTACCTTCTTCCACACGTCATCTAGCCACGTAGGGTACACTTAAGACAAGCCTGTAACCATGCAGGATCATCCTAGATGCACAAGAGCCTTGAACTTGGGTAAGAATCAAATATATACTGTACAGACTCTGTTTGTCTTAAGCAACATGGTCCCATTGTGTTAGAAACCTGTAACTGATCTAGAAGCAGCATCTACTCTGCACACACACTTCCACATGAGGTTTCAGTATAAATATGACTGCAGGACTACATTGTGGAAACATACCAATGGTCTTTTGTATTAAAGGTTCGGGGTAAGCAATAAGCAATTCAAAATTACATCCCAAACATATTTTCCTTAGTAAACTGGATAAACCATTTTGAATTGCTTACTATAGGTTAGACTACCTGTTTTCAAAGTCCTGTGAAATAATCTAGCCATTACTAAGCCCAGAGGAGCAGGTAAATGAGCAGATCCTGACCCACTAGCAGCAAGTAGAAGTTTGAATTACATCATATTTAACAAATGCAAAATCTTCATCATTAATTTTTCTGCTGCAAAGTCCCATCTACCTGCTTAGGAATCAATGCAAAGTGTTGACACGTCCCATGGATTCCTTTCAATAACAAGTGTTCAACATCCTTAAAAAATCAGGTCACATTATAAAATCTTTCCTGCTACTTCGTCGGATGCAAAACTTTCTTCATTAGAAAGAAGATTAACTGCCCTATATGGTGACCTTTAGTGAGCCCTGATTTAAGTATGGAAAATCAAGTCCTTAAAATGCAATCTAAAATGGCAACTTACTTCTTAAAGTTTTCATTGGGAGAATTTTGACTTTCAGGATGTCAAATTTAAATAACAGTTTGACAGGTTTTAGAAGACAAAAGTCTAATGAAGTGATAACATATGTCAGTGAAAAACACACAGCTACCCAGTTGCTCTGAAATATAAATGCATTGAGTTACTTAGCAAAACATTCCGTGACCTTTCGCTGCATTAGAGATCATTAATTGGAAGGAGGAAGGAAAGGGGGGAAAAAAATGTGTGGGGAATAGTGTCAAGAGAGTTGGGGTTTTTTCTGGCAATCATAAAAGTACTTGAATCTAGAAGCAGAATTCCAGTTTATCTATAGTTGAATTTTTCTTACCAACCATGTTCCTAGTAAGTACAAAGGATCCTATTAAAATTATTCCATTAAAAATAGAAGTTATCCTGACCCAAACTCATTTTTATCTATTTATAGACATTTTAAATTGTAAAAAAACCCCCACTGTTAATAAGAAATTATTAGACCATGTCATACTGCTTTTCCATCTGGTCTATGGCAAGATGAAGGATTTGGTATGTTCACCATATCTAGTACTGGTTGACAGCCGGCTGAACAGGAGCTAACAGTGTGCCCAGGTGACACAAAAGGCCAGTGGCATCTTGGTTTGTATCAGGAATAGTGCAACCAGCAGGACTAATTCTCCCCCTGTACTGGGCACTGGTGAGACCTCCCCTCAAGTACTGGGGGCAGTTCTGGCCCTCTCACTCGCTTCGAGAAAGAGATTGAGAGGCTGGAATGGGTCCAGAGAAGTAACAAGACTGGGGAAGGAACTGGAGAGAAAGTCTGATGAGAAGAGGCTGAGGGACCTGGGGTTGTTTAGCATGGAGGAGAGTCAGAGGGAACCTTATCACTCCCTGAAGGCAGGTTGTAGTCAGGTCAGGGTCAGACTCTTTTCCCAGGCAACCAGTAATAGGACAAGAGGCCAGAGCCTGAAGCTGCACCAGGGGAGGGTTAGGTTGGACGTTAGGAAGCCCTTCCTCATGGAAAGGGTGATCAGACCCTGGACTGGACTGCCCAGGGCAGCCCCATCCTTGGAGGTGTTTAAGGACAGAGTGGATGTCGCCCTTAGTATCCTGGTCTGGCTGATGTGTTGATGTTAGGTCATGGGCAGGACTTGATGGTCTTGGAGGTCTTTTCTAGTCACGATAATTCTGTGAGTCTATGATCTGACAGATTTGTAGAAAATTCTTCAGTCAGCAATTTCTGCACTTTAGGCTGCGCATCTGTCACGTTTCAAATTTTGAACAAGTTTAGCACCAAATTACATATTTTTCATGTTGCTGCATCTTGGTAACCTACAAAATTTATGTCTCATAATTTTAAATGGATCTGGTATAAAAATCAGTCTGTAGGATTCCCTGACGTGCTAAAGACCTTTGGCCCTCACACATGGTGTTTTTATATATGAACCCTGGAACAACCATCCTTCAGTAGCTTCCTATACATCAAAAGAATGCCTAGTTCTACCTGGCTGTCCCTTTTACAGCATCCTGGAATCACAGCAGCACTATCTCCAAATGGAGTTCTTTATGTTAATAGTTTACTATTCGTATTTGAAAGATGACTTACCATTATTTGCCATCAACCCTTTAAATACCTTTCCAATATTTCCTTAGAGTCTAAGAAAAACACGCAAAGATAGTTCTGAAAACTTAACATTATCTTTAAAATGAGAATTAATGTTTAGATTTTTCTCAGAGACAGTAATTTATGGTTTCCTGATAATAGCAAATTACTATTCCTGTTCTGAAGTGGAAGAATTCGAAATAATTTGTGCAGATGCTGAAGAAAAATTTACTGTAACCAGATTGCAAAACAAAAGCAGCAATATTTGGTTTTATCAAGAAACCAAAATGACAGAGTTTTCAGAAAGCTGAATCAAAACCAAGCTCATAGAATTTCACTTAATAAATATTATTTTACTATGAACCTAATAAATAATATTTAAAATATTACAATATTTAAAATAAATATTATTTACCATGAAAAAAACAATCTACCCAAACACACCAAACAGCAACAAGCCTTAAGACCAAACAAAAAATCCTCGAACCACACACTGAGCATGGGCAGGTTTGAAAGACAGAAGTTTCAGTATTTCAAAACCCCAATTAAACAAAACTGTCATTAAACAAAAACACACAGTTATCACTTAGACTTTATTTCATAAAAATGAATTGTACACACAAGCAAAAAAATAATATGGGGTTTTTTTGGTCCTTTTCATACAAAAGTTTAGGCTGGAAGGGACCTCAGAGATCATCTAGTTCCAGTCCCCTGCCATGAACAGGGATATCTCTCACTAGACCAAGAAGTTGTCCTCTATAACAATTACAAATCACAAATTAAGGAGTATTCAGTGACACTTTATTCTTTGCTTAATACATTTAAAATGTGACATAGAAAATGGGCAATATCTTAGTTTTCAAGATTTATTAAGCATCACTTTTCTTGATCTGATTCCACATCACCAAAACCAATAGGGTCTGAAACTTTGCTTTCAGTTTAACTTTTTTGGGGGGTGGGGGGCGGATAGTGGTTTGTTAATATTGTAGCTCTTCAGAATGCTGAATCTCCCGCTAGATTAGATTTGTTAATTAGAAATGATACATATGGCATCCTATGAGGGAAAGTACCAGCCACCTGCCTTCCCGTCATTAGGATTTGAAGGAAAATTTGTTCTTGGTAGTCACTCAGTGGTGAACTCGACTCCTAGAATTTGGAAGAGGAAGCACCAAACTAGACACATGAAAGAGTGTTGACCAGATCGAAAGGAATGTGTGTCCTGTGCACACTGTATATGGACACCCACTTATGTGGGGAGGAGGCCAAGTGGCACACAGCAAGATGGACTAGACAGTACATACCTGCTGTTCCCATAAACTAAAACAGTACTTCCTTTTTCATTTTCTACGTGGTTTCCTTCTCATTTCTCATTTCATATGGAATCTTACCAATCACAGATACTGTAAAATGCAATTACAATGCAAGATACCCAGTTTTGAAACCAACCTTTCCAGCTCTACGTCTGTAAAGAGTGACATAAAGTCCAAAAGCAGCACGTAAGTTATTGGCATTCTTTTTAAAAAAAATCCACCCCAAAACCAACACCAAACAAAATAAAAGGAACCAAATCCACAGCCACTTTTCCACTGTCCTACAAACATCCTGTTCCTAATTGTAGATTCCAGAGAGCCGCCAGCCGTCATTCAGGTGTGATACTCACTTCAATCTGAGATCCTGCTCAAATAAAACAACATTTTAAAAAACTACAATTTATCTTCCGTGTATTTGTCTGGTATTGGCCAACATTTATCTGTTCTTTGCAGCAGTCTCCAGCCAAACAAGCTGGAAGATTAATTTTGGGAACAGCTAGATCAGATTCTTGAGCAGGGTTTCTTGAGGCTTATTTGTAATGAATCATTCCATAGTTGTGTCGTTGGCCTGATGGATGGCCACACTTGCAGTTCTTTTAGTCTGGATGAAATATTTATTGACAACTGGCACATGAATAATCTTGGCATAGGAACGGAAACCCTAACACGCCTCAAGAACAGCGGCACTGTGTCCTTACTAAGACATCGACATCTTCGTTACTTCTTCCATAGAAACACGGAAAGATTAAATTGTGTTGTTTTGTACTGTGAACTACAGAGCCAGTTGTTCTTCTTGGCTTTGGACTCATAACAGCCACCTGAAAGCTGCAGGATTGCTTCAAAGATGAAGCTTTCTCCCCTGGAGGGAAAGCAATCTATTGATCTAACAATGGCCAACAGTTCTTTCCTTGTGGCACACTAATGCTCAAGTATTAGTCCTACTTCTGAAATAACTTTGTGTTCTGAAACTCTTGCCTGTGATGTAAACCAACCTGAATAGGTTTCTTTAATATCTGAAATCCTGTTGAAAGGCAACTAATTAGGAAATCATTAGGAAAACATTTTTTGCAGACAAAGCAGCCAGAGGTTGGAACAGGCTGCCCAGGGAGGGGGTTGAGTCACCACCCCTGGAGGTCTTTAAAGGTCAGTTAGATGAGGTGTTGGGGGATTTGTTTTAGAGGTTAACTCGGTAGAGTAGGGTTAATGGTTGGACTTGCTGATCCCAAGAGTCTTCTCCAACCTGAATTATTCTATGGTTCTGTGATTTCCAAGTAATATTAAAAACTTTTATTAAGAGAAGTAGCGATAAAACAAGAGCTAAAGATACTTTCTAAGTGAAAGCCCTTTAATCCTCCACACTTCCAGCTCACTGTCACTGCAAATGTGAAATATTATACTCAGGATAGAGTGTTTCAGAGCTTGTAAGTCATCTGAAGATCTCAGCATACTCATGTTCTTTGCCAGCCCTGGTAGAAAATCCTTTTGTATAACATGCCACTACTCCTCACGAACTGCCAAATAACTAATTAACACCTAGACTAACCTCTTTCCATTTTTCTTTTCTATTCTCTTAGCATAAACAGCTCAACTGACTTTAGGGCAACACCGAAGCAAATAGTCTCGGGTTCCCAATGTGTTTATTTTCTGCCAAAGCAGACAAATTGAGCTTCCATGGATTACATCAGCTTTAGAGATAAATGAAATCTAAAACATGAGCTAATATTTAGACACTTCTTTCAGCTTCTTGGTTTTGCAAATTACGGTTCAACAGTTCTGCACATGGAAGTCAAATCCCCTCTGGACTTCCACCTACTAACCACAGTAGAAGTTGTCCACTGAGAAAGCTTTGCAGAAATTGGGACTAATTGGATATAGAAGTAACGAAGGTGTTCCCCTAATTGCTCAGCCAGGAACCATCCACTGATCACAGTTCCTTACAATGAAGACTCAGAAAATACACACAAAGACCTGTTGCAGTGCTGTAGTTTTAGGCTACCCAGCTAATGAGAAGTTAAACTGCAGCAGCAATTCACTGGAATTGCTCTACTTCAGCGTCGTTTATGGTCCCGCTAAGCACAGCCAGGACTATCAGCATAATCATCCCCTCTTGAAACACTAGTGAAACCAAGTGGCTGCAGGTTCACTCTCTAAATGAACATTTCCTGGATGCTAAGAATATTGCTTCATGGCAAATAGAGTTGATGTGTTAGGAAGTCCTGTTGCCACATTTTCAACAGTTGGTGGAAGGAGGCAGGTGTTGAAGGCATAAGACCCATCGTTTCATTCACAGAATATAACTTTTCCTCCTTTGGGTGACAAATTCTGAAGCATCCTCTTTCTTTCATGAATGTGCTTGACTTTCTGTGGGTTTTTTGTCGAATTTCATCACTTCTTTCTTTAAATGTTTTTGTTTTAACAACTGCTTTGAAAATATTCATGAGGATCACACCATGTGAGAACAGATTCTTCAACCTTTACAGCTCTTTGCTATCCCAAGATCACAGCACTTGTCAGGAAGCAGATGGATAGTCCTTCCATCAAAAGACCCCTGATTCACCCTCAGGCAACTCTCCTGGTTAAAGACAACTGCAGGAAAGTAGATGCACTCACACTTTCCTTTCTGCATTTCTATCACCATAACAGGAGACTGTATGCACGTCCATCCAGTCAGGGCTGTACGGTAAGACTATTGCTACCTAGTTCCTTGGTTGAAGTGACAAAGACACTGTGTCACTCTGAAATGACTGCCAAAAAGAAATAATAAAGAGACTTAACATCAGAAGTCCAATAATCTACTGCTAATAAGAATTAATGAAAATACTGCTGGTTACTTCTGTAAATGTATAACCAGAGCAGGGCTGGTGACAAGGAGCTCTTCGTTTTCTGTCCTTATAATCATCAGACAAGTTCTGATGAGTAAGAAAACAGTATATAGTACAATCCCAAAGAAAAAGAATTGCTTTGGATGGTCTGTTGTGATGGGCAAAAAAGGCTTCCAGAAAGGACATTGTAACTTCCTTACAACCTAGAAGACAACACTCAGGAAATCAACGTGGGCACAGGAACTCTGTTCTCAAGACAGCTAGACACAAGAGTTTTATCCAGCTCAAACATCTTCCCATGAATGAAAACAGTGGAAAATGCTCTGAAGACCAGCCACACTGTTGCAGGCGGATTGGACTAGATGATCTTTTGGGGTCCCTTCCAATCCGTTATGATTCTATGATTCTATGATATAAGACTATGGTAACACCTTAAGCTCCAGATGTGACGTTTAATGGACATTTATGATCATAGAATGATACAAATACAAAACTACATGTGAAATATTTGATGTCTAGACACAAAAGGTCACAGAAGTCTGTAACAGAAGATGTGACTAGCTAATGCTGATTTCACAGAATCACAGAACATTAGGGATTGGAAGGGACCTCGAAAGATCATCTAGTCTAATCCCCCTGCCACAGCAGGATCTCCTAGATTACATCACATAGGAAAATGTCCAGGTGGGATTTAAAAGTCTCTGGAGAAGGAGATGCCACAACCATCCTGGGCAACTTGTTACAGTACTTTGTCACTCTCATCATGAAGAAGGTCCCTCTCATATTTATGTGGAATCTTCTGTGTTCCAGCTCACAGCCATTGCCCCTTGTCCTATCGTTGGATGACAATGGCTCCATCCACCTGACACCTGCTCTTTCCATATTTATAAACATTCATGGGGGTCACATCTCAGTCTCCTTTCTTCCAAGCTTAAGAGAACCAGCTCCCTCAGCCTTTCCTCATCAGGGAGATGTTCCTCTCCCTTCATCATCTTTGTGGCTCTGCACTGGATTGTCTCCAGCAGTTCCTTGTCCTTCTGGAACTGAGTGGCCCAGAACTGGACATAATACTCCAGATGTGGTCTCAGCAGGGCAGAGTAGAGGGAGCGGAGAACCTCTCTACTAACCACATCCACTCCAGGACACCACTGGCCTTTTTGATTTGATCTTTAAATGTGCATTTTCGTTGTTTAGGCAGTTTTGAAAGACATCAGGAAACCTGATTTAATGCATTTATGGACACATTTTTCTTAACTGTGTCACAATCACACAGTAAGTTTCTGCAGGCGCGCTGAGTGTCGTGAATGATAGAGTCTCCTGAGATCTGAAGAGATAAGCCTTAATAACTGTCATATATTGTAGTTTTCCCTTCTCAAGGACACCCTAGCAAGTACATACAGCCATGCTGAAAGGAAGTTGCATGTGTCCTTCACAAATTTCCATTTTCTTCCCTCAGCTGCTCACACGCGAAGCTTGCCGCTTCCCCTGACCTGACCGCTTGCGTGTTGCCTTCATGGCTACGAAAAGACCCAGTCTGGGCACTAACAGATCATTAACTACGGTTCTCTTCTTTCTGTAAACATCGTACTCTATATCCAATACACCGAAAGGGATTTAATTGAGCAAATTAAATATACATAAATAAATATTGCCTTTCATTTTGAGTATTATTAGAGCACGTTGAAAATATCTTTATGTTTGGTTGTGACTGAAGAGACAAAAATCTTACCATTTGCTCAGATTTTGCATGGCTTTTGTAAGTAAACAGTGCTTTTTTTAATCAGCCCCTCTCAATTTCCACATTCTGTAGCTGACCTCTAATTCATCCGCATTATGGTTTACCAAAAGAGAAACGAGCAGTGTAATCAAGGATGCGTGGAAGCACATCTCAGTAGTTCACTGTCTAAAGCAAAGCATTATCTCATGGCATGAAGCGATCTCAAAACCAACTCGTAGCCAAAAAAATATTTAAAACTACATTTTAAAAAAACAAATTAAAAATCACAGAGATCTGAACATTGTCTGACTCAAAAGAGAAGTTGTTAAAAATTAACAAAACGCTACTTAACAGGTCTTCTTTTAAAACTAAGAATTCAACACCTGCCATCCAACCAGCTATGACCATACTTTGATGCTTTTGAAATATCAAAAGCCTACTGCTATATGGACTACAGGAAAGCACATACGGGTGCCGTGTGTCACCTTAAAGACGACACTTTTCTAAGCAATAATATTTAAATATTTAAATATATTTAAAAATAAAATTTATATATATTTATATATTTAAATTTATATATATTTATATTTAAAATTTATATTTATATTTAAAATAAATATTTACATATATTTAAATATAGTTATGATATATACTGGAAAAGGCGACTTTCTGCTTCAATTTGAATTAAAAAGAAAAAAGCTCTTAGCAAGTCATTAAAATTGTAGACATTGACGAACAGTAAAAATCAAATACATGATAACGTTACAAATTAGATTCCCTAAGGATCACTCCTGACACTGGCCCAACACGAAGCAAGAATAACGAGTATCGGTGTAACACTGCACGCTGGTGATTTCTTAAAGGTTCTGTAGGATTTATTTTTTAAATTGGTATTACTGAAACATATAAAATGTGAACAAATGCAAAACAAAAAATCACTATGTGGAAGCATTAAAAAGAAAATTAATTATCCTGATTTAGAGTCCTCTGTATGATTTTAATCTCCCTAACGTACCTATTCAGCTATTTCTTTAATAAATAAGTATGATGGACTTTCTTTTAAAGACTTTCTGCCTTGTAGGATAAATGTTGCAGTAGGATAAATGATGCAAAACAACAATGGAGCTATTGCTTTAGAAAATACTCTCCTCGTACAGAATAAGCAACCTTGGTGTTCTTTACTATTTCTTACACACAACTCCACGCAGTACAATGTTTTCGATTTGGTTGCAGTGTTTGACTAGTGAAAGAAGTTCCATTACTACTACTGATCCACAGTAGCTTTGCATTGGAAAGGCTGCACATTAGTTAAAGAATATTCGTGTTCAATTTGTTTTCTAGTACACTGATAAATCCTCTTAATAAGTGAAATTACAAATCTAAGTATAAAGAAGTGTGTTGTGCTTTTAAAAGGCAACTTGGGAAAAAATGCAAGGGAAGACACATTCTAGAACGAGATCCTTAGCTACTGTGAAATAGCACGGGTTTCTTGACTGAGGGAGCACTATACCATTCACCATCACTATGGACTTAATCACACACCTTAGGAAAAATCCTCTATCAAAAACCCACCCAGGCAATTACTATGCTCTGCCAGCTTAAGTAAACACTATACTTAGGGTAAACAGGCAAAATCCCATGGACTACAGTAGAATGATTTAATTTTAGCATTAGAAAATCTAAACTATTACATTTTCTCACCTATGTTCTACAATTTACAGCTCAAATTCTTATTTCATTTTGTGCTATCAGAAGCCACAAACCAAACAAAAAGTTACAGACCAGTCAGGCCTAAAGTACACTACAAGGTATCATCTCAATCCGTGGCCCATAAGTTGAATAACTACATACGAGAAACTCGATGTAGCACACATAGATTTCATGTCATCTGTGATGTAAAGCTAAAACCACATTTAAACAACTTAGCACGTAAAGTATCATGGACCATCTTTCTCTGACAGTCTAAATACTGAATGATGGTCAAGCCCTCACTCTGAAAATATAGGTAGAAATAGAAGATTTAATTGCTGTCCAACTAAAATAACCACTTTATTCAAGGTTTTGTGATGTGAGATGTTGATGAAGGGCTTCAAGTACTTGCTTGCGTGCTAAAAAACAAAGGTGAAAGACAAGTGTAACCATTGTGAGTTATGAAGTTCAGATTTTTTTGTAGATGTTTTATGCTTGTAAGTGTAATTATTTTTACTATGGACGTTTTGGTTAGTCGTGGCCTAATTCAAAGAATCATAGAATCATTAGGGGTTGGAAGAGACCTCGAAAGATCATCTAGTCCAATCCCCCTGCCATAGCAGGATCACCTAGACCAAGTCACACAGAAACACAATCAGGCAGGTCTTAAACATCTCCACAACTCCCCTGGGCAGCCCGTTCCAGTGCTCTGTCACCCTCACCGTCAAGAAGTTCCTTCTCATATTTATGTGGAACCTCCTCTTGTTCCAGCTTACGTGCAACTTCTAAATAACAGCATGAACACAAGCTGACTGATACAGCTGATCTATGTTTAGCGACTGAACTGATTTAAATAGCTGGTCTGTAATTAGCTCCTGGAGCAGGACAATGCCTAAATGAATGGCCAATTCAGCCATAAAGTAATCCTTAATAAATTTAGCCAGATTATTGCCTTCTCAGTGTGTATGTGCACGTGAATGAGCATTTCATTAGAAGTGTTTTAAATTCAGTATCAGTTACCTTACGACAAAAACCACTTTAAAGCAATAGCTATTTTTATATTCAGAGAACTAGAACACTTGATTTGAAATATTTTACTGGAAACACGAAGAAGGCCAAATGTGAAGATGGCCTGCTCTTCCAAAGTCGATGGCTCTGCACCAAGCTTGATATACTTTTCCCAATAAAATTCCATAGGGCAATTAATTAGCTAAGTAAATGTGTTCACAAATTAGTTTTTACTTACAAGAGTCATTATGATTTTACCCATTGTAAAAAGTACCAAGCATTCATTGGTGAGTTTTTAGCAGCATGAGTGAGTAGTTTGTTTCAGTATTTCTGATATTTTATTATCAGGAGCAAGCTGTTGAGTCAGTATCTTTATCTTTCCCTTGTAAATGCCTACCTGAGAAACTGAGATCAGTATGTGTTAATAAATCTCAAAACACGGGGAGAAAACAAAAATCCATACTCAGCTCATTTTCACTTCATACTGCTGATGCCACTGATGTTAAAAGTTTACACCAATGATGGCTCTGAGAGCATGGGAATTGGGAACAGAGAATCCCCCCCTAAGAACAGCATGTTGTGGTGTCCATTGTGTGGTCAACAACAGCAGACAGACATGAAGTTAACATAAAACTTGGTGGTGGCTGATAGGATAGAGATAGATAAACCCTCTAGTTACCTTATCTAATCTTCATACTGAAAAACCCACACCTCCAGAAGGAAATGTATATGGAAATACAGCAAAGCCTTAGTATATTGAAAGAAGTCAGGACTTGTGCAGATGAATTTCTGTTGCATAAGCACAGGTAGGCAGTAGTTTACTCTTGAACAGGTTCATCTTTGTTAGTGTTTTATACAACAAGCTCAACATCTTTCTCGACAGGTGTGCTGGCTGTGTAGATGCCTGGCACTCAACTCTGCAGAGTTGAAAAAAGCCCAAAAAACCAAATATCTCAATTCAGTTTGTTGATTTGCATCTCTCACATTGGCTGAAGAATCTCTGCTAAGGACAACAATAGCAATGACTGATCTAGACTCACTTCTGCCCATGTGAGAGTCATCCAACCTAAGCCAACCTTGTCTAATCCTTCTGCCTCCTTCATTCTTCCAAGAGGAGGCCTAAGACTTGGTTTGAATTAGCTTAATTTCAGACAGCAGTGAGGCCTTTCAGATTCTTCACTTATTCATGCAGTCTCCCAGAATGTTAAAAAAGCAAAGACTTCCAAAGAAGGATGAAAATAGAATAATATTCAAACATTCATTTATCTTGCAGACAGATAAGCAGTTGTTTTCCATTTCAGCTATTAAAAAAATCAGGAAAAAGAAGGAGTGAAGGATGGGATCAAATATTTCAGTGTGCACAAGTTTAAAAAAGACATTGATCTTCCAGTATAATTTTGCCAACCTATAAAGCAACATTACTTTTTCCATTCATCCATTCACCTGTAAAATTACAGCACGGATCATTTAGTGCTTTAAGCTTTAGCAACACATATGGAAATCAGATCGAATGTTTATATAATTAGGAAAATTCAGCAACACCAAGTAAAATATTAAGCTAGAAGAAAAGAGAGAAAAGCCATCATACATTGAATTAAAAAACATGCCAAGTCTCTCGATCAACAGTTCCTGACAGCAGAGTAAGTAAACTCTCTCTAGACTACTTTTCTGAGAGCATTACTGATCCTAATACAAGAATCAGCAACTCTCAATCAGAGGGTTTTTTTATGATGAAATATTTACAGATTATTTTCAACACTCCTAGTTCAACTGGCTTTTATCCCAGGTATAAAAATACAGATACAATAACACAGACATCCAGCTAGCATAAATGAATCTATCTCCTTCAACACGAAGATGAAATTCTCTAAGACTCATAAATGAATCAAGTTTCTGATGTGTTGACACTGTTACCTAAGAACAAACATTGTTACCTAAGCAGTACGGTGCAGCAGTGCTTTCAACTACCCCTACAACGGTCACAACACCAGCAGCGAACCTGTTCATCTTTACTCCAGGCAGAAACATCTAGAAATGAAAAGACTTTGCAAATCTATTCTCTAAAAAAGTGTACTTCATGTGAAAGATGCATCAAGCAAAACTACAGAGCACATTCCTTGATGAGTCATAGCGCTTCAGTGGCATTTTGGAAAGAAGGAAGAAGAATGCTCAAGGAAGTCTGAGTCTAAACAGACCAGAATCACTTGCAAATGTGAATCCAAACACAACTTCACAGAAGAACTAAAAACAGCAAATTTGAGCCCTGCACCCACGTGTCATTTCTCGTTTGTGACCAATGAAAAAATCAACCAAAAAACCCCTCAATCAACTTTGTGGTTTTAATTATTCAAATTTCGTAATGAAATGAAGAATAGGAAGAGATTTTGAGCTTCTTGTTAGTGTTTTAAGTAGTATTACAATACTCTCTAGTTTATCAAGAGCTGGCTTAGCTGCAGTGATTGGAATAATGATCCTCACATGTTTGTTCTACAGCGTTTGTGTTACTGAAAGCTTTAGATATTTATATTGAAGGCACTATATAAAACTAAAACAACTATTACTGTATAATAAAGGAGCTAAAATACTCGAGATGGAGAGAAAGCAAAATTATAAGTGTTAATCATAGAATCATGGAATCATTAGGCATCAGAAGGGACCTCAAGAGATAATACGACAGTGGTCTTTGATTCTGCATATTCCAATGCAGATGTCACAACATAATGACCTTACATTATCAGATTGTTTAATCTCATCGTCCAACACACATTACAACATAACATTCTAAAAAGCTTATTCAGGAAACATTAATTTGCCTTGCAGATCAGAGAGTATGGAAATAAGGCTTTCTAGTTTCTCCTTTGCATTATTGACAGAACTTCTAGTAATATCTCCTCTGCAGAGACTAAAGAGGATGAAGGTTACAACTCAAACATACAAAGTAAATACATTAAGTGGGGAGCAAAGACTGCTTAGTTGCAATGACTACCAAATACTTGGTTTATTTTCTTTTTCCTAAATGGAGGAGATTTTTCTCTTGTATAAAATAAAATTTAAACAAACAAACTTAATATTTGAGTTCAGAAAAAAAAAAATCTCTTTTTCTCTGGTTTCTTATCACTGGAGACAGAAACTGTTCCATTCAGCAAGAGCATTTAAATGGCAGGTATTACTTGAACTTTGCATCACTTCAAAAGACAAGTAGCAGTCAGTAAGAAGCCAGTTACACTTCTCAGCATCGGGTCTACTGGGCAATTGTGTGAAAATCGTTTTACAAGGCTTTTGGTTTTCCAGCCAGTGGGTGAAAGGATCTGGGGATATTCCAGAAAGCCCACACGGATGAAAGCTTTCTTAACCTACATTAAATCTTGATAACGCAATAATGAGTCTTTTAAAAGGATAATTCTAATTCCCCTATCTAGTGCAATAAAGACTGTATACAGCTAATCTGCTTTGCCCTTTCAATTAAACTCATCCAGGACATTCTCTCTAGTCAGCACCCTGAATGAGTCATTAAAATTCTTGTTCTGTAAGAGTTGTGTGCAGCGCACCGTTGTTTCTAAATTCTATTAAATGCAAACGGTCTTTATCGCCCCATGACCACTGTGACTTCAATCAGCCAATTTAATTACCTTACAAAATTGTCAGCAGAAGCAGCAAAGAAAAACAGGAAGGGCTGTGACGTTATCAGATTGAAATCTTCCTTTGTGCCGTTTAATCTAGAGCAGTCAATAACAATCCTTCTCACCTCCTCGCTGCCTTCCCGAGGCTCTTAACCTTACTCTTCTTTCAAAGATTTCTGTTGTTTGTAAGGCTGATTTTTAACTCCTTTCCGAGAGGCTGTTAACACATACTGAAGGCTTCTTGTCCTTGGCTGTACAGTTTTCATTGGCTGTAAATGCTGGAATTACCAAGCCACGGACCTTTGAGAGCTGCTGCAGCAAGTGTTTATTTTGCAGAAATTCCTCGCGCTCTAAGGCAGACTGACTTCCCCACTAAACAGTGGATTCTCTCGTTTTTCTCTTAAATACAGACAAAAAGGTTACTGTCTGCCACTAAAAGTGTGTCAGTGTAACAGCCCAGGGAAAGAAGTTCACATCCAAAAGAAGTCTGGTGTAAAAAAAAACCTAAATTACTACCCAGCAGGTACTTTTCACTCAAACTCATCTCAACCCTTTTGCACAGAGCTACCTCTCACTGCTGGTCCATGACTTTGCAGGTTGTAAATGCTACTACTTTAGAACAGTCACCGGAATCTCAGAAATACAGCAGTGGATGTAACGAGCAGGCCTCTTCTTTGGTCTTTCCACTTTCATTCTCAGAAAGACAATTACATAGTCAATAAACGTTAACCTGCTTGGTACAAAGGAGTTTAGCTAAGTACTGTTAGATGAAAACCAAACTAAATCTTCACCGATGAAGACACCAGTAAATAGTAATTGCCCTTTCCGGGTTACTGCAATGCCAGAAAGTACCTCATCATGCACAAACAGCTTTGTACGGTTGTTTTGGGGGCTTTTTCTTTTGTTTTTTGGGGTTAGTGGGGGTTTTTTGAGACAAAGTGCTAGCTTTCCTAGTTCAGTTGTTTTCTTAAGGAAAAGCAGTCAGCAGTGGGAAATATTTAAGGTAAGAGTTCAAAACTTTCCCTTCATTCCTTGAAAAGCGTTTCCATCTCTCTCTTGGCTTTCTTTTGCTTTTAATCTCAAAGAAGATATCTCTCTACCCCCTTCCCTTTTAGTTCATTGTAACCTAGAACATCTAGCTCCTTTCCCCTCAGACAGCTCCAAAGCAAAAAAAAAGTTGAGACTACAAACAGGGATCATTTCATTTTGAACTCACAGAAGAAACCAGGGTATCTCACCAAGGAGGGAAACACTTAGCAGGATAATGCAGTGGAGGTCATTAGTCTTCGACCACACTCCCATAAATAATGAATTGCCTTGAGAAGGATGAAAAAAACATAACGGCCCAACCACTTTCACCTTCCAGTTACTGGCATCTCTTCACACCTTTGCTGTATAAAAGATCAATTGCTTGCAGCAGCAGACAAGGCCCAGAATGGGCAATAATGGAGGACATTTTCAGATGCTCTAAATCTCAGCCTTCATTCATACCACACGTGTGAACTGACAACAAATAGTCTCAAACAGCCTGGGCTCTTACTGCCTTGGGCAAGGGAAGGTTTCTGAAAACGCAGGTGAGCTGTTACTGGTCGTGAACAGCTCTTAATGGCTTGTAATTCAGGGCAAAGTGCTGAGATGCCTCCAGGGAGGTAAAGGTAGAAGCGAGGGGCACTATATGAAGACTATATGGAGATGGCTTGGCTGGACCGTTGTACCCAGTGCTTCTGGGGAGCCTATGCCCTGGGTCTGCTTTTACACAGGAACAGTGACTCAGAAAGCTACGAATCGTGATCCCCCATAACGGAACGGGTCTGCAGGTGGTTGTTCTTTGCACGGTGCCAAGTGATAAGGAGAAGGTTTCCATCACACTTAGTACGGAGGAGAGACAAATAAGAGGCTGCTGCTCTTTTCCCTCGTCAAGCCCGGACCTGCCCTTGCAGCCACAGCAGTGGCGTCAAGACTGTCTCTCCGCGAAGCCCCTTTGCAACGCTGGCACAACCCCCTCCCTCTGCTTTTCTTGGGCTCGCCGGTGGCAAGCGATTCTCAGAGGGCAAGGGAGAGAGTTTGACTGCATGCCCCGTGAGGCCAGGTGTCCATCAGGAAGGGAGCCTGGTGTGATGTCCAAATTCTACGCTGCCCAGCTCCAGCAGCAGCAGGCAGGAGCTCAGATGCCTGAATGAGCGCTGCTGGGGAGGGAGTCATCGCCCCAGCCTCTCCCCGTGTTTGCTCCATAAAGCACAGAAAAAAAACCCACCTCCCCACACTTGACAGACAACCCAGGCGGCTGGGCAACCCGTGCAGTTGACGAAAGGTAGCCCGAGAGCGAAAGGACACGCTGGCTAGTCCCAACAATGCGAGGAGCCGTGGGAAGGACAATGCGAATCCATGGTGGTTAATTTGCACAAGAGGAATGAGGGGGCTGGAGCGCTGGCAGGCTGCAAGCTCTCCTCTGTTGCCATAGCGCTGTTGGCTGAGGAAGAAGAGCGGGGGCTGGCAGGCTGCCTTCTTAGAGGGAATCTCCTCAGCTCTCGCTTTTCCTCGGGAATGCACCGGCATCCCGTCCTCCTGGTCGCAAGGACATCCCGAAGGGACAGATAGCACGGGAACCTGTAGGGGGCGGCGGGGAATTTCCCCCACCCCTCCCTTCACATATAACCAAAGCTTTTCCAAAGATCGCTCCTCGTTTCTTCCCTCCTCCTCCACGCCATGCCCTACCCGGAGGCAGAACTGCCAGCCCCTGGGGAAGAAGTGGGAGTTCTCTGGCGGTCAGAGACAGTCACTCCATACCTGGACTAGAGTAAGCCCGGACTTCCTAAACGAGAGATGTGCAACAGGCCCGGCTGAGCAGAGCTAACCTCATCCTTGTAGTCTCTCACGTCTAACGTTTCCCATACGGAAATAAACTAACCCACCGCTCCCTACCTACTCCTAAGAGATAGGCTGGCCACAATTCTTTTCAAAGACCAGAAAAGGCACGCGGTGATTCAGAAGCGGATTTCTGGTTCTCGGTGACAAACACTGGAGTCAGCACAACCTGTAAACCGACTGTGGGACCAGCAGGCAGCTGGGAAGGGAAGTTAACCTAGGAAAATCCATACAAGTGTGACCACAGTCCCCCTGCATCACCCTTCATTCTCGGCATTATTATCCTAATCATTATCAAATCGCTGCTCTCCAGGGCTATCTCTACAGATACGGTGGGTTGCCAACCCAGAGGAGGAAAGCTTTAGCTAATGATGTGGCCGGGAAGATAGCTACTCTTGAAAGTAATTCAGATTCCTAGAGACCGACCCTTGGCACAGGTTATGAATCCCGGACAGTGAAAGGACAGGCAGCCAGGCAGTGCTCCAGCCCTGGTAATAACTTCACTGCCATGATTATGGATCAGGCTGAACGCAAAATAAACCCCTCAATGATATAGGGACGCATTTAGCCGTGTCCAACGGAACAAGCATTCCTGAAGAGGGTTGCTAAGAGCAACGTGCCTTAAGCACCACCTTTTGACCACAGTGAAACAGAAAATAAATCCTACTAGTAATTCAGCACACGAGATCGGTAACAGCCCGGTGACTTTTTAATCATTACCTCCTTCCCCTCCACATAAAAACGTGTGCGGGAGTGGAATTTCAACCCAAATTAGATACAAACCAAGGCACTGCTCTCAGGCGAAGCCAGGAGCTTTCGGGGTCCCACAGAAAGGGATGTAGAGGTTGCGGATGCTGGGGATCCGCGTTCCCCTCCTCCAGCCACGCTGTCGGTAGGCTGGGGTGAGGTGGGGGAGGTGGCGTGGGGAGAGAGCCCCTTATCTGGGAAAGCACCTTTCCGCCACCCGAGCTGGCAGCGGGGCGTGGGGGGCGACCACGGTTCGGCCCGAAGGACTACTCCCGCCCGGGCCCTATTGTTAACTTTCGGCTGTGTCCTGCCCTTCCTTACTGCGAGACGGGGATGGGGGGTGGGGGGGTGCAGCAGCTGGAATGTCTCTCTCGCTTGCCCATGCACACGAGCAGAAGCGGAACTATACAGGTCACATTCAGCGATCCGACCGGGACAGCCTTTACACTGTAAAACCGTTCCATTCTCATCTATGTCTTGTTTTCGTCTTTTCGTCTTTTCTCCCCAAGGGGGACAGGAGCTCACACAACTTTGCCGACATGGAAAAGCTGTTGTTCCGAAAAGTGCTGCAAAGGTTCTTTCACCGCTCAAGACATAAATCATCTCCTCCCTAACCCTAAACGCCCCTGGAGAGCAACTAAGCAGACACTTCAGGGGAAATCACAGTCCAAAGGTGTCACATCACAGCGTCGCGCCCATACGGGATTGGTTCGGGTGGACCAGAGACGGGAGGACGAAACTTAACAAGTACGTGGTATATTTTTAACTGAGCAAGCACTGCTTGAGCCATGCTCTCCAATACTGGGGAAACAAAAAGGTACATTAAGCCACGCGAGCTGTGCGGAGCCTTAGGCAAACGCGTTCGCCAGTCATTTTTCTCTCTATTGTTATTATAATTATCATCACCATCGTGCCGTTACTACGGCTACAACGAGCGCAGAGGCAGAAAAAAGCACACAGCAAACCATCCATCCGGATACAAAATAAAGAGGGACTTCGGTGCCTGACTCTGGCAGCACGTCCCAGCTCTCCCCCAGCACTCACTTCTGAGTCAATCCTACGTATCTATCACATTCAGGCTGAAACGCACAACGAGAAAAGTGTCGGGAAATCTTACCAAATCTTAATACATGTGTGGTTCCTTGAGAATATCCAATCCACGGTAAGCAAAGAAGGAGCCTAATGGTGCATCTGAAGACTGAATTAGTTAGAATAGGGGAAATAATCTTCATGATGTTTCTATGCATACACGCGCTGCCTTACTTCCCCCTTCTAAGCCGTCAGGTTTTCCGGTAGGGTGAGAATGAGGATACGTAAACTGATGGCCCTCAGACACAATCACGGCATGGTCACAGACAGAAGAGAGTCTACGCTTCCCAAACCCATTAGCAATCCCTGCATGTTCTTCATTCACTGCGCCAAGGAGCAGCCTTCATCTGCAAGGAATGGTGGGACATCCATGTTAGTCGGGGGAGAATCCGTGAGAAATCCAAACACATACAATGTCCAGCCGAGTAAACCTGGGAGGTAAGAAAGGAGGAAAATCAATAGGTAATCCAGCTCGAGAAATCGCTGAGGTATCGCCACATAGCGAGAGACAGTGAGCACCAGCCGTTTCACTGGCGAAGCTTTTGCCGTGCTCCCATTCTACTGCACTGCTGCACAGCTTCTGACGCGAAGCCAAGATTAAGTGAGAGAAATTGAGATAGCTCTTCTCTTCTTAAGGCTGCCTGCCAGACAGCCTTCCTAATTTCTATTATGCAACCGAGCTGATCGCCTAGCCTTGTCGGAGGAAAAAAACAGCCCGGTTTTATTTACATGCTTCTAATTGTTATTACTATTTCAGTTTCAGTTGTTCTGAACAATAGCCACAGGGGTCCATAGCAGCGGGGAGGGGGGTGGGTGCTGAGGTGGGGAAGAGAAAGGGGCTATAGAGGAGAAGGGAATCGGTTGTGTAAAAATCAATTAATGCATTTTAATAGCTGACTGCCTGAGTCGAAATCACTTAGCTTTAGAGTTGTGAAAGAGAAGGCTGACAATAAAGTCCTGCAGATGTCAGAGTAACGTTTAGTCTAAGGAAAAAAAAAAAAATCACGATATTTACATCCACTAATTGTTAACTCACATTAATGCATGAAAAAGGGTAAATGCGATGGCTTCTATACTGCCTGACCTTAGGAACTTGCTTCGGAACCAGTGACTAAGGAGCACTAGCCTGTTTTGCAGGGGAAACAGGAATCGGTAGCGCTGGAATATCCTTGTTGAATGCACAGACCTGTTTCACTCAACTTCTTTGAAATGGCCACGTTGTTTAAAAGGTAGAAACTTAGGGCTTTAGTAGTTTGTGTTTTGCACTTTATTCTGCCACTCTCCTATTCTGCACTCCGCTTTCCTTTAACTCTGGTGCTATGGAAATACTGCTGTTCCTCCCTGCACTGAGATATTTATGCAGGTTGTAATTTTACAGCTTTCAGTGAGAACAATAGCACTTCCCAGTTTGATAATGAGTTTGTGTACAAATGCAGTCCCAGACTTTTGTCTTTTGGCCAGGTGTTCCAAAGAGGAAAAACTCGTTCAGAGGACTGGTTCAGGTTTTCCTTGTCAATATGAGTCCTGTGCTTGTATCCATTAAAATACATTGAACAAGGACTATCAGACTTTGCAATCTAAGTGAAGCGTTTGCTGAAACTACTTAAGCTTTATTACAAACATTAAAAGATAATTCCTGGATTCCCCACCAGGAAAATAAATTCATTTTGTTCTACATTCTGCCTATAGAAATCTTTTGTCTCCTTTATCTCCCTCTCTGCCTTTTATTACTTAAGAAAATATCACTAAGAGGCTTCATCCACAGATACAGGTAGAAGAACACAGAATAAACCTGCCTTTATAGAAATAAATACCGATGACGCCAAGATAATGAGAACACACTGTGGAACCTATAAGCAGTATAGCATGGGAGAGGTGAATTATGGTTTATTCTTCAAATAACATCTGTGCATTGTAGACATGTAAGTAAGTACCAGCAGCATTTAAATTACAACCTGTAATGTTGGTGAGCTGTATCCCTACGATTGTGAACAATGCACAGTAACTTTTTATCATCATGGCTTACTGACTTCGTCTGCACTCACTTACTTAAAACAGTGTAAAAAGATGATGAAAAGAAATGTACATTCTGCGAGAGGATTATTAAACTTTTTTTTTCTTTAAGATGGAGGCATAACTGCAGTGTCAAAAATAAGTATGAATGGCTAGTTCTGCAGTCTAGCAGGGAATTCAATCAGACGATTTGACTATTGGAGCGCTTTAAAAAGGACATCTAGTGTTAAAAGCAAGGATATCTAGCGACTCCTTCAGTTCATACTTAGAATATCTCCTACTGAAAATGCAGAGAGATATTTTTCCTTGTGTTTTCTATTTCGTTTATTCTCTTCTATTCTCATATTTTATCTGAGCCCAAGAAAGAATAAAACGAGTCTTGTGAATACTGTGAACGTTCTTTACCTTCCTCTTCTTTTCCCTGGTGTTGCTGAAATAAAGGACATCAGACATCCTTAGATACTTTTAAAATTGTGAATGCTGAGATGCAGCTTCTCGTCTAAAGTGATTTTTTTTAAATGTGATTCATTTCTGTTATTATATCGTGGTGAGCTTGAGCCCATCAGACTAGATAATAATTTTGAGCAAAGTGACTGCTTTTACCAACCTGATTTTCTAAGGTCTCTTGAAAAAGAAATACCGCTAATCCCAACTGAGCTCCTAACTCAACCATACGCTAACTTGTGATTAAACCCTTTTACTATTAAGCACCCAGCAGCCCACCCTACAACAACCCCTGCCTACTCCTCCCGTCGAGTTTCGCTCACCCGGGGCCTACACCCACTTCGGCACCGAGGACAGCGCCCAGCGCAGCCCCTTCAGCACCATGGAGAGCGCTACCGCCTCTGCCTCCCGCCGCCTCAGGTGTCCGACTGGCAGCTCTCTCCCTCCCAGTCACCCCATAGCACGGAAAGGAAATTAAAATCTGCTATCGGCTTCCACGTCTCCCACCCTCAGTTATGTTAGCTGACCTGCTAGGGGTTCAAGAGGAGTACTGCTCTATCTCTTATCTGCTATCATACATTAACTAATACTCTGGGCTAACTTCCCTCACTGTTTCTATCAAATCCTAGCTCCCATCCTGAAAGAAAATCATAGTTAGTCCAGAATTCTTTCCTGAAGAATAGCAGTTACTTGTCAAAAAGTAAATCGTGCAAGACATCAGTTCTTTAGAACTCACTGAAGAACACTTATAGACTATACAATTGACTAAAGCCTCAGACTTCACCATTACAGGCTAATTTTCTGTTAATTGGACTTTAGCTTAATTTCTCCTCCAGGGCAAGTAGGGAAAAGGAAGGGTAACTTTTAAAAAGATACTTTTGTCTGCCCTCCTGAATGAGTGCAATAGAGAAATGTGAGTGGTCTTAATGCCTTTCATATTTCCTTCCCTGTGAGACGTACAGTTCAAAGGTTGGAAATCCCTAACAAAATGTTATACTGCAGAATCTGCTCTTGTGGTGTGCAGGCCTCTCACAACTCTCACAGACTTCCTTGCAGATTAAAGTCTTTATGAAACTGCCCTCCACACTTCAGTGATAAGCAACTGGGGAATCTACAGTTCCTTGGATATATACTTGGATTTGCTTTGCATTTCTATCATCTATCATAGACATGGTAGCAACACATCTTCAGTACACAAGGACAATGTTCAAGTCGAGCTGATGTGAAAAATGGCATTGCAGCTATAAACAGATAAAGAAGACTAGACAATCTGAGGCCTTTAAATCTTTTCTGGGTAATAAAAGCCTACTAAATTTTTAGGCATGTGTCAAGTATAAATGGTGATATTATGTACATAATGTTTCATTTGGAAGGGGAGAGATGTGATTCTGATTACCTTATTATATCATGCGCCTTTCCCCTCAGATCTTATTTTTATGTGCTATTATCATAATAAAAGTTAACCCAGTTCCAGCTAGCTGCCACCTACTGGGATGTATAGTTTTTACCATAACACTTTAAAAAGGAAATGGCTTTCATTTTCAGGTCGTAGCTGTGTCTCTAAGAACCAACAATAAGATTTTTATATCACTTAATCTACTGCTTTGTTCCTTCCCAGAAATAACTGGTATAAATTTAGTGTAACACACAGTACACAGAGCCTTGGTTCTTGGACATTTTTTGACAAATCCTTGTGAAAGCTTTAGCTTCACATGCCACCACAGTCCTCTTGCTGTTGCAGTGTGGCATGAGGAAAGCCTCAGCTTACCACTGGACCTGACCAGCACTTCCAAATCTCTAGCAACATTTATTACAGCTTTGCTGACAAAGCAGTAACACAGTCCTCCCTTTTTACACGTTTGCCAAAGTATTCAAATTAATGTTTATATCATAATTAAAAAACACATTGTGTCCCACTTGCACTTCACTTCCACCAGCTATAAAAACCATAGGTTCTCCTCTGTCTGCTATTAGCTCAGTCCAAATTTACAACCAAGTTTCTGCTGCACAGATGATTAATTGCATTTTAAGATGGTAATTAATTTTTAGCTAGTGGAAAGACATGTATTCTAATTAACAAACTGAGCATACAATATACCTCTTCATCCACTTTTGACTACCACTGCAACGTACTTTCCTAGTAGGTTTTAAGCAGCAAAACAAAATGTTTATGACATTTATCTACAGACAAGCCTCATCTCTTCAGTTTGCTTTGTGACTGGGGAAGGTGCAGAAGATTTTGGGAGGAAAAGGAGGGCGTTTAATGTTTTCCATGCTTTAGTCGCCTAAAAGTTTCTAAAGTGAAAATGTGCAAAGAGGTTTTCATTATCACATATTAATTCCTTTTCAGGGAGCATACGGCTGCTGCACTTACGTCTCCACTCCGCAGGCAGGAATGTCTCCTGCTTTACACTGAGAGTGTCAGCGCCCTGGCTGGGTTAGCGATGGATGTTCACCCAAAGAATGCTGAATTTGTTCAAATAAGAATAACAGAGTTGCCCACAAGCTAAAGCAGGGCTGGCTGCGCTGTACAGTTGGAGCCGGGTAGGGGGAGGAGGAGACCTCTCGGAAGTAAAGACTCTTGCCTACCACAACTCTAGCGAAGTTAGAACCAGTTTTTCACCTTCGCTCCTTCAACAGAGTGGGGGCCACATCCTCAAGGCTGCCGGCTCAACCACCCTGAGCCCGGCCCGGGAGCAGCTCCCCGGCTGTGGGGATAGTTCTGGGTTACGGTGCGAGCCGGACGGGGGGCAGCGGGGGTCTTCTCAGCCCTGGCCTCTCGTCCTCGCTTCCCTCCCCTTCCGATTTCAGTGTGGGGACAGTGGCGGTTCTGACGGTGAGGATCAATGGGGAGAGACAGAGAGGAAGGCGACCGGTTTACCTACTCCATAGGAGGGACAGACCCGGTGGGCATAAGCCGGCCAGCCCAGCAGTGCTGGGTTCGCCAGCTCAGCCCCCGCCTTTCCCACACACCTGGCCAGGAAACGTCGTGATGTGGAGCCCCCGGCACAACGTTCATTGCCCCCGTTCCCCTCACCCGCCAGCCCACCCCCACTTGCATGCAGCCCCTCTAGCCGTCTCGTCCGGCTGGAGACCCCGGGACATCCTCCTACCTTGAGCTGCGGGCGGGGAAGCTGGGAGGGAGAGGAAGGCGGAGGCAGGGGAAGGAAGGGCGGTGGCAGGACGCCGGGGACTGCCCGGGCTACGGTGCAGCCGGCGTCCGGTCACCACTGACGGAGGCGCCCAAGCGAGGGAGGGAGGGAGGGAGGAGGGAGGGAAGGAAGAAGGGAGGTACAGAAGGAGGCAGGGATGGAATGAAGGAGAGAGATCCGCCTCCCGTCGAGAGCGATGCACAGCGCCCTTTAAAGGAGCAGAAACCCGCTTTCTCCAGAATTGCCGCTCCCGGGTTCCCTCAGTAACGAGACCCTGAGCCGCCCCCGCAGCTTCCCGCTCTCCCTGCGCGGTACCGGCGGCCGCGGGGCTCCGTGGCTGACGGGCGAACAAGAACCCTCTCGCCTTCGCCCGCCCCCCACCCTCCGCGTCGTCCAGACTCGCCGGGACACGAGTGTTCGGAGTGTTAGAAAGCCGGAGCTTAAACACAGAGTGGTGAGGGGTGGGGGGGTTGTACCCTGCAGCCTGCAAAACGGCCTCAGTAATCCCTGCCCGTCCTCATTTTGCCCCGAGGGTGCGGGGCTCAGCGGAGAGCCCCTGCTCGCAGCCTGCGGGGGATGCTGGAAAAAGTGCGGAAGCCTTCAGCTGCACCTCGACTCTTTCCTCATGAAGATTCCGCCTGTTCCCGCTCTTTCTCTGGACTAGCAGTGGCGGAGCTTGGTCACTTTTTGCCCACTCCATATAGGCTGGAAGGGGTTTCGGGGACGATGGGGGAGAAAAGTCATTAGAGAAAGGCGTTTGATTGCGTCATACGGGAGCCGGGACCGCCGCTGTCCCCTTCCTTCCCGGCTCGCTGCTAGGCGGCAACGGGAGGAGAGTCTGAACACAGGGTCAGGGCACCCCTCAGGAGCTGGGGTGTGAAATGCGTGTTCTCCCACAACACAATCCCCCTTAGCTTTCTTCTCTTGCCACAGCTGTCTGCCTGTTGTCCCTTCTACCGATTTTGTTTCGCGGCTCGGACATGCCTTGAAGAGCTGCAGGATATCCCCTGAGCCTCTGCCTCCCTCTACCCCTGTCCCC
>JAOXOE010000256.1:46752410-46764573 GCA_028565055.1 Phoeniculus purpureus
GACCTGACTGCTTTGGTTTCCTTTCCCCTTAAAACCTGGGAGCAAAGCAGTTTCTTAGTTTCAACCCGTTACACTAGGGCACAAAACCCATCAATGTCTAACGGCAGTATCAATGATAGAATACACAGGGTGAGCTTCTCCTGCACTAAGTAACTGGAAAGAGTGATCAGACACTGGAATGGACTGCCCCGAGCAGTGGTAGCGTCTCCATCCCTGGACGTGTTTAAGTACAGACTGTCTGTAGCCCTCAGTGCCATGATCTGGCTGATGTGGCGATGTTAAATTCTGGTCTTTTCCATCCTCAAAACTCCCGTGATTCTGTGGTCTCAAAAGTTTGCCTTTTTCACACTAACAGGTCCTAATCATCACTGCATGATTGATAAGCTGACTCATGCATTTAGTATGAGGTATGCTCCCATCACACATATCACAATTTAAATGGGAAACTTACCCCTTTTTATAGTCCAAATCAGAGAAGCCAGTGGGTGGTCTCTGAGACAGAAGATTTCATCGTAACTGTATCCCAGAAAGCTATCGCTATTTTTGAAACAGTCATAGAATCATAGAACAGTTTCAGCTGGAAGAGACCATTGAGATCATTGAGTCCAACCTTTTCCTAGCCCTGTCCACACCACTAAACCATGTGCCCCAGTTCAACATCTACCTATTTCCTCAACACCTCCAGGGATGGAGATTCAACTCCCTCTCTGTTCCAGTGCCTGCCAACCCCTTCAGGAAAGAAATTCCTCCCAACATACAACCTGAATCTCCTATGGTGCAGCTTAAGGTCATTTCCTCTCATCCTATCACTGCCCATGATGGAGAAAGAACAGACCAACCCCTGCCTCTTTACAACCTCCTGTCAAGTAGTTGTAGAGAGCAAGAAGGTCTCCCCTCAATCTCCCCTTCTCCAGGCTAAACAGCCCTAGATCCCTCAGCTGTTCCTCATACAACACATTTTCCAAATCCTTTACGAGCTGGGCAGCTGCCTCACCAGCCCTTCAACGTCTCTCTTGCAATGAGGGGCCCAATGTGCAGAACACAACCGCAGGGTTAAACATCTGAACTAAGGAATGGGCTAGCTGGTGAGAAGAACCAAGTGTCATGGCAATGAGATAACAGGGAAGGCCACAAGTTCTGGCACCTGGGTGTAGGAGGTTGGAAAAGGCTTGCAAAGTGTGTAAACTCTGCTTGCTTGCTAATTAGTCTCACAGATGCTGAATAGTGTAAAAAGACGTGTGCGTGTGAACAGGGCTCTGTCCAATAAGCAAAAGACACGTATGTAGAAGCATGAAAAAAGAGAATGAGGTAATAAAAAGAAGCTTGCTTGGCTTTGCTTTGTTTAGAGTAGGCTGAAAAGAAATACTAGGTTTAGTTTTAGTTTAGTTCTTAGGTTTTTAGTTTAAAAACATCACCCCTTGTCTTGTCACAACAGGTCCTGATAAAAAGACTGTCCCCATCTCTCTTATAAACCTCCTTGAAAGCTGCAACGCCACGGTAAGGTCTCCCTGAAGCCTTTTATTCTCCAGAGTGAACACCACCACTCTCAGCCTTCCCTCAAAGCACAGGTGCTCCATCCCTCTGAGCACATTTTTGGTGTAAATGTAACTTGGTTCTAAGGCAGTTCATATCTTTTCATGTGTCAAGTAAACAGTCTGGGCAGCAAATACCTCTATTTCCTGACCTCTATTTAAAATTACATTTTGATCCCCGATAACCAGTTAATCCTTAGAATATTCAATACAGATGATGTCAACAGCCTATTTCTCAAAGGGCACAGGATGGAGCGTGCTCACGCTGTTGAACAAGCGTGCAGCACACTAAAAGCTGTATCATGCAGATTATAGTCGTCATTAAAAATTGATATTCAATCAGTTTCAAATGTTTTTTTAATAAACTCGTGTTCATTAGCATTAATAAAAACTTTATAAGTCCGCTGCATTATTATTACCGTATTTGGAACCAGCCTCAGCATGAGCGGTCTGTAATAGTCCAGGCCATCTCACTTACCTTTTACATGAAACTAACTTGGTCTTTGGAAGTGTCTTAAGACTTAAGCTGAGCCGTATTCATGTCTGATGATTTTTAAAAGTCTACATTTTTTTGTAGTCAATATTTTATCTCAGTCTGACTGATGTGAGACTAAAGCATAAGTTGTCATCAGAACAAGTACATTTTCAATGGGGTTTTTTCCAAGCGCGGATAGAACAGCAGAACACTTCTACTCCCACGCTTGATCACTGCTGTTAGCAGTTCAACAGGTGTCACGTTCCTTTCAGAAGAGAAGACAAGTGCTTTAGTCACAGTGCGTACGCGCTTTGGACAGCTGGGATTTTCCACACATCCAGTGGGTGAAGAGCCAGTTAATAGCAGCTAATTTTAAACTGTATTTTAAAACAAACATAACCATGGTAATTACCCCAAGTTTATTGTAAAGGCGAACAAAGGGTCCTTTTCCTTAGCGCTGTGCAACCAATCCCAGGCAGCACAAAGCAGTGCCTTGCCTATTCGAGAGCGAACATCTCCCTCTTCCGAGATCTTCTGTGACGTGCAGGGCAATTGAAATTCTGGGCACACGGCATGGAGCTGTTCAGTTCCCCGGGCACACACCATGCAGGAAAGCTGGCCTTCGCTCTCTTAACTCTAGGAAGTGTGGAATCACGGGGGTTTTTCCTACTTTGTTTCCTTTGCCTCCCAAGGACCAGTGTTGGCAGCAGGAAAAGGGAGGTGATCATTCCCCTCTACCCAGCTTTGGGGAGGCTACACCTCAAGTCCTATGCTGGGCCCCTAAAGGCAGGAGAGGGTGCAGAGGCAGCTGCCAAGCTAGAAAAGGATTTGGAACAGGTGTCGTGTGAGGAATGGCTGAGGGATCTGGGGCTGTTTAGCCTGGAGAAGAGGAGATTGAGGGGAGACCTTCTTGCTCTCTACAACTACTTGAAAGAAGGTTGTAGAGTGATGGGGGTTGGTCTGTTCTTCCTAGTAGTGAGTGATAAGAGGATGGGAAATGGCCATCAATTTCCTTCAACCTGAGGAGCGATAGCATTCTCAGAAGTGATAATATTCTCTCTTAGCAGCAACAACACAGCTCCCAACAGTCCAAGATGGAGAGAAGCGAAGAAGAAGTTAGAAGTCACCAACTGGGTAGACGAGGAGGGCACTGGGGGGACAGATACTTTTCAACTTTTTAAATCCAAACTTAAAACTTTTCTGCAGAAAACACACAAATTAGACTGACGATTGTGCTCAGCTTTTAAAACAGAACACAGTCCCCTTTGTGATACATCAAATTAGATGCACATGCACATAACATATTTATAGTATATTCATGAAGATTACTTAAACCTTACCTGCACTGTTCTTATACCAATTCTATAGCAGGCAGTTCACAGACTACAAATTTATGGGAGATAGTTAAAATAAGACAAATAGCTTCAGAATATACGCTAACAATAAAAGGGATTGGGGTTTTATGGTCATTGTTTAAATAACTAACATACTCTTTTGCTTTTATGGACTACCACAGAATCACGGAATGTTTGAGATCCAAAGGGCTATCTGCAGGTCATCTGGTCCAACTTGCCTTGCTCAAACACATTGCCCAGGACAACATCGTGCTGGATTTTAGCACTGCCTTGCATGAAGGCTCCACAACTACGCTGGGTAACCAGTGCCAGTGTTCAGTCAACCTCACAGGAAGAAAATGTTTCCCGATGTTTCATCTCCTGCTTCGTTTTGTGCCCACTGTCTCTGGTCCTGTCAATGAACACCACCAAAAACAGTCAGTCTCCATCTTCTTTGTATTCTCCCTCCAGTTATTTATGTACATTAGTGAGCCTTTCCTTGTCCAGGTTGAACATTTTCACATAGGAGAGACACCCCAGACCCCGTCTAATTGCTTTTGGGACATTTTGCTAGACTGTCTCCATTACATTCATGTCTTTTATTGAGGACCCCTGAACTGCATACAGGATTCCAGGTGTGGCCTCACCAGTGCTGAGCAATGGAGTTAAAAATCACTTCATTTAGCCTTCTGGCAACAATCCTCCTAATGCAGCTCAGGGCACCATTAAAATTTTGCAGTGCAAAAACACATTGCTGTCTGAATTAACTCGGTGCTGGGGCAAATCAGCAAGGATATTAGTGCACAGAGTTTTTCTTCCTCGTGCACTAATTGCAATTCTTTTTGAACTTCATGAGGCTGCTGTCAGGCCATTTGTCCTGCCTCAGAACGGCAGAACAAGCCCCTGATGTATTAGCCACTTCTCTCAGTTTTTCATCTGCAGACATCCTGAGGGCACACTCTGTCCCATCATCCTGATCACTAATGAAGACATTAAACAGAATTGGACCTACTATTGATCGCTGCTGGACACCACTAGTTACTGAGATATTCAACAGAGAGATTCACAAGTTTGAACATATTATTAGTATATTCACAACAATATTATTTGAGAGATTTAAAAGTTGAACCTAAATGTTTTTACTAGGTTTTGTTCTGCTTTCAGCCATCAATCTTACCTCACCTCCCCTGCTGTGCATGGTTGGATTTGATCTTCAAGGTCTTTTCCAACCTAAATAACTTTATAAGTCTCTGATTCTAATCCATAACTGGACTTATTGCCATTGATCAACACCCTCTGGACTCACCCTTTCAAACAGATTTTCATCCACTTCACTCCAAAGAAAGCCAAAGAAAGAACCCCTCCCTGGTTTGGGTTTGTGTCAAAACCTGGAGCCTTCTGCTTCCTCACGACTTTTAAGGAAAAAGACAATTCTTTAACTTTGCTTGAAGAAGCATTGCCTCTGTGTTAGCATAGTTTATACCAGTACAAGAAAAGAAAGACTAGCCTCTGTGTCTTATGTGTAGTGTGGTTTATGACAATGCAGCAAAGGCAAGACTTATTAGCCAAAGTTGTACTAGTAAAAAATAACATTAGAACGTGACTGACATTCACAATAAATAATAAAACAAATGAGCAAGAAAAAACCAGCAGTGACTCTTAGGGGTTTAAATTGTTTGCTCTCATCATGGATCAAAATACTGTTTTGGGATTTGTGTTTTCACACAAAAACGTGAGTTTCAGTTTGATTTAGTAGGTAATAATTCAGCAGTCTCTGTGCGGCCCCTAGTGGAGAGAGTTCTAGGAAAAGCAGCATCTGAATGAGAACCGTAGAAGAGTTTTGTCTGGACGAGACCTTTAAGATCATCAAGTCCAACCTTTTCCCAGCCCTATCAGCACCACTAAATCCTGTCCCCCAGCGCCACATCTACCCTTCTCTTAAACATCTCCAGGGACTGTGACCCAACGCCCTCCTGGTCAGGGTGTTCCAGTGCCTGACAGCCCTTTCAGGAAAGAGATTCCTCCCAACATCCAACCTGAACCTCCCCTGCTGCAGCTTGCGGCCATTTCCTGTCACTCACTACTAGGAAGAACAGACCAACCCCCACCACTCTACAATCTCCTTTCAAGTAGTTGTAGAAAGCAAGAAGGTCTCCCCTCAATCTCCTCTTCTCCAGGCTAAACAGCCCCAGGTCCCTCAGCCATTACTCAAATGACACCTGTTCCAAATCCTTTCCTAGCTTGGTAGCCGCTTCTGCACCCTCACCAGCCCTTCAATGTCCCTCTTGTAGTGAAGGGCCCAACACTGGACACAGGACTAGAGATGTGGCCTCCTCAAAGATGAGTAGAGGGGAGTGATCACCTCCCTCTCCTGCTGGCAACAGCGTTCCTGAACAGGCTGTGAGACAGCAACTCGTTTTAGCATCACAAAGAAATAAAACCCTGAACTGCATTAATTCTTCTGGTTTGTTTTTGTTGTTGGGGTCTTTTTCAAAAGAATTAAGACTTAAATACTCAAAAGTATTTCTGTAGTACTGCCTAGGTCCCAAAAAACAACAGAAGTATGAGGCAGAAGTTTTAGGTTTTCACTCAAACTATATCTCACCCAAATTACTGTTCAGCTTTATAGATTAAGAGTGCCTTCGTTTTTCAGTTAATTAAAAGCATGTTCCCTACATTGACACTATAAAGAGGCAGCTATAGTGAAATTGTTCAAGATTTATATTCTCTTTTCTTTCTCGCTCTTAATATAAAACCTGTAAATACTTTCACTTTTTAGCTAAAAAGCTTCTCACTCCCCCTCCTCTGCTCTCTTTCTCTCGAGAAAAAGTAAAAAGGGCCATTACAGTACTTTCCAGTTGATTAGCACTTGAAGCACTTCCCTGAAACCTGGGAAAACAAAATCAAGTCGCTATTCTTGTTTCATGTAGAGCAGAGACTTGAACACGGATGTTCCACTTCCCCTCGAACACTCAGTAAAATGTCTGCACTAGGAATGTGAACGGAGCCAGGAAGGTTCTGAAGAGCTGACACACGACTGTCAGCACGCTTCCTGGAATGCTGTGTCCGGTGCCAGGTAAAGTCTTTTTAATGGTGTTGAAACATCAGTTCCAGGACGCTACATGCCAAGAAGTATTTTTAGAAGAACTATAGCTGAGACTACTTATTTCCTAAGAGAAGAAGTCGTTTTAGGCAGGAAGATACAAGACATGATGGACTGTTTGTACTTGCAGACAGGTCTTGGTTTCTGAAGGGTTGGAAATGCTTAAGATACTGAAAATGTGAAGAGTTTTAAGCTTCCCTTAAGATTCCTGTTGGAATCCCAATATTAACTATCCACTGTGCCGTAGACATTTTCTTATTTCCAAGACATACTGAATATTTAAATGTAAGAAGGCTGCAGGTTCAATTACATTAATTCCAAATATCCTATATTCTGAAAAATACCACTTAATTGATAGGGTACATGCATAAGTTCAAATATTTGATCCAATTTCAGCATATTATTATCTTAATCAGTATACCCTACATTCCAGATATCCAATCTGATTAGCCAAGCAGGTTGACGACCAAAAACAAAGTAGACTTCAATCTATTTTTGAATGGCTACACTTAGGTTCAGCATCCTCTTCTGACTGCTTTCTACGGTTCCCCATCACAGCACAGATTGTGTCTTGTTAGGCTGTAAATGTTTGACTCAGTTGGTCTTCCATAACTTCTGAAGCTATTCAGAATCTTAGAGATTGTTGTCCTGTTGCTACTTTGATGGTTTTAGGAGTGATAGAGTGAATGAAGGAAGGAGCTTAACGCTGAGCCTCTAGGAAAACAGAGGAGCTTTAAACCTCTCTTTTGACAGAGCTAGAAATAGGTTGAGTTAACAAAGGGTTAAAAGAAAGAGACTGGTGAAAATGTACACCGTTTGCTGTCACTGTTTTGTTCTTCTCTGATACTTTAAAAGTGCCGACCTTCCTCCATTATTTCTGATCTAAGCAGACACAGATAAACAGAAATAAAACCACAGTGGTTCTTAAATTTATGAAGCTGAAACATCTTTTAGCTATCAGGAATTGCAAAATGGCACTTGCTGGAAGGATAGCTTGTACTTTAAGACCCTCTGCTTTGTTGCAGGGCTTTTTTTTTCCCCTGAGGTACTGTGGAAAGAAAAATAATACAACGTAAACAAGCTTCATACAGCTGCTCAGCTCTGAGTGCACTACGCCGATAACTAAATGCAACAATACTGTCTTTGGAAAACCTTTCAAACTTTTAAGACCAATAGGTCCCTAATTGCTGTGACGGAACAAAGTACAATTTTTTTTCTATAAATTGTTTAAAAATACCCTTTTGTTGTTATCTGCATAGTTGAGCTCTGAGTTGTATAATGATGGATGGCTGCATTTTTTCAGTCTGTTTTTCAACTCTGATGTGCTTTATGATGAATGAAGCCTATAAGTGTCTAGATATTTACATGGTCCCACATTTGTTAATTTTTTTCTCCTTCCTAAATTCTATGCAATAATCATGTAAGCTACAGGTGAATGAGATTTCAGCGTATTGAAACAAGACTGGTTTGATTTCCACAGACCTTTATGCATGCAACAAAGAAAGGACTTCAGAGCATTTATGGTTATCATTTGTAGCAGAATCTAAGATTGTCTGAGTAAGTATCTATAGGGCTTAACCCCGCTAGGAAAATAAAACACAAGAAAATCAATAACAGAATGGCTTTTCTGGAGAGTCATAGGGCAGAAAAATTAAGCATGACCTGGAGAGGTTGGAGAGTTGGGCAGGGAGAAATTGAATGAAATACAACAAGAGCAGTGTAGAAGTCTGGCAACTGGGCAAGAACAACTCGAGATTCCAGTATAGGTTGGGGACTGACCTGTTGGAGAGCAATGTAGGAGAAAGGGACCTGGAGGTCCTGGCAGACAGCGGGATGTTCATGAGCCAGCAATGTGCTCTTGTGGCCAAGAAGGACAATGGCATCCTGGGCTGGATTAGAAGGGGAGGTGGTTAGTAGATCAAGAGAGGTTCTCCTCCCCCTCTACTCTGCGCTGATGAGACCACATCTGGAATACTGTGTCCAGTTGCAGGCCCTTCAGTTCCAGAAGGACACAGAACTGCTTGAGAGAGTCCAGCGCAGAGCCACAGAGATGATGGAAAGGCTGAGGGAGCTGGGTCTCTTTAGCTTTGAGGAGACTGAGGGGTGACCTCATTAAAATTGATAAATACTAAAAGGGTGGCTGTCAAGGTGCCAGGCTCTTCTCAGTGGCATCCAATGGTAGGAGAAGGGGCAATGGGTGTCAGCTGGAACATAGGATTTTCCACATCAATACAAGAAGGAACTTCTTCCAAGTGAGGAGACAGAGCACTCGAACGGGCTGCCTAGGGAGGTCATGGAGTCTCCTTCTCCGGAGATATTTGAAACCCACCTGGACATGTTCCTGTGCAACTTGATCTGGGTGATCCTGCTGTGGCAGGCAATTGGACTGGATGATCTTTTGAGGTCCCTTCCAATCCCTGATGTTCTGTGATTCTATGTGGTTTTCTCTCAGATGTTCAGTGCCGCTGTAAATTGCAGTCTGGCCAGCCACATGCACCAAGATCGTTCTTTCTCTTCTTCCTAATAGTTTAAATTTTTGTCTATGTGCACATTTCTACATGTGACTTATATATACAGTCTAAATGCATCCCTTTAATTTCCTCATTTTGCTTCTTTAGTACTATTATTGAAGGCTATTCAAATGCCTTCACACACAATATGCTCTCAGGGTAAGACTGCACCACCTTTCTAAAGCAGAATCTACCCACGCTCAAAGCTAAATGGAAGCCATTTATTAGTTTGGATTTAGTGCTGCACTATGACTAACAGCTTAGTCAGATTCAGCATAGCCAACTTCCTGCACAAGATTATGTAGACACTCGCACTCACTTTTATAGGATCACTAAATTACATGTAGCTGTAACGCATTCTTTGTATTTCTGAACCACATATTCATAGTTATCATTTATTCATGTGAACAGCATCTCAGCTGGCCATCTGAGTGATGTTGAAGCTGCATTTAAATCACCATGATCTGGGTTTTCTTTTCAGGAAGTGTGGTGAACAGGGGAGGTACCAGATGACTGGAGGATGGCTGATGTGACACCTATCTACAAGAAGGACTGGAAGGAGGATCCAAGGAACTACAGGCATGTCAGCCTGACTTCGGTACCATGAAAGATCATGGAGAAGATCATCTTGAGGGAGCTCTCACAGCAATTTCAGTGCAGCCAAGGGATCAGGGTCAGCCAGCATGGGTTTATGAAAGGGAGACCTTGCTTAACCAACCTGATCTCTTCCTATGACCATGTGACTCGCCTTTTGAACTGGGGCAAAGGCTGTGGATGTTATCTACTAGGACTTTAGTAAGGCTTTTTTACACAGTTGAGACAGGGGAGGTTTGGATTGGATATTAGGAAGAAATTCTTTACAGAACGAGTGGTCAGGTTCTGGAATGGCCTTCCCAGGGAGATGGTTAAATCACTATCCTTAGAGGTATTTAAGACACATGTAGACATGGCTCTTCACAATTGTCAATCAATCAAGTATTTAGGATTTTTGTTGTTGTGGGTATGGTTGGACTCGGTGATCTGGGAGGTCCTTTCCAACCATGATCATTCTGTGATTTTGTAAAATGAAATGGTAAAAACTAGTGTGCATCTTGTTTCACCTTGAGATGGAGCTGTGGTGCAGGCTGGGACAAGCACTGTGCTTAGGAACCCAGACACACTCAGAGGCTTATTAAAATAAAAAGACATAGTGACTATCTGCTTGATGAAAAGATGATGAGGGTGGATGAAATTATGAAAATTATTGAATTCTTCTTCATAAGGAGCTATTGGAGGAAATATGGAAGAATTATATTTATAGAATGTGGGAAAAGAGACTAGTCACTTGGGAGGAACACAGAATATGCAGGGATGCAATGAGAAAAGCTAAATCTGGCAAAGGATATCAAGGACAACAAAAAGTTGATGTACTTCTTCAAGTACATCGGTAGCAAAAGAAGACTAGGGAAAGCATGGGCCCATTGCCAAGTGAGGTAGGTGTCCTGACGACAAGAGGATACAGAGAAGGCAGAGATACTCAGTTTGCTTCAGTCTTACCTGCTAAGGCTGGTCCTTAGGAATATTAGTTTGTGGAGCTAGGAAAGAATATCTGAAGAATACACTTGCCCTTGGTCAGGGAGGGCTAGGTTAAAGATCATTTAGGCAAAACAGACATCCACAGATCCATGGAACCTAATGGGATGCATACACAAGTGCTGAAGGAGCTGGCTGATGTCATTTTTAGGCCACTCTCTATAATCTTTGAAAGGTCATAGAAAGTGAAAGAGGTGCCTGAGGACTGGAAGAAAACCAGTGTCACTTCCAGTCTTCAAAAAGGGCAACAAGGAGACCCAGGAAACTACAGGCCAGTTACAGAATCACAGAATCGCAGAGCATTAGGGATTGGAAGAGATTTCGAAAGATCATCTAGTCCAACCCCCCTGCCACAGCGGAATCACCTAGACCAAGTCGCACAGGGACACATCCAGGCGGGTTTTAAACATCTACAGAGAAGGAGACTCTACAGACCCCCAGGGCAGCCCCTTCCAGTGCTCTGTCACCCACACTCTGAAGAAGTTCCTTCTCATATTTATGTGGAACCTCTTACGTTCCAGCTTACACCCATTGCCCCTTGTCCTATCACTAGATGACATTGAGAAGAGCCTGGCTCCATCCCCCTGACACCCACTCCTCACATATTTATAAATATTAATGAGATCACCCCTCATTAATGGAGATCTCCATTAATTGGAGATGTCCTTTTCTCTAAGCTAAAGAGGCCCAGGTTCCTCAGCCTTTCCTCATAAGGGAGGTTTTCTACTCCTTTCATCATCTTCGTGGCTCTGCAGTCGAATTTCTCCAGCAGTTCTGTGCCTTTCTTGAACTGAGGGGCTGAAAACTGGACACAGTATTCCAGATGCAGTATCACCAGGGCAGAGTAGAGGGGGAGGAGAACCTCTCTCTTCTTCAAATATATTGCAGGTAGAACTAAAACTGGAGGCAACATAGTCCTTCTGCTGAATGAGATGAATGCCCTAAAGGAAGACAGAGGATACTGAGAAAGCAGAGATACTGAACACTTTCTTTGCCTCTATCTATACTTCTGGGGACTGTCCTGATATAAAGCCCCATTCTGCTGAGGGCCCAGAAGAAGTCAGGACAAAAGAGGAGTTGATGAGGACAGGGTTAGGGATAATTGAGCAAACTGGACATACATAAATTCAGGGCCCCCGATGGGATGCACCCGCGAGTGCTAAGGGAGATGGTGGAAGTCATTGCTAGGGCACTCTGCATCATCTTTGCTAAGTCATGGGGATCAGGAGAGGTGCCTGGGGACTGGAGCAAATGTCACTCTGATCTTCAAAGAGGGTAAGAAAGAGTACCCAGGTCCAGTATAGACCCCAGCAAAGGTGATGGAATAATTTATCTTGACACTGTCTCTAGCCACAGCAAGGACAAGAGGGTCATTAGGAACAGTCAGCATGGCTTCACCAAAGGGAAGTCATGCTTGACCAGTCTGATAGCTTTTTATGAGGCCATAACCAGGTTGATAGATGATGGCAAAGCAGAGGATGTGGTCTACCTTAACTTCAGTAAAGCATTTGACACAGTCTCCCACAGCATCCTCGCAGACAAACTGAGGCAGTGTGGACTGGTAGTGAGGTGGATCGTGAACTGGCTGCAGGATAGAAGCCAGAGAGTAGTGGTCAATGGGACAGAGTCTAGTTGGA
>JAOXOE010000256.1:46764673-46778990 GCA_028565055.1 Phoeniculus purpureus
AGAGGAAGAAGAAAGTCTACAGGTCATGGAAGGAGGGGATGGCCACTTGGGATGATTATAAGGCTCTAGTCAGAGGATGTAGGGACACAGCTAAGAAAGCCAAGGTCTCCTTGGAATTAAATTTTGCAGGGGAGGTCAAGCGCAACAAAAAGGACTTCTTCAAATACACTGCAGGTAAAACTAAAACTAGAGGCAATGTAGGCCACCTGCTGAATGAGGTGGGTGCCTTAAAGACAGAAGACATAGAAAAAGCAGATATACTAAATACTTTCTTTGCCTCTGTCTATACTTCTCAAAGATGTCCTGATATCAAGCCCCAGAATGCTGAGGCCCCAGAGGAAGTTGGGACAAGAAAGTTGTTTTCCCTGGTTGATGAGTTCTGGGTTAGGGATCGACTGAGCAAACTGGATGTACATAAATCCATGGGCCTTGATGGGATGCAGCCACAAGCTCTAAGGGAGACGGCAGAAGTCACTGCTAAGTCACTCTCCATCATCTTTGCTAAGCCATGGGAACCAGGAGAGGTGCTCAGGGACTGGAGGACAGCAAATGTCACTCCAATCTTCAAAAAGGGTAAGAAGGAGGACCCAAGTAAATACAGACTGGTCAGCTTAACCTCCATCCCAGGAAAGGTGATCAAAGAAATTATCCTTGACACCGTCTCTAGGCACAGCAAGACAAGAGGGTCATCAGGGGCAGTCAGCATGGCTTCATCAAAGGGAAGTCACGCTTGACCAACCTGATAGCCTCATAAAATGAGGGCATAACCAGGTGGATAGATGATGGCAAAGTGGTGGATGTGGTCTTTCTTGACTTCAGTAAACCATTTGACAGTTTCCCACAGCATCCTCATAGCCAAACTGGGGCAGTGTGGTCTGGGTGATTGGGTAGCGAGGTGGATTGTGAACTGGCTTCAGGAAAGCAGCCAGAGAGTAGTGGTCAATGCAATAGAGTCTAGTTGGAAGCCTGTATCTAGTGGAGTCCCCCAGGGGTCAGTACTGGGATTGGTAGTATTCATTAATGACTTGGATGAGAGATTAGAGTGCACTATTAGCAAGTCTGATGACAAAAGAAAGCTAGGAGGACTAGACAACACTCCATCAGGCTGTGCTGCCATTCAGTGGGTCCTGGACAGGCTGGAGAGCTGGGAAGGGAGAAATTGAATTAACTATAACAAGGCCAAGTGTAGAGTCTGGCATCTGGGCAAGAACAACCCCAGGTACCAGTATAGGTTGGGAACTGACTCGTTGGAGAGCAGTGTAGGAGAATGAGACATGGGGGTCCGGGTGGCCAGCAGGATGACCATGACCCAGCAACGTGCCCTTGTGGCCAAGAAGGCCAACAGCATTCTGGGGTGGATTAGGAAGGTAGTTAGCAGACAGAGAGTTTCTCCTCCCCCTCTACTCTGCCCTGATGAGACCACATCTGGAGTATTGTGTCCAGTTCCGGGCCCCTCAGTTAAAGAAGGACACAGAACTGCTGGAGAGAGTCTAGCACAGAGCCACAAAGATGATTAAGGAAGTAGAACACCTCCCTGTTGAGGAAAGGCTGAGGGAAATGGGTGTCTTTAGAGACCCAGAGAGACAGAGACTGAGGGATGACCTCATTAAAGTTTATAAATATGTGAAATGCAGGTGTCAGGAGGATGGAGCCTGGCTCCTCTCGGTGTCATCTAGTGATAGGACAAGGGGCAATGGGTGCGAGCTGGAACACAGGAGGTTCCATATAAATATCAGAAGAAACTTCTTCCCAGTGAGGGTGACAGAGCACTGGAACAGGCTGCCCAGGGAAGTTGTATAGTCTCCTTCTCTGGACATGTTTAAAACCCACCTGGATAAGTTCTTGAGTGATCTAGGTGATCCTGCTAGGGAAGGGGGTATTGGATGATCTTTCAAGGTCCCTTCCAATCCCTAATGTTCTGTGATTCTGTAATTATGTGAAGACATTTAACACTATTTCCAAGTATTAATGCATTTAGGTTTTATTAGGCAACCCCAAAAAGGTCTTAATTGAACAGCAAACCCACATGAGCTTCTAAGCTTTGGCACAGCAACAGTTACAAGAACTGAAGATAAGATGCTATCTTTGTAAGCTAAGAACAGCAGTAAAACAAGAATTCAGAGGTCTAACATTGAAGAGCCATGGATAGTGAAGACAGATCACTGTAAGAGAAACAAGAGTAAGAAATGTTTTTCTTATCTAGATTAGCAAATATGATCCTGTGGGCAAGATTGTACACTTGGTAGGATCTTTTTTCTTATATAACCACAGTTTAAAGTATTTCCCCTCTGAATATTGGCAACGTAACCGATAGTACAAAGCACAGAGAGGTCAGAGAATACTACATTTGGTCTGTCACTGGCAGAATTTCACAGAAGCCAACATTTCAGGCATAAATAAGCAAATGGAATAGCTAGTTGTGTTTTCTTTTAGTAAGTCATGACCTCTCAGCACAGATTACTTGGACACTGACCACAGTCATTTCACCATTAGACTTCAACCTGAAATGTTTGGCACCTAAACACGCTATAAATTTTGCCCTGTTACGTCCCCTAACAAATGTATGAAGCAGGCTAGTAGTTCACAATTGGCTGCTGCCAAAGGCAGCTGGAGTCCTACTCCTCCTTATGTTTTTAACCAGCCTTTTTTCCAGGCTCCCATTGCTTCCAATGTACTGTTTCTGGCACTTGTTTAATTCTGCAGGGAGCTTATTTAGTTCACTAATTAGCAGAAAACCAACTAGATAAAAAACGTAACACTGCTACCTTTGGAAGCTGCCCCAGCTCACTGGGAACAGGGATAGACAAGGATCAGAAGTAACACAAGGAAGAGGACAGATTTCAGATTTCCAAAGTCAGGAACAAGAGGCAGAAGTCAGTCAACAGCATCAGGTGCTAGGTATCGATTGCCTTCCCTTAAATACAGAATGCCAGTTACCAATTGTGCCAAGCCCTTCAAACTCCAAAAGCACCCTGGAAAGCAGCCATACCACCAACCAATGTCCTTCTATTTGTGTGGTTGTCTGACATAGAGGGAAAACACAGAGAAGAGCAATAATCTGTTGACATGCAATCCAGATGTGGGTCTCAGTAGCAATAGGAACAATGACAGGAGTCTGTCTTCTATCAAACAGTCACTAGGTACAAGGTAGAGAAGCTAGTTGTAAGAGCAGAGAACTCAGAACTGTTTTCCTTCTATTTTCCTACGTTTTTGTTTTAAAAAATAACCTTTTGCCTGTTCATCTCTTTATTTAAGGCTGCATGGTGAATTAATTGCTCTGGTTACAAGTCTCCTTTTTACACAGCTGCAGTCTATCTTTTCTGGTGAGTAAAAGAATTCTACTTCTTTATTGTTGGCTAAGAAATAAACTGCTGTGTTGGAAGGATACCATCACATGTTGCTGTATGGCTTGAAAGAATCATCATCACCATCTGGGTCATCAGGTGACCTACAACGGAGCAACTGTGTCAGCAGACAAGGGAAGAGCTACACATCATCTACTCATACAAGTAGATTCTTGCCACTAATCTGGCTTCAATGCCTGGAATGCCAGTTGTATAATGGAATGCCAGGAACTGGTTGGATGACTGCCAAAGAACAGTCATCAAATGCTGAATGTCTCAGGGAAAAGCAGTAATGAATGGTGTCCCTCAGTCCCTCCAATATTATTTCATATCATCTTCATCAGTGACAGACAGTGGGATTGAGCACACACTCAGCAAGTTTACAGATGACACTAAACTGAGTGGTGCAGTTGATACACTAGAAGGAATATTGACTAGAGGATATCAATAAGCTCGAAGAGTGGTCACATGCAATACTCATCAGGTTCAACAAAGCCAAGTGCAAGAACCTACAGCTAGGCTGGGGCAATCCCTTGGGGCAATATGCATCAGTATAGAGTATAGAATGAATCTAGAGCAGCCCTGGACTTTGTGATATTGGTGGACAAATACTTGAAAGTGATCTGTCAACGTGTGCTTGCAGCCTAGGAAGCCAACTGTATCCTAGACTGCATAAAAGGGAGCATGGCCAGCATTTGGAGAGAAGTGATTTCACCCGTCTACTCCACTCTGGCAAGACCCCACTCTTGAATACTGCATCCAGCTCTAGGCTCCCTGTTACAAGGAGTTGCAGAGCAGGTTTAGAACAAGGCTATGACAAGGCCAAGAGAATTGAGGTTGTTCAGCTTAGAGAAGAAAAGGCTTCAGGGGATCCCAATTACAGCCTTTTAATATAACAAAAAAGGGCTTAAAAAAAAAAAAGGCTTTTTACCAAGGTCTATAGGGACAGGATAAGAAGCAACGACCTTAAACTGAAAGAGAGCAGATTTAGACTGGATATAAGGAAGACTATTGTTTACAGTAAGGGTGGTAAGGTAGTGGAATAGATTACCTAAAGAAGTTGTCACTAAAACAGTCTAAAGTTGGATTGGACAGAGCTTTGATCTAGTAAAATATATCCCTGATGTTGGAACAGATGATTTTCAAAGGTCCCTTCCAACCCTAAACCATTTGATGATCATATAATCCAAAAATATCACTGCAGTCTTACAAATCAGAGGGTCTCTAAGACATTCCTAAAGAACTACTGGAAACCTGACCAGGCAAAAAGTTACCTTAGTACTGTATATCTAACTCAGTATACATGATGATGATATTTAAAATGTACATATAAAGCCTTCACAGCCAAACAGATCAAGTTTAGTACCTTGACAGTCTCTACTACAAAGTCATTTCCTTAGTTACATCAAGGCTATATATTCCTCTTCAAGTGCTCAACCTCTGAAGTTAACTTGCTGTTGTTTTAAAGTTACCTGTGTTTCAAAATCCTTCAGTAATTCCAAATCAACCACCACAGTCTACAGATTATTTTACCATTCAAAGGAATTCAGTCTCTTTCCTAAAATGAAGGACAGCTAAAATTACAGCACACTCCACTTTTCTCATTGGATCGACCATTCAGTTACCTACGTGGCCCTATAAACTGCTTTATACCAATCACCATGAATTCCCACTTTGACAAAAACACTACCATTTAACACTTCAACAAAACTCGTGGTCTTCCAAACAAAGCTGCTTACCTTCTATCCTGGCAACACCTTTGCAGGATTCCACAGAACTGTGGCTGCACTGTAACAGAAATTACAGAGAAAGGAAAAACAAAAGGGTTGTAATAACCCATTAAAACAGGCAGTGCCTCCAGGCTCAGCTGGATAAGCAGAGTTGGTCTGAACCCTAGCAGGTGGAGTAGATGTTGCTGATTTTAATGATGAGGTGCCTATTACTCTCCTGTGAACATCATTAGGGTTATCAGCCATCAGAACAGTGTGACAAAGGTGAAGTCACTTTGAATTTGAGCCTGATTGACCCAGTTGATCCGCAGGTCTTAGAAGATTATAGGAGGATGCACCTGTATCTCCAGGTTGTCACACTTACAGGTTTTCTAGGATATGAACTATATGCTGAACAGGAGGAATAGTTAAAAATCTTCCACAATCAAACTTTAATTAAATATGATTACTTAATACAATAATACTTAATACTTACTTAAATGCTGACATCAGTTCCTAGGTTTATCTGACATCTTAATCCATCTCTTTGAGAACAAAGAGAATTCTACTTTACCAAACATTTTTCATCAAAGGTTGTCTTTATTTTCAATTTAGGCAAATACCAACAATAGGCACTATTTTAAAATTCAGAACAAGATTTCTCTTGTTCTTTAGCCAAGCCTCAAGAAAGTCTGTTTTGGCACAGAGAGTTATCACCCTAACAAAAAACCTCAGTCCTTTCTCTCTTTCTGTTATATCTGTCAGCCTAGTATCTTAAAGTTGCCAAACTGGCTTCTTTTTGTATAAGGAAACAAAAGGGTTCAGTTAACATATTACATAATGACCAAGATGAAACCAAGTTAATAATTACTAGCAGTATAATGCTTTCTGTAACCCAAAGATCCATAGGATGGCACAGACTGGCACTTCGAATCAGAATCTCTAACCTTTCTTCTTAAAGGTAACATTTCCAACCTCTGTTCTGAGGTGTACAATCAACGTTTACTAACGGCAGCTCAGAATATCATTCTCAGGCTAACTGACTGACTAATTTGGAATTTAGGGTGGATTTCATCGAAACAGAAAACCATGTGTAGGGCTCTCACTGTTAACTAGTGCACTGAGTAATGGATCTGCCATTGCCAGCCTGATATTTTAGAACCAAGTGTATATTGCTAAAATGGAGAGTGTGACTATTTCTCTGCCTTATTTCAATTGGTGCAGTAAATCTGAAAGGAATGAGAGGATGTTAGCAGCAAGATATAAGACTGCCCTACTAAAGCAGAGGCTAAAAGCCAGCACTGGTGATTTCCCTGGTGTGAAACTTGAAGCAAAACAGATACAGACCTCTACCACATATCACAAGTAATTGAAAGTTATTTATTTTTAGATCAAAGCTGGTTTGCTGGGTTTTTTCTGAACTACAGCTGGACAGTCATAGAATCATAGAATCATTAGGGATTGGAAAGGACCTTGAAAGATCATCTAGTACAATCCCCCTGCCACAGCAGGATCACCTAGACCAAGTCATATTCTTAGACTTTTAGGACCTTTTTTCATTTACATTAAATCCTTGTTCAACCACTCTGGAAATCCGCAGGAAATATTAAAGTGAGGAAAAGTGCGAGGTTTTTTCTACTTTAAGGTCCCTTCGCTGAGCAACAACAAGATGAAGAGAATTTAGTGTAAATAAGATTCTTCCAAATCATCATTTGAAAGTGTAGTCATATTTCATTTCTAAAGGTGAATAACTTGACCTGTCTGAAATTAGGTTCCCTTTCAGGGAACAATTTATTTAATATCTGATTAACTGGATGTTGTGTTAACTGCGATTCCTTGTAAGCATATGTCTTTTAAAATGCAGAAAATCATCTCAATTAACAGTGAAAAAAATTACTAATATGAATATTTCTTTTCCTTTTAACTGAAGGTCAGGAATTGAGGTCACAAAGAGTAGGGCCATACTTGAAGACGATGCATTTTTAACCTTCAGTTTGAACCCTGTGCCTTTCTAAACCACAGATAACTTTTTGGAAAAATATAGGAAAATCTTTCCAGGTCATGTATTTACTTTTATTACCATTTTCTTTAGTATAATCTCTTCAGCACTGAAGGTACAACCCATGCTTGTTTCTGAGTGTCTAGCGTTCAAGCTTGAACTCTGTCTACTGCCAGGTACAGTTGACTTGAAGAGCTGATCATTACTGATTCATAGAATGATACAGATAGAATGATACATTTAGAATTATACAGATTAAAAATGCCATCAAGCCTTTCCTTAGACTACAATTTATACCAGTGTTTTCTACTATGTTAAAAACTGCAGAGAGAAAACACTGGAACTGCATATGTACATGTTTAATTACCCTATTATTGTGACAGGAACAAGTAAATACGTGGATTTGAAAGAGCAGCAGGCAGTAGTACAGCTTCTTGTCAAGTGAGGATGTTTAAGTTGAAAGTCATGAGAAAGAAAAAATAGGTGTATGTTCTATGTCAGCCTAGAGGCCAGGAAAGCAGATCTCTGATAGTAAAAATATTCTTCAAACACCGCTCAGGTTTGATGTCTTTAAACTATGACTGCTTGCTGGATTCCTGTCAGAAACTCATGAGCGTGGCTCATATAGGCAAGTCCAAACAGCAGATCCATAAATCAGTGTGCTAACATTAAAGTAATAGATTATTGACTATTTTCCCAGCAAATACAACCCTGCATTGATTTACAATGGAAGACTGACTCCCACTATGAGAGGCAAAATGTATTCTTCTGTCTTTTGCTGGAAGAATGCAGAATGACTGGAGTGTAGAGACGGAGGGCATTAGCCAGGAAAAGATGTCCTTCCTTAAATGGACTTTGGAAGAAAAACCACTGTGAGGAAAGGACATTATTGAAGTCACTTTAAGGGACCAAATGTCCAGAAATGTGTAAGTTTGGTCGCCATAACGACATATTCTCCAGGTACACTGATGCATTTCCTCTTTAATAGATTACTTTTCCCTTTAGGACTTTATCCCTTTTGAGAAACTGAGACACAGTTATGGTTTTATTGCAAGAGCTACAATACTAATTAAAAATTAATTGTGTACATTTGATTCTTATTTTCTAAATCTGCTCTATTATTTTTCAGAGATCGCTGCTCATTTGACTAAAAAAATTAATTAAATTATGTTACAAAAAAAAAATAGACACTTCTGCTAATCCCACACAGCCCACACAGCCCTAAAAAGGAAAAGACTCAAGACAATGCTCTGCAAAGACCCTTACATAAATGCATTGCATACAGGAGAGCTGTAAGTGCTACAGAAGCCACTGAAGAGGTAACTGAAAGCTTAGTCTGACTTTCACCACTGCTTTCCCTTGTGCTGTCATCAGTGCAAACCAGTTTCTCAGACCCTATATTGGATAGGTAGAACTAGCAGTTAATACAGTTATTTATAAAATGACTCTATTTTTAGTGCAGGAGAAAGGCACTAAATATAGAACCTATACCATTTTTAGAGGGTTGTGGTGGTTTGGTTGGTTGGGTTTTGGTTTTATTTTATAGCAGGAGCACAAGAAGTGTGGTAAAAATGTTAATATCTCATTTTTGTAGTTTATTTCAGTGGTTATACATGTGGGGTCAGGGACGACGAGCTCAGAAGGGCTGACCTTTAATAGCTGTACCTGTAGTCCACAGTGAAAAATGCATTGTAGCTCCCAAGTGCACGATGAGGCAGCTGAAGTGAACCAATTTCTTCCCCAAACTAAAATAGTTTCAAGCTGTAATTTTATTTTTTTATTTATTAATGGGACCAGACGTTGCTACTGCGAAGTGTCACTGAACTTGAACCAGAACTAAACAGGAATGACCCCAGCCACAGCTGGACAACGTGAGACAATATCCCAGTTCATCTCCGAACGCGTAACACTGTCATTCAGACATGGCTATGGACATCCTTGGCACAGCTGGAAGAAATGTGAATAGGAGCAGAGAGTAAATTGAGTCTGCAGTCTGCTTCTGGGATCATGCTGAACTGGGGAAGGATTTCATTGTACTGCAGGAGGGTGCTTTTTTGCTCCTGCGAGCAGCAGGACTCCACGTCCCCAGGCTAGCGGTTATTGCTGACTTGTAGCGCACACACAAGCCAGGTAGAAAGTTGGATTTACGATGGTTTCTTAGTGCACCATGCTGGGCTTCACTGCCAGCCTGTTCTGCTGACAGAATTTCCCAGGCTGACATCTAGACACTTGTAAAAATGGAGCCCATTAGCTGCTGCTGCTACTGCAGGAGACTGAATCCAGTTTCCATGGGTGACTGAAATGACTGTCTAATAGTTTCTCCAGTGTCACAAAATTGCTCCAAGTTGGAAAAAAGAGAAAAGTGTGAACAACACAAACATGCACAACAACACTTCACTGCCACGTTCTCCAGGCTTGCTTTTTCACTATTTTATTGCACTAATATGCCGTGATGTAATTGCTTTGATTTAGGTGTTGCTTATCAAATGGTAGCTTTCCACAGAAATCCCACGCTGTATCTTTCCTTCCTCTCTGAAAAGCAAAGACTAAGAGGATCCCTGTACATGGGGTACATTTTATGGTGCTGCTGTATACCCAAACCGATACTAAAAGAACCAGCCAGATTATGGGATATCTAAAAATGCTCAGTGTCCTTTCTGCAGACAGCCTGTCACCAGGTACATGAAGCTGTCACAGGAATAAATTGTATGTGCATGAGGAATTTCATACCTGACCCAGCTATATGCTAGGTAGGGCATGCAGAATCAGAGCTAAGGAAAAAAATAGTGTGTCTCCATACTAAACCATGTCACAAAGGAAAAGTCCTCCCTTAATAATGAAGAAATCTGGAAATGGCTTTAAAAAATGGGACAGGGGGAAAATGTTTCATGACTCTTACCTCCATGTCTCTGCTGGAATTCATGTTGTCTATATAATTGAAGGAGAAAGTAAACTGTATGAAAATAGAACCTCAACATCTATAAAAGCATCTCAGAGAAGAAAAGAAGGATAAGGTGGAAAAGTGTTCCAAGGTTAAGAAACACTGCCTTGGAATCAAGACCACGGAGCTGTTTAGTTAGTAATGGAGAGACTAAAATGAGTGACACTTGCTTGGAGACAGATCACTATTGAAAAAGGGCAGGTACGTATGAGGCAGTTTTATCAAGTTGTTTTAACTTGTTAGAACGGATTATAAAGCGCTAAAATCTTTATTTTTTAAAAACACATCATTTAGAAGTAAACTATGAGGTGATCTGGAGTATTTTGGGGAATATACAGCAAGAGTGAATGAAGCTGGTTCTACAGCAGCTGCAATGCTAAGGCCATTAATAAAGAGGTTAGCTACTCACATTTGGGATAAAGGGCAACTTATGCTTACAGTGACCCAATCCAAACAATTCTGCTGTAAGAGCAAAGCAAACATCCAGCTTATAAACCTATCTGCCTAATTTTCTGGAAGTGGTTAGAGGTCAGCACTGAGCCCAGCCAAAAAGCACTAGTGACCGGGGAGCAACGTAAGAAATGGCATCAGTTGCATGGACCAACAGAACATCACCCTGCGTTTTGAGTTCATGTTAAAATACACTACATCACCAAACAGGAGCCTATCATCTTGTAACAAGTGGGGTGGAATCACCCTGTCCAACTTTTTACTGTCTGCAATACGTTTCTGACACTGCCATAAATAACTTTTACCTTTTCTGCTGTCCCCACGCTGCTATTTATCAGCCTGACTCTGTCCTCAGCCTGTAGCTTGGTGATTTGTGAGCTTTGGGAAAGTAGAAGCTAGTTAATGATTAGTCTGTTGTTTTCATTTTCTGGATTACTTGAGTTTCCAAGCAGGAGAGGATCATTTTTAAAAAACCAATATACAACAAATGACCACATAACTAATGATGGAATATGCTGATGTAGTACAGTCGAGTCAAACAACCTTATCATGACCAAACAGTTTGTAAACTAAGGGGGTTTTAAAATATTCATCATATGTAAATTTTTTCCATGTCCTGAAATACCACAGAACCTAATTTTGAAAAGCAGATGTTTCCAAATTTAAGCGAACAAGAGAGCTCTTCAGCTCATCAGACTCGTTGCATTTTTTAATCTTCTTTATTAGAGTACGAGCAGCCTGGTCATGAAAAGGTCATACTGAATCATTCCTTCTCCAGTCATCAATTCTATGGCTTAGTTTAGCACATGTGGTCTGAACAAATACGGATAAATAGTCTTTGTAGCTCAGGGAAGGTGCAGGCGTGACAGAACATACAGATACACACTTTGCTTCGTTATAACTACAAAGTTTTCATGGGGACTGTGGATTTGTAAAAGACCTTTTTACTAAAATATTTCAGAACGGATCAGATCGTTCAAAATAGCTGTTAAATCACAGTTGGTGTGGGTGCTGGATCACTGGACTTGGGTAAGATGTTTATCTCTTGCTTTCATGCATAGGAGAGAACTTCCAAAGGTGTGCTGTCTAGAGTCAGATATTCCTGAACGTGAGCAAAGAGGATGAAAATGCCCTCCATAAAGCACTACTAACACTATAAGGACAAATCTGAACATCTTAATGTTATCTGGTGGTCTGATGGGTGTCAGAATCAGTGAAAATTTCTCCTACAAAGTTCTTTCTGAAAGTTTCTGAAAATGAAAGACGTTCTGACTGCTGCTCATTTGAAATTGGCATTTTCATGTGGCAGATGGTGACCTTATCCCTGTGCTTTAGCAAAAATGACTTTTATTAAGCCTAAACAAGTGTGAACAGTGCTAATTTCCTGCAGCAGGCAGGATTTGAATGAGAGCATATAACGATTGGAAGAGTCCTGCCTCACCATATGGAAAGATGTGCACTGTGCCAACACAGTCGGTTCCTAACAAGGCAGCTCTGTACAGTCATCTCCAACTTTCCATTTTATCGACAGTCATGAAGAGCACAAGTCTCAAATTTAAGATTTCTAGGAGCTGCTGAGAGCTGTTTGCAGATAGATCATGCCCTAAAAAACCACACATATAACAAGGGAAGTTCTTAGAAGGACAACATGAATCCTGAATTGTAGTTAAAAATAATCTGATTAGGAGAAGTTTTGGTTTCTATTGAGACACAAAGGCATAATCCTTTGCTAGTTAGAAACACCACTTCTTTCGATAAAGACTGAAACTACAGACATGGTATTGAAAGTAAAGGTTTGCTATCTAAACAACAAACGTTACTAGCCACAGTATCACAGTATCACAGTATCACCAAGGTTGGAAGAGACCTCACAGATCATCAAGTCCAACCCGTCACCACAGAGCTCAAGGCTAGACCATGGCACCAAGTGCCACGTCCAATCCTGCCTTGAACAGCTCCAGGGACGGCGACTCCACCACCTCCCTGGGCAGACCATTCCAGTGGTCAATGACTTTTTCAGTGAAGAACTTTCTCCTCACTAAGACTGAGTCTAAGATATTGAGGTGGGCCGAGGTAAAACTCTCCTTACTCAAGGTAACAAAAAGGTCTCTTTTTCCAAACCTGCCAAGGTGAATAAACGTAATGGTTTATGGACCCTAGCATGGTGGAAAGGTATCCCCAGAGATCTGATGGATGGGTGGCCTATTGATAGACTGGAAAAATTAGTGACAAGGTGGCCAAAGGAGTAGGTTATAGTAAATGAGAAGGCAATGTTTCGTGGTCGGAGTGCTCCGCCGTTAATTGATCTATCAGAGCAATCAATTGCAAAATGCCCACTGGGGAACTAGAAACTTCACCCCCCAGAAGTTTGGGGGTGGTGGTGTGAAGAATGGATGCATGTTAGATAGCTCACTGAAAACAGAAGAGGCAATTTATCAATGACTTGCCTGGTGGGACCTAAACAAGTGCCAATGACATTCCCTGACACTGGAGCACAAGTTTCTGCACTTAAAAAGCAAGACGCCACAGAAAGCATCCTCTTTAGGATCTACCCCTGTAATGATGGTAGCTGGGCAGTTCCCTCTGACCCTTTTAGGTGTTCTGAAAGGAAGAATGCAGACAGGTGATAAGGGCAGGGAGCGGTCCTTCGGTGTCCCACTCACAGAGGTAAAACTGTCTCAAGTGGCACCACCGCTCCCCACCTCAAAGACTACAAGCGTTAAACTTTACCCCTTACCTTTAGAGGCACGGGAAGGGATAACCCCTGTCATGGAGGATTTAGAAGAAGAAGGGGTTGTTAGTCCTACCCATTCTCGATACAATGCCGCAGTCTGGCCTGTCGGAAAACCTAATGGTTGGACTATCGACAGCTAAACTTTAATACAGGCTCTTTAACTGCTGCTGTGCCCAACACTGCTGAATTAATTGCCACTACTCAGGAACACGCACACACTATCACGGCAGCTGTTGATGTTAAGGATATGTTCTTTATGGTCCCCATGCAACCCTAGGACCAGGAATAGTTTGCTTTTACGTGGGAAGGACAACAATACAGCTTTACATGACTCCCAGAAGGTTGTAAACAGCCCCCAACCTTGGCACGTCATGCATTAGCCCGAGAATTAGACACTACACCACTTGAAGCAGGAGTCAAGATGGGAAAATATAGAAAAGGTCCAGATGACACAGGATAGGATTATCCTCCATCTTGAAAGTCTGGGACTAAAAATCCCTCCTGAGAAGACACAAAAACTGTCTAACAGAGTTAAATTTTTAGGGATTTGGTGGAAGAGAGGACCTGCATGCATACCCTCAGATACCTTGTCAGCCTCAGACTAGATTAGGATACGCGAAAGAACTGGAGCGTGCTTTAGGATCGCTAGTGTTTTGGAGAAAACACATCCCTGACTTCTCTAGTATTGCATATGATTTTCTGAGGAAAAGGGTATAGTGGGATTGTACCCCTGCTCACGATGAAGCTTTGTGTTTACTGGTATTTGAGACTGCTAATTATCAGGCTCTTGGCCCAACTCATCCTACTGACCCAGTGCAAGATGAGTGGGGATTTGCCCAGCCAGGACTGTCTATATATCTCTGGCAGAAAGGAGCTCAAGGCAGCCCAGAACCCATAGGATTTTATTCTCAAAGTTTCAAGGATGCAGAAAAGCATTATACTGTGTGGGAAAAAGACTTGTTTATCGTTAGCTTAGCTCTAAGGGAAGCTGAGCATACCATATTATCCTTGCAGCCAGACCGAGTCAGCGTGGCCTAGACTGTCAGATAGTGAGGTGGATTGTAAACTGGCTGCAGGGTAGAGGTCAGAGAGTGGTGGTCAATGGGACGGAGTCTAGTTGGAGGCCTGTATCTAGTGGAG
>JAOXOE010000256.1:46794612-46815670 GCA_028565055.1 Phoeniculus purpureus
TGGACACAGTACTCCAGGTGTGGTCTCACCAGGGCAGAGTAGAGGGGGAGAAGAACCTCTCTCGATCTACTAACCACGCCCATTCTGATCCACACCAGGATGCTGTTGGCCCTCTTGCCCACAAGAGCACACTGCTAGCTCATGGTCATCCTGCTGTCCACCAGGACACCCAGGTCCCTTTCTCCTACACTGTTCTTCAACAGGTCAGTCCCCAACCTAGACCAGTACCTGAGGTTGTTCTTGCCAAGATGCAAGACTTTACACTTGCCTTTGTTATCCTTCATTACATTTCTCCCTGTCAATCTGTCCAGCCTGTCCACGTCTCACTGAATGGCAGCACAGCCTGCTGGAGTGTCAGCAACACCACCCAGCTTTGTGTTATCAGCAAGCTTGCTGACAGTGCTCTCTAATCCCTCATCCAAGTCATTAATGAATAGATTGAAAAGGACTGGTCCCAGTACTGACCCTTGGGGACCTGCACTAGATACAAACCTCCAACAAGACTCTGTCCCATTGACCATTAGTCTCTGGCTTCTATCCTGCAGCCAGTTCACGATCCAGTTCACTTCCTGATCATACAGTCCACACTGTCTAAGTTTGGTTGTGAGGATGCTATGTGAGACTGCATCAAATGCCTTCCTCAAGTCAAGATAGATAGTATCCACCACTCTGCCATCATCTATCCACCTGGTTATGCCCTCATCAAAGACTATCAGGTTGGTCAAGCATGACTTACCCTAGATGAAGCCATGTTGACTGTCCCTAAAGACTCTCCAGTCCTTAATATGCCTGGACACAGCATCTAGGACAAATTCTTCCATCACTGCTATCCTTCAGTCCCTAGGCACACTCCTGATCCCCATGACTTAAGAAAAGATGATGGAGAGTGGTTTAGCAATGACATCTGCCACCTCCCACAGCACTCGCGGCTGCATCCCATCAGGGCCCATGGATTTGTGTCCATCCAGTTTGCTCAACTTATCCCTAACCCAGTCCTCATTAACCAAGGCAAGCTCTTTCAACTTCCTCTGGATCCTCAGCAGTCTGGGGCTTGATGTCAGGACAGCCCCCATAAGAACAGACAGAGGCAAAGAAGGTGTTCAGTAACTCTCTCTGTATCCTCTGTATCCTGGGAAACTGCCTCATTCAGCAGGAGGCCTACATTGCCTGAAGGTTCAGTTTTATCTGCAATGTATTTGAAGAAGCCCTCTTTGTTGCCAAGTATTTCTCTTGAAAGTTTTAATTCCAAGGAGGTCTTGGCTTTTCTAGTTGCATCTCTACCCAGAGCCTTATAATCACCCCAAGTGGCCATTCCCTCCTTCCATGAACTATAGACTTCATCGAATCATACAATTATTAGGGATTGGAAGGGACCTTGAAAGATCATCTAGTCCAATCCCCCTGCCATGGGCAGGGACACCCCATCCTAGATAAGGCTAGCCAGAGCTTCATCCAGCCTGGCATTAAACACCTCCAGGGATGGGGCCTCAACCACCTCCCTGGGCAACCCATTCCAGGCTCTCACCACTCTCATGGTGAAGAACTTCCTCTTCACATGCATACTAAATCTACACAGCTCCAGCTTTGTTCCATTCCCCCTAGTCCTGTCACTACCTGATAGCCTAAAAAGTCCCTCCCCATCTTTTCTGTAGGCCCCCTTCAGATACTGGAAGGCTACAAGAAGGTCACCTTGGAGCATCCTCTTCTCCAGACTCAACAGCCCCAACTGTCTCAGTTTGTCCTCATAGGAGACCTACTTCAGCCCACTGGTCCATCCTCGTGGCCCTCCTCTGCACACATTCCAGCACGTCCATATCCCTCTTGTAAGAAGGGCTCCAGAACTAGATGCAGTACTCCACGTGGGGTATCACCAGAGCCAAGTAGAGGGGGAGAATCACCTCCCTCAACCTGCTGGCCACACTTCTCCTGATGCAGACCAGGATCCAGTTTGCTTTCTGGGCAGATAGTGAACTCTGCCGGCTCATGTTGAGCTTTTCATCCACAAGCACCCCCAAGTCCCTCTCCTCAGGGCTACTCTCCAGCCATTATTGATGCCCAGCCTGTAGTTGTGCTTAGGACTGCCTCAACCCAGATGCAGGACCTTACCCTTGGTCTTGTTGAACTCCATCAGGTTGGATTGCACCATCCTCTCCAGCGTGTCCAGGTCACTCTGGATGGCATCCCTGCTCTCCAGAGAGTGTCTGCTGCACCACACAGATTGGTGTCGTCAGAAAACTTGCTCTTAAGGTCATGATCCATGCATACAAGGCCACCAGATTGGTCAGGCAGGATTTGCCCTTGGTAAACCCATGCTGATTGTACCCAATCACCCCTTCACTAGTCTCCTGTCTCAGTAGTGCTTCCAGGAGGATCTGCTTCATGATCTTAGTGGGCACAGAGGTGACACTGACTGGTCTGTAGTTCCCTGGCTCCTCCTTCCTACCCTTTTTGAAAATAGGAGTCATGTTTCCCCTTTGGCAGTCAGTGGGGACTTTGCCAGACTGCCACAACTTTTGGAATATAGTAGAGAGAGGTTTAGCAACCACATCTGCCAGTTCTCTCAGGACCCGTGGGTGTATCCTGTCGGGTCCCATGGACTTCAACACTTTCAGGTTCTTCAGGTGATCACGAAACTCATCTTCATTTATGATGGGCAGGTAAAGAAGTCATTGAGAACCTCAGCTTTTTCCATGTCACCTGTTTCTTTTCTGAGGGGTCCCACACCTTCCCCATTCTTCTTTTGACCAATCATATACCTGTGGAAAGCTTTGGTGTTCCCTTTGACCTCCCTGGCTAGGTTTAATTCAAACTGTGCTATGGCTTTCCTTACCAGATCTCAGCTGTTCGGGCAGCTTCCTTATGAAGCCCCCATTCCAGCTGTCCTCTTTTCCACTTTTCCTGGAGTTTCTTTTTGTGAGACAGCATCTCCAGGAGCTCCTTGCTCAGCCAGGCAGGCTTCCTCGCATTCTTCCTCTTTGCTGGCATTCATTGCTCCTGGACACAGGGGAGTTGATCCTTGAATACTGACCAGCTGTCCTGGGTCCCTCTTCCCTCAAGGGCTTCATCCCATGAGACTTTGGCCAGCAGATCCCTGAAGCAATCATAGTCTGCATGTTTAATGTCTAAGGTCGTATGTTTAGACTACTTCTTCCTGGTTGCCCTGAAGATCTTAAATTCAACAGCTTCATGGTCACTGCAGCCAAGGCTGTCCCTGAGCCTCACATTGGTCACCAGCCCTTCCCTGTTGGTGAGAACAAGGTCCAGCATAGCACCTTTTCTTGTTGGTTCCTCCACCATTTGGAGGAGGAAGTTGTCATCAATGCAATCCAAGAATATCCTGGATTGCTGATGCCTTGCTGTGTTGTCCCCTCCAGCAGATGTCAGGGTGGTTGAAATCCCCCATGAGAACCAGGGCCTGTGACTTGCAAGCCGCTACTGTTTGCTTGTGAAGGGTCTCAACTGTTCGGTTCTGCTGGTCAGGTGGCCTGTAGCAGACCCCTACAGTAACATCACCCTCCCCTGTCTTTCATTTTAACCCATACACTCTCAACCAGCTCATCATCCTTCCCCAGGTGGAGCTCCACTGATTCCAGCCGGTCACTGATATGGAGGGTAAGGCCTCCTCCTCTCCTTCCCTGCCCAAGCTCTGTGCATTTGCATAGAGACACTTCAGCTGGGCTGACCCTGTCCTCATCTTGTGCCAATTCCTTTTGATATCCTCAGATTGTCCTGGTGCATCATCTATGGCTTGCCCCAGGGCAAGTTGAGGGCTCTCACTGGCTCTCTATCCCTCTGCCTCTGGTGAGCTGCCCCACTGTTTGTCATCAGCTAGCAGGAGTCTATTAACCCCTTCCCCCTTCAAACCTAGTTTAAAGCCCTATTAGTGAGCCCTGCCAATTCCTGCCCCAGGATCCTTTTTCCCCTCTGGGACAAGGGCATCCCATCAGTTGTTTGCAGCTCTGGTGCCTTGTAAACCGAGCCATGAGTGTAGAATCCAAACCCCTGTTGATGACACCAGTCCTGGAGCCATAAATTGAGCTATTTGCTCTTCCTAAAAGTTCCCTCATCCATTGCTGATGTTAGAGGGATGGAGGAGAAGACATCTTGAGCTCCTGATCCCTTTAGTAGTTGCCCTAAGGTCCTGAAATCTCTTTTAGTTGATCGTGAGCCTTTCTTTGTTGCAACTACCCACTTGAAAGACCAGAAGTGGGTAGTAGTCTGAAGGACCCACGAGGTTGGGAATTTTACCTAAAATATCCATGTTTTCCACTAAGACAGTCTGAACTCATGCATTCTATTAAACTTGATGACATTTACTTACCTTCAAGTATCAAAACATCTATAGAATTATTCTCAGAGAACAAGTACAGGTCCATTTATAAAACAGAACAACAGAGTATAACTTCCTTCTCTTCAGACAGACAGCTAAAGTAATTCTTAATTTGCAAACTACAAGAAGATCTGCAAACTCCCCACAGCCATTTTACCCCCAAGATTTTTAATTCCCCTCAGTGTAAAGATTAATTCATTGCAACTGTGTCTGTCTTTATTAATAGTAAGGAGGCAAAGGCAGAACAACCCCCCAAGAAACAGACCCAAGTACAATATGTTAAACATAGACTATTTCAGTTGGAAAGGACCTACAACAGTGATGTAGTCAAACTGCCTGACCGCTTCAGAGCTGACAAAAAGTTAATCCATGTTGTTAAAGGCAGTATCCAAATGCCTCCTAAGCACTGACAGGCATGGAGCATTGAATACTCCTCTAGGAAGCCTGCTCCAAAGTCTGACTTGCTCTCTCAGTAAGGAACTGCTTCCAAACACCAAGTCCAAAGCTCCTGTGACACAGTTTTGAGCTGCTCCCATGCATCTTATCACCAGACACCAGGGAGAAGAGACTAGCACCTCCTTCTCCGCTTCTCCTCAGGAAGCTGTGGAGATCAAAGAGTTCAGTCCTCAGCCTCCTTTTCTCCAAACCTGACAAACTCAGTCTGCTCAGACAGTCCTTCCAGAGTATCATTGCCTTCCAGCCCTATCACTTCCTTCGGACTCATTCAAGTAACTTCATACGTTATTTAAGTTGTGGGGGCCAGAACTGCACACAACACTTGAGGTAAGGCCACAGCAACAATGACACAGTGAGAATAACATAAATTACTTTAATTGCTGGTCCCAAGGAAAAAAGCTCATAGTTTTCCCTACAGATCGATGCTACCTGTGTACTACAGCAAAAATATCACCAACATGGCATCTTTCTTTTTCCTTCATTTGAATTGACTCATAGGGTTCAATACTCAATGCCAACACAAAACATTTTTCTTTCTAAAGTAATTTTTTCCAGGTTTTATTTGGCTTCTGTTCATAGGGGCAACAGATTTTTGGTGTTTATCCTCATTTGCCCAAGAGGAAAACAAATGTTAATTAAAAAAAACCCAAACAAACCCCAGACCCCTGTTTATGAAGCCTGATCTGCATAATGTATTCGCTGGCAATACCAGCTTCAATGTAAGTTAGAAGTGATCCTGCTCTGCCAGGGGGATTGGGCGAGATGATCTTTCACGGTCCCTTCCAATCTCTAACACTCTGAATTTCTGTGATCATATACTCTTTGTCATGGAACTTTCTGAGATTCCAAACTTATTTAGAATACATCTGCTCTGTTTTCTTTACCATAGAGACTAAAATAGTTACTGTTTTAAGAGCAATTAGATCCATTAGGACATGCAGCTGATAAACACACTGTCAGTTTTCTACTTTCCTTTCTTAAAGACAATTGATTGTAGCAGATCTGTAAATCTGAAAGACTTTAATTAGTATCTAGGGACAGTTTAGTGGTATTCAATTAACAGGCACAGCATAAATTACTTTAACAAAAAAAAAAGCCCCAAACTTAGCAAGCTCTCATTACACTGTGCTTTTTATATTTTCCAGAGGGAACTCCTAGTTAAAAGGAATACACTTTGCCTTTTAAAATGTTCACATGAATCAATGCTTCAGACTAGCCAGAGAACTGTTTTAAAGCCTCAATCTAATTTTTTATCTGTACAACAGATGGGCTAAATTTTCCAAAAAAAGTCTTGAGAGCTAAAATAAAGGGAGGAACTAAATTATAGAAGGAAGCAGCTATTATTTTCCAACAAAAGAAGAATTCAGGTGCAGGAGTATTCATACACAGATTCACAGGTAAAGGACTCTATGATTCTGTGATTCACACATCCTTCCTCACCTGGAAGAACAGGCTCATACACCTACTGCCACAATGCCTACTCCATAAAATACTACCAGGGCAGAAAGCTTTATTACAATACGAAACCATTTACCCATTCCATGCTCATTTTATTTCTATTACCTTATCTTCACTGTAACGGGTTTAATCTCTTCTTATTGAGACAAGGCAGAATTGACCTTTCTATTTTACTCAGCTACTTCATCCTATTTGTAAAGCCTTGACTCCTTTTTGCACTGTATTCATCACAATCTTTGCTCTCTCCACTGTTACTGACCATAACCTTTCCAAAACATCTCTGTCCCTACTTCAGCATGAGGAAATCTCCATTTTCACCGGTGCCAAGTTACCCTGCATCTCTCATTATAGGCTTCTGAGCATGTGAGGCAGGTCTCAACAACCCACATTCTGAGGCTCAGGCTTCTCTGAGAAGTAATAGCCAGACTCTGTAGGCTCATCTTCTCTGACTTAGACCCTTCTACATCATAAAGTATTATGATGTATGATGAGAATTAGTGACAGGGTATAGTTGCTAGCCACACTGCATGAAGAACAACCCCTCTATTAATTTCCTCAAATTAATAGCAAGTTATGCAGCTATTCCTCCAAAGACAGTACAAAAAACACTTAAATGAGGGAGATAACACAGTAATGGTTGATCTTTTTGGTAATCTTTCAGATGTGCAGACTTTCATTAGTGCAGACTTTCATTAGTGCAAAGAGAGCCTGGGATTCCAAGTTTACTTCACATTGGGCTCTAAATATGGACTACCTTCCTCTGTACTACCTTCACACCACAGAACCCCAGACCAGAGTGGATAAAGATCAAATACCAGTGGTGGCAATCTATTTTGGACATAAAATGCTTTTCAGTGGAGGGGAGTAAAATGTGGGTGGTTAAAAGAGAAACAATGAAGAGGAAAACAAGAATTATATCAATACTGTATTAAAGAATCACTGGCCAAATGGAAGAAATAGTTATAAACAGTGTTTTTTGTCTTCCTAGCCTTAATTGATTTGAAATTAGGTCTTATATAGCACAAGTAGTCTTACAATACAGTTTCTAATTATTAGCTGAAACCATCAGATTCTGTCCAAGTTTCACAACTAAATGTTTTTCTTATCCTATGGCAGGCAATAACCTCTTCTGAAGTGCCACTTCCTGTCAAACACTTCGTCTTTCCCTGTCCCCTGTCTCAATAAAGAGCAATTTGAGCTCTAACATGACTTAATACTTCTCTAAGATCAAGAGTTTCTCCTAAGAATTGCTGCTGTACACACCAAAGACAAGCAATGCTGCGGACTTCTCCCAGCAGTACATCCTGCTTTTGGAGACTTTTAATTTCCCATAGGAGACTCTACTTACAAAAATAAACTGGCAGTCTTTAAAAAGTAGAATTTAAATTTACACAGCAAAAACCACAAAAATAAAAAGGATTACTTTTTAAAATCGCTTCTTCTGTTCTGTTTCTTCAGACAGCAACAGATTTCAAGAAAAAAAAGTATGTGGCAGCTGGAATTACTGTTTATCAGTAGGAACAAAACATACTCTTATGGTAGTGGTATCATAATAGCCACTGCAGAAATCAATACAAATTTAAAGTTAGTATTTCCTAAAATAATTCTTTGTGCTTCTTAAATAAACAAAATCCTGACTCTTGACATTTGTTCAAAACTTGTTTTAAAAGAGCTCATGTTCCTCTCTTTTAAATATTTACGGTAGGTAAGGTAGATCGAGTAGACCACATCATACACGAAGCCCCATCCAATTTCATTGCTATCTCTACTTATATCCTGACTTCAAAAGGTATTTTATGGAAAGACCAGGTTTAGCATGTTAGTCAACATCACAGCTTTCAGAAGAGATGGATTTTCTTTTGAGTTTGGTTTTGGTGGGGGGCAGCATCCTGGAGATTTGTTATTGGGAGGGTTTTTTTTGTGGGAAAGGAGAAAAATGCCTGAAAATATTGATCAAAGCAGATTCAATTACTTTTGTAACTGAAAAATACTAGAAGTAACCCATTTGTTGTAAAAATAAATCTCCAAATTATTTAAAGAGAAGTATTTCAAATTTATGTACTCCTGAGTCTCTAACTTTTAACCGAACAACAAAGTACTTTTTCAATTATCATTTGATTCAAATTTGAGGACAGAAAGTGAAAAAAGCCTGTTCCATAAGAGTACTAGCAAAAAATCTAATCTAAACATGTATCTTCTACGTACTTTTTCCCTTAAGTTTGTAAAGCCAAATTTGAAACCAGAAGTTCTGATTTCAAGACTTCTGGTGACATCAGCCAACAAAATTTAGGGAGGCAGCCTCTAAATCAGAGAATCACAGAATTATTGAGGCTGGAAAAGACCTCTGAGCTCACCCAACCCAGGACCTAACGTCACCACATCAACCAGAGAGGGCACTAAGTGCCACATCCAGTCTGTCCTTGAACACCTCCAGAGATGGAGAACCCACCACTGCTCTGGACAGACCATTCCAGGGTCTGATCACCCTTTCCATGAGGAAGGGCTTCCTAACATCCAACCTAAACCTCCTCTGGCAGCTTCAGGCCCTGCCCTCTCCTCCTGGCGCTGGTTGCCTGGAAGAAGAACCCAACCCCCACCTGACTACAACTTCCCTTCCCGAAGACCAGGGAGCGGTCAGTGACACCCTGCCCTTCCGGAGGTATGGGGTGGACAGTGGCCACCCTCCACCCTGGGCCCCTGTTCTGCTTGGGGGAGGTGGCCTGAGAAGCAGGTGCTGGAGCTCCTGGTTTGTGTGCACTAACTTGCTTAACTTTTTCTTTCTTCTTTCTGTATATAGTTATAGAGTTAATAAACCCTTTTTCATTCTCCCTAAGCTATCCATTGTCTGGCAAATTCTATCCAAGATCTCATCGAGACCTAGCTGCTCTTTCTTTTCCTTCCTTTTTTCAATTGTGGTCTTGAACTGGTCACAAAAATGGTGCTGACACACCTGGGAAAAAGCAGTTCCTTTGCTTTAACCCACTTCAGATCGCTATACACACATTATTTGAGTTAATAAGCATTCTACCCTGCTGTAACTGCTGTTTGTCTAGCAGAGCTAGTCTCCACTGCACGTAGTCACACAGGCAGCACATTCTCCCTAGATATTCTCTTATTTCAGATTTAGATGGATAGTAGCATTATGAAACGATGGTATCAACAGTCTTCCAATTCACTAAACCATGAGAAGGGCTTGAGGCTCACCATGCTTTTTTCTTGCCAGTGGTTCAATCAGCATGGAAGAAGTTATCAACATTTCCAAGAAGATTATATCAGTGACAGTGTGCTTCACCCACCATCAACATGACCCTTATTTCCTCTGCTCTGCCATTGAGCTAACAAAGCAATAATTATGATGCTTCTGGGTGTGATTGATATCCTGTTCAGTATGGACTCAGGGGAAACAAAACAGCACAAAAGCCAAGGGCTAACTTGAGCAATAAGCTCAAGTGCAAGCTTGACTCAGCCATATTTACATACCAATCACTTTACCCTCATAAATATCGAGCAGCCCAGGAGCCCTTGGATATCTCCTGCAGGGCAGCTGGCTGCACACCAAGACCTCTCTTCAAACAGGGATGCCTGTCAAGAACACTCCTCAAGGCTGAGAGTTTCCTTGCCACAAGAGATGCTCAGTGTGTCTACTAGCATGCAAAACACTGAAGCTTAAGGTAGTGTTTCAGATTATCTGTGCACAGAGCGTCTTTTAAATGAGAGGGTCTCCTGACAACTTTGTCTGACCATGTCCTCCATGCAGTAACCAATCAAATTATGCTGGTACCTCACCACTTCTTAAGAAGTTGTATTTACTGGTCAAACATGGTTAAATCACCGCCTTATATAAAAAAAATACATTCCTTCTAAATAGTTTCCCTTTAGCAAGTTCTTATTTTTGACTGCCACTAGACCTCAAATGAAAATTAACATTTTAAGCATTTTTCAAAGATGTCAGTGTCCAGGTAGGTCAAAGTAAAATTTAGGATGAGGTCTAGGAAAAGTAAATCTGTACATTTCTGCTGGAAAGTCAGGAGTTCATTTTCCATTCATGTAACTCATCTGCAAAACAAGGCTCCAAATCTTCCCTTAGTTTCAATTCAATTGCAACTAAAACCATTCCCCCCCTCCCCGGGCTGCAGTTCTCTCTGAAAAAGCAGGTACTGACATTCCAAACAAATATGGCATCTGTTTTCTAACTTAACTAACACCAACTAGAGTTTCAGTCTTCTGTTTCTTTGGGCTTGTACTGGTACATCTTGCAAGTCACCATATTTTCCTTCTAAACTGAAGCTTTAAATAAAATCAAAAGACATATCTGTGAGCAACTGTTGAGATACTGAAGTAAACACAGATAGAAAGTGACTGATTTATTGACAGACATGAGCTCAAACACACAATTCAGCAGCGGATGCGTACTTAGGAGAATAGCTATGCTAATCAATCCACACTGTTGTACTACCTTGCCAGTAGAAATTCTGTCATTTAGTCAAGATGTCTTAAGACATTAGCAGTGACAACCCTCCTCCCTCCCACTGTACACGTAATATATCTGCATATAGTCTAATGCATTAGCCTTACCTGTGCTGTCATCATAAACAACAGTAACTGTTTTCCACTTGAAGAACTGCACAAGGTCAAGGATGGCACGGCTCAGCGAAGAGAAATCTGGATAGAGGCTGACATAGAAGGAGTCCTTGTTGTCTGACACCTGATGTTTCCAACGGGTCTGGATGTGGGGAACACCCAACGCGTTGCAGATGGATTGCACAGCATTAGCCGAGGAGCTATGGGATGGTCCAAAGATGGCAGCCACTCCAAGGGACAGCTGATCGCAGGCTGAAGAGGAGACAGAAGTCTGTCAATGACGAAAGAAGGCAGTGTGCCAGAAGATACTGCACAATTCATATGAAACATAAGGGACTCTCTAAAACATAACTTCATTGCTGACAGAGCTCCCTTCTCATGTAGCACTTCCACTTAACACAAATGTCAAAGCCAACTTACATTTCTAAGCTTCACTATGAGCTGATGAATAGCAACACTTCACATCAAAACGATGCTTTAAGTTTAATAAACGTTTGTATGTCAATGGAATTCACATCAAAATAATGCTCTAAGTTTAATAAACATTTGTATGTCAATGGAAGTCACAGAGGCCAGCAACGGTGTTTCTTTTAAAAAGCAGGATAAGAGATTTATGCTCAGCTGCATCTTAAATTTGAGAAGGACAGTACTCTAACGAAGGCTCTAACTTTCCTCTCAATCAGCTCTGTTCCTACTGAGATCCTACATGTTAGATAGCTTCTAGTTGGGTATCACAAGCTATTTGGTAGAGAGAAGTAAGGAAAAGCATCTACCTAATCCAAGCTGGATGTGAGCACTTATGTGAGGCTTGGTTAATAAATATTGCTACTCCCCCTAATTCTCTTGACAGCTAAGGAAACCAGCAGTAGAAAATACATCTTGCTGCATTACTTTTCTCAGGAAGTCAAAACTAATCACTTTACTGTGCACATTCTTCTCCTATTAAGTCTTTCAAGTGCATTCCAGAAACTGCTGGCACACCTTTTGATTACTGCAGAGCACTAGCAGTTTAAATGGACCATACGCACACAGGATTTTCATAGCTCTTCTGAGCATCGGATCAGGGCTTAAATGACTAGCTTGATAAAAAAAACCCATTTATGCTAATATTGCCCTTCCTAAGAGTAATCAACAAGCTTTATGCAAATGTCAGTAAATGGGATCACTAACAACAGCAATAGCTAACAGATGGCTTTTCAATGGGCTTTTTTTTCCCCCGTTTCTGAGATTTAAATAATGCAATGCTTTCACATGTGATTTAATATGGCATTAGCTCCATCAGACGCATACCAATGTGTCTAGTGCACTGAGGGATATTCTGTTTGCATTATACTTCACCAAAACACTATCTTGAAAACGTCATCTTGCCCGTATAATCTTGGCTATAATCTTCTCACTATTGCTCTTTCACATAGTCCCTTTAAAAACAGATTAATAGTTCATCTATATTCAACCTCAGAAGCGTGTGTTATTAGGAGATCCGAACGGGCTATTTTTGACACCGTGTCTGCCTGCTCACTAATGGACATAATAACGAACCACAAAATGAGTCAAATGCTTACACCTCATTGTTAAAGCTCCAATTTGAAGCCATCCTAATAAAACAAACCATTTCATCTCAACCTTTAGCCTTTTGGTTCTGAACTAAAGCACCTGTCAGCACAAATGTAGTTGGCTGTATTGTGAATTGATGAACCACAAAGCTATTAGCAGTGGAAGATTACACAGACTGCGATGCAGCTTGACCAGTTACATAGAAACAGTGGCATTCTCATCAGAGATGCAAACGGAAACAGGGAATATGTTCAACCTATTCAATGCACCACATCAATGGCCATTCTAACTTTGGCTATTCTAGTACAGCAAGAATTAGCATCATAATATGGGGCTAGCTCGCATCTTCAAGAAAACCCCAAATAAGGACTAAAATTAGTGGTACTGTCTCACAAAAGCCTTAAAGAAGATCACAGAACAAATTTCTTAGCTTTCTACATCCTCTCTTAGGAATGGAGGACAACCATCCCGTTATGTTTAACAGGACAGTGCGTACTAGAATCAGGAAGTAGATGAATATGGAAAACGAGGAGGAAAGGCAAAAGCATAGGACAGAATTAAGGATCGGTCCACTTATTTCCTGAAGGCCAAGACTGAAAGAGAAGAGTGGTCTCTCTGAGAACATGCTTTAATCTATCATTCACAAAAAACACCTAGGTTACAACTTTGAAGCACGTTGTGAAGAGTGTTGCTTCTTTCTTCTCTATTCTTTGCATAGGAACCATCTTGTGAGGCAGATCACTTTTCATAAACCAGAGCATTTTACGTTCGCCAAACTGACTGCGTTTCTGTATAAATATGGATGCTGGTTTTATACCTAACAACAACAACAGCCTGTATTAAGATTGCTTATTTGGCAAATAAGTAGATAAAACAGCTCAGCAAGATCAACTCTGTTACGGCAAAAGAAGAAAGAAATTTTGTTGTAATTCCTAAATGGATATTTTAATCAGTTCTGCTTTAAAGAGGTACTTCATGTACACTCATCCTGACAGAGCAGCTTTGCCCTGTGTAGCATTTTAAATATGGTGTCAAATGTTTTCCTTCATTGTAGCCCACCATAACACTTATTGTGTAAAGCTTTGGACTTGGCATGTTGGGAACAGCGAAGCAGGTTTACACTAGAATCCTGTCCCTAATAAAAAAATAATCACAGGTTGATCTCTGATTCTTTCCCTCTTCTTACTTCCTTATTAAAAATAACATTCATGTGAAACTGGCTTTTCAATTTATAAAAGAGTTTTCAAATAACTTGTTATACAGAACAAAATTCAGCCCTAACGAGTGTTGACTTTAGGCTTTTGGCATTAGGCTCAACATTTTCTCCTAAATGAATTTGTTGGGGTTCTATTTTCTAGGACGCAGCAGTGATGCGATACAACTTATATCTATTGGCATCGACTCGAACACAAAACAACCTAAAAATTGCAACTCTGGAGAACCAAATATTTGAAAATTTAAAAAATACAGCTTTGAGACTTTTTTCTAAAATAGAATTTTTCCTTAAACAAAGCATTTACAGTTAGGAGAAAACTGCTGAACTCAGGCTGGATATTCACCTGATTCTTAAGCAGTGACAGTGTTTAGATATTACTATGTTTTGTTGACATAAGATGCATGAAATCACAACAGTTCATTCCTCTTTGAAGCCTAAACGTGATTAACTATATGAGAAATAAACACATAAAGGTGTTTTTGGAGATGTGCTTGAGGTGATTGAATGCTTAGAACGGAACTGAAGCCTTCTTCCAGGCTCACTAGAACTTGGGGGCACTTGGCATTTTTCAGGACAATCTAGCTGTAATCGTCTCACTCTAAAGTAGCTGGTCTTAAAAATACACAAGTCGTAAGACTCACCAAAAATTATTTTGTATTTATTTATTTAAATCAATACCTTTTAGACAGGGACAGTGGGAGCAAAGGCAACAAAATAATCAGTCCCTAGTTTGAATCCGTTACCGATTACAGCCTTCAAGGCTTTAAGAGGTTCTGTAAAGAGTTCTTTGATGTCAGCCACAAGGTTATACAGTCTCATTGCATTTACTGAACAGACATTGTTTCAGGTAGGTAAACCAAGTCAGTCTCAGTTTTTCATTAGTTAAAGTAAATATGCAAAGGGTTACCTTTTTTGGATGCTTCAAAACTGTCGTAGAGATTTATCTTTTGGGTGTCATATGTTAATGTGGTGTTTGGCAGAAGAGTTCTGTTTCTGTTGATTGTGTTCACAGCAAATCTGAAGGCTAATTCTTCTGCTCCCATTGGACCAGATTCCACACATTCAAAAATTCCTCCTGGTAGTGAAAGAATGAAGAAAGAAAAAAAAAGAAACTCCACTGGTAAGCCAGAATGGCATACAGTAACATCTCTAGTCATCACTTTGGGGAAAATATTCATCAGCCTTAGGTTTTTAATTTCATAAGCCTATTATAGTGCAGCTCCTGAAAATATCTCACTACTTTGGTGAGATTTGGGTTAGACCATGAAAAACCCAGCAACAATCAAACTTACCTAAAAGAAAATCTGTTTGTTATCTTTTTCTACACAACATTCATTTTTCTATTGTCAGTGAATATAAAGTAAGCACACTGTCTAGAAGCATAATAGGAGAAAGATGAAGAATGTGCAATTAGATCACATAGTTAAGCTTAAAATTATTACACTTACTAGGAAATAAGTGATCTGGAAAAGCCAATGATAGAGTAAAAAAAAAAAGTAACTTGTAGGTATATCCTTACTATAGTGACATGGAATGCCTCAAGAAAATCAACCAGCATCCAATATGGTTTCTTCAGTCCTCACACTAGTCTAGTACCAATGGACAGCCAATGGCCATCATTCAAAGATCAGGAATTGCAAGCGAGCCATTGTATCTGTGCAAGAAACACTTTTCGTTTACCTCCTCCTAGTTCATACTTATTCATTTCCAAAGCTGTGTTGCTGCCTGGCTTTGTTATCTATAAAATAATATGTGAAACACTCCACTACTTCCTCAGCAAGAAACGGTCTGAACGCACAGGAATCACGTTAGACCAAACTTCTCAAACCACATTTTATAAAAGTTCTGTTGAGCATCAAGTACCTAAACCATTTCTAAGGCAAATTAAAAGAAAGAGTGTTTACTTATCAACTCTACCTTTATTGCACTACTAAATACAAAAAGGGTTTTCAATTTTGCAAGCTTCCTGCCTCTTACAACCTGTTTCTCACTGCGGGATGGAGACGTTAACTTTTTTCCTGCAGATGAGCCCTTCAATTCCTGGTGAGAGCCCTAGGGGCAGATATTCAAATAATGTAATTTAAAAGCACAAGCACTAACCACTGAGAAGGGATGTGACTAATAATCACTTAAACATTAGTAATTTAAAACTGAGAATGAGGTGCTGATGGGAGAGACAGACACTTAAGAAAAATTTAGATACCTAGAGAAATGATCCAAACTGATTGAGCATAGAATCAGTTACAAGCAATACTAACAGTATTTCAGAATGTAAAGCAAGATCAAGATCAACTTGGATTAGATTCAGGGCAAATTTAGGGCTATTGCACCTTAAAACACAAGAGCAAGTCATGATTATTTGCACAATAATACAACGTTAAGATGAAAGAAAACCTGCTGCTTTTGAAACTAATGAAGTGCTCTGTTCATTAAAACAGCCTGATAGACTAAATGCTGTCCTGCTTAAGACACCAACATGATACATCAAACCGACATCCTATTTTGATTTGGGGTAAATATTTTTAAATTGCTGCAGAAAAGTAAAGTTCAGTGGTAAATAAGGGTAGACATTCAAACCCAAGGAAAATAAAGAGACGTTTCCATTAAAATAATGAAAAGACAGATTTTAAAGGCTTTCCTAAGGCATCTGTAAAACCGTTATTCAAGTGCTCGGCCCAAACTTTGGCAGGAATGGGGAATTTTAAAGGGTTTTTTTCTCCATTGGTGCATAAGATTCAAGTAGAAACTTAGTTGGCAATTTTTAAGTATTTCTAATTAAAAAGCTGTGCAAAGCTACTGGGTTAATACTGGGAGACAAGCAAGAAATTACATTGCAGTTTTTATTAAATGGAAAGGAAATTAATAAAGCAGATTGATTTTCCAGCTCAGGTATACACAGCTATAAAGGAATAGTGTTTCCAGAAGCTGTTATAGCCTACTGAGTCATGTTGTTCCCTCCCGAGCAGACTGTTCTTTACTGCTGTTGTACCTTGTATTCAGAATAGCCTTATTAATAATCTAATTAAGGAATGCACTGCATGCTCTCAGATAAGCAGACAGAGAGTCATAAATCTTGTCATGGAGATGTGGCCAAGCAGCCAAGTCAACACCTATCTCTATCAAACAGCTTGAAAAATGCAATGTGTTTGTCACATCTTTAACAGAGCTTTATACCCGTAGTAGGGAGAAGCATCGCTTCTCGTATACATCCAGCAGCACACGCTAAAGCTTCAGAGACAGAAAGCTTAAAAGGAGTGCTAAAAAGTTTATTTAATGCTTAGCTTGCTTTAATGGTCTCATATAAGACTTCTTCATTTACAGTGTGATGATATGGCACTGCCCTATAGCAGTAACACAAGGAAACACAGCACCACACAGTTGCTGTTCAATTTGTGGTTCATGAAGTTTTATTGACTGTGTACAGTAGGCAACTGCTGCAGAGCTGAACACTTCAAGTTTTTACCATTATGATAACCACTTAGCAAAAGCTCACTGGATTTTACCAGCCATCAAAACCCAAAGAGTCGCAGTGATGAGGAATGTTTAGGATGGGCTAGGCAAACCAGATGTGCAAGAGCAATCATTAAACCATCTATAAATACTGTACCATTGACAGGGAGATCCAGGATAATTCCATCTCCCATTGATCCCTATATACAAGAACTACTTTTATTGAATGTAAAACCCACCAGGGTGTCTCATAATGGTTGTCACTATGAAAAAAACATTTATATGACCAAGTTCTTGCACCATAAACAACAGAGAACACCCAGTCTTCAGTGCAGTACTGCTGAGGTAACTGCTTCTTCAGAAACAGATACCACTGGAAAATAATATGGTAATATTTTAGGCACTACACACCGTTCATTTTTACAAAACAGCGTGAATCATGCAGATGTCATGTGCCAAGGAAAAGCAAAATCTGATTTTTTTTACAATAATAAACAAAAAAAGTTTTTCTGGAATTATTCAATTGAAAATGTCTACAATTTCCAGAAAAAAATTGGAAGAATGACCACCACTAGTTTACTAGCACTCTTGGTTCTCTCCAGTTTTCAAATCGTTTTCTCAAATGCTATGAAAAGTATCACTTACATTGTACCATTAGCACCATACTTTAATGGTACAGGATCTTAGAACACAAAATTGTAAATCTTTATATTAAGCAGCACTAAAAGGTGACTGAAAGACTGGGAAAAAATTGCTTTTGAACACATTTTGTCTGGCACAGTAATATTTTTTAACTTGCTTTACTTGACAAACACAAATATGCTTGAAGTAGACTAAGAGAGAACAAGAGAGGTTCTCCTCCCTCTCTGCTCTGCCCTGGTGAGAACACATCTGGAATCCTGTGTCTAGTTGTGGGCGCCTCAGTTCCAGAAGGACAGAGAACTGCTAGAGAGAGTCCAGCGAAGAGCCACAAAGATGAGTGGAGCATATCCCTGATAAGGAAAGGCTGAAGGAGCTGGGACTCTTGAGCTTGGAAAAAAGGAGACTGAGGGATGACCTCATTAATGTTGGTAAATATGGAAAGGGTGGGTGTCAGAAGGATGGAGTCAGGCTCTGCTCAATGGCGTCCAACATTGGCAGGACAGGGGGCAATGGGTGTGATCTGGAACAGAGGAGGTTCCACATCAATATGAAAAGGACCTTCTTCACAGTGAGGGTGACAGAGCAGTGGAACAGGCTGCCAGGGAGATTGTGGAGTCTCTTTCTCTGGAACAACTTCAAACCTGCTTTGACGTGTTCCTGCTCTGGCAGGGAGATTGGGCTGCATGATCTCTCAAGATTCCCTTCAAACCCCTAACTTCTGTAAAAGAGGAATAGCATAAGTGGTATCTACAATAAACAATTTGTCTAAAAAGTGTTTCAACAGACAATCAGAAGCCTGTTCTAAGCTATATATATATATATATATAATGTATAGAATATATATATTATCCTTCTATATAAAGCAAGAAATTTAATATTAAAATATATTCTTATATCTATTGTGTTCCTATTTTGAAACTGGTCATTTGTTAATCAGAGCCAATGATTACATAAGGCAGTGGTACACGTAGAAGGACAAAAATGTCAAGAATATCTTATTGACAATTGAGTGATATCAGCCTATGGTCAACATTTCTAGAGACAAAAGTGATGGCCTTTTGCAAAGTGAAGGAACTGTAACTGTCCCAATAAAGACATAGGCAGAAGGCAAAGACTCATGTGGAAAACCCCAAATCCCAGATGATTCTGGGTGCAGGAGGCATAGTCGGTGCTGCACTACCAAGCATGCTAGGGGCTTTACTCATAACCCCTGTTTCAGTTCCTCTTATGGACTGGAAAGTTATACAGGTGGTAGAGAGGATTCCATAACAGTTACCAGCTTAGACGTGTGCCTCCCACAAATACAGAACAGATTTACAGCATAGGCACTTGTTTCTGTTTGAAATAGGATTTAAGAAAATGAATCCCTTTCATGTGAGAAATTAGAAATATTTAAAAAAATCATTCTTTACAATTTTTTCCATAGTACAAGGTAGCTTAATGTCTTACACTGGTTTAGAATACAAGAGTGTGAATCTGGACTACACCATGGTTTTACCATCCCTTTTCAAGGTTATACTGAAAGCCCTCAGAGTCCCACAAGCAGAAGAGGTTTAAAAGGATCGCTTAACATAGAAAATGATCCTTATTTGAAGTCCTTCTTATATGGATAAGCTGTTGTGGAAAAAGACAACACACTTTAATGCTAGCCCTTGTTATTCATAGGCTCTTGGAGGAGGGAAGCAGGACCTGGAATTTCTAGAGGTTACATTCCATGCTATCTCCCATGTGACCCTGGACAAGAAGCTTTTCTGAAAGCTTTCTCATATTAAAATAGGCGTGCAAGCACCCCGAGACTGGCATAGGGGTCCAGTTGCTGGAAAAAGCAGTAACATGTTTTAGAATGAGAATTTCTGTAAAAACATTTGTGGAACCAGGGATGGTCACAGAGTCCTGCAGATCGTGCACTATGAAAAGCATACAGATGCCTTCAGCACTACACTTTTGATCTATATTTTAGCACAGACGCATTAAACTGGCGACCTGGAGATATGTTCCTCCTGATTTTATTATCCATAGATTTAAGATAAGACTATGCCTTTTCTGATTGACAATATCTAAGAAGCTAAATATCCGGTAGACATTAGGTTTATCTTGTTAATTTAATATTAACTTTTAACTTGTGTATCAAACCAGAAAGTTTGTTTTTTATAAGTGTAAGAAAATATGGGATCATATGAATAACTAGTCAGCATGGATCTCAATTAAACAAAAGCTTCTTTAACTCACCGTCTACATTTAGCCCACATGTAGGGCTAAACTATAGCAGTTGCTGTATTACCCTCCACAGCCAAAATAAGAGATAGGGAAAGGGAGAAGATGCCCATGGGTTCAAATGAACAAGAATTTAATGAAAAAGCTAAACTACTGCCCAACGCCAATATAAAGAATAAACATTTATACTCAGTCCAACAATAAACACGAAAACAGTCCTTGGGAGCAGAATTGCAAGCAAGACCCTCCAGGGATGGGGATAGACAGGGTAAGAACAAAGAAAAGGAGCCCCCATCAGCAGCAAACTTCCTTCTTTATACTGAGTGTAACATTTACAGTCTGGGACAGACCCATGAGCCCAGCTCATGGCAGTCAGCTGCCCTACTGGCTTGAGCTTGCACACCATGGCCGGTCTGTGGTTCTGTCCCAGCACACCAGGCATACATAACCTGATCAAAAAGCTTTTTAAGGGTGAGCACATATGAAAGATGATTATGTTTAAAAGTATACTTTAAGTATTATTTGGTTCACTCTAACACCTTCTTTAAGTCAGGTGTTAAGTCTTCGTTTTCATCAGCATGGATTCAAATCTGCTCTGAAAAGTCATAAATAAAGGAGTACTAGAAACATTACCAGACTGGAATATGCAGCATACTTGTAAAGCACTGCTGCTGATAGCATCTCTGTTTATGAGCATTACCCCTTTCAGTCAGAATATAAACAGAGCGTGACTAAACATGACAGGAAAAGCCAGAATACCTAAATGCATTCATCTTCAGCGTTGGAATGCTCTGTCTACAATATTCCTTACCATTTTAAGCATATCCTTAGCCTTCTCTGACATGCAAAACAGTTTATTACAGAAAACGCTTCATAATTTCAATGCAACTATCACATTCGTTAATATTAAGCATATTGTGACTAAAAGTAACAAAAGGAAAGGAAATGCCAAACAAATATGGCTACAAAAATGGCCTCAGAGAATTCACTAAAATGTGTTTTCCATTACTTTGGCTAAAAAAAATCATCTTAAAACAAAACACCTTTGTTTCATAGAATCATAGAATCATAACGGATTGAAAGGGACCCCAAAAGATCATCTAGTCCAATCCGCCTGCAACAGCAGGATCACCTAGACTAAGTCACACAGGAACTCA
>JAOXOE010000256.1:46839416-46850192 GCA_028565055.1 Phoeniculus purpureus
GGCAGGGGGGTTGGACTCGATGATCTCTTTGGGTCCCTTCCAACCCCTAACATCCTATGATCCTATGATCCTATAAGAAAAGGTGAATCAGGCCATTTAAAATTATAAGCCATGATGCAATTAGGGCAGTGAGCACAGTTAAATGTATGATATCCACTGATACCTCAGGCAGCTCAGTTTAAGAAGGAAAGGAGCTCATTAGTGGATAATTTTATCCTGGATAGTTTATCTGCTTCACAGATGAGCAGGTAAGGTGAAGCATTACGTTAAGGCAGGTGCACCTCTTCTTCCTATTTTGAAGAGAGGTCACTTAAGAGTACACTGCTTCATGACAGACAGACATGTTCTCAGACCTTATTACACAGAGAAACACTTAAGTGAGCAGGGAATAACTTGAAATTCAGTACTTGTGTGGAAATTGATTGGATAAAATTACTTAAAGAGTAAGCAATTTTGTCCCAAGTAAAACCTCAAGTACTTGTGAAGATGTGGATATTTAAAATCCTAATTAAAAGACTCAAAAAAAAAAACCAATTGTGAGGAGAGACATCTGAACATAATTTTGATACCAATGAATTGGAAGACCTATGAAAATCAAACATACTTCGTGTTTTTCAAAGTGTCAGCTGGATTTTCTTCATATTGCCCATGCAAAATGGGGAGTGTACTCCAGTTACCAAGAGATGAGATTCCGCGGAGACCAAAACCAGGAAACTGCTGTTTCATGCACACAGACTAATGGAGAAGAATGAAAAACTATGTGTCTATGAAGCTGGTATACAACACTGTAAGAAACTAACATGTTTCTCAGAAATAAAACAAAGGTTTGCACCAAGAAACAGAAATGAAGAGAAATTCCCCTAAGTGAGACTTTTCATTATACAGATCAGAAAACATTGTGATAGAACTCCAAAAAGGAGTTGGCATAGTTTACTCCATTCTTAGTTTTCCTTGTAATCACATGTAAAGCACTACTTTAACTGAGATTCAAAATCAAAGAAGCAATGACAGTGGCATAAAAAGCAGATACTGGAATGCAACGAGACGTCAGACACCAAGACACTGCTAGCTAGCGTCGGAGACAGACCTATTACTGTTGCCACGGGAGAAAACAATTCTATAGGACACTCTCATTTCACAGGAAAGTAACAGACTCTGTCAAACATGCTGGGGTTTACCTATCAGTCATCAGCTTTTGTGACAAAGAAAGGATCTTCCAGAGGGTAATCATCAAAACTACTTAGATCCAACTATCACAACAAAGACTAAGATGGTTTATACATATGGAGGAACCACAGGCAACTGTAATTCCTCAGAAAGACTGACAAAGCAAATACTGTGCCCAAAACACATATGTTCATCCTATCCACAATGCAAATTCTGCAATGCCAAAAAAACCAGATGACTCATATTTTTTTTGTGGTGACTACTACAAAAGAAAAATGGAATTGAAAAGCCTTCCTAGTTTGTTTTGGTTTGCGTATGCAAAGATTCCAGCTCTTTGTATCTGTTTCTCAAATCAGGAAAAAAATCCAATGCTGTTTCAAATAAAGAGAGACTAATCAAGATTTGTGTTACACTTTCCCCCATTTATCCCTCATATGTTACTATCAAAAAGTCTTTTGAGCAGTTCTCCGTCAAAGATTTCTTGAACCTTTCACGAAATGCATTATCTTTCCTTAAATATGACGACACCACTAAACAGCTGGTGAAATCCAAGTACCACAACAGAACTGTACTTTCTGTTTACCACGAACCAGGCTAATACATTCCAACACTGTTTGGAAGACATTGTAAAACAATAAAGTAACAAAACATTTGACATAAAAATGTGAGGCTATAAATAAACAAATATTCTACGCCAAATACTCTGATGACCTGTTGTTACAAAACATCTTATCATAAAAACCACACTAAGTACTGCTCCAAACATAGATAGACCTTTATCATGACACACACAGTAATTATTATGAAACACTGGTAGTTAAATATGATGGAAGGATTGTTATTAAGATCTCTCTGTCATGACAATACTTCCATGATGGAATGCATACAGTCCAACAGTTTCACAACACCAGGACTGAAAAATACATTATCAGCTGTTCAACACCTATTTTTAACCTGCACTGCGCTGCACAGTCATCTTCACTACCACACCTCAGTTAGCGGTGTCTACCTGTACATGACAGATACATCTTTTGAATCTATTAGCATAAGACACTTGTATTCTTCAATAATGTTTTTTCCCTCTTTAGCAATCAGTAGGTGATTAAATTCTCAACTTAGACCTGTTTCCCTATTATAAACAATATTGTAAAAAGCTGTCACTTACTAGTAAGTGATCCTGCATCGGGAATAAAACGTGTAGATCATTTTATATAATTCTAGTTGTCTTGTTTCTAAATGTGTTATCGATATTTGATTGTACAAAAGAGGTACTGGAAATCTGTCGATGTGAAGGCTGATACAAAAATGAACGTGAAAAAGGTATTTTACAGAACCCTATTAAAACCCTCAATTCCTCTGCTCAGCATAAAACAGATTCATATTGCTTTACAAAGAAGCTTATGCTTCAAAGTAGGCACAAAATTTTTGTGCTGGTGCCAAAACCAGACAAGTGAAAAACAATTCAGCAGTATTGGTCTGTTTTGTGGCATTCCTGCTTAAAAGGAAACACGTTTCCAGTTCTGTTAATGAGATCAAGTGACTGAGCAGCTTGATAAAACAGGCTTCAAGAAAATGTGTCTTTCCTCCAAAACATGACAAGACACATTTTCAACAGTGTAAGTAGGAACTCATCCTTACAAGTCTTCCTAACACTACTGCGAGCTGCCTGCCAAAAGCACTGTGCATCATATTGAAAAAGCCCTTTGGTAGTAATAGTGGGGTTAAAACGTTTGGACATAAATATTTTACATGAGGTGTTTCACGAGATAATGTTTGTGATTTAGGTTCAGCTAAGTGTCTGTTACAGGGGTACTTCAGAAATTAGTTTACCCTGTAGTTATACAGTCCACTAAAATGTACTGTTCTTTCAAGAAACTGTCCACACAAGTCCAGCTCTTTAAAGCAGACTTTTAAAGAAGGCACACACGTGTGAAGTAATTCCTCACAGAACACATGTCAGTGGTATCTACATTGCTTCAACACCTCATGTACTTTATGTACAGATGATGCTCCTAAATTACTTGTAAACCAGCTTCTAAGGCTATTGCCCCTCTGCTTAGCAGAGAAGTGGTGAAACTGTTTCAAAACGAAACAGACAGGACCAAAGAAAGGTCAAAGAAAGATATCAATTACAGAACAGTACAAAAGTAGTAAGATTCTACTATGTACAACATCTTGGGGCTGATGTGAGATCATATTTGTAAGTCAACCATAAAAAAAAAGTCTTTTCCTGGTGATAAAAGCCAATGTAGGTTCTGATTAAAAATTATTTAGGAGTGACTACCAGAAGGAATCCACAAAAGAGATTAAATTTACACCAACTGTGGACTGATGATTTAGTGTTCTGAATTTGTTTTGCTGTCATATGCAAGATTATATTTCTGTGACCATCTGGAGTCAGTCCTACGTCTTCACCAAAGGAAAATTAAATATGATGGGAATTACGGATGTTTTCATGCTTGTCTGTGTTGAAGAAAGTAAATTTTAAAAACTGAGCTCTATATTCCAAATAATTTTATAATTGAAATTTTTTGTACTGAGTTTCTAAATCTGAAAACTCAACTAAACATGCTTCCAAAGAAATTCCAATCTGGAACTTCAAATTATTAGAGCTATCTTGGGCATTTTACCTTGCACACAATTAAAAGCTATATATTGTTGTCCTAATTCTCTAAGATACTAATCTACATAAAGTAACTCAATTTGTGACATTCAGGATTAACGTGGGCATCTAAGAGCTCAATGTGAGGTTAAGCACCATAACATCAAATGAAATCAGGCTAACAAAAAAAATATGCCTACCTCTGCCTAGGCATTTCCCGACACAGCCTAGCTGGGAAACAACATTTCATAAACTCTCTAAAGTCTCTGAATTTGTAAATACAAGGAGAAAGCTAGCTAGCATACTCCAGATCTACTGACATAATAAACTGGGGATTTAGTATGGCAGTGGATAAAATTAATAGTGAGAACGCTCATCATTAGTTATTTTTCTGTACATCATGAAATGAAAAAGAGCATTAAAGTAAGAAAATTTTTGTGACTTTTGACAATTATTAGTAAGAAAAAGTTGGTAACAATTGCCAAAAAAATCACAAAAGTTGACATGTTACCTGGCTATGACAAAGAGCACACAACTGACACCCAAGTAAGCCAGCAGAATATACATCCAGATATCAGGGGAGAGAGGATTCAGGAAGGAGAAGACGCCCGGGTTTGTACCATTGGGCTTGCGGTACAAAATACTTATTCCAAGAGTCATAAAGGGCTTGGAAAAGTCGATGACCTTCTCTCGAACATAGGTTATTGCCAATGGTGCAACTGCAAGGTCAGCTTTCTGTTAACAGAAATACAAAAAGAGAAAGAGGCTGTAAGTCAGAAGAAACAGGCTGAAGCAGACAATCAGTCAGGCAAAACACCAACTTTCATGGAAGAGGTTTGTTCTTGTTCTAGGTAGGCTGAAATCGAAAGCTATTTTCTCCCTACAAGTCAGGAAACAGATTTATTCTACGTTCTGTTTGCTAAACTGACATAACAGCAGCATTTGGAGAACATTAATAGTATTACAGGGGTAGAAGTGAAGAAAAATATTACATTTTGAAGAAAATGTGAATGCCATTATGTCTTAAAATTCACATATCAGCTCGTCATTTATTCACTCTGTTCTTTCTAAGTAAATAGTACAAGTATGTTCACATCTCTTTCAAGTGTAGGGAACGGGCTAGGAAACAGTTTTGTTCTAATTGTTTTGTTTTGATTAAGGATAAAAAAATTGTTTTAATGAAAACATTTTTAATCAAGGATACAAATACTGGTACAAAATGAAGGATGTTTTAAAATGTTTGCAGAAACCACTATGCAACTTGCGGGTAATTATTAATCAATTGCATCATTTAAAACTAAGCCTACCACAGAATGTATTTTGTCAATTGACATTTAGTTTTTGTTGTGATGGCAATAATTCATAGAAGATAACATGTTCTGTAGGAGTAAATGTTCTATACTAATTTTTTTTGTTCAAAATTGGAAATCCTAGTGACAAGAAATACGCATCTACTTTTTAAGCTCTGTCAACAGCTCTTGAACGACTACAGTACATGCCTGCCCGTTTGTGTATGTGTGCATGCAGGTAAAAATATAGAAGGATAGGTATGAAACAGAAGTTCAGACATAGAAAATACACAGAACAAGACATGACAAACTGTAAACTAACAATTTATTGTAAACTGTATGTAAATAAAAGTAGGCACTGACAGAACCAGTACAGCTACCCTGAAATACTGCTATCCAAGTAACGGAGTTGCAAATAACCTCTTTAACAATGCCTGTTCTAAATCATGTTGCTGAGGTTTTACAGAATAGAATCATACAAATTCATGCATTTATGTTCTTGGCACTGTGCATACTCTGTAACACTTGAAATCCGGCACAACATCACACCATTTCGATCTTCCCTTTTTATTGGTGTCTCATCTTCCATAATGTTCTATTACAGTCTATTGTTGTGAACACTTATCATATCATTAGATCTACTCTAATAAAGTACTTCTATGTTATCTATCAGAGTCTATGGGCACTGTTCAATTCATTTAATAAGGATTCGCTGGTCAAAAACTTGACATACGCTTAATTTTCATTGTTATTCAGAACCTGTAGGTATTAATGAGACCAGGAAGCCTGTATTCCACAGCAGCTGAGGTTTTATGGATTGCATGTTACTGATTATATTCCAGCTAATGCAGACAGAAAACAATAAAGTAAGAAACAAGAACTAATATGGATTAAAAGTTATAGATCAAGATACACAATTCGAGAAACATAATGCCTCAAGCTATTCGTTTGTGATGCTACTAGCAGTCCTTATCCTAAGAATCTAAAGCTAACTCAATAGAGACTGTTAAAAAGAGCTCCTGTCCAAAGACAGAGAAAACAGATCTTCTAGAAGGCTACAGACAGTAGCGAGTTTTGGTTTAAAAATATTAGCAGAGCTTTAATCAATTACAAAACATTTCAGTCAACTACCACCATAAGAAATCCAACTCTTAGACAAAAGGTAAACTGTATACAAACGGATATAGGTTGCAACAATCTCCAGCGGAGCAAAGTTGTAGGGAGTTTGGAAAACAACCAAGGAAGAAACAATGCGTGTCTTCTATGACTGAACAGCAACAATCAGTTGCTAAAGAGAAAATCTCTGCACAGACTAAAGGTTACTATAGCAATCAGAAACAAGTAAGTTGGACAAGGACATTCCAACACAAGGGGCAATCCTAAGCAAAATGGGAGAGCTGTACTGCAACGCAGACTGCGACCATTTCATGTGACGAAGAAGTGCACTGTAGAAAATTATGTCAATGGTAGGGACTGGAGAAAAACATTCTTCACAATAAATTCTTAATTGTTTCACATGTGAGGAAATCACATTCACTCCACTGTTCAAATTGTGGCCAGAAGATAAAGAGGCGATTCTGTGCCTCTACTCTGCTCAGATACGACCTCACCTAGAGTACTGTGTCTGGCTCTGGAGCCCTCAATACAGGGAGAACATGGACCTGAGGGAGTGGGCCCAGAGGAGGCCACAAAAATGATCAGGGGCTGGGGTACATGCGCTATGAGGGCAGGCTGAGGGAGCTGGGGTTGTTCAGTCTGGAGAAGAGAAGGGTCTCTTCAGAAGAGAACACGATAGCAACCTTCCAGTACCTGAAAGGGGCCAACAAGAAGGCTGGAGATGGACTGTTTACAAAGGCCCGTAGTGATAGGACAAGGGGCGATGGTTTCACATTAAAGCAGACTGAAAGTGGAGGTTAGGAAGACGTTCTATAGCAGGAAGGGGTTTGAACACTGGAACAGGTTGCCCAGGGAGGTTGTTGAGGTTCCATGCCTGAAGATATTAAAGAGGAGCCTGGACAAAGCTCTGGGCATTCTAGCTGAGGCTGTCCCTGCTCACTAAAGGGAGGCTGGATTAGATGTCCATTGGAGGTCCCTTCCAGCCCAATACATTCCATGATTCTGTGATAAACTGGAGAATGGCACTCACATTCTGCATTGATACTGGCAGTTTTTCAGTTCCTCTAGCAAGGAAGAGAACAAACAGGACAAGAGTGAAGAAGAAACAGAACTTGTCTAACCTGACAGGACACTTTTCAAAGTTTTTCCCCACCCTGTTTTCTCACAGCGCATCACATATTTTAAACACTACTTTTAAAAATAAGTTCTTAGTAGGACTTGATCTTCCACGTTCACCCTCCATCTTTAAGGGCAATGCTATTTTCTCGTATCGTACTAGTCTATGCACCTCTGTATAGTCTTTACAAATTGCAGCAGAACTCCAAAGAACTCCGGAATTGACTGGCCTTCCTCACTTTTTTGTGCCATATGAGGACTGAACATAAACTTTTCTCCATGTCTTGCTGCCACGTGCAGTTGTAGGGTGCTCACAACACACCAACAAAAGTCAAGGTACACACAATTTGTTCCTGCTACAGAAGCCCCTAAGCTGTGCTGAAATCCGTCTCATTTGCATTTCCACTTACATTTCACTTGCAAGCAGCTTGTTCACTGATTGTTTTACATAAAGTAACATTTAAAGAAAAAAGAGAGAACATTTTTTTCAGTTGAAAAGGGCTAAAATTTGGTTCTTAATCTCTAAGAAGAAAAGTTTCAAAATTGTACAGATTTTAGTCTATGCAGACAGCTACAAATAACATTGAGCAGTGCATGTGCCATAGCACATATAAGTTGATAGTTGTCAGTATTGACATTCTATATGTGAAAATTAACACCATAAAATATCATCCACAGAAACTACACACTAATTTTGAGAGAAATTGAATTTTGAAAGCATTTAATAGCTTCTAATAATAACATTTGGGAAAGGGAAAACAAATATTGATTGAGTTTTCTTCTGATGAGCCTTTTCTGAAAAACTTTTGTCTAGCCTATTTTATAGACAGGAATTAAGAGTTTAAATACAGTCCAGACATAGCAACCAAAAAATGGCTAATAGCTATTTTTATTAGACGCTGCAATTACAGAATATTACACCATAATAATGGAATTCTTTAGCCTGTGACTGGAGTGTTCTGGTAAGAATTTTGTGGCTAACATTTTGCATTGATTTAGCAAACATGAACATTTCTATTAAAGATTCACAGGAAATCATACAACCTATATCCATTCTCAATGTTCTGTAAAGTCAGGCAATACACTAATATCGTGACTGCATTGCACACACAAAAGCACACACATTCGCTGAAAATGCATTCTATTAATTCACTTTTATGCTGACAGCACCGCGCTTCCTGCCTGTAACTATTTTAAAAAATAAAGGAAGCTACTTTTTCTATTGAAGGATTCATAATACTTCTTTTTAATCCACTGTATCTGCTCTTCAGCCTAAGACCCTAAGTCGATAAATTCTTCAGCTACCTCACCACAGCCTCAATTTTTTGAGAGTGTTAACCTGAGAGCTGTATTTCGCTTACATTCCCTTTGAGAAAATGCTAAAAATAGGAAGACTAAAGGCCAGATTCAATTCTTTAAACACATCACAAAGTCATCGGACAGGTAGGAAGAGACGTGAAGAGGTCTCCAACCCAATCTCCTGTTTAACACAGGGGCATCGAGATGATCAGGACAGGTTGCTCTGGGCCTTACCCAGTCAGTTTTGAAAGTCTCCAAGGACTAAGACTACATAACCTCTATGGATAAGCTGCTCACTGCCTGCCTGTCCAGACAGAGAACAAGTTTCTACAGAAAAGCAAAGGAGAAAGTTGACTAGAGAATTCATACAATTTCCATCCTTGGAGGTTTTCACTTGATGCCCATGATGATAGTACTTTATGCTAGGCACTGCTGTGAATAGCCCAAATAAACTAACAGCCCAATAACCTACTCACACGTCCTGGAATGCTACTACAGAAGTTCTTCCCGTCGCCAAATATAACACATTATAAAATCCAAAATAAGTCTAAACTAGACAGTTGAGTTTACTTGTCGCATCTTCCCATTTGTGGGATCTTGGCATGCAAGATTAATTCCCAAGAATATACAGAGAATCAACTTTAGCTGTTGTTACTCCGTTAATAAACATCTGACAGCAGTTTCAGTAGGTGCTGTCTCAAGACACAAATTTGTTCCTAGCTGCTGAGCTGCTTTTCAGTATTTACTGTTCAGCAACAAAAATTTACTGAGAGACAGGCAGTTTATTCAGACTCATTTTACTGTCATTCAGAAATTCTTCAAAGCTGTTTCATTTCTTAGACACCCTGATGGCAGCATGGATAATTTTTGAGCAGCTGTGATGACAAATGGTTATGTCAACTACAAGCCTCAAGTCTTTAGAGGATAGTCCTTATCTAATAACCAACAAGATCATCTCCCTAAAGACACAGAGCTCAAAAGACAGCAAAAGATTCTGCAGAAGAAAATTGCCTGCTGTCTACTACTACATGAATTGCTACATGAATTCAACTAGATTCAGTTTAAATCCTTCCTACTATGGCTTTTGAATAGGATGAAGCGTATCTGTTGATCAACCTAACAGGGTCTAGAATTGAGTTTAAGTATTGTTTTCTGTTTGCTCCTTTGTTATCCTCTGAATGCTTAGTCAAGGAAACATACTGGTTCTAAGACTACCAGGTACTATGCAATTAGTTACTCTACATTATTTCTTCTTATTCAGTGCTAGTAAATGTCAGGATTTTTCTAGTCCATTCCCATTAGCTATGCCAGCATGGATCAGATTTAATGGCTGAACAGATGTAACAAAAGTAAACGTTCAAAACAGTCACAGGTTTTTTTGTTTGTTTTCATTCAAAACAGTCACAAATGAATATTTCAGTTTGTTTTTGTTGGGTTGGGGGGGGGGTGTTGAATTTTGTTGAGCATTCACTAAAGTATTTCACACTAATTTTGTTTCAATCAACACTTACACAAATTGTACAGGACTAAAGACATCAGAGCATAAAACTCCACTTGGCAGGAAAATGGATGATAAGCTAGGAGGATTATGAAAACTAAGCCTCAAATCTTATCACTTGATTCCAGCAGAGTTTTCCACAAAGGACTCTTCTAATGTTTAGGGGAGAAAGGTGCACATACCCACACAAAGGGAAAACTGCAGAAGACAGTATTTAAAAGGCAGTGTAGACATTGTGGCTCAGGGTTCAGGAAAGGGACACTATCCCCTTAAAAAAATGCTTTAAGAGTACTAAATTAATTTAAGTATCACATCCTTTCTTCTTTCCATAGCTTTTGTATCAGAGATGCCTGCTAAACATGAGAACTGTTGGACACCTTGCTCCTGTACAGTTTCCTGAACTAAAGTACAATGGTAACATTAATTCCTTGTTTCTATCTAACATTTTTACCATTACATTTTGTTTGCAGCTGCATCACATAGATTTCCCGTTACTTAACACTCTCACACTTTTTAATTTTTATGTTAATTCTATTCTCAAATAGATGAGTTTTTACCAAATTTTGAATTAATTTCACTGTGCAATTAAGTATGATATGGCAAATTGCATTTGCCCCTACTTATCTCACTTTATCACAGAATCACAGAACATTAGGGATTGGAAGGGACCTCGAAAGATCATCTAGTCC
>JAOXOE010000256.1:46858842-46884467 GCA_028565055.1 Phoeniculus purpureus
CTCTGTAATTGCCACCAGATCATAATCACCTGACTGAACACAGATTTCTAACTCCTCCTGCTTGTTCCCCATGCTGCATGCATTGGTGTACAGGCATTTCAGGGAACAAGCTGAGCGCTCCAATTTCACCCTAAGACAGTGGGAGGCCTCGTGGTCTTCATCAAGACCAGAGTACTGCCCCACTGGTGTTTTGCTACATGCAAAAAAAATGTACATGATGATCTATAACTTGTGACACCACAAAAACCAGAAACAAACCCCCACAATAAAACAGAGTGATAAACTAATTTGAAAAATAAAGAGCTTTGGCATATGGAGCCAACATTTTTAACATCGACTGGACGGTCTATTAAATGGTTGTCTGCAGAGATGAGAAAAAAAAAATCTCAAGAGGATTTAGCATACAGTGCTAGTATCCTTAAATTATTTATCTAAAACAGAATTTTATCTTTGATCTTTTTGAAGATAGAGAGGATAATCCGAATGAACGCAGCCTGCAATCTATCTTAAAAGGTAACATTTTTCTGATAGTAACTGTTCGTATATCTGATGTAATTCGTATTCACTTAAAAAGAAAAACTATCTAAAGGAACCAATACTAAAACCACAAACAATTAGGTCTACCCGTATTCAATTAATTTTCCAGGTTCTTTACCCTTGAACCTGATAAGAGAAGACAGGAAGAACAGGGCTGTTTTCTTCAAGGCTGTGTTCTGATTACTTGCACTTCATGCTGAAAAAGAGCAATACACACATTTCACATATAAAAGTTTACATGTAATAGAATTAGTTCAGCTAGCATATAAAGATATTAGCAATGTTTAGAAGGGGCATGCTACAGACCTGAATATCACAACAGAGCTCTATAGGCTTCCTATCTCACTGAAGTGTTGATATTCAAATAGAAGAAGCCTTAGACCTGGCTGATGAAGATATAAAAACTTAATGAATGCTTACGAAAGTCCAGAAAAGGTATCATCAGGTTCTCTGTATGTTCCTGCTAGTGCTTCTCTGTAAAAAGCCCCATTTGTGTCTTGAAGTTTTGATGTGTTAATGAACTGGTTTCCCTTCTGTTAGCACACCCACTCACAGAAGCTTTCTGTAATCCCCACCAGAGGGCTAAGGTGATCATTGCAATGACTCAAGGCTTACCTTTATAATAATGCACTGCATAAACAGTCACCTCTGCTTGATACCTATCAGTGAAACAAAAGCTCTGTTGACAACCATATTTATTCGGCTGGTTAAAATTTATCCTGAGACAGCCCTGGAAGTTTTCTGTAAACAGGAAAAGATAAACAATCCCGAGCTAAAATTATTAATAGACATATCAATATTATTGAATGCAAGAACATCACCTGTAGTTGGAGAACATAACTCTTCTTGACATTGACTGTTAGTAGGCTTTGGAATGATTGTCAATGGATATAAACCATGGGATTTAGAGTAGGCAGAGCAATCCTGTTTGACACTGATCAGTTTTGAAAACTTTACCAAGCAACACCCTTCTCTATTCATTGGTTTTTCTACTGGCTCTAGTGGCTCTAGTACTGGCTCTAGTGCAAACATAATTTTCAGGAATTCTCCAAAAAAAAGGAGTGTTTTCTACTGCCCCATTCTGATTTAGCTTTAATAAACAGATAGGACAAGCTTGTAGATGCAGACTTTTTCATCACATTGCATTCATCAAAGGAAAACACCGATGTCTACAGGAGGAACATCTCACAGCTATCTTCAAAAGAGGGTAGAGAGGAAGATCCAGGGAATTACAGACTAGTAAATCCCACCTCAGACTTTGGGAAGGTTACAGGAAAATCCCTCTGGAAGACACTACCAAATAGTAAAAGAACAAAGTGTTTCAGAACACCCAGAGGAGATATACCAAGAACAAATCATACCTGAACAACTCTCCTAGCTTCAGACATAAGTCTAGTTCAGTAGATAAAAGAACAGCAGACATTATTTTGGTTTTAGTGACTATTTATCAATGTCCCATAGCATCTCTGTTGCCAGATTAGGAAGGTAATACCTGCATGTCAGTGGACTGCAAGATGGACAAAAAGTGGCTGGACTTACTGACTTGAAGAAGTGTGAAAACAATGGAAAGTGTATCTGCCAGGCTATAATGAACAGCCTTTCTCATTTGGTTTATTCCAGAGACAAAACTGCTTCATAGCTCCATTAGCAACCTGGAGAGTTGAATGGAATGTACCTCAGCAACTTTTAGGGTAACACGAAATCAGAGGAGAGGTTGATACACTACAAAGTGTTCTGTCTCTCAGAGGGAATTTGGCAATATGGAAGTACAATCTGACCAAAACCTCAAGAAATGAAAAATCCTGCAATAGGGAAGCAGGGATACCATGCACAGTACAGGTAGATACTGACTAGCTGTAAAGAGGTTTTGAAGAACACGACTTAGACCCTGTGATGAGCAAAATAAACATAAATACCCCAAAAGCAATAAATGCTAACCACATACCAATCTATACTAGGAAATGTACAGCCAGAAGGTCACAGGAAGTGATTGTTCCTGCCTATCGGACAATCATGATGCTGCATCTGGAACACTGTGTCCAGTTTGGGCCACCCAGTAAAGAAAGACATGGACACCCTGGGGTCCAGCAGGGATCACTAACATCATCAGAAAACAAGAGTAAAGACAACAATAAGAGATCTGTTTTTCAGCCTGGTTTCAGCAGAAATCAAAATAGAGGAATACATAGCTGCTGTTTTCAGCTACCTGAAAGGTAGATGGACTCAGATTCTTCCTGGAGAGATACAAAGAAAGGACAAAGGGCAGAAAAAGACATTTTGTCTAGACAATAGAATTTTTCATATTTACAGAGCATAAGTACCAGAAAAGGTTACAGGGGATCTGAGTCATTTCCATCCTTGGAGATGTCTGAGCTTGACTTGGGCACAGTTCTGAGAAACTTCAGAGGTCTTTAGAAGTCTCCTCCAACCCCGTCTCTTCTATAATCCTATCATACTCTCTAGGAAACATGCATTTATCGGAGAGGACAAGTACTCTTCAGTTTTTTAATACAGGATGGTTGTGCATTTTAAGGTTGGAATTTCAGAAACCAGAAACATAAAATTATTAATGAGTTGTACAGGAAATACATGGGAATAAGTAGTTTTTAGCATACTGAAAATATTATTGTAAGAGGTTAAGTATATTAAGAGAAAGTATCTTTGCAAGTTTATGCATGAGGACTTGTTTTAATTCATTAGAGACGAAAAATCCAGTTTATTGTTCATTCAATCAGACAACTACTGCTGATTAATCTGCCAGGTGCACTGTTCTACTTTTGTACCCCCGTAGGTCACATGGGGGACAAATGATGTATGATGGAAGCACTCCTGGTTTTTAAGATCTGTGATAGCAAAGTTAATAAATGTGGTCACGGACATAAGCATTAGGCCCATTCATAGATCGTCCGAGAAGATAAGCAAATCTGTTGATTAACCATATCTTCCTCTATAGTCCATTTCAAGGCATTTCCAGCATCAACTGTGAATGCCCACAAGCACCATCCCAAAGCAGAGATTTATCTCTGTTTGCTACTATTTCAACTGTTTCTCTTCTTTCTTTTTATTTTTCCTTTTAATTTTTTTTTAAGCTGTGTCCCTACTGAAACTTAGGATATTAAAGATAAATGTGGGAAGGAAAATTGTGAAGAACATAGGTCAAAACTTCCTAAAACATAGTGTAAAGCAAACCTGCATGGGCAAGCTGGCAGAGTTAGACAATTACTTTGTAGAAGGCAAGCAAGCACCCAAATCTACACCACGGCACACATATACTAATGTTAGCTCTCATAGCCCAAGATAGCCCTACTAAGGCTAAATGCACTGCCTTTCAAGCATGCATTCTAATCAGTCTAGGAATCATTACAGGTTCTGGTGATTTTTTTTCTTCCCATGTTTTTTTGAATTAGAGAATATTAAGGATTGAAAGGGACCTTGAAAGATCATCTAGTCCAATGCCCCTGCCAGAGCAGGATCACCGAGAGTCACAACTTTCGGTATGAGAACATGTGCCCAGTATAGGGCAACCCCACTTGAGTGTTGTTGGGTTTTTTGTTTATCCAGCTGTACAGTGACTTTGCTTGCAGATGTAGATGTTATTTTGAAGAGAAAAAAACAAGGTGTTACGCATGAGATTATTAGGAATACCGCTCCACAATCAAACCTGATTAAGTGATAAGTTCTTAGTGGCAAGTAGGTGACTACTGCCATCTGTGTATTTTCCTTTTGTCTGTCCCATTGATTGTAAGGTCAAATTAATCAGTTTAAACTGTCCTCAGTGAATTATCTTGCTACAAGGATAAACAGAGAATATTTATTTTTACATTAGCATTGGTTGCATAGGACAAGTTAAGGAAAAAAAACCTCAAACTAACTGTATGCCCTTTTCCTTACTACAGACTGGAATGCATGATGTGAACGTTGCCACTGATATTAGCAATTCTTTCAGCTTTTGACCAGGATACATTTTCAGACTGTGGCATTTTTATAGGATGTCTTTAACCGTTTGGGAGAGCAACTATTGTCACAGTAAGCCCACTGCGCTCTGCACATTGAGTGATCAAATGTCTACATACAAAACAGCTAAGGTGCTGATATAGCTCATATATGCAAGAAATCATAAATAAGGATACCCCACAAAAATATTTTCTCTGAATCTAGGTTCAGTCAAAGCATGCCTCAGCAAGAAATATATAACAAGCTCTATAAATACCTCCAAGACATCAGGAACAATTCTGAAACAGGGGTGCCCTTATTTCTTTCCTACATTTTCCTTTACAAGAAACAGAATTTGTGTTTATTTTGTTCAATCCATTGTCACACAATCACAGAATCACTCTGGCTGGAAAAGACCTCTGGGATCACTGAGTCCAACTATCTACCCTACCTTACAAGTTCACCCCTAAACCATATCCCTCAACACCTCATCCAAACTATCTTTAAACACATGCAGGGATGGCAACTCAACCACCTCCTTGGGAAGCCCATTCCAGTGCCTGACCACCCTTTCTGTGAAAAAATTATTCCTAATACCAAGTCTAAACCTACTCTGTTGTAACTTGAACCCATTCCCTCTTGTTCTGTCACTAATTGCTTGTGAGAAGAGACCAGCACCAACATCTCTACAGTGTCCTTTCAGGTAAATATAGACAGTGATGAGTGATTACATTGCAAAAATACTTGAAACTTTTCATTTTGCATTTAGAACAACGTGAATTCACCAAGTTTTCCACTTATCTCAAGCAACAGTCACAACCTAAACCAAGATTGCTTTCTTACGCCTCCTGCATATTCAGTTTTTCATCTACATCCATCTCCAAAATAAGATAAATATTTCTTATGAGAATGACCTGGTTGTTAACCATAGAAGCAATGTAATTGCTTTACAACAGAAACTATCCTTCTGTCTATTTTGTTCTTTCTTGCAAATAATTCCTGCTGGGCTCTAAAGTATAAGGATCAACAAACTAATTACTACATGCAAAGAGATTTTGCCTGCCACATATAGCTGTGAGAAAACATATTACTCACCCCTCTACTGAGTAGAAAAAAAGACTATGAGTGACACATACTGTATTTTACTTCTTAAAAACATTATTTTAAAGCAACTAGTACTATAGCTTTGCTTTTAGGAGAGATCTTTTCATTTGGTCTTGTTTTTAGGCAACTTTTACTAAACAGTCCTGAGAAACACAAAACTAATCACAGTAGTCTCATGATGTAAGAAATCATTTTACAATTATGTGCCTGCTATCTTGTATTAGCAATCTCTCCAACACTGTCTTTCCGTCTAGTTGTAATATAAAAATTACAGTAATTATGTCCAATTTCTATACTAATTAAACTGATATCAACACAATACACTAAAACTTAACTGAAAAACAGGTGGGTTTCTTCTCTAATTAAAAACTTGATAACATAGTGAGCTGTTTCAGAAAAACACAAGGGGTATTACTTTATCCTTCTAATGTTTACAGCATCCTTTTAAACACTCTGGATGCTTAAAAGATAGGCCCATCTAAGACATAAATGCTGTGACTGTAGTGAGCATTGTTTTTCTGCAGCAATGCTGATAGATTGATTTTGGGTAGAGGATTGAATATTCAATAACTGAAAAACCCAGCCATTCTTATGGCAAGGTCTTCCTGCTGCAAAGCACCAGCACGGAGAACGACCTTGAAGCCCTGGTGGACAGTAAGTTCTCCATGGGACAGCAGTGTGCCCTTGTGGCCAAGAAAGCAAATGGTATCCTGCCCTAAGAAAATTCTGTCCAGCAGGTCTAGGGAGGTTCTCTTCCCCCTCTACTTTGCCCTGGTGAGACCACACCTCAAGTTTCGAGCTCACCAATTCAAGAGAGACAAGAATCTACTGAAGAGAGTGTAATGGAGAGCTGTGAGGATGATTAAGGAAATTGAGCATCTCTCCTATGAAGAAAGATTGAGGCAACTGAGGCTGTTCAGTCTTGAGATGAGAAGACTGAGAGGGGATCTTATTAACATCTGTAAATATCTGAGGGCTGGATGTCAAGTGGAAGGGGCCAGTCTCTTTTCAGTGGTGCCCAGTAATAAGACAAGGAGTAATGGGGATAAAATCGAACATAGAAGGTTCCACCTCAATATGAGGAGAAGAAACATCTTTACTGTGAGAGTGACAGAGCATTGGAACAGGCTGCCCAGAGAGGCTGTGGAGTCTCCTTTTTTGGAGACATTCAAAACCCATCTGGATGCAGCCTTGTGGGACCTGTCCTAAGGGATCCTGCTTTGGCAAGGGGGTTGGACTCTATGATCTCTAGAGATCCCTTCTAACCCCTAACTTCCTATGATTACAACAGTACTGCATACTATTGTATATCATGTTACAGTACTACACTACAAAAAACAATCAAAACCTCTTTAAAATAAATATTTAAAATTCCATTCTTAAGAATCACTCGCTTTCTAATTTACAGGGAGGCTAAATGCCCTGGACAGTAACAGTAAAACAGAGTGATAGCAGTTACTTGTATTTGTATTTCCTCAGACCTTGTCACAGCATCTTTTACCACAAAGGATAAAGAGAGCACATACAAAGTACCTCTTGAAGTAAAGACTCAAGGATGGATTTTGAGGGTAATTTATCAAACACCTGGAGGCTAAAAAAATATTCTGGGTGCATGAAATTTCTTATAATTTGAATTATACCAAAAGTGGGTTTGAGTAGAAAGTGACATCAAATTTTGCAGCTGAGGGCATTTTGACATAATTATAATATTTGGGGATAAAATAAAGTAAAATTAATTTGTCTAGTCTTGGTCTGCACAACTGCTTGATTTCCCATGATATTTAGACATATTAGCTGCTTCTACACCAAGTCATAAACTTGAGTCTTTCCCTAACTCTAATGAAGATGTTTCTTCGTTATCTACTTCAAGCAATCTTTCACCAGCTTAAGCTTTTAAAATTCTCTAGTCTACTCCATTTTCACAGAATTCTCCAGACAAAACACTACATGATGGGTTGTAACTCTCAATGCATTTCTAAGTGTTTAGCAAGACAAGACCATATGGCTTAAGAGAAAATTTGAACTGCTAAGCTGAATGGCCAATTCTTTTCAGCTTCATTCATCACTAATCATCTCCTGGTGGTTTGAACAAATGTTTTTAAGAGATGACACTACACAAATCTTCAAGAGTCAATCCATCATAAGCATTGTTATGAAAAGACAGACTAAGAACTAGCTCTGATATACTGTAAAAATAAGCCTAAACTTACAGCTTATATGGCAGATTATTTACCCAAGAGGTTTATCAAGAAGATCATAATTCAATGGGGACATAAGAGTGAAGGAGAGGGAGGGAGGTTTCTCTTGCTGACAACTTAGAAATAGGGGGGTTCAAGTGGGGAAACAGATCTTCCCATCCACTTAAACACTTACAGATGCATTTGAAACAGTATTATTTAAATATACAAGGCAATTCTTTATAAAGAAATACAAGAACTGATTTTCAGGGTAATTTACCAAACTCCTTGAGGTTGATGGAAGATAGCTGTGGTTTCTTGTGCTGAGCCTCGCTTAAATTACTCTCTGTGTAATGCCTACCATGGCAACAGTAACAGTGGTCATTCTAATGATGGTAAATACTCTCAGGGAATCATTTTGTCCGTGTAAATTGGAATAGTATAAAAGAAATTGCAACTTGATCCTTGAACATGCTCTGTCCTCCTTAGATTTTAGATCACCTGACAGTCACAAAATGTATTCAGCTTGACCTCCACTACAGGTAAGGGAAAACCCACAACACTTGGGGGCCAAGCAAAAGGCAGTTTCACCACTGATATTAAAAAAAAAGCCATCTGATACTACTTGAAAAAATATCAGGATATTTAAATACATGTGATTCCTAAACTGTTTGAGACTAATGCTCTTTAAACATTCAGCACACAATTCTGATCCCGTTCTGACAAAACCAGTATATACTGTCTTGGTACATGGGTCCTATTCTACAGCCTCTGTGCTTCAGCTGCTGATTAATTTTCTACCACGTGATATGAATACAGTCACATTCAAGACGAGTAGAAAAATTATCAAAAAATATTCAAGTTGTAATTAAAACTAGGAATACTTAATTTTCATTACTGTTACTGCTATTGTTGCTATTATTAACCCATAATGTGGATTTCTTGGAAAAAAATAGACAAAAACAGTGCAGTACACCTAGAAATCTTGCTCTTAAATTTCTGATGTTTGTGTATATCATAGCTTTGTATCTGCTCCGAGTCTGAGCACATCATAGTATTCATTCCTGATCAAGATTAAGCAGCACTGAGTTCTGCTGCAAAGTATTTCCTTTTGAACAATAATATTTCTTCTGTGATTTCCTAAAGATCTTTTCCTGTCCTCTGGCAGGTCGGTTTAATGGTATCTTTTAATAGGTACATAGCTCCTGGAAGCACATTAGCAGACAAAGACACCACTTGTTTTATCTCTAACAGATTCAGCTTTACATTGCCATCAATTAGAAATACTCAATCTTGATGAAGTACTTTGTCAAGTTTTTCAGGTAACTGCATTATGCAGATTTGACGTATTTTTCAACCGATGGCAACACATGCCACAAAACAACGGCACAATGCATAGATGCGCTCAGATTCATACTTTATCTCTTTAACGAATGCAGATTCATAAGTGCCTTCCCTGAGAAATTAACCTTTTGGAAGAAATCTCTCAGAATTTCATGTAAAAATGACACAAGCAAATTATCAAATATTTTAGTGATGCTATAATTTTCAAATCTCTTAGTTAGTGGCTTGCTTTACTCTGAATAGGGTAAGACTTGAGCTCTGTTAGCGTCCAGAAAGAAAGTGTGAGAAGTGCTGGGTAGCTGTAAACAAAAGGTTAAACTGCATGGATGCATCGTGTGGGAGATTTCAACGCACACAATGATAACAGGATTATACAAAGATGAGGCATTCAAATCACCACCTGTCCACTTGCTTTCTGAGGAAAAGCAAATGGGAGCTGTATAAGTGAAAAACTGGGGTCTGTACTTCAGTGATCACCTCTAACAAAATGCAAACTTCAGTTTAAATCCTTTGGAATGAGTTGTGTTAAGTTCAGCCATTCTCCTTTGGAAAATCAGCGCATTTACTGAACGTGTATTTCACACGTGTAAGTAGAAGTTTAAACATTACATACAGGTTTCTTTAGCGTACATATAAGCATAACAGCTGTTCTAGCATAGAAGTGAAACAACTATTCCCCTTAAACTGACCCAGACACAGAAAGGTCACAGACAAGATTTGCAAACATACTGCTATAAGAAACAGGTGAGAAAACCTAATATAAAAATCACTCACAGAACAAAGCCAATAGAAATCTGCACCCTGGTAGCATCTCCCTCCCAAAAAAGTACCCGTTGCTGCCTTCAATGGGTAGATGATCATTCTGGAGGTGGGGTGGGCAGTGTTTGCTTTGTTGTTTGCAGAGCAGATTATGTCCATTGTCTGGGTACCTCTAGTTTTTTTAAGAGAAGTTTTTTGCTATTTTCACAACCGAGGCTCCAGAAAAGCCTGCTGGATGTTATGGATTGTTATTGCAGCTACTAACAATCTGCAGAACTAATGTCAACTCGGCTTTATGACAAACACTAGCAGGAACGTACTGGAGCACAGCAATTATAGCTCTAGGTTCTCTATGGGTGGCTCAATTACACCTCAGTAAGTAGTTTGATTACTACTAACTTGGAAGAGGCAAAGACTGCACATACAAACATTCTGAGCGGTCTGTTATCACACACTGCTTTCTTTAACTACAGAAGTTGTATAACATTAGCAACTATGCCGTCGTGGCAAACTCGTTTTGCCTTCATTTTGCTGCACTTGTGCACACGACGACTAGCAGTTCTGCTGACACTGGGAAAGCAGTAATAAAAGCTGCAGTTGCCCTCCTAGTTAAGCTGAGAACATATTCGGTAGCTTTGGTCAGACCCAGCTGTTTGTGCAACTAAAGCTGCTGCATGTGGCAATGATTCTTTTCCCTTGAGAAGCAGAGAGTGAAAAGAGCCATAAAAATTTCATCATGAAGTCAAGCAACAATCAATACCAATAATGTGTGATCACTAGATCTCCTGAGGAAACTGAACAAAACAAATCATATCTAGTTCATACACTAAATAATCCTATTTAATCATACCTTAGCATTCATTTAGCTATAAAATTCCTCTCAGTGTTAGTCAACGGAAGATTTATCTTTTCCCTTACCTGTGTCTGATAACATCAGCAAAAAGAAGCCGTTCAAGACATACTGCCTATTCGTTTTGACTTTGCTGAGCAATTAGTTTGTACCTACGTAATGCAGAACTATTTGCTCGTATTTTACAATCAAATGAGAGAAAGCTGGCAACCAGAGAAATTTTCAAATAATTGTTGAATTGTTTTTACCTTACTCTATACTTTGAAACTTCTAAGAAAAAATGTCTTTTCACTATAAGGAGGGAAGAACTGTCCAGACTATACAAAGGATTATTATATTATCATCATATTTCTCAAAAAAAAAAATCAACCTGATTTATTTTAGAGCATAGATTAGCCACATAAATTAAAACAGAAAGTGAGGAAGAGACAAAGGCTAAGGACGTTAATTGTATTTCTTTCTTATTAATTTTCAAATGCAAAATATCCCTGGCTTATTATTTTTTTTTAAAGTTCAACAGTAAAAAAAAAAAATCACTGTTTTGATTTGTATACGTCATTTAAGAGCTGATCTTTCTGAAGAAAATTATGCAGTGTGCTTCCAACACATTGCACTTTCAGCCAAGTTCAAATCTGTTAACTTAATCTTGAAGCCATATTCTACCGGTAGAAATACATAAATAAACGTTGGTTTATCCTCCAAAAAAAACAAACCCTCAAACTTCCATTAATCACTAAATAGAAAATAAAATCATTAACTAAGAAGCAGCTATCTCTACTTTGTCTGTGTTTCTTTGATTAGGGACTGACAGAATGAATCCAGCTCTTACTGTAATTCACTTGGATATAACATTATATTATATCCAACCAATTTTAAATTGCACTATATTGTGAATGAACAATTTTGCCTTGCTACAAAGCAACTTCTTACACGTATATCCTTATTGGCAGAGTGGCTTTAAATTTGAGAACGTAGCAGGAAAGATTTGATGCAAAAGAAGAGTAAAGTTTTCGGTAAGTGAAGCAGTCATAACGCATTAGGCAGTTCAGCAAAAGTATTTTCACCTGACCATAAACTCTTCTTTCTTGCTGCTCTTTAAGACAAGACAAAAAACGCAGTGTTTAAGCTATTGTACAGACTGGGGGGTTTTCACCTGAAAACAGATATTTTGGATTTTTTTACCTGAAAAAAAAAAAAGATTTCTGGATTTTAATCAACTGAAAAAAATAATGCAGAGAGTTAAACGTTCCAATATTGGGTTAAGCGGGTGAAAATGCAAGCAGTATTATTGTCAGCATGAAACAACTAAGCCACGTTTTGGCCTTATGAAGTATTTTCAATCAAAGGAAAGGATGTCACTAACAATTTAACTAAACATATTTGCTTTTATGTCACCACTTAGTATAATGTTAGGATGGATGAGACACAGCAAATTCACTTCTGAATTGCACCTAGCAATATTTTGAATTTATAGGCACTAATTTTACTGAATTTACATAGTCAAAGATACTATAAATATGTGCTTAACTTAAATAAAATTACAAGTCAAAATACCAAAATATGCTATCAACATTAGCTTTTATGATTAGTTACTTGCACGAATTATTTTACGTGCATTTTTTGCCTTTTTAAAACTGAAATTACACACAGTAAGTAAAAGTGGAATCATATCTGTTCGTGTGGTTTCTGATGACAGCACAGTAAACAGGCAGAGACACTTATAGAGAGAGCGATACACAAAGCTTTTGTGATCCTTAGACTTAAAAGAGTTTATGACATTCAATATTTTAGATCAAACTACTCAAACATAAGCAGTTATTCAACATGTCCAGAAAATCAAAACATCTTCACCTAAATTGAAAGTTACCTGTACTTCATTACGAACAAAATTTTGGCTTTAAATATTTTTTTTAAATTGTTTTTTTTTACCACACTGGTATTTTCAACTGACAAACGCGGTAACCACAATGTTTAGGACTCCTGACATTTCTTTTTCACAATAGCAAATACCTACCTGTTTGCCACTCTGTTTGCCATAATTTGTAAATTATTTTAACCAACAACAGTTTTCAGTCTCAACACATGCCATTGAACCTAGTTAAACTGCTAGACATAAATTTGCAATCCAGGAATTATTAACAGGGAAGTAGGGAAGAACTTACCTAATTGTCACTTACTACAATAAAATAAATATTCAGGTGCATATTCTGAACCAACTTAGATGACAGTTGCAGCTTTTAATTCATAATGGTCATGATGCCAGTAACATTCATTAAAGGCCCAAATTCAAGGCCATATTTTTCACCATTGCTTCAAATACTAACTCAATAAACTCAGGAGAACATTTCACCTTATTGTATTCTCAGTTTCTTCTACTTAGCAGTGTTCCATGTTATCTTTGCTGTCTTGTATGTTTGAATGGCCCTCAGCTAATATATACGGAGTATGATGGAAATATTTCCCAAGATCTTTGTTGGAGACTGTAATTAGACCTACAATCAGCAATAACATTTCCTAAAGCTATTAATGCAACTGTTAATCTGACGCACAAAGAATTTACACAACAGACACTACAAACAGATTAATGAAATAGACAGAACATGAAATAAAGTGACATTACACAGTGCCATCTATGAGGTAGATTTATTATTCGACTAAAAGGGTCATAATTGGTATTTTCATGGAGCATAGTAAATAATGACATGAGAAATTTCCTCAGTGAAAGAGTGGTCAAGAAGTGGAACAGGCTGCCGAAGAAAGTGGTGGAGTCACCATTCCTGGAGGTGTAAAAAACCCGTGTAGATGTGGCACTTGGAAATATGGTTTAGAGGGCACAGTAGCATTGGGTTGAAGGTTGGACTTGATGATCTTGGAAGATCTTCCAACCTTAGTGATGCTAGGATTCTATGAATTTAATGATACCTGCTATTTATCACAGTGATGAGTGATTATTTTCTCTTTTTTTTACCTCAACTACTGCTCTCTGGACTAAGAAAAAAGATCATTCAAGTTTCCACATAAACATTCTGTGTCTGACTGGTATTAGTACTAGTATTTCATATTGAAGCTGCAAAAAAACCCTGAAAGTTGAAAACTACAGCAAAATTGAAAATTGCCTACGCAATTTTCTTTATAACCTCCACCAGCTGCTTTGTACATTAACCATTACCTGAGAGGCATTCATATTTCTAATCGTTATAGCTTTATGATAGAGCACTCATTTTTATTTTAGTCTGAGGTAAGTTCCAGGGGTTAATTATAAATTTACATGAAAAAGAGTGAATTTCTCTTTTCTGTTTTAGATTTGTTACTTACAATTTGATTTCGTGTCACTTCTTTTTCTACACTCCGAAAAAGGGTAAATAGGAAAGTAGGATTTATCAACTCCACATAATTCTCTCTTACACCTAAAAACCCCCTATTTTTGCTCACATGGTCCTGTACTCTAATATGAATAGTTTTACTGTTTTAAAATCTTTTAATATGTAAATATATATGAAAAGTTGATTATTTTAGCCCAAATGAAGGAATAGTTGAATTTTTCATTGCAATAAAAGTGCAAACAATTGAATATAGTCATTATCCTTCTAGCGTGTAGTAACAACAAAAAATAATTACAACGTATTATGAAGAGTGTTTGTTTTTAAAATACGCCATGACTAGAAAACCCTTTGAAAACCTGAAAATATGGCTAAAACCCTTTGAAAACCTGAAAATATGGCTGATTAATCTCACCTCTAAAAATAGTATGTATCTATTAATTCCCAATTTCTATATTGCTTTAATATAGAAAAAGATTGCAAAACACTTTGTCTGTCCAAAGAAATATCTATTACCCCAATTTTCTTTCAGTTTTTCTTGAATAAAGAATGACTCACTTTGAATCCCTAAAAAAAAATAAGAAAAATACACAATTTTCCTGGTCTTAATATATAAATGAATGTATAAATTAACTTGCTTCCTTCCTACAATACTCATTGATCCGCTCCAAGAGGTGGACTGTAAAAATGCATTGAGTAATTGTAGAATGGATTATCTCATATACTCCTCCGCACCTACCTTCAAGAGGGTTTTACTTGATCCTAGAATAACTGCCAGTCCTGATCTAGATCTCAGATGTTACTATCAAAGAGTATCACCAAATCTGAGTGTGTCGATACAAGTACACTCAATGCATAAGCACAGTGTGCAGCAGTACCTTAATTCAACAGTTTGAAAAAGTTACTTGTGGATATCTATCCCATGTTCTACAGCATTATTTTAAAAAAAGCTCACAAATTATCACACTTGTTACATTGCACTGATCAACCCAATTCACCTCATTTTGTTTGGGGAATGCTTGTTTTCTATGCTCGTATTAGTGCTTGTACTTCTTATGGTGTGTAACGTAAAATCTCCCATATTATTACTATCTCGTATTTCACCGGGTTTTGTACTGGAGTTGAACTGTAAAAAAATCTGGGCATGTGTGGGCTACATTCTCAGAGAATATTTTACCAAAATACTTATCAAGATTACACTTTGTTAGTCTTACGTGAAAGATAGGAGCTGCTCAAGCACTGCATTCATTTGTCATTCAATTATTTTGTCCAATACAAACACGTACTTATGCTTCTTGCATCTGTAAGATTTCTTCTCAGTCCTAAGCGTTATGATATCATATATCTCCACATATGTGTTATTAGAAAAGTGGCCAGCAAGCGCTTGGTGCAATTTAGCATAACCCTGAAACACCCTACTGGCCCTTGCAAAGTTGCTCATTGCTGTCAGAATCTTAGAGCAGAATGACCGGCATGTTTGCAATAATAAGAGACTTATATAATCACTACTGATTTAGTAATCTTACTATCCTAGCTCTCCATTCTGTCTTAGCAACACAAAATAGTACATTAATCAGTATTTCTATTACAAAATAAGAAGAGTACATTGTAAATTCCAATGTTTTAAAAGTAAAGTACTTATTTTACTTCCTCAATAAATTCAGGAGTTTCTCAAGTACAAAGGGAACAGCAGAGGACCTCCTAAAGGCACAAAATGAAGTGTGAAATTATATTTTGCAATGCAAAAATATATGGACGTTAAAAAAAGATGGGGTGAGCTCATTTTAAGGTTGCACAACAAGCTTGGCATTTCTATTCAATATTGCAAGAGCTTTCTAGACAGCAGATTAGTTTAACATTGAGCAACACAGAAAATAAGTTGTCTAGTTTGGAGTGCAGAACAATTCATTGTTGCCCTTCACCGTACATTAAATGTCAGCCATCCTAATGACAGGAATAAAAGAGTTATTACACCAGAGACCTGCAGAATTGTTGTTTTGCACTTTTTGCAAAAAAAAAAAAAGAACCAAATCCTCTTCTTTTTTAGTAGCTGAACACTAAGAACATTGACAAAATCCACAAAGATGTCAAATGGACTTCCTCACCAAGTAAATGTTTTCCTGAGTAAATACAAGACTGTGAGAAGCTCTGTGCAATTCAAAAAGCTTTTGAAATATATTCTATTTTGGAAATGTTAATATTCTTATCAATTTAAACACAGCCTATTCTTATTAATTTAAACATCATATGCCTAATATTTAAGACAGCTTTGTTAAACCTGATGAGCTGAGATCTGTTATGAAATAAGTAAATAGAAACACTGACTTAACAGAAAATCCCTTGTTGGATTCACAAGGCACATCAAGCTGCCTTTTGCTCTTTTCTGAAGCCCAGTGGCTGTATGAAGGCTTTCAGATTTAGGATGTTAATACAGAATTACCAGAATTCACCCAATACCCAATCTACTTCTTCTTTAAGTAATCATAAATTGTTCATGAGTTTATGTTATAGAAAAGAAATAATACTGTATTTAAAGTAATTGATTAAAGTCTTGTCAAAAATTTACTATACATTAGTATCCTAATCATTCTTTCTATGATTACATCTATACCAGAAAGCTAAGAGCAGGACTCAGGTTTCAGCTTGTACGGTTAGATGTGTATCAGTAAGTGAAGGGCAGGACTCAGGTTTATCATACAGTCAGCTACACACTTTACTTTTAGCACATTCCCAGTCACAGTTTTGGCCTGTGCTACACTTGGTTAATGTCTAGGTGAGGTTTAGAGATACAAGAAGTGCTGGTAAGCACTGTGGATGGGATAACTGGGTTGATGGAGCATTTAGTCATATGACACACAGGTCACATCTTGTCACTAGTTCTCTGGACCAGAAAACAAGCCCTGTACTCCAGCTCCTGAAAACACATAAATTAGTCCTTGGGACCCACCATGCTACTGCCAAATCAGTGAGAGCTTTCACGCTGAATTCTATAGGAACATGATAGGAATATTATTTATTGTCTTATTCAAGTTGATATTTGATTGCAAATAATTTAATCCTGATCATTTTATTACAATTCTCATCTGTACCAATAATTGCACAAATGTTCCAGTTACTTCCAACAGGTTTCTATCAGGAAAGACCATGGTTAATGGAATTCCAATAGCTAAATACCTGAAGATTATTTTTACTTGCATAATTTAGAAACTTTTCTCTCGACTTCAAACAAAAAAGTGAATCTGAAGATGAGCCATCAATTGTTAACAAGGTACCAGTGCTTCTTTGGTTTATAGCCCTGACTGGCCAGGAAGTCCCATCCTTATGCTACCCGTGTTCTTCCTTCATAGCCCTTATCAAAGAGCCAGAATTCACCCCTCCACTCCCTTGATGTGATAAAGCCTTATCAGAATACTGAGGAGATAGATAGGTTTCACCTCAGCTCAGGATTTTTTCTAGACTATGCTACTAGTACACTGTGGTTACAGAAGGAGTATTTTAACAATATAAGGACTAGATCCAGACCACTTCTGGTTACACACACTAATTCTTTTCTACACAAATAGGCTGTGAATAATTCCTTCTCTCACTTTTTTCCTGAGGAAGGACAATTACACTAACTTTTTCATTACCAAAGACCACTAACTTGACTTTATCCTGTATTTAACCCTGCCTTTTGACTCAAACTTGCTGCTAGCGGATCCATGTAGCCTACCTCAATCTAGTCTATTAAATTCCCTTTGACCAGACTGCCAAAACAGAAGTTTGCGAGGTAAGGAATATCAGATTCAGCTGTCTAAATACGAAAGTCTCTGAATTCTCAGCTTTCCCAACATGTCCAAGATACATTTAGAGATCTGGTATATGTGATATATAACCTACATGCAACTTGTTTCTGGAAAAGCTGTTGGTGCATGCCCTTGTCCCGTTATCTGCATGGCTTTTGCTCAATTTTCAGTACTTACAAATACATCCCTTTCCACACAAATTAATCTGCAATGTAACTGTTGACGTTTTCTTCTTCATTTGTTCCTCTTCTCCACTGCTCTTCCCCAAGAGACAGACAAACTTGGAAATTAATATCGTTACGAAAGGCTAACTTTTGCAGTCATTCTGCTTGTGCCATCTGAATCTCATCCATGCTTAATGGCAGAAAACCTTCATGACCACAACCAATCCCTGTCTTTCAAAATCCTCCTCAAAGTCACTGCCTTCATGATATACATAGACACTACAGTGCAATATTGTCCTGCTTAGGTAGCTGATGAACTAGGACTGCTGAACCTGACCACTTCTGGAATGTACTATTTTTTCACTTAATGTGAAGATCATACCTTACGGAAATGTTTATCCTATTTAACCCTATCTATTGATTTAATCTATCGATTTAACTCTTCCTCCTAAACTGTGAATTCTTTAAAGCAAGAACCTGATATTTGCTACTTAGCAAGACATGACCCTGCTTGGAGGTGCTGTCTGAACGTTGTCCTGTATTACAAGAAAGCCCAATTAAACATCCATTATCATCCAGAAATCCCTGCTGCCTTCACCTGTGGAGTCATTCACATAGAGGTGCAGCACCACCATCCTCCTTAGTTTTGCCTTTTGCACAGGCACAAATGACTATAGGATCAAAATCAGGATGATGAGGAAGATATTATGAATGTTAACAACCCTCATCAACATTTAAGCTGGAGGTAGAATTTGGCTTCTAGCAGTACCAGAAAAGAAGGCTATGAAGAGCCCCTGGTAGCCTTCTACCTAGTGACTTTAACTGATTACAGTTACATTTGAAGCAAGGTGAAAATTCCTTTCATTGCAGTAAATGAAGGGCACACTGACCAGGATTTTGCCATGATTAACTACACACTCTCCTCTAAAATGCCCATTTGTAAGAAGAGTAAGAGAGAGAAGTGTGTGGAGGATAAATACGACTAGTTAAAAGCCTTTTTCAGATATTTTTGCAACTTGACATTAACTTTGCCATGCTCTGTGAGCACAGCAAAGCAGTGCGATGCACAAAATTCCACTAACTGCTTCCATTTTTCTTCTGGACAGGGCTCATTGGTTACACTGCGTCAGCCACGAAACCAGAGAATTTTCTGAGTGGTGGAATTGTTTCACAGGAACTTCTCTGAACCTGCATCACTCTATTTTCACTGCAAAATATCTGCCAAGAAAATTCCTCCAGAACACACACTAATTGCTGTAGTATCCATTAGCTGAAAACTGTCCTGTATCAATTATATCCATTATCTTATGTCACTGGTCACAGTGCTCTGGCACAGAAACACTGCATCTCTACTGCTACAAAACAAATAGATTAATAGCAAATATTTATTCTGCATAAGGCTGAATGTGTGTCGGATGTGAAAGGACAGAAGCATTTTTAAAGATCTGGGAGAATGAAAATAAACTGCATAATGTTCTATCTACCAACTTACTATTCACCCATGAAGAGTCTGCCATGCAGCATTCCTGCTCTGTACAACTGAAGCAAACTGAAAAGGAAAGAGGCAGTAGCTCTGAGTGCTTTGCAGTCTTTACTCTGCTAAAATTATGTGAATGATCCTAATCAAGCTGAAGTAACGTTGTCTCTTTATGGTTCTCACAACTAGAGGCCATGTGCTGTAACATCTTTAAGCAGCTCCTACCTGGCAAGTGAAAGTGTCACAAATGTCTAATGGCCCTACAAATCAAAACATTATATATATAAAGAGAAGGAAGTTCCAGAACAGTCCTATTTAATAAAATTTACTTACTTCTAAACTCTTCTCTGATGTGCTATGATCAATGATAAGCATCATTGTCTAATCTATCATTTTTTAACAGAACAATGTAAATCCCTCAGCTGATATGGGGCTTTTAAACGTGATGCTGAAAATTTTGTGTATGGTATAATTATTTCCCTGTGAGATCGGTATCTTTGTTGCTAAAGGCAGAGTTTCTGATTATTCTATAATAAAGCAAAAAGGCACTCACCTTCGTTTTTACATCTGAAAGTGCATGATTAATTTGGACTAAAACAATTTGAGTATCATGAGATATACACAGGGTGATTTCCAGAGACAAAACATGGAGGACACACTTCTAATTTAGTTTCAGTATCAAAACCAATTACCATTACTTCTTTTTTACATTACACAAGACTTCTGGTGAAGTCTTGTGCAGTTCAGTGTGCTTCTACTCTCTAATGAGTTAGTGACCGAAGGTTTGCATAAGCCAGACACACTTCTGCCTAATGACTAAATCAGACAGATAAGTGCAAGACAAACAATTATCAAACTTCTGCCTACAGGAACTTGTAGGGAACAATCTTACTGTTCTCCAGATATTGAATTTATTTATTTATTTGTAGTAAATTTCTGTATTTAAAGTAAATAAATCTTCCCCATTTATTTCTTTGAAAAATATTCTTCTGTCCCAAGACTAACATGTTTACAAGGAATAAATGCTCTATGTTTCAAAGGTTCTGGTAAATGTGTTCTGTTTGGAATTTAGTTCTGTTTTGGTTTTCCAATTTACATATTTTCAGAGTACAATGGGTAACTGTGGTTGAGAGTCAGAGGAATTTAAGAAATCTGGTTTTAGTTAAATTTGCAGAAAGCATAGTGCAAGTAAGACACCGATACTTAATTTAAAAAAAAACCCGTTAGATATATTCTAATAGACTTTTTTAATCATTCTAGGTAATTGACCATTTGACTATTCTTTTAGAAATAGCTAAAAGTAGGCTAACATAGTACCTGTATGCCTACCAATACACAACAGTATAAGGTCTGTTTTATAGAACAACAGAATGGTTTATGTCTCCCTCTTCATTTAGATGATATAAAGAAACTCATTGCATATGGGTTCACGTGTTTAATACACAAACAATGCTAATTTTCAAGTGTTTCATTCTTTTAGCATAAAAGCTGCCTTTCACCCACGTGCTTGTTTTTGCTCAACATCATTGTATGTCTAGGGGCCATCCAGGAGCAGGGTAAACAGGAATCATGACTGCTAATGTTCCATTTTTCATCCTAGCACTATTTTTCTTGAGAAAACCCATAAGCATTAAGCTAAGGTTTTCCAAGCAAGATGCATTTGTGAAATTATTTCAGTAAAGTCTCCTACATCTCCTACAGCTTTTTGCTTTGATTCTTGGGAGAAAAGTAAATCAAAACCAACCAGCTCAGTTGCAGGTTTAATTCATTTTCTGGTATATCAGGTGAGCTGTAAATTCAGTCGCTGATGCTAATGGAAAGAGCCAATCAGTAAACTTGCATATTTTAAAATTACCACTTGAATAAAATAATTCAAAACTTTTGACAGTACCTTCTTGGAGTCTTATTGACTCATTTTCATTCCACTGTCTTTAAGTGGAACGAAACCGTTTTGTTCTTTAAGTTGGATACAGGTTCATACTTCCTTTTCCCTGCTAATACTGTGCACGCCAGAGAAAAGCACATGCAAAAAAACCCCAAATAAAGCAAATAAGCCCCCTTCCCTCTACCTCCAAAACCGTGAGACACCGGTCTTTCTGAAAAGCAGCATTTTAGTCTAGAAACACATTAATCTGAATAGGAATCCTTCCCTTTAGGCACATTTGACATTCCATGTTATAATTTGCTAAATAAATACACAAAGTGCCAAGTCTAGGCCTGCATCTCTTTTCTTTCACTTACCAGGGGGGAGAATATGTTATGTCACAACAGAATGATCTAATATAAGGAAAGAATATTCAGCACTTTTTGTGCTGCTTGTCAACTGTTTTTCAAGCAAACTACCTCATACAAGCAATTCAATGTTCTCTTGTACTATATGTGCTGCCCACAAGCAAGGGTTGCTAAAAATGAGGATGAGCCACAGCGTGAAGATCTTTCAAAACTACATTACATTGTTCCTTAGACTGTCTTTTGCCTTTCTCAGCACTGATTATGGGATTATTTGCTAACAGGTGGTAACACAGACACTAGCAAATCACAGTACACAGTAGAGATGAAACGTTTTGTGTGATGCTACAGAACACTGACAAAACAGCCTTCAGATATTGACTCACCTATAGGAGCTGTCTACCCAAGCCATTTGAACACATAAAAAGATGTACATGAGGTATATTTGCTTCTAGTTGGGCCAAATCAGACAAATTACTTGCAGGAAATGTCCCTGCTTTGACTGCTGAGAAAATTTGATTTCCAAAAGCAAATCTGATAGTATTTGCATGCTGGTAGTATTTTTAACTTAGTCGTATAGTAGAGTACAAAACAATCACAGAACACTGGGCATATAAACTTATGTACAAATATACATGCGTGAAAAGTAATGGCAGTACATGTGGCACAATACCTTGCAGCATCTCACCAGCTTGTTCTAGAGATGAGCAGAACGCAAACGTGACTATTCAACTGTTGCAGCTGCTTTTAAAAATTATTTAGATGACTAGTAAATGACAGGCAAATGTATAGCAATGGACTGTATGAAACAATGAATTAAACAGAACAACTCTAGTCAGTAAAAAAGTAAAAATGAAAGGAGGCCAGATTAAACTCACTATTTCAGAAGATATTCACAATTAAAATGTAGGAGACTTGGCTAATAAAGATGGTTTATCTTCTCTAGGAGCTTTAAACAGCCTTTGGATCCTGAGACACAACACAGTGTTAAGATTCCAAAGAACATATAAGAACCTGACATATTTGGTCAGAGAAATATTCACTTTTATTACAGTGTTCACTCAAAATGATGAATAAATATGATGAATAAATATATGTTTAAAAACATCTACATAAAATAAGAGTAAAAATGTGAAGTCATGAGTGCAGACAGAATGAGATGTCCACCTGACCGGAGATAATGCTCTAAATGTCTAAAATTTAGTTCCTGTCTTTGGACCCAGATTATTAACTAAAAGAGAATGGAAAGACTGAACTGCTGGTAGTAGCAGATACCAAAACCCTTAAGGATGAACTGAGTTTTGATTCAGTTCAGATATTCAAAACACCTAGGTTCTTGGACAATCGGTTAAGAATTGCAGAGCCTTGTGATGGCTTTCAGAATAACAAGGAGAAAAAAAAGCAGCAGAAAGAATGGAAGAAGTTTAAGGCCATCTGCTATTTTACATGGCATAAGGATAGCACTATACTCTACATAAATTACCAGATAAATAAAGATTTTCTGATTAGATTGATTTACAAGTAACAAGATTTAACATAAAACATACAGATGCAGCAAGTTCTACAAACAGGTGCATATTACAAGAGGTTTTCCTTATGGCAGAAGGCACCAGACCTCAGCAGACCTACTGCTTCTTCTCCTAAATCCCACTTGCAGAAGACAAAGTTTGGCTAGATATTAACACAAAACATAAATCACTTTCCTGACAGAAAAATCCAGAGTTGATCAAGTGTGTTGCAATGGGCCTATTTTTCTTATCCAGTGCATGTATGAAAATGCAACCAGTGAGATGCACTAGGTGTTCTACCACTTTGCTAAGGCAGGTGAGTTGGTTTCTTCAGCTATTCTCAGATAAAACACTTCAGTTTATTTTCTGGTAGTGGTTTCTTCTTACTGCTGAGCAGTATCTCCAAAGCCAGACTGAGATATCACCAATATAGCTAGACTTTGCAGCACTGTTTTTCCCCCTAAAATCTAAGAATGTTATTTATTTAACAAACAGTAAAAGATAAGAATTTTTCTCTTAGTTGATATAATCACTAACAGCATTCTAATAGATGCCATTATATAGACATTGTGCTTGTACATAGACATTTTGATACTCTTGTCTCTCTTTGAACAGCTAAGAAGGATACTGAGCATACTCAGAAGTGATTCAAGGGAATCTGAGTTAACAGGATGAGGACTTCATACTAAGCTGTTTATTGATATACTAGAGATTCTACAAACTGACACTGAGCCCAGATAAATGTGGAGGAGGTCAAGATGCAGAGTGAGAGATTGATACTTAACTCACTGCTATAGACATTTTTCTTTTAGCCATACATCCTCATCCAAAACATTTATAGAACTGACTGCAACCCATACAATAATTTGTCAGGTTAATTGCACAACTTGCATAATGACCATAAGAGAGCATTATAGTTTCAGTATGGTTTACATTTGTGCTATAGAAAAAAAATGGTACCAAAACTCTGTGTACTGACCACTGAAAACAAAACCTCACTATTATCACAGATTATGCCAAGTTATGGTAATATAATTGTGCATATAGCACAGTAAGCTCTTCTTGTGTTTAATCAAGTTAAAACTGGCTTCTGACACATCACTTGTTTCTTGAGTGATACTCAGAAATATCTGAGCATATTTGAAACATGTGCAATTCACACTCACAATGTTTTCAGTGACTTCTGTCCAAGCAAGATGACGGTACTTTTGTAACGTAGCCTATCCTGCTATCAGACAAAAACATTTGCTCATAAGTGCAGATATGAAGATATTTTGGGCATCTATATTCTATAGATGAACCTCAGTTATTGAAATTCTATTTAAATGATAGAAATCTAGCATGAAAATTTTCCAGGTCTGATATAAAAGAAATTTAGTTCAGAAAATAATATTTTTAGAATATTCTTATATAATACTAGGATTTCTTACTACAGCAACACAAACATATGAGTTAATAAAAAGCTGAGAGAAGAGCTCGAAGAGAGAGAAAAATTGTCATTCAGTCTGCTTGGTATACCTAACAAAAAGAAAATGCCAGCGTTCCAGAGGTGGGTACAGTTGGCCTTGTGCTCATAATAAAGATAACCTTCAGCATTAACAAAAATCTGTTTTTTCAAAGGGAAAAACATTATAAGTTCATATATTTTGAACTTTTTAGAAGAAATTAATTCAGGATCATGTTACAACTTGGTTTAACAGAATTAAAAATCTCAAAATTAACTGTTATGGAATAATTCTGGAAAACATGTATTTTTTGGCATACTTTTATCCTTGACTATTTATACAGTAATTTATAGTGAAGTGACAGATGACTTTCATTACAATGGAGGCAAAACTTACTTAAAACTGCAAAAGAAGGTATCTGAGTTGCCTTCTGGATTGCCCTATTTGATGATGAATCTATTCCTGAAAACACCACAAAACATATGCTTTAGTTCTCCAGGGAGATCTCAGGAGATTAAATTCTCATAAGATAAGGTTTGTTAAGAATAAAGGGCAAACATGGTGACCTCCTACTTGAATAAATATCAACACAGTAATTCAGTTATCAGGGCTCCATAGTAACTACAAAAGTTGTTTCCTCTCATTCTCCCATTAATTCCTTTCCAAACTTTTTTTTAAAATAGCTCTCATGGAGTAGCTTGGAAAATCAGACAATCTCAAGAACAAAAACCAGCTCATCAAGGCATAAGAAATAAAAGTTAAGAATGATGAGATATAAAAGGATATGCATGCACTCTAGAGAGAGAATGCTCAAGGATGTGCTCAAGTCTGAAGTATCCTAAAGGGTAGAATCAGAACAACCAGTAGAATTGCAACCCTGGACTTCTGCAGAGCTAACTTTGTGCTCTTCAGGGACATGCTTGCAGAAATCCCATGGGCTAAGGCTCTGGAGGGGAAAGGAGCTCAAGAAAGTTGGCTAATTTTTAAAGACCA
>JAOXOE010000256.1:46884567-46892067 GCA_028565055.1 Phoeniculus purpureus
CCTGTATTTTGAGCCACGTGGCTGTTAGATTTTATATCTTTTACCATACCTCACACTTTGAGCAAGACTAGCTTTATTTGAATGCTCTCCATTATGTACCTACAGTATAGATGGGCACTAACTAACGCACATTGTTGTCAGATCCAGTTTTGAAAAAATAATAATAATGACGATGATGATGACAGCTTCTTGCCAGTAGGTTTGTTTTAGCTTTACATTATATTCATACTGAGAAACACTTAAGGAACAGGAGAGCCATCTGGGACCACTGGCTGTATAGTTTAGCCCACCTGAGAGCTCAGTGGGGGAATCAGCAGAAAACATTTTCCCCTATGAATATTTGGGCTAAGACAGGAACAGATGCTGAATTGTAGAAAATCTTAACTGATCCCAAATGTCTTAGTTGGAAAATTACCCAAATTTTCAGAGTTACAGATTTGTTCTTTCATGAAGAAAAGAAAAAGTTCTGTTACTTTGACAGGACCCTCCTCTCCCAAGTGACCTGTCCTAGGGGGAGGTGACACTGTCCCAAGTACCTGCCCCTAAGGGGTGTTGCTAGGTGAACAGATAAAAGGGGACTGTGAGCTTGGTCCTGCCTCTTTTTTGCTGAGGGCTTCCAGCCCAGCACTGGGGCTGTAGCCCTGTGCTAACCCCCACCGCCCTTCCAGGGGCAGTGTGTGTGGGGGAAAGACAGCTTCCAGCGGCTCCCTGCCCCGGGACAGAGGAGGCTCACCTGGTCGGATCCACTCCGCTCCTGTAACCCGCAGGGAGCGGCAGGAACAACCCCAGCATGGCAAAGACAGCCCCAGCCCAGCGCAGAAGGGAGAGCCCAGGCCTGGACCTGATGCCACGGACCGGAGAAGCAAGACTTTGGTGCAGATCTACCACCTCCCCACCCCCTCTCCCCGGAGCAGACCTTCAGCCTCGCGGTGAGCTAAGGAATTCCTCTTTCTTCCTCCTGGAGCTGAGACAGGAAGAGAGAAAGAGGAGAGGCAAGGGTCTGGTTTTTTCTCCTCTCTGGGGGAGGGAGGACATTTCTGAGATTAACTCGGTGCTAAACCGTGACACATATGCAGTGACCACAGACCTCGTCTCACTGATTTGCAACCATACCTGCTTTTTATCAAACAAGTAACTGTCAACTCAGTAGGTGCTCCTGCAAAGAGGGAAGAGGGAAACAGTACATTTCAGCAGTGTGTGTTTCTAGCAGATAGACCCACATCTTCTTCATAAAGAAGGGGGAAAAAAATGATTACATGGTACTTACAATAAGTTCCCTTTTTAGTCAGAAGTGCCACATATGCTTTTATGCATAACAAGAAGCCTGCATTCAAATGCAACTTTTCCACAAAATGGAATCATTTTAAAGCAAACTGAGCATGCATCTGTGGTATCTGCTACCAACTATTTTTTAAGCATTATCCAGATTAGCACATGGAAGATGAGAGTCAGAAACTTCTTTTCCATTAGCCACTGTCAGTCAGCAAATATTTGAGGAGCTCAGAAGAGGTGTTTCTTTCATCTTTGAGTTGCAACTATTCCACCAAATAATTGGCATGCGCTGCTAAACTTTATAACGTTTCATTTGCAGCATTCAGCTGTGTGTGTATCTGCAAGTAACTAAGAACAGTGCATGGTACTCTACAAATAAACACAGAAAGAGGAAAAACATTGAAAGGCATAGATATAAAATCTGATGAGAAAACCAAAAGTACAGGCAAATTCGTCTCCCCAAAAAAACCTTAAAACTGTAGACCAAATATAAGCCCAATTGCTGCAGTCTTTCTGCATCAGGATGGAGAACTGTGCTACAAACAGAAGCAGGGTGGAATTAATGTTATTCTCAAAGAAAACATGCACTGAGTTTTTGAGAAACATACACTAAGAGACCACAAAAATCTGAGACAATGAAAAATCTGAGCTTTAGGTTCAAGAACATCTAGTGGGAGATAAATACCTACCATAAAAATAATAAATTCTTTTAAATTTTATTCCAATTAGGAAGGAAGGCAGGCTTATGAAACTTGAAAATGTTCAACAGTGACAAAAGAAGCCAAGAGAAAGGAAGATAAGCTCAGAATTCAGAAAAAAACCCCTCCACAATTAGAGAAAAATCAAGGCATTATTTGGAGCAGGAACTACAAGCCTAGCAGCAGATATGGCTTAGAATTTAATTTCACGTATCTTTCCTTCTAACTCTTGAATAATACTAAGGTTTTCCTTGTTCCAAACAAAATGGTCCACCAGGCATATAAGAGACTTGTAAGACTTCACCTGCGGCATGCTCAGACTACGTAAGTACATCTTAAAGAAGAAGGATATTTAACTTTCCTTTGCTTTCTGGCTCCTAGAGGGAATTGTAATGTCATTTTACTCAGACCATGAAAAGGCATAGAATGATCTGCAGAATCTAATAAAACTCTGGGGGCAACATTATCTTTTTTGATAGAAGCTATTTTACAGGGATGTTTGAGTGACAAGAGTAACAGCATTTTCAATGTATATCCTCTCCACGATTTTAATTCCAGCGTGTTTTATTCTAGCAGTTAGTCTGTCTATCTGTCTGATTCTTGTTTAGGTTCTCCTTGAAAAAGCTCTCTTCTCTTGATTCGACATCACACAACACTGGCTAGACTCCAAAGGATTTGGTGGGGGTTTTTTTAAGAAAAAAATCAGTGTACTGCTATACATATAATTTATGCAGAAATCACTTTCAGTCTTAAGGTTAGCAACTAAGCCTCACTTTCATTTGTACCAATATAGCTAGTACCAAAATATGCTAATTTCATTTAACATTAGGAAACCATCTGCTGCTTTCATTTCTTATTGTAACATAATGCCAATGTTTTACTCAATCCAATCTCATTAAAACAAGACAAAGCAGCTAAGGAAATATATACAGATGATAAATTTATCTTCTCAATCATCTTTATGCAAATGCTCACCCCCCAGAACTCATAGTCTCATAGATTTCTGAAGTAGGAAGGGACTACTAAAATGTCATCTGAGCTCTGAGTATAATTTAGGCTATCCATTTTGTTGAGTAGCCTCTAAATCAAAAGCATAATATGTTTGGGCTATGTTGTATATTCTTTCCTCACAATGGCTGCATGTGATGCACTAACTAGTGGTTAATTATTGTCACTCTTAAAATATGCACCTTATTTCTGGTTTGAATTTGACCAGCTTCAGCCTTGAAGCACAGGATCTCGTTATACCTCTTTCTGCTAAATTAAGCAGTCATCTACTGTCAAAAGTCTCATTCCCATTAAGGCATTTACAGACCACGGTCAAGTAATCTCTTAACCTTCTCTTCAACAGATTAAACAGACTGATCTATTTTAGCCTCTAATTACAATGTTTATTTCCAGACCTACAGTCATTCTTTTACCTTTAATGAACTCTTTCCAATTTTAAACATGTTTTCCAAGTGTGGTGACCAGAACCGAAATAACAACTCATTAATAGTTTCCCTAACACCATATAAAAAGGCAGAGTTACTTCCTACTTCATACTCACTTGTCTTTGCATTAGAAAATGCATGCCATTTAAAACTCTCTCCTTTAACTTACCATAAAACAGAAACTATTGTGAACATTTATCCTGGTTCTTTTTAGACACAAGGCAGCAAACCGCACAACTCTTCTGTCTTTTCTCCACTATCTGCATACAGTGTCACTTCTGTCACTTCAATATTTTTTCTAATGGTTTTTGTCTTCTTGTAGCTGTTTCCAGTATCTAAGTGCTTTTTATATTATTTAGTAGTAGTACGTGTGAGCTGTTCAACCTAGTAGTAGCGTCAAAGGAAATTCCGCTTGCAATCTTATTTAAAACTATTTTTCTTTTTAATTTTCTTAATGCAAAGAAATTGCATTCCTCAAGTGATTTACTTGTATAAAACCTAAGTGTGTTTTGAACACTTAAATCCATCATGTTTACCAGAAGTGCTCTGTTTTCTGACAACTCAACCCTATTGGCTAAAACTAAGGTAATTTTACCAGACAGTTTACTGTTAAAATAGACCACATACAAATATTTTGGCTTGTCTTTCATGGGATCTGTGTTTAAATAGATTATTCGCCTTATTGGCTGAACTACAGGAATGGTTGTAACTACTTCCAACACTTAAGTTTGGATCCATTTCATTAGGCAAATAATAGCAATTAATTTACATCCTACCAGGATGTGAAGGTTATTTCAACTACAAACATTGTATGCAATGTATACTATTTCATTAGAAATTAATCTCCTCTAGTTCTTCAATGCAATGTGCTAGATAAAAATTTTATGTAGATAAAGAGAAAGAGAGGAGCTAAGAGAGGAGAGAGAGAGAACTGTGCAGGAAAAAGGAGCAGTATGTTAACTTGCAGAGGGGAAAAACATCCAGAGAGATATAAAGAGTCTTTGTGTGCTTAAAAAAGCCACAGACCATGCATATTAAAAGAAAAGGGGAAAAGAGTGAATAAGAGACAAGAGTAATGATAGGAAGAAGAAAAAATCTAAAAATTAAGAAGATGCAGAGAAAAGTGCTCCTGGCAAGCAGAGGAAAAGACACTGCTAAATTAAACTTGCTTCCTAATATTGCAGAGTCCACAGTTCAGATCTGAATTAGAAGTTCTTCAAAGATTTCTGCTAGACAAAAATGAAATTAAAGCCCTGTAGTGTTTTCTAATAATTTGGTATATACCTTGTGTCATCTCACAGACATAAATAATTCTGACTCTTACATAAACCTCAGTGTTTAAATCTTCAGTGCTGCTTCTTTTATCTATTTCACATATCCTGAGTTCAAGACACATTTAATTGATCAGTGACCTCTGTTACCTTCATCAGCTCCTTTTCCAACAAGTATTCAGGGAAAAAAATCCCAGAATCTTCCCAATGTAGACTGTAAGTTACATGCATGGTTTGACCATCCATGGTACACTGGAGTTGAATTAAATTTGATTTCCAAGCAGAAGCTGAAAGTCCTAGAATTACTTTTAAAAATTCAAACTATGCTGAGATTCAGTTTGTTCTAAGGTTATAAGATTAAATTATGACGATTTAAACAAATTCTGCACTCTCTGAATATGACGAGAGGAACAGAGCACACATTATTCCATTTCTCCAGCAGTTCACAAGTTTAGGACCTCACTCCATCTGATTTCAAACACCAATTTAACCAATGCTGTAAAGCCTTAGATGACACCACAACACATAAAACCAGAATATATTAGCTAAAAGTCTTCAAAAATTAACAAAGGTCAGAGAAATATTGTTAAACACCTCTCTCTTTGGAAGATCCAAGACACCTCTGTGCTATTCTCTCTTCATGCATACTCAGTACTTCAAGCCCACTTAAATGCATGTTGAAGCTAGAAGAGAAAGTTTTCCCTCCAATCCAGCAGCACATTTCAAATTGAATTATCTTAGAAATAGGTTAAAAGGAACAGAAAAACTGGAAGAACCTGAGCTTCTTATAGGGACCCTGAATATAATTCAAAATTTCTCAGAAATACAAAGCACTAAAGTTATTTTTTCAGGACAGCCACTAACACTCTGTTGCTCCTCAATTTGGTGCACAAAGTTCCCCCTTACAATCAGGATACAGCATTTCTTTACAAACAGAATACAAAGCTTACCTTGAAGAAAGTCATGGTTGCTCCATCTTCAACTGCCCCATACTCTATCTTTGTCTGCTTGGCCAAATCATCAGCAGAATCGATAGGGGATTCCATACGTTCCACTGTCAGAAAGGCGGCTAGGTTAGCAGTGTACGAAGAAATGATGATAAGTGTGAAAAACCACCAAATGCCTCCCACTATCCTGGTGGAGAGGGCTTTGGGCATGAGCTCAGAACCTAATGAAAACCAGGGGAGAAAGGTGAAACCAGTGCACACAAAACAATTCAGTGTTCAGCACTTTTTGCCACAGTGGGAAGATGGAATCACTGTGCAAAAAAATCTTCAAGATACAGGCTTACATATACCGCTTGTAAAAACACACACACAACTGAAATGGAAAGTAAGAACAGTTTACACCCATAAAGATCTTTCCGGAGATGTGGGAATCAAAAGATAGCAATGGGAGACCAACTGATCAGTGTCTTTCTAAAAGGTTTATGTATGCACACTTGAAAAATACAGTTACCTGGAAGGGCTTTCCAGAAAAAAATCTGGTTGGATTGAGACTCTTAAGTTAGTTAACTGAAACACTTACATGGCTCTTTATCGAAAAGGCGTTGAATAAACATTATTTATTTAAATATTACAGAAACACTCTTGAGTAGATAAAAACAAGTGATTAATCAAAGGAGCAGATGTGCAATGTATTATAAATACTTTGGGGATTTTTATCACTACTGCTAAGTGACTGCTTAGATACAAGATTAACATCTCCCATCTCTACAGTTAACCCCACAACATCAGATAGGTATGGGTGGCTATGCCACACACTTGGTTGGATAGAGCACCAGTGAATATATTAGGCTGCTACGCATAAACCAGATAAAGATAGATAAGAATGCATTGCTGGAGTTGCCTGCTCATGGCACTGAAGAATGGAGGGAAAGACAGACACTGTATGGTAATTTGCATAATTATTGTTAATTTAGAGTCTAATGAGACAAATTGAAGCACTCAGATTCCTCCTCTGCTTAATTCCTCAAATTAGGATAAAAGACAATTGTCGATAATTTACCACAAATATTTATTAAAAATGAGCATGTATAGATGATTTTTTTTTCTCATAATTAACCAGAATGCAATTTCTACTGGTGTCAAATAACCAGTTTCAGGCTCCTTTGTAAGAACTTGACTTAATATCTTTTAGAAGTATCCAGAAATTTGTTTTCAAAGGCATGGTTCTACCATACCCATTATACCACTGTACCAAAACCATCACTTTTTCTTAATTGCCAGCTGCGCTTGCTTTTAAATCTTCTGGGTAAAATGGAATGAAGGCAAGATGGACTATTTTATTTGTGTTAAATTTTTAGCATTTAGATTGAATCACTTAAGGAACTGGTCCAGCAAGGTAACACGTCTTCATATAAACGAAAGGTTATGCCAAACTTTCAATGTCAATGCCAAAAAAAATAAAAACAGAAAGGGGGTTAAAAACCAAAGAGGAAGAAAGCCAAAGGAAAGGAGAAAGAAGTGGTATCGTAACTGGACTATTGTATTCCAAAACAGCCCATCTTACCCTGCAGTTCATCTTACCCTTGCAGTTTCAAACAAAAAAGGCTGACAGACTTGGACATGACAGCCAACTCCAGCGCCAGATTCTGCCTAGAATTCTGCAAGGGAAAAAGCAGAAAAGTACCTTTCTGATGTAGTTGCTCCTAGGCCCTGTTAGTCAGACACTTAGACACCAAATAACACTAACAGACTTCCCAACATGACCAACACCATCAACTCTTACATTCCTCTCATTTCATTTAAAAAGCAACACCAGTAAAGTGAGGTATGACTGGGAAGAGAAGAAGAGCGGAAACGTTTGCTGCAATTACCCCAATTA
>JAOXOE010000256.1:46894567-46905114 GCA_028565055.1 Phoeniculus purpureus
TGCTACCATTAAGCATTAGGTCAGTACAACTATTGTGTCAATATTTTGAATCTTGAAAGAAAATGCGTTAAATCATAATAATTTACCAGAAAAAAAAATATCTGCACAGAAAGGTTAAATTGTTTTCTCAGAAATTTTACAAACAATGCAACAGCAAATAAACAATTGGCAGTAAAAGTGACAGCAGTAATCAACAAATAAGGAGACTAAAGTTTATAATTAAAGCAAAAATTAATATTATAGCAAATTAAAGGAATCATATCCTGTCCTGTGAGGTGCACAGTAGCATCCCTGGAAAGGTTTTCCAAAAGAGGCTGGGGACACTCACAAGCACCTTGCAGGTCCAGGTTCTGAGAATAAAAAGGAAAAGGAAAAAGGAAAATAGAAGACAAAAGAAGAAAAGACTGTGAGTTCAATGATCTCAAAAGGATAACATAGTCGAATGATGCCTAACTGAGTCTGGCAAGTGATTACAAGCAGACTAGATAATCTATTTTATCTCATGGCTTGGACATTGCTGTGCGTTAACATGAGTTCATCTCTCTGTATAATTTTATTGAGAACAGCTAAAACAAGCAAACATGTCTAGGTAAATTATTCTTTGTTACAGTTCCATTCAGAAACAAAGGTTCAACTCATTTTGTCCTAATTTTGTTTTTACTGCTTTCAATATTTAAATTTGAATTTCAGTGTGCAGGATTATTCTAATCAATTAATAGATTTAATCACCATGACTGGCCTTAGAGACATGCTGTCGATAAGGACTGTTACTTAAAACTTGCCTTTAATTCTTTGATATTGAATACAAATTAACGCTTCTGTGAGTGTATTTGGGCAAATAGAAAAAAAAAGAACGCCACTGCAACACAGCAGTGTGTAACCAGAATAATAATTAATTTTACAGAATTTAATTACTAAATCCATATTAATGTATTTTCCTAATTTCTCAAATCATTAAAGCCACTCTGTTAAAAACCCTTAGACAGGCATCCTGTAGGAAATAGATTTTTCTAATCTATCATGTAATCAAAGCTATCCGAATAATGCATCCGTCACTTCAGAAAATGCAATTTTCTTCACAATAATATTTCAAACACATTAAAAACCAGAAAAATCAGATGTTTTACCTTTATGCTTTTAATGTAATGTTAAAACACCTCTCATCTTAGAAGGCTGTACTTGACAAAGGAATGTTTCACTTGGTTCTCCAAATACTGACATGCAGTTCAATACAGCTGGTCAGGTTCTAATTAAACACCGTGACCTGAATTATTCTGTCACTTTGCAGTAAAACGAGATCACAAGTTTACCATCCCATTAAAAAGATAAACATCCTTCATGCCATTTTTTTTCATCCGTGCCACAAGACTTGGAAACCAAAGCACTCAGCGAAACTGAAGCAGATTTTTGCTGAGCGATATTTGAAGATGAACTTGGAAAATATCTTGTAAGGACAGTTTTTCCTAGGCAAAGCAAACATAGTTTAGAGATTTAAAATAAATACCAGTCTGATGTTTAGTGGCTGCGGTTTTACTGACCAATCTGAACCATAAATAATAGCTTTACCATAAATCAAGGGTTTTACCCTTTTGTGCTGACATGTTCTCGTATTAAGTTATTTTGATGTAGTTGTGAAGAACAGATAAATAGTCAACATTTGCAAAGACAGGAAGAGACAACCTGCTACAGGAGCTGGCTTTTGGGAAAAGAAACACTGCGACCCAAGACCTCTCAGTGCTCTGTATGGAGCAATGCACATAAAGGAGAGCGGCTTCAGCATAACTGCTTTTCTGGTTCTGATGGTCAGGAGTAGCAAGCGGAAAATGTCTCACAATTCTAGCCTTAGAGATTCCAGAAATTCCAATTCAATAAAAAATACTGCTAACCTTCTAAGGCAAGATCTATATTGTCAGCATCAACAAAAAATTCCCTTCTCATGCTTAAACTTAGCTGTCTACACTGAGCTCAGTAACAGTTCATCTTGAACCTGTTTGGCTTAAGGACCTGATGTATTAGTGTACTGCTAGCATCTCACCTTCCCTTTTTATTTAAGAGATTCTTTTGGCTCTCTCTAGGCACAGGAAATCTTCTTGCCATGAAGATACAAGATTCTGTTCGTTAAGTCTTGACCTTAAGGAAGCCATAGTTCTCCATAGCTTGGAACAACGTTAAGAACAGATACATGACTAATTCATGATAAATGAAAGCACTTTCTACAGTTTCAGTCAGTAAATAGAGTCTTATAGAGAGCCCCAAGACTCATTCCAAGTGACCTGAAATGGGGTTATAAATAGAAAATTCCTTTAAGTTACCCTCCTAAAATTGTTGTATAGCAGGTTCCTCAGAACATTGCTGAGAGCGTACGTATGAAAGTGCACACCTCACCAGTTTAAGTAGCTCCCAACTCAGAAACCTGTGTTTCTCTTTGATAATACGTTGGTTTAAAGCAAATTAATTGGCATGCCTAATTAATGATTTTGTGTTAATGTCAAAAATTAATATCTGGAGTTAAAGATATTTTCATTTTAATTTTTTCTTTCTGCTTTTTGGAGAGCAATGCAACTTATAAAAAGATCATGAAATACAAAATCTGCAATATAGAGTGAAGAAAAATCAATTAGGTGATGAATATTTGCATTTAGTTTTTCATAATACCAACAAGTCTGCCTAGGGGGATCACACAGGACTCAGTTTAAACCAACTGGGTACCTTTTGTGGGATAGACTGATTGGCCTCATTTCTAGTATTTACAGATCATTTTATATAGTCGTGTTGCTTTCAGATATTTGAAAAACAGCACATTACCTGTTAAATACAGAGAAACAAGATCTAAAACAATATTTCTTTATGAGTACAGGGTGAGGGGCAGGGATTTATCTTGTGTTGTTTGTTTTGGGGGATTTTTGTCTAAGGATCAACTACTGAATAGTTGACTAAACATTTACAGTAGTTATCAATCATCAGTACAGTTTCTGACCATTCTTATTTAAAAATACCTACTGACAGCTTTTCCATCCTTATCTTAGACATGATACTTTCTTCCAGTCTATCCCAAATAAGAGTCACAAAATTACTATGGAAAGGCTAAGGAAAGTCTGTATGTTATAGGATAGCTTGAAATGCAAGATAAAAATCACATGCAGTAAATGAAGTTCTTGATCTGATGCTGGTCAGTAGACTACTTCTCTGTGTTCACAGAATTATGAGCAACTGTTGGCAAGGGAAGGGATGGAAATACTGGTTGTCAAGAAGTATGGTACAAGTTAAAGGGCTAACACAACTACTGCTGGTAGCTGTGTTTATTTGAATTATATTCTTTTCAGCGATATTACAACTAGGCAATGCTGCTGTGTTTTAGAAAATGAATATGTAGAGCAATTAGGAGACAACTGCTACCAAACTATTGTCTAGAGGATGACACATAAACCAAAGGGCATCACATAGCTAAGTAACATATGCTGCAGGCACATACCACACACACACTGCGCATCCCGTTCCAGCACTATTGCAAACCTGCCAGATTAACCCAGATATTCTCCTTCATTTACTCAATTTCTTTGAGTAATGACTAAGAAGAAATATGAAGAGAATATGACTACCCACTTACATGCACAGGTATTTCTCTTGCATGATCAGGCCAAGAAGTGGACAGCCAACAGCTTTCACTGAGAAACCCTTAGCAACAAGATTTCTCATGTAAGGCTGCAGCAAATGAGCACAACTTGAGAAATGAAAAGAATCTTACCCTACCTTCTTCACGAGCTGCACTGATACAACACTGAGTAACTATGAGCACAACAAGACACCAAGGCATTCCTGGGACCTTCTCTTACCTTTAGCAAATTACCTATTGTCCCATTCACCAGGGTATGACAGGGTAAAGAATGACTCTTCTTTTTCTGTAGAGGTTTCTGTAGAGGACTACACCTTCAACGTAGGAAAAACTGAGCAAACCTGATCTTTCTGTTTGTTGAAATTAAATACTGTAAAACATATACTCAGTATGGATGTGTTCTAAAGCCTACTGAAGATGTGAGGACTCTCTCTTTTCGTTGTGATTAGCTGTTTAGCAACACTTGCTCAATGTGCATTGAAAGAGGACTTCGGAATGCCAGAACTATTAAAAACACACTATTATTAAGAATATAAACGATTTCTTAGACTGTTATGTGAGAATTTGTATAAATATATAATAACTGAGATATTTGTTTCTTCATGTGTGAATCAAGGGTTTATTAATATTCTGTATAGTTCATTTTAAAGAAATAGCATATTACTCTTGTAATTATATACTAGAAATAATAGTCAAAAAGATGCGTACAACTTCATTTTTTCAGAAATCAACATGTTCTTACTGTTAAATGCATTAAAATAGTGGTCTGTGTTGAATTGTTAACTTCCAAAACATTAGCCCATCGATTTATCGAACAGGAAAACTGTGGAGAGAGTTTAATGCTAAATGACAGTCAAAACTCTAAAGAAAACATTTTTAATCGTTTTGAATCCATTAATGTATGTGAATTTCACACTGATTGTAGACCTCTCCCACAATGATCGATCTCTGCTAAACATCCTGAAGCTTTGAAAACCAGTTACTCTCGAACTAAACACTTCTGAGAGATCTCAATTTATAGTAGAGGTGGTGCTCAAAGATTTTCTCGCTGGCTGGTTGTCATTTTAATGAACATTTTTATTAACAATCTGGAAGAAGATGTAAGCCCACTGAAGCACAGAGGGTAAGACTTTGGACAATGCTGTAAACACTAAGGAAAGCAATGGAGTACAGAGTCTAGAAACGTTAGATTAATAGCTTGGAAGAACAGACTATCATTGATCCGAAGTGCACAAGGTTCCCAGCAGTACAGAACTGAGGGCAGTTCTGTATCAGAGCAGGTGAAGACAGAGGTATTCACAGTGTAACAGGCAAAAAGCCAAAATGATGGAAAACAAATCCTGGGGCTGGACAGAACCAGCTCTGAATTTTTATGTTGTTTACCTGCAAATTAGGTCAGGGTATACCACAAGAAATAGAAGAAAGAAAGACAGGCTTCCTCAGTAAACGTTTCCGGAATGGAATTTGAGTGGGTGTTGAACCAGACTAGCTGATTTCTAGAACAGGCTTGTAAGAGAAGGAACAGTAGCAAGGACTCAATGGCACAGTGACAATATCCAAGCAGAGCAGAATTAAGGAGCAAATTCTCCAAAGGCCAGAATATCAACATGGGTCGTTTAAAACTGGCTTCATATATAAAGAGTCATTAGCTGCCTGATTTCTGTACCTGACGCACAATGCAGAGAAATAGAGTATTTGTTTTGTTAGACACTATGAGAATCTTCTCAGATACTCCTGTCCTTGGTGGGAAAGACCTGGAAAGATTCCCTGTAGCCAGAGATACTGGGCTACGGTTTCACTGGCTGGCTGGCTTTTACACTGTCTTCTCTTCCTGCTGCTTGCTTCTTCTCCTCCTCTTTTCCTCTCTTCCGTATCTTTATTTTGATGTCTGGTGATACTGACAGTGGGGTAATGGAAAGAGCAAACCACACACTACTGATTGCTAAGTGATTTACAGCTCTACAGTGCAGTTGAAGAAAATCCACCAAAGACCATTCCAAACCACTATTACTTTCTAACAGTCAAACACTTCTAAACTATTAAATGCCCTGGCCATGTCTCACACTTATCGTAGAATCAGAGAACATATTGGATTGGAAGAGACTTTTAAAGGCCATCTAGTCCTACAACACCCTACAACAAGCAGCTGATGGTCTAGGAAGCCAACAGTCTCACAAGTCAAAATCTGGGATGGCAGTCCATCTACTGAACCTTAGCCAGTTCATTAAAATGTACCAGAAGTGGATAAGGAAGAAGGAAAGATTGAGATTTTTTTAAAAAGTGCATTGTATACACTTGGCTCTGCCAGATGCTGGGGCTGACCAGTTCTGGACACAGACAGTCCTGGCTGACTCAAACAGAACCACTATAGGACACAGCTGAACCTCTCAGAGAAGATATTGGCACCTCTGTGAAAGAAAGGGCAGAAAATACCAGGCAGAAAGAGAGGAGAAGTGAGAAGAAAGTGAGAAACAGCAGAAGGAACACCAAGGTGAGAGAAAGGAGAGGGATGAAGGTGCTCCAGGAACCAGAGTAGATATTCCCCTGCAGCCCATGGAGAGAAGCATACTGGAGCAGATGCTTTTTCATAAAGGACTTGAACCCATGACAAAACCTATGCTGAAGCAGAGAAAAAGTCTGAAGGAGTGAGAGAGAAACTGCTATATATGTACCACAAACTGCACCCCATTCCCCCTTCACTGCCCAGATGTGGGAAGACCAATCTGAAGTGAAGGAGCAAAACTGAACTTGGGAAAGGGAGGAAGAAAGCTGTTGCCTTAGCATTTGTCTTTGTTTCTCACATTCTGAATCTATTTTAGCTCCCAACAGTAACCGGTGAGCAAAGCCCCTGCCTTTATCTTGATCCATGAGCTTTCTCACCCTGCTTTCTCCCCTTGTCCTGCTGCAGACAGGAGCCAATGCAAGGCTGGGTATGCATTCGTCCCTTAGTCAAGGTTAACCTCCCACAACATAGAATTGCCTTCCTCTCTCTGTAAAGAGTATTATCCCACACCTGGGAGGAGAGACCAGGTCAACAGTTTGAACACCTGCCCTCACACAGCACAGATGACCTTTCCATGAACCCCATCCATGAACTACAGGAAGTCATAAATGCTCCCTAACACAGTTTTTCCGGAACTATTCAGCAGAACTATGTTTAGATACGAAGCAAGAGTAAAAATTCAAAATGCAAGTGCCTTGGCCTCGACAACATGAGACTACTAATCATCTGAATGCATCTTGAGGCTTGAGGGTCACACAGAAAAACAAGAGCCTGTACACAAATATAGATCATTTTCTATACAAAACTGATTCCCTTCATCAATTCTTTTGCTTCTGCTAAACACATTTCTTCCTCTTCCTTTTTCACTGCCTCCCCAGCTACTTCTGGAATGTTTACAGAGGGTTTAGAAAGGTTTATATACGAATGAAACAGTGATAGTATCAAGATATGCATGAAATGAACCTAAGTAATCATATAATCGTCTTAGTATGATCCTCTTCAGCTCCCACCCTCCCCCACTATCTGTTTTGCTCACTATTTCTGCTATGCCTAAAATTATACTTGCATGCTTCTCCATGCAGAAACCATGTCTTATTTGCTTTTTGAAGTCTGTAGCGTATTTATTCCTGGGTGAGAAGCATTTTCCTCAGTCCACAATATTTTCCAGATTTTTCAAAGCAATCTTAATCTGTATAAGATCATAAAAAGTCTTTAAAGTAGACAGCCACCAACTTGTATTTCTGGGAAGTGTGCTTGAGAGAAATACTATCGACTTCCTTACGACTCTAATTCTTCCACAGACATCTCCTGCCCACAGTCAGAGTGCTCAGCTAGATGAAATAAATCTCTTCCCTCCTTGCTATTTACCACGGAATGGGAAGAGCCCAAATTCAAGTCCTTGCTTTTCCTCAGTCAATAACTTACACAAACAGGAAAAATAAAACTTTTAATCACTTAATCTGTCTTATTTTGACTGCTAGGAATAGGAAGGCATCATAAAAACTGTTGTATTCTCTAGGAGTGCTTTGCTCTGGCACATTTACCTCCAAAAAGTCACAGCACTGATGACTCCTGGACAGCTCTGGTCAATTATACATTATGTCATGGACAACGATATACTTGAGGAGAGCTATAATACAGGTAATTACTTTTTCTAAGTCTGAACAAACCTTGGCAGCATATGATTATAGCGTGAAGACAACCATAAAGAGCAGAAAGAATTTTAGCTGGAGGGTGTTAGGAGACACAGCTTTGCTCTCTTTATTTCATTTCTATTGTTGAGGCCACAATCAGTTCAGCTGTTTAAATGAGACATTTTGGTCTCTGGTCTCTGTGTTCCCTCTAAAGGCACTTCCTTCAGAGCTTAACTCAAGACTCTTTGGTTTGTTGTTGCTTAAAGTGCCTCACAGCTCCCTTCTCATTTAACTGCCCTGTTGTACACACCTCGTGTAATAGAATAGCATCTTCAATATTCAGTCAGGGGACTGTAAGTTTATACAACCGTTACCTGCTTTATCTGTTTCTTGTAAAACACAAACTAGATAGAACACCATTTCTTGCTTGGATCACACTACAACAAACCCCACAGGAGCTCTAAAGATCATGGATCATAAAGAGATATTATTTAATTTTTGCCTAAAAGGCAGGAGATAAGCTCCTGTAGCACAGTGTGTCTTCATTGATAAATATCAACTATTAACACAGACATTAGTGATCGCCTTAAATTACACCCAGTACTTAAATTTTCATAGAACTCTTCCTTCTGCATATCGACAAGCACATGTGATTTCTTTTGATTAGAACTTGTTTCACAGATTTGCAGACAGAAATTTGTATTACATTAAAAAAAACACCCAACATTTCAGTGTGCTACAGGTTCATATTTGACAGGTGATTGGCTTATCTGTAGAGCTTCCAAATTAATGCCACATATATCATAGGGCTTCCACTCCCTGGGCTCAGGAGCACTGCATTGTATCACTGTCGCTGGTTTTAGCACAGTAAGTAATTCCTGAAGTTAAAAGTGACTCCCTATAGCCAGACAAGACAAATCTTTCCTCGTCTTCTGTCTTCTCAGAGAAGAAGAAAGCATTACGCAGGGTTCTGTGTGTAAGTGTGAAGACCAGACTTCTATTTACAAAGGCTGAATTCAAAGTGTGTTTGATGATCAGACATAAAGCTTGGCCTCCTGTGTTTGAGGGTGAGAGGGAGTATTAAACATTTTTAATAGAAGAGAAACTGCTCTGTTTAAATGTGAAATGTGGGCAGTAGTAAAATCAAACCAGAGTTTTATATAACAGCACAGTTAAACCATAAAGCAAATAATATATTATTCTGCTTGAGGCTTGACTATGCATAGGAGACGGCGATTTAATTGCAAGACTGTTCTCAGGAGAAGTGAGGGGATAAGAACGGGTAACTTCTGCAAAATAAGGTTACAAATATTACACCAAACAAAGTACTTCTAATGCAGGACCTAATACAACTTCCTGAGATAAATCTGAGCATAGTTCATCAGTATTTATCAGTGAAGAATACTATGAAGAACATATATTCTTTTTCTCCTTTAATTCTTTGTAATTAGAATTACAATTAGAAAAAAAACAGATAAAATTTCAGGAATGCAATGTTCTAGTATGAAATATTCTAAAATTTCATAATTACATGAATTTCTATGTCACAACACTTAATTATTTCAGTGCTGCTTTTATGGATAATTTTATCTTTTCAAGTGAATTAACCGACAATAATGACAACATTATAATGGACAACCTGGCAGTAGCAGCTGAATCTTCAGAAAAAGGCCTTAATTTTTTAAAGAAATTATTTTATGGTGGATGGGTTTCTTCCTTAGGTTCTCTCCGGAATATTATTCTAATAATTCTCAGTGGACATGAGTAAGCACAGTGAATACCACTGAGATATATTCAATTTCTTGTGTGAGAAACTTCAAGGCAAATGTAAGAAACAGTCACAACTACTGATTTTCTTTTTCTGTTTGTTTCTGAGCTCCTTCAGGGTGTTTCTGTCCTAAAAGTAATCCTTGAATGTACAGACAGTATGGCTAGTCTCAAAAATTGCAAATCAAATGCTTTAGCTGATACTCCTCTACAAAATAAGAAGTATATCAGGACTGAAGGGGTCATCCTTTCACACTAGTTGGCTTTTGAAGAGTGTTATTATATTTAATAATATTATTACTATTTTCAGGACCAAGGGAGAAATCACAAAAGCATGTGATAACATTTAAAGATGGAAAATCCATGGTCCGTTCAACACTAGTGGTACTTTCTCACTAATTCCCTTCTCCCAGATAAAAAATTAAAATTTTGTTAGCATAGATTCTGCATCTACAGAGCTATGGCCATGAGCTGTTGAAACACGTAAACTTTGCTATCTCCTGAGTACTAAACCCACAGTGATTAAAACAGCAAACCAGTCAAATGTGGATAAAAATCCAGAGTTTGCACACACAAATATCCTGAGTTCCAACCTGGAAAGGTAACTTGTCTTTAGTGACCATTATAAAACACAGGAAGCATTTACCAAAATTACTCATCCTTTATACTTGGAAAGAGAAAATTGTATGATTTTGGAACAGAAACTATCCAAAACGCCTATCTTCAACCGCAACGGCAAAGACTACAAAACAGGAAGGTGTTGTATTTTCTGTCTGTACTTCCATTGTGGCTACTTACAATACCACTATTCACAAACAAGCTCAGAGCTGTGGTGCTCCTAAGTTTGGAGATAATTACTATAGTATATTGTAAAACAATAAAACAACTGACAATACTTTACATTATCAGTGCCATATGTCATGGAAATACTGAAAAAATTAAGAAAATATTAAGAAAATCACAGAATCACAGAATCATCATGGCTGGAAAGGACCTCCAGGGTCATCGAGTCCAACCTTTATCCTAGTAT
>JAOXOE010000256.1:46907359-46942771 GCA_028565055.1 Phoeniculus purpureus
CTCATCCTATCACTACATGACACTGAGAACAGCCCAGTTCCATCCTCCCGACACCCACCCCTCAAATATTTGTAGACCTTCATTTTCGTGGTATCAACACACAAGAGATGCTAACTGAACTGACTGTTACTTTTATGCTTGCCTGCCTAAGGGGATGTGGTTTCACCACTTATGAGACAATGAGACTGCCATGCCAGGACTTATTACTCCAAAATATTAGACAAAACAATGCATGATAATACTTACACACACAGAAAGAAGTGAAGAGAAAATGTTTGTGTTTCAATTGACCTTGTGATTCTATGACCCAAAATCATATTATTAAGTGCACAGTTTCAGTTATGTGGAAGCTACAGACATTATCTTAAAGACAGTCACAAAAACTCCAACCCAAACAAACTGCCAAACACATTGAAGGAATAAAGTTAGATTATTTGAAGTCAAAATACTAGTAGGAATGCCAGTCTGCCACAGCAAATAAAGGTTAGGTGACAACATCTCTGTAAACCTATCCAAAATGAGCTCTCCTGTCTGCTACACCTTACATTTTCTTTTGACTGAAACTTCTCCTGGTACACTGTTATCTTTGTATAACACACGTTTCACTGTCCAATAAATACACATTCAGTGCCTGCTGGCTTAAAGGATAAGTTGATTGCCTGCTACAGTAATAATAAACAGAATCTGTTTTCACCGTCTCCCAATTTTACATTAACATGCTGAAGTGACGGTCATTTGTTAAATGATCAAAATGCACAGCTCAACTGATGTAACCATCATCCTCACACAGAAACACGTTCAGCTGCAATACAATTAATGTACACATCAGACAGTCATGTAATCTACAGTAATCTGCCTACTAACCCTGTGCTTGTATTTGCTCTTAAAGCAGTTGAGCTTCCTACATGTCCAGGGAAGGCAACTGCCTGAGTGCAATGCTAATGCAGTGGTGAAGAACAAAGTCAGGGTGCTTTTTACAAAAAGCAACATACCTCTGACTGTCCAATGTAGAGAATGTTTTGATAGAGCAGGGTCATGGTGTACCATATGAGATGTACGTGCACACCCCAGGCTTTGACTGTGCTGAATCATGAAGGCAGTGTCCTTGGGACGCCCTTGAAGGGCAGAAAGAAGGAACAAAAGCAATACTGCAATCGACAAAGAGGGTGTTGAACAGGATGCACTAACCACAAGGTCAGGAGGAGTTAGCCACGTAAAAGCGCGTGTGTATTTGCATATAACCAATCTCTAGTGAGCCGTAACGCATGAACCAAGCAACGTAACCAATCATGTAATTTGTGAAGCCGCGTGAACTTTGGTAAGTGCTATATAACCTGAGCTATTTGGGCAATGAACGAGCGACTTGCGTACCTCTATGAGGACTCTATGTTGACTCCAAAAGGGTGGTCTCCTTCAGTCCAACTATCTGTTGTACAGAAGGAATGAATCGTTGACAGGCAGCAACCTCATTTCAGAAGTTTTTCAAAGTTGAAGCATGCCATGTTAATGCCAGATATCTGGTAACAGAGGACAGCAGCTCTCTATTTTGGAGCTGGAGGACTGGAGTCCTCAGTCCTTTCTTATGCATCTAAAGAACTGAACTAATCTTTTTCTGAAATAAGTATTTTTAATCTGTGTAAAAGATGAAGAACATTTTAATGTATCTCATAGCCATCTATGATTATTGGATTTGCAAGACCAAAGAAGCAACTCTGTCAGATGGCCAATTTAAAGCAAATATTTCAACAAGACTAAACATCTCAAACAGTCATAAAAGGGCCAAAATCTACCATGTGTCCTCATTTTCAATGCTCACTGTCATCCAAAGGAGCAAACCTGAGAAGGCTTTTCCTGGGAAACTGTGTTCTGTAACATGTATGATGGCAAACAGCAGAATGTGAGTGACCCAAGAGGAGCTGCAATTCCAGAATAGTGCTTATATTTCATTCCACAAGACTTCACCCAGAAACAAAACCAGAAAACACTTATCTGACTGTAGCATCCTGATAACATGACTACAAAGTAAAAAAACCACAATCCGTAAATGTATTAGAAAAATATAGACATCTAAAGGGTAAACACTGAATAAAAACCACACTTTTATTAGTTTTCAAATATTTGATAAGTTTAAAGTGCTTCTGTGAGTGGAGCTGACCTTTAATAGCTATACTGGCTGCCAAAACGACTAAAAGAAAACAAAATGCTGACTCCACTACACTTCAAAACAACGGTATTTCAACTTTAGAAATATCTGAGAATCTTATTGAACTGCCTATCCAGTACTGCATTTTTTGCATGGAAGATAAGTACTTTCAACACCTGTGAGAGGGAAATACGCCATATGAGATTCATGAAAATTCTGATCCTTCCCATCTCCCTAGTCTTAGCAAGAATATCTAACAGAAGTAGGCTAAGTTTCTGTCAATAAACATATAGATGAAACTTTATCTCTAAACTAGAAGCTGTTCATCATCTGGATTTTTAAAGTATACATTTTTTTAAAGGGTACTCGACAGATATTTTTCTACATTTTTATTTCACAGTAAAACAAGTACATAATTTAGTGCAGAAAATCCCCATTTTACCATTCTTTTCTCAAGTGCATGAAATGTAATCAGAGATATTGGAATAACGGGTAAGTATAGTGCGCTAATGTGTCAGTGTCCCTCTTTTAAGATGAAAGTTTATGGATGGATATTACTTGTACTCAATTTGTGCTTCCAGTAAAATTGTTTTCTCAATAAATGTCACAGCTGACAGAATAAACTCAAGAAAGCTACTATTGAAAACAGCACGCTTCAAACAGGGAAATGACCCAAACTACCTAGATAGCTTGGTAAGAGTTGCTTGAATTTCTCTTCATGTAGGATAAAAAGAATGGAATGCCTCATAAACATGTTTCATTCTCTGTCCCCACAGTGGAAATAGATGACAAATTTATGTATAAAAATAGGAGTAAACGTGCTTTGCAACTGGAGATCTAGAGCTAAATTTTTAAAGCACTCAGAATTCTGAGAAATACCAGAGGATGCAAGCTGTTTCAAACCTTTTTGCTCTTTGTTGAATAAATACATATGAAGTAATGCCAAATATATTCCTTGGACACTTTCACAGCTTTCTCATCTCTGTTATTGGAAGCCCTTGTTCGTACCAGAAGTTTGAACTAACAAAACAGTCACAAAAGCAACAGCTGCAGAAGTATGAAAAATTATTAGTAAAACCCACAAAACTCTCTTTAAAGAGAACATGTTTTTGTATCTAATCAAGCTCCTGACTGGCTGTTTATAAGCAGTACAAGCACACATTCTCCAAAGTTAAAAATACTTTCACATCACTATTCAAAAGAAGCCAGGAATTTAGTAGAGTGGTTAACAGCAAAACTTGTTTCAAATAAGCTTTTTTTTTCTGAAAGTATGGACATAGACTTTTATAATTGAAGTTAATATTGCCATGCTATCTATCCTAACACTGCACTGACACTTCAGAACAGATACAGCTCAGAGCTTCTAAGGCGGAAGAAAGAGTAGTCACAGGCAGGAGTATAAGATTTGGACAGTGAACAAGGCATATGATTCACATAATAATGGCTTTGATCATTAAGGAGGCTCAAAAGTCTCCAGATCCAATGACTTACAGAATACCCCTCAGGAAATATACGTGGGCCATTGGCTAAAAGCCACAATTTTGCTCTTCTGATACTGATTGCAATAGATTTTGTGAGAGAGACAGAGATGAGGGAATAGGAAACAAAGTAAAATGTGTACAATGTACAATGTCTCTGAATTATGTTTCTTAGAAATCTACTCAAAAGAAAACACACATTTATTTTAGCATAAAGGATTGACAAACGTGTTTATTTTAGCATAAAAGATTGAGCCCATAGATATTTTTATTCCTTCATATTTCAAGCTTCTGCACATAAAGCAAGGAGTGGAAGCAGAAGGTAAAATGCTGTAAAAAGAATGAGCTTATAGAAACTTACTTTTATTGGTCTATTAAGCCATTGTCAAATTTATTGGACTTTGCTGCATCTAGGCAGTGAGATATATGAAATCACACGTCTACTTCCATTTAGCTCAGGATACAATTATGTGGCTAGCATACGTCAATTAATAAATTCCTAAATTAATAAGCATTTATTTCTTCAAAGAAACAATAGGATGATACCACATTTGATTTTTAACAAACCATTTCAGTCCTTTGATTCTTATACCAGCCAAAATTCAAGTACTCTCAAATAGCCTTTCTACTCTCTGCTCTCAAACGTGCAGGCACGTATGTGACTACCACGTGCAGCAGCTTTAAATCAGAAGTCACTATCTGTACTTGAGCAAATAGCTGCAAAAAGATTTTCAAGGTAAGTGTATCCAGATATCAAGAATCATGAAACAGTTTTTCAAAGTCTGGTTTTTTCTTTTTACAGGCTGGGTGTAGGCTGTTCTTCAGCTTCAACCATATAGGAATGGGTGAAATTGTGAAATTAAAATGCTTCTAACAGACTCTGCCTGCTAAGTTATACCAACACTGTCTCTGGAAACACGAAGCAGCTTTGAACCATCTTACACTTGAAGGAGAAGTAAGATTTGCACTGATAGTCCTAACCCCTTGTCCAAAAGACAAAATTAAGACTAGTTGATGAGACAGAGTAAGAACCCAAGATAGACACGCAGCTCTCTCAACCTTTCCTCATCAGGGCAATGTTCCACTCCATCACCTTTGTGGCTCTGTGTTGGACTCTCTCCAGCAGTTCCATATCCTTCTTGAACTGAGGAGCCCAGAACTGGACACAATACTCCAGATGCAGTCCCACCAGGGCAGAGAAGAGGGGGAGGAGAACCTCTCTCAATCTGCTAACCGCTCCTCTTCTGATCTACTCCAGGATGCCACTAGCCTTCTTGGCCACAAGGGCATATTGCTGACTCATGGTCATCCTGCTGTCCATCAGGATGCCCAGGTCCCTTTCTCCTACACTGCTTTCCAACAGGTCAGTCCCCAACCTATACTGGCACCTGGGGTTGTTCTTGCCCACATGCAAGGCAAGAACACTTGCCACTTGCCCTTGTTATAGTTCATTCAATTTCTCCACCCAGCTCTGCAGCCTGTCCCTCGGAATGGCAGTACAGTCTGCTGGGGTGTCTGTCACTCCACCCAGCTTTGTGTCATCAGCAAACTTGCTGACAGGGCAAGTCATCCAAGTCACTAATGCATAGATTAAATAGGACTGGTCCCAGTACTGACCCCTGGGGAACTCCACTGGATGCGGGCTTCCAACTAGACTCTGTGCCATTGACCACTACTCTCTGGCTTCTATCCTGCAGCCACTTCACCATCCACCTCACTACCCAATCATCCAGAACACACTGCATCAGTTTGGCTCTGAGGATGCTGTGGGAGACTGAGTCAAATGCTTTACTGAAGTCAACATTCACTGCTTTGCCATCATCTATCTACCTGGTTATGCCCTCATAAAAGGTTATCTGTTTGGTCAGGTATGACTTCCCTTTGGTGAAGCCATGCTGACTGTCCCTAATAACCCTCTTGTCCTTGCTGTGCCTAGGGACAGCGTCAAGGATAAATTCTTCCATCACCTTTCTTGGGATGGAAGTGAGGCTGACCAGTCTATAATTACTTGGGTCCTCCTTCTTACTCTTTTTGAAGGTTGGAGTGATATTTGTTCTCTTCCAGTCCCCAGGAACCTCTCCTGATCCCCAAATATAATGGAGAGTGGCCTAGCAATGACTTCTGCTGTCTCCCTCAGCATTTGTGGGTGTATCCCATCAGGGCCCATGGATTTATGTATAACCAATTTGTTCAATTGATCCCTAATCCAGTCCTCATCAACCAGGGCAAACTTCTCTCTTGTTCCAACTTCCTTTGGGGCCTCAGCAGAAAGAAAGTCATAACTAAGGCTAGCAAACAAATACAGAGTAAAACATAATTATTAGTCATCTAGATTATTGAAAAAATTAAGACAACTGAATGATGAAACGTCTTATCAGCCACTGATACATTTATAGAGAGATTGATACAGTTTTAGAAGTAGGATTAAGGATTGCTAATGAGAAGCTAAAAAATTCACTCAGGAGAAGTAATCTTATCTGCCTTTCTACACATTACATTTCCAATTTGAATTAATGCATTAATGCTGATTCTTCAATGGATTAGTCTATATTTACCTTTCCATACCATATTCGTGATTTTTCAATCCATCTCGTAATACGCTTTAAAATAACTTAAGGTGTGTTTTCTTATCCTGTTTTCTTCACAAAGGCAATTTCACTTAAAAAAACAGACAGCAAAATCCTGAAACGGACCTTCCTAGGAGGCAAGAATGGAGTTTCATGTAGTAACAGTGCATCAACATGTACAGCTAATGAAAATATCCCCACTGTATAATGTATGAGTAAGCCTTGAAAAATACAAGTAAGGTGGGGATTGATAAATATAACTGTACTTTCCAGTCCAAATATGCTGCAAATATTCTCATTAATTTCATTTCTGCTTGCAAAGGCATTACATAAGTAGCATGACTCCAGCATGCTCACCTTCATCGTGGGTTTCTACAAAATGCGTTTGACCAGGGACAGCATCCGTTAAAATTACTAATCTGTGCCACCAATGTGGTCCAGAACTTACTGGGTTCAGGATCAATTGTGAGACATATGGTTAAAATCAAACTCTGCAGAACGTGGGACATTCAAATAAAGCTCAGAGTGTTCAATTTTTAGTGTCAAAGAAGTGTCATTATAATGAATTACATTCTAGAACTAGAATCCTTGTAGTTTGTCTACAGATACATCTGTGAATAGCTTGGTGCAAAGATACTTTATTTTATCTTTCATTTAAAATATAAAGGCACTTTTGAGTATTTTTTTAATAGTTTAAGAACAGCTAATTGATTTATGATGGGGATTTTTTTTTTTGTTTTTACCAGCTTCCAAACAAACCCTGGTTGGCCTGAAGGTCAGGGCTGTAAACAAGCTAAAGCCCCAGCATCTCTGTAGTCATATCACATTAATTTTGTTATGACATAACCGGATGTACTGCTGATGCTCGGCGTGGTTAATCTTGGTCTTTTCAAAACAACTCCAGTAGTGCCAATTTTTGATAATACAGAGGGCCAAAGACACTAAAAAAGCTGAATCTGTTGTAACCTGGAACTGAATACTTAGTTTTATTGTGATGTCATAAACTTCTGGGACCAGAATATCTTGGAGACAAGGGAAATGTGATTCTGAGAAACTACTTATATTTTTTTTCTTATTGTTAGTACGTAATGTTTGCATTTTGTTAGCATCCCTTTTCTGCAGACACTCTACACGGATGCAAAGATTAAAATCATAATCAAGCAAACAAAACAAACCCAGTTGCCAGGATAAAACAACAAAAAGGTAGAGAAAAGGTAATGAACTAATTAAAAAAGCTTTAGGAAATCGTTATCATGAAACTTAGTCTGGAAAGAGCAGGAATCAGTGGTTCACAAGTGGAATATGAGTTGGTTGACTCTCCTGTAGAAACTAAAATGGTTCTTCTGTTTCCTTGGTAATTTCTGGTAATACAATTGGTAATACAACATTGGACTAGGGATTCCTAGAATGTGAACCCCCATAATAAATACCTAAATCAATAAAACCACAAAACAGATGCTTACTATTCTGAATATAATACCCTTTACCATAAATGAGAGCTTTGAAATGAAATGTGGAACACTGATCATTTCAATAAACTGGTTATGACTGGTTCATTTTGATTCACAGAGCTGTATGTTGTTGCCCTCAGGCTAGACTCTGGCCAAAGATCATCTGCCAGGTAATGACCTTGAGCTATATCAAGACAAGGAAGAGCGCAAAGCAAGTAGTCAGTCCTAGATTCGAGTTGTCTGGCGAACTTTTAATTAAAATAAACAAAAAGATTAAATGTAAAATCCCTATAAGCTTTATCAAAGAGATCTACAAATATAGCTGCACTTCAAACAAGCTTCTTGGACACTTCTGAATCTCAGGCTGATTCAGATAATGGCAGCTTTTGGAACATCTTTGCGTGATTTGAAAAGCTACAAATGGGCTGCTGCAGTTACCGAGTTCGTATGAATCCATGCTTTAAAACCCTTATCGAGTCATAGAAAAGTATTCTGGTCCAGAGGAAGCTGCTGGATCTCACAGCCTTGAACACAAACAGATCAGCTTTTCCTTTAATTATTTTTTTTTAATTTTTCCACACCAGGAAAGTTTTAAAACTTCCAGAGATAAAGATGAGAACATATCCATTAGAAAGGGGTTGAAAATGCCCGTCCAGCTTGAATCAACATAACAGTCTGAAATCTTTCCAAACAAAACTATGAACCAGCTGCTTCCAGCCATCACACTGCTCACTTTATGGTAGAGAGTACAGAGATGTGTGCAGAGATGGAATTTTCTCAGCTTTTTTACACCTAACAGGACAAACTGCTCAAAATTAAAGTCCAACTGAAAATATATATAGTTGTGGTTCTCTTGGACAGGTTTGGGGAATGCTCAGCAGGAAAAATACCGTAAATAAGGGTTTTGTTTTCTTTTTTGTAAGAGACCAAGTTTTTTTAAACTCTTGAAAAAGAGTTCCAAGTGAATAAATATGAAAGATATTGCAAATGGAGGTGCGAGGATATTTATAGCCTGATGGCAAGTTCTTATTTTGTCTTGCATGGTGCTAATTGCTAGTGGACTATGTCTTCAGACAACAGGAGAAAGCCTTTTGAGGCAAACACTTCAAGTCCTCATGGAGATTTCAAGATTCCTGATATGCACCGAAGAACCAACACCACAGGGCACCGATCGTTTCCTTTGATTTATCAACAGTCAGCATTTTCCTCAAATTCCCACAATTCTGTCACCCCAGCAGCCACAGAAAGCTGGTGTTGCTTGATAGGAATAAGAGGAAGCATTTATTTTTAATACAAATTATCTTTAACAGAAACATTTTAATGATATCCATAAAAGAAGCCGTTAAATAAGATTGTTATAAATTTTGACAGAGTGAAAATGGTTGACCTAAGTGTGCAGATACAATGAAGAAAGGTGAAGTGTCCCGTGCTCAGCTTAACCCATTGCTTAACCATAGCTTTTCCAAGCTCCAATCATTAGAGTTCTCTTCCGCAAAGCCCATCCTGCATACAACCCTTCTTTATGTGTTAATCTACTTCTTCTGTGAACATGATGGTCAATAAACCTACATTCCAACCACACAGGGAAATTTCCAGTAAGATGAGGCAGCATGATAACTCCTTTATTTTTTGGTTATTCTACTGATGTCGTGATTAGAACTTCGGGCAATGAACTAAACTAGACTGGCAGTCAATCAGATCACTATCACTTCAAACATCATTTAAGAAGATCTATTTTTTTATTATTTATATAGCTCCGTAGTTCATGGTGCTACATAGAACAAATCAAAGACAGATTTCCTGCCCCCTAAGAGCTTACAGTCTAGGCAAATACAAGAACAACAGGGGAGGATAACACAGGCAGGGGACAGAGAGGGATAATAAATTAAAAGAAGGACAATTAGATCACAGTCACATGAGAAGCTAGTGTGTTTATCGTGGTGGTACAAACTGGGGATATAATGTGCTTGAGTAACTTTATTTTTAATTAGAACTACATTTTATAGGAAAGCCAGTACAAAAGCATTTTGAAAATAAGTTTAAGAGTGTCAGAGGTGCTTGTAGGAAGGCAGAGGCAACCCTGGAAGGGAATAGGATGCTAACATAGCTGAGGATGAAAAGCAATGATCTTGGATATCAGACGAGTCAACCTTTCTATGAAAGTAAGACCAAAAGCACAATTGCTCCGGTACCCCTAAAAGCAGGCTGGCGTTGTATTCTGCATCAGTACACTCCTGGAGATGTATTAGACAAAAACCTTGATTTGTTTGAAGTAGGAGTTTTATCACTGCTTTCAAATTAGTCACCAACTCATTCACCGTATTTTGTGATTGTTGCAGTATTTGGAGACTCTGAGGTATTTGGAAACACAGTGAAGTAGCCTAAAGTACTTTAAATGTGGGGGTGTTTTTTTATATTTTCAGTACAATAACAAGAAACAATTTTTCTAGCATCATCTTTTACCTCTTCATATGCTGTTATCTCTGCAAATGACACCTTTTCCCTGAAAATATTCTGCTTTTATAGAATATCAGGGCATTTCTCCTACTTCTATTAGAAGCTCTGGCTTTTGAGAGTGGTTTTGGTTTTTTTCTTCATAAATGATGAAAAATGATAAAATTCTGCAGTATTAACTAATTAGTGCAGTAGGGCTAAACAGTGCTATTATTTTTTTTTTGAAGAGCCGATGGATAAAATCAGGAAGAATTAATGCACAAAGCCTCAAGTAACAGAAACTGAAAGAAAAAGCTATTTCCAACCTGTACTGAACGCTTTAGCAGAAAATTGAGGAAGAAATGCAAAAAAAGTAACATCTCTCACAAAACCTGCCAAATATAACCTGGATTTGCTTGTATCTGTGTTTATGTAATAGGAGAAATTCTCCTACGTAAGCACATCTCTTGGTTTCATCCAATCATTTGGCTAAAGATTATCAGTATCAGTCTTCCACAAACGACACCCCAACAAGCTAAAGGAGGTTTTGTCATTTAGTCTGTTACATCCACATAGTTCTCTACTGCTCTAGAACCATGCTGAGGCAACCTGAGCGTATTTCTTGAGAATCTTTCAAGACTACAAACGTCTGTCTTCCTGGAAACAGTGAAACAAAAAATAAAGACCTGTTCAGTTTGTACTTCTGATTGTTATCTACCGGGTAGCACCATAGAGCTGAGTTATAACTGCTCTAAAAATCTTATCTAGAGTGACATTCAAGGTCAGTCAGAGAAGCACCCTTCATTCTGGCCAGGAAAATCAAGAGACTAATTGAGCTATTATATGAAACCACGTAAAGCAGTTGTGTCAAATTCTGATCTTCACGGGTAGATACTCACTCGATTCTTGATGATGTAGCTCTGTTGATTTTGATGATACTGTAGAAGATTATACCACATGAGAATTTGGGACTTTTTAAAATGAGGACGTTTTCTTTGAAACTGAAGATTTTCTTCACAAAATTAAAGGGAAAATGAGTAATGTTTTTGGAGTAAAAAAACCTATCAGTAGTTATTTTCTACTGCTTTACGGGTCAATGTTTTTGTTAGTAATTTTTCCTGAAAAGTTTTGATTTTCTCTGAAAAATGCTGAAATAATTACAAATTTGCAGCAAAGTAAAAGTATGAATTCATAGATTTTTTTTTTTTAAAAGCCATTATCTTACTATGAATCTATGGAGCCATGCACTTCTAGTCTTGATCTTACAAACAAATTCTTGAGTTACTTTGCATATTTCCCTTACTAACAGAAGGCTGAAATTCTCACGGAATTTTCGAGTAAGCCACAGCTGCTTCAATGTTAGAACTTTCATCCTTTGTGGGACTTTGACCCAATAAAACATTTGGGATATGTTCTGCATTCACTCTTACTGTGGCCATGGAAAGCTTAGAATCAGTCATATGCATTAAGGGGCGAATGGAATTCTACTTATTTCAACACCACTTATGGAAAAAAGAAAGGTTGAATGTCATACAGCATTTTATTACAGGGTTTTACAAATTTATTGTAAATCATCAATCAAATGCAATAGCCAATTTTTGTTTTCCATTCCAAACCACCATAATTAGGAGATTTCATGGCCTTATATGACAGTTACTTCCTTCCCCTTTGTGTTTTAAAGACTTAACCATGTATTACATAAGTATGTTCTCTTTCAGAATCCTTGCTGAAGATTTTCTATTTTGTTTATGATTCAGATAAAGATAACCTGTTCTTTATTTTCACATAAATGGGTGTGAAACTCTCACGCATATAACAGAATTTGCTTTCTCAGTCCTTGCTCAAAATGGAAATGGCCACCTCCATCTTGTATGAAGATTTATGAGAATTGGGTAGTAGACACAAACCTCCCCCTTGCCCACCCTAATTTAGGACATAACTTCTAGAATTTGGGCGTTATTTCTTAAAATATTATAAGATTAATTAACCCCCAATAAACAAATTATGTCATCACTCACCAATGACCTATGATCATTTTAGAGGGTTATCAAGTAAATTATTTTATGTGTGGAGAACATCTTAATAATCTCCTTTGACTGACATAACATTCCTACAAAGCTCATCCTATACATTTTTTGCTGAGATGCAAAGACATTTGCAGTAGATGGAGGTGAACGAATTAGCATCTGTAGGGCAGTATTGAAACATGTTATGTCCAGGTCATACCACAGGCAGGACAGATAAATTAGCTTTGAAGCAACTAGGAGCCAGATCCTGCAGAAACATATCAGCATGTGCCATGCTGGCTTCTCTTGGAGATCCCAGCAAACTCATGGGCCACGTCTGCAGTGGCAAGAACTGGCAAGACAGGGCAGTAAGCTGAGGCTAAGTACCAGTACTGACACTGAGTATGGTACAAACTTTGCTCAAATCACACAGCAAGAAGAAAACAACTAAAACTGACAAAAGTTTAATCTTTTTTTTGTTTGTTTTTAATTTTGTGCATTGGATTCAAACAGCAAACTGAGTGCACTTCAACTGTTAACACAAAGTGGTCAAGAGGTCTGTGTCCTTTACCATTTACACACAATTGTTCATGACAGCATGTTATCAGCCTAGTGGAAACCAGGGGTGTAGCATGGGAAGCAGTGGTGGTAGTGCACCTATTTTTTTTATATTATCTAACTTGAAAATATGTCTCTTCTAAGATTCCTTTTTCTTGATAAAAATAGTTTTCACCAAACGTTGGTGGTGCACACGCACTACCATTCATGCTTGACATCACACCCCTGACAGAAACACATGTTCTTAGTTTGTTGATAAAAAGTATTACAAAAATTTCCATACAAAAACTATTTTCATAGAAATCTTGCATTTCCACAAAGAAACCTGAACATTTTTTTTTTTTTGAAAGAAAAAAAAAACTGCTCAAGATTTTTGTTCATTTAGTACTGTGACTGTATTGAAAAATGCAGTCCTCCTTAAAGTTCTCCATTCACTTCTTTTAGGTGACCCATCCCACTTCCAATATTAGCGAGAATTGCACAGGCTCCACTGAGTTCAATTAGTAGCAGGAACAACGGTTTCAAACCCCATTCAGGATAAAATGCAAGCCCACTGAGATATGTGAAATACACTGCTTCCCACCCCCCCCACCTCTTTTCACAACTAAAGAAAGAAAAGGTAATTGCGTATATCTAAATGTTGTAGATACATTCCTTTGTGCTAAGGAAACTTCCATTCATCTACAAATTGGGTCAAAATTATGATTTCTGTTGGTTTTTTTAGATCAAAGTTCCAGTCCAGGCAAATTTAAATTAATGGTTTTTTTAAAAAAATTATTATTTATTGACTTAGTTCAGTGACACAGACAGTCCAAAAAGCAGGTGAGCATCCTTATCCTTCTATTCATGGGATTCATGTTTCTTCATTTAACATTTCTCCCATCCAGGAAGCTCATTTTGCCTGTCCAGATGGTAGTTTCAGTCTACCAGCAGTTATCAACTCTTCTAAGCTTGGAACTTCAGAAGAACATATGGTTTCTTGTTCCACTACAGTTCTGAGATATTACTTTTACTAGACTCCTTCCACGGTTAATATTGTCTTGTACATTTATTCTCCATCTCCTGGCAACCGTTGAACTTCAAAAGGAACCTGTAATTTCTCACTGAGACTGCATTTGAAACCAGCCACAAAGCTCACATGGAACACTCATCCATTCAGAATGGTGGAAACCCATGACGAACAGTGTAACCTCGCATAACTTGTTTGATCCATGATGCTTGTGATTTGAGTCTGGCCATTGCAACTGCTGAGATCACAGAGTCTCAAGTTCATAGACACAGCGGCATGAGGTAACTCATTTTATTTTGCACAGGTTGCATATTTCCACAGGAAACATTCTCGCAAGGTTGTTTGGAAAAAAGATGACAGTTTGTGCTTGGGGTATTTGGCTTCCCAGCTCTATGCCATGGTTTCTTTACCTGGCAACCTTCTGTCATTAAACGTGTGCATGTTGATAACTTCTTCTGTTTTCACAATAACGGGGGCCTGTGGCTTGTGTTTTAATCGTCGCTGACACTTCAGAGACATCCTTAGCTCCTCTACCATGGCACTACAGAAGGACCTCTACAGAGGGAAATAGAGGAAGAAGAAGAAAAAATAATCTATAAGAAGTGTCTAGCGGCAACATCTAGAAGTAGATTCACTCTATTGGCACAGCTCTGTCAGTCCCATCAGGTTGCTTTGCCTCAGCCTGGAGCTCATAGCAAATTGCTGTTTCTAGATACGAATCACCTAAGAATCAGAACGACTTATCGAGCTAGGATGACTCAGTGAAACAAAATCACTGTGTCTCTACAACTCTTTATCTGGCATCTACTGACTGTGAATGCACATGATACACAGGTATGTTTCCAGTGATGGTCTGTTGACGTTTGTCACCCTTCCAAGATAGCCTCGGAGTGTAACATCTATGGCAGCCATTCAGTAAAATCTCCTCATTCATATTGCAAAATGTCATTTCTATATGATCTGAAAAGTTATTCCTCAACAAACCCACAAGTCTTAGTACAGAAAGTTTACCTAAACTAATTTTTAGTTTACTAACAGTCTGAGTACTGTTAAAATGCAGACGACTTAGTGAACACTAATACCTACACTATTGTTTTAAGTATTTACTGCATTGAAATGCTTCTTCCACTAGTGATTAGAATGCCGATGGAGTATGATTTTGGAAGAAAGGTTCACTTTCTTTCATCTTTACGAACAGCACATTGCCATATCAAGTTCTGTAACATTTTTTCATCAGAAGTTAGATCCTCAAAGCCCTTCTTCCATTTTACAGTGAAAGGAATTAGAAAACTAAAAACCTCCATTATTCCCTCAGTCTGATGGAAGTCGCAACTGCTAACACTGTGCTAAGCAGTTAGACTCTCCTCAGTGTAAGAACTGGAATGTAGATGAAATATGGACGTAAGGAAGAGAAGCCTCAGCTTGGGGGATTGTGAATTAACCACTTTTATCACATGCCTTAACTTACATGTTTTTCCACTTAAAGGAGAAATGTATTGACCAGATAACACATCCCAGAGCCTGAGACATTATGACAAGACTCTGGCAATTGGTCTCACCCAAAGGTACAGTTTAGCCCTTTACATTTTGCTTTCTTAACTAATCTTGAGTCTAGGGAACTGATGTGGAAAAATGATTTAAAATAAAGACAGAGGGACCTAGAATTTCTTGTCCATTGTTTGGTTTTGTATGATTAGTCATCATCAGTCCATACATAACTGTTTAATTTTTCTCCTAAATCAAGAACTCTACTTTATTAGTAAACCATCACTCTCCATTATTCTTACAAAACCGGAGTCTGGAGATCTGACTCAGAAAATATTCAGTTCCCTATACTCCAGGGCTGAAGGCTCTCTGAGCAGTAACTCACCCAGTTTTCCACATTACATTTCACAGGTTTGTCATCCAGCAACTGTCAGAAGAAATTACTTTAAACACACTGGTGCTTGGATTAGTCCTGCAAGTCATCAGATTCACACTGAGTTCTCCATGCATAAGGTCATCAATGCAGTAGGTGTGCTCTGAAAGGACCTAATAAATCAAGTTTCCCCCCAAAAAAAAGAGTGGCACACGTGGGGCACACGGCAGGCATTAAAACTTTGTGTGACCTTTCATCAGCCAGAGCACTAGACCTGAACACGAGACACGTTTGAGAGCGTCAGTAGTCTTTTCTGCTGGAGCAGATTCAGACTTCAATGTCTTAGAAAAGACTTTGCTGGAATCGTAAGAACATTTCAAGGTGAAAACATTTGCAGTTTCAACCTACTGATCCTGTTCCACTTTGCATGGAAGCAATTAACAAAGACAGAGTGGGAGAAACTGAGAGAGAAAGAGTGGGAGAAAGTGAAATTGGGATTAGGGGTTAGAGCACACAGTGGCTAAGGAAAGGCTTCAGTGGTAGCTCCTATTTTAGTGACACCTTCAAAGTTTTTATGTAAAAATGTGTCTTGTCTTAGACATGGATTAGAACTGAACCTAGACTCCCCCAAACTCTGAAAAAAATTCTCTTTCTCCAATCCTCTGCCTGAATAAGGAAACGTGCATGTGGGAAGAAAAGGGTAATCTTCCTTCAGCTGTGATTGCTTTCAGATATTCCTCTATCCTAGTTTGAAATAAAGGAATGTCATTAAACTTGTGGTAGAAGGGGTTTAGCCAGCTACAACCACGAGAAGTTTAATCGTTACTCCAAAGGAAAAGAAGGTGTATCTCTAGTGCAGAGACGAGCACAAGTCCTTCAGATGCCAAAGTTCAAACAAAATTTTCTGGCTGGAGTGACTTCTGCAAGGTCACTCATTAGCAATCCCTTTTAACAAATGTTCTAGTGCACTGGGTTGACATCCAAGACAGAATTTATGGCTTTCACAGTGTGAGTGAGGTAGCTAAAATTTCTAATTGGATGATCTGAGCTGTAATAAGTCAGATCACAATGCATAAGAAAACTCTGCTTAGCATTGTGTAGAAAGCAGACACCGTACCCGCTTCTTATCTAGCTTTACTTAGACTTTCTATTCTTTCAGAAAGTGCTGCTGCTTAACTTCAGAACCAAAGTTATGATTATGAACCCGAAATTAACAATGAAATCTTTCAAAAGGGCAAGATTTGATTTAGCAATCCAAATTGCTGAGGCTTGCAGATCTTGGCATTTTCATGGGGAACCTAGCATATAATTCAGGAATTTCTCAGGGAATCCTTTGAGAAGGAAATGCATTACATCATCTCCAGCCATTATATGGTGCTCACTACTGGGATCAAAGACCTAACCAAAGGAGGAGAATCCTTCTAAACCTAAAAATTGTGCTTTAGCTCTTAAAATGTTCCAGACGATGCCCCTTTCCCTTTTTTTTTTTGCCAAGATACCCAAGAAGAGTGCCAAAACAGTGAATCCTTTTCAAGATGCACCAACATAACAAAACCTTTTGCTACCATCTGCAGCCACTTATCAAAGGGTATAATTTCTTAGGTAACAGCACTAGCAACAGGATTACAAACAACAGCCAAGAGGTAAGAAAACACAGTCACTTTACAAAGTGACACGATGATTTCATATCATGAAATGCCCTAACTATGAGATCTCAAGAGACTTGCCAAAACAATTTTATCTGAGAATTTTACCCAAATCTGAAAATTCATTAAATGAGGAAGGTTGGCAAGACTGACATTTTTAATGAGGCAGTTAACATAATTTTGACATAGGTGTTTTATTTAGAAAATTTTTCCATTCTGTTATTTATCAGGTTAATTTTAATAAGTTAAATGTAGCTGATCTGCAGGTATATTGTGTTAAAAAACATGATTTAATTTCTTCATTTACTACATTTTTTGAATGTATGCTATATATCTTGCAATGTCTGAAAAGAATAGACAGTATTCTTATACAGCTCCTAGATAGCACCATTACTTTGGTAACTGGGAACTGAATAAGAGAAATATTACATGTTTGGTTTTTTCTACTTTTCTTTTTTAATTTTAATGAACATAGTAGTAATGTACTTTTAAAAAAATTAATTAGATTAATTCAAGGCTATTTTTTGTTCTTGAGTTCTATCCGAGAAAATATGGTTCTCACACGTACTGCAAAAACACATTCAAAAAAAGATTTAAATCGAATGAGACAATTTCCATCCGTGGAGTTTCTGTACAGTTTGTGTCCTCTCACTGTTAGGATACAACTTTCAGAAGAGTAAGGCATGAGAAAAGAAGCAGCTGCACAACGCATACATTTTGTGACAGATAAATGACAGATTCAGACATAATTTTAAATAATAGAACCAAATTCAAGTGACCATGCAAAGTATTTGGGAAAAACAAGAAAAATTCTACAGAATGTATTAGCTATATTTCAAAACTGTTGCTCAGCACAAAATTGAATGATTTTTGCACATCTTACGAGACTTTTAAATCAAGGAAAATAACCTTTTGCCCCCAACTTACCATCCACACTGCAGGCACATCATGAGAACATCAGTTATAGCTGATTTTTAAGCAACCCTTACAAAGTCACAAGCCTTCTTCTCGAATGGCAACAGAAAATAAATGCTACCTCTAGGTTATAAGATACAATCAAATAGTAGGAGAGCTGAAGGAAGGCATATACTTCTCTGAAAAGCCAGCACAGTTAAGTGCAAAAGCGCACTATAAAATATTGGAAAAACAGAGCTACAATTCTACGTGGAAAGTTCAAATGTACAAAAGAAAATTCTCATCAGAGACGTAGTTCTTAGCCTTTTAACACAAATAATACAAAAAGTAGATATTTAAACTGCTACCGCTGTACTGCTCTACAGGAACTTAGAAAAGGAATCAGAAAACTAATCAGCATTGTGTTAGACTTAGAATTGTGATACTACCTGCGTAGATTTTACTTTTAACAGTCAAATATAGGAATAGGAGGACAAGATTGGCATCTCTGCACCCCTCTTAACGCTCTGATTTAAGTGAGTAATAGTCACTGTATTTTATATATGTAAAACTATCCACTCAGTAGTTGTTTGATATGTTTTCCATGCAGCTAATACAAAGTTGACTGTCAATATTCAATAGAAAACTCAAGATTTACTCAGAGGTTCATTACTTCCTATCTTGTGTGTGTCATATTATTTGAAACCTATTTTAATTATCTTAAAGCAGCAACAGCAATAATTCTACTTTTTCATAGAATCATAGAATCATAACGGAGTGGAAGGGACCTCAAAAGATCATCTAGTCCAATCTGCCTACAACAGCAGGATCACCTAGACTAAGGTGATCTTCCTATGTTATGGATGTGATGATATGAACTTCTTATGTTATGGATCTGTGTTCTAGCATCTAGTAGGATAAATCAATTAAACTGGCTTTAGTCTTCTTGAAGTTGGCTGAGAATAAATGCAGAGCCCTACCCTGCCAATCCTGACTGATCAGTTTTTGATTCCACGTACGACTCCTGCAGGGCTTTAGAATGCGCACATGACATACGGCAATCTCAAAACCCCTGGACAGAAACATGAATCCTAGCAAATAATTGACTTAGGCTCTCAAAGGCGTGAACAACTAGCGAAAATAACCTCAGCAAAAAATAAATCACATTTCATTGAAAGCATTACCATTGGAAAAAGAAATTAGAATGTGATGAACAGAGTTTTAGAGTTGTTAGTTATATGTATCTCTAGACTCAGACACGATTGCTGATGGAAGGTTGCACATGTATCTCTATGTGCATGCATACAGACACGCATACATCTACACACACACTCACGTACATCTGCATGTGCACACTCACACACTCACACACATCGTCTGGTTACACTTACAATGTTTTGTCATTAACTTTTCAGATGTAGGACATTTTTAATCCACAGCAAACACAACGCACGACTAAACTGCAGACTAATTCAGATCAATTAGGTGAACGCATCACCAATATTCCTCCATTTCAGCAATTACTGTCTTTTTTCAGTACAAGTAGAATGAGAAGCCTTTTCATTGCCTACTCAAATAAAGGCAATATCAAGCAAAATGAAAATTGTAGCTCCATAAGCTAAAATTTGCTTCCACCATAGCATCCACAAATTCAAGACCAGTAGAGTTCTGTACACCTTGGTGAAGCAGGAGGACTTTCACCCTGTAACTGAATTGAGTTAATAGATGAGAGATATTTTCTAGCTGTTGTAACTGAATTGAGTTAATAGATGAGAGATATTTTCTAGCTGTTTTATGGAGAGGATCGACAAGAATCTGATGGGACTCACTCTCCCTGTAACAAAACAACAGCAAAATCACCTCTACAGGCTGAAGCGCTCAGTGAGTTTTAGAGCTACCTGCTGGACTTAGATGACACACAGGACAGCATCGCAGGACACTTCTATGAGACGTTTTTAGAGTCTCGCAATGGAACAATAAGATTACAGCTTGCCCTCATAAAATTATTAGTGGGTGTCCAAAAGACAATTCAACCATTCTCGAATTATAACATTTATTTCCTGACAAAACAAAACGCACTCTGGTGGAGGACAGACTTCTGGTAAAGTAAGTCCATTTAAAGTCTCCTGAAACTCTTTAACCTGATTTCCAGTCTGAGCGCATCTCAACAGCTTTACTAGTTCCTGTGGTTGGTGGGGAACTCCTAACATCGCAGGAAGCTTTTCAAAGGTAGCTTTATCTAGCTCTGCCAGCAGCCTTTCTGGCCACCACACTGACCATGATGATTTTCTGACTCACCTGTGGACCTAGGCTGGGGCAGATGGGATTTCACATTTGTGGTTCCACTCTTTTCTCTCAAGGAAATCCCAGAGGATGGCATAGGGCAAATTCTCATCAGCCTCGAGGGCTCTCTCTCATGCAGGATTCCACAAGGTTTCATACTGTCATCTCTCCTTTCAACATGTATATGAGGCCACTGAGGAGATAATGAAACAGTTTGGGCTGTGGTGCCATGGGGATGCAGATGATACACAGTCCTATTCCCTTGTTCAGACCAGGATGGTGCAGCTCATTTGTGCTTCCAGTACCTGGCTGAAATGGGGGTATGATGACAGCTTAACCTCAGGGAGATAGAGACTATTTTGGACAACTAAAGGAAAATGTTCAAAATACATTATCTAACCTTGCATTTCAGTTCTACCTCTTGTGAGACAAGCTTACAGCTTCGGATTTCTGTGGGTTTCAGTGTTTGATTCTGGGTTTTCAAACAGCATCAGTAATGAAAAATACTGTCACTTGTGTTTCAGTCACAGGGAATAATTTCTAGAGTATGAAGCTTGCCACACTAATCCAGGTCTTCTTCCACAAAGAATTACTGCAGTCCAGAGTCCCTGGGCAATGCCTAAAAAGGACTGCCAGGTGTTTAGCAGTGCCAGTAGCAATTCATAGTGCTTCAGCCATACAACTGCCACTGAGCAAGTAACAGAGTCTAGTGTCCTGCCTACCTGATTGAGAGTGATATCAAATGCAACCTCTTAGTGTTCTGCATATTGAGATCACCATTGTGCAAGGTATTTCTCTGTACCATGGCAGAGAGAATCCTGAATGCACTGCAGTCAGTCACTAGCAGTCTAGTGCTCTCAGGCACTAGATCATGGAGTCGTAGAATCATTGAACGAACCTCCAGCAATCATCTAGTCCAGCCCCCCCTGCCAAAGCAGATTTTCTGACATCATGTCCAGGTGGGTTTTGAATGTCTCCAGAGACTCCACAGCCTCTCTGGGTAGCCTGTGGCCATGCTGTTACCCTCACTATAAAATAGTTTTAAGTTCATACTGAATCTCCTGTGTTCAAATTAATGACCATTTTCTTTTGTCCTGTCACTGGGCACCACCATGAAGAGCCTGGTCCCATCACCCGGACACTTTAGATACTCCTAAGCATTGATGAGATCTCCCCTCATTCTTCTCTCTAGGCTAAACAGATCCGTGTGAAAGTTTGTTCATCTGTTAGATCATTTCTGATCCTGTATCTAAGCTAATTCTCTGCCCACACAAGTTCAGGTTTGTTGATTTTCAGGCATGATGAAAGGAAGTGATACTTTGGAGTGTGAATTTATCTGGATTAAACTACTGCATAAAACACCATAGAGTTTAATTTGAAAATAATTACAGAGACATATTAGAAAATAAATATAACCTTTCTTACTGGAAATCAGATGTATCTAAAGAGATTTTTGTTAACTTTGCTGAGCTAAATTCCACTACCCATCTCTCGCTATAAAAATTTATACTAGCCTTATGGTTCAGTATGATACCATAAACTTACTATAACATTTGGCATGACCTGAAATCATATGGAACTGAAGGAGATGATTTGTGGTAGTTTAATGTCAATGGTTTCTTCTGTTTTAACAACAGAATGACTGCTGTAGTCATTTTGCACTACAAAATAACAGCATGGCTAGCATCCATTTCCCTACAATTACACGGTTTTTCATCTGGCATGCAGATATTTTCTCCGTCTAAAAGGCAGCTGGGGATGCTCAGCGTTATTTTGATAGCTCGTACAAAAGTTGAAGTAATCCAAATCAGATTAATTATACGCTCTTTACTGTTGCTGTTAGCTACAGTATCACTAATTGAAAATGGAAAGGTAATATTTACACACAAAATATTGGTGCACATGACAACGTAATATTTAGGGGACTACAGTGAAATATTATTAGAAATGCTCTGTAATCAGACATTTTCCCCTTAAAGATTAACAAAACATCTTTTTTTCAGAGAAACCAACAATGGTGACTATTTACTAGATAAATGTTTCCTCTTCCTTCTGATGAATGAAGGCGCTATTGAGTAAATGACATATAGCGGTGCTCACAGTTTTTTCTCCAAGTCTAAATTCTCGTCAAACATAAAACACTCCATAAGGCAGAGCTCTACAATTAGCGCTTCACCTTTGACTGAATTAACTGTATTTTCAGCCTCCAGAAATCACATCCCTGGATTTGTATTACCGTAACGATCAGCTTTACACACATTCCCCATATTTCTTTTGTCCCCATATTAGTTTTGTCCTGCTCCGGCAGGGGGGTTGGACTCGATGATCTCTTGGGTCCCTTCCAACCCCTAACATCCTATGATCCTATGATATTTCTGTTCTTTGTTTCTTGAGTGATAACAAGATACTACAAATTCTTTGGGAGTAAGGCTCATTACCAAACAGATATGGATTGAGCTGTAACCAGATATAAAAATAAAGGTCCTGTTTTCAACGTTTTAATCTTCTCAGATCACTTTTCAAATGACACAGTCAGTCACACTGCCTTTTCTCACTTCTTTCCATTTTAATCTTTTCATTTATTAATTTTTTTCTGTAAAAGGTGGGTATTTTGAGGTTTGATTTGGGGTTTTGAGGTTTTTATTTTGCAGTACCTTCCATTATAAAATATGTACTTAGGTGGTTTCTAACAGAGCATTTACTTATAATTAATACCTCACCTCTGACCAATATCTACACTTACACAAAAAATTAGCCACACAAGTGTATACATCCATAAACAGTGTCCAAAGGAGGACAGGATGACAGATGTTCCCAGTTTTCCAACCACATATCTGCTGAAGGTAGGAAAAACCTTCCTTTTAGGAGCTGTCACAGCTGCTGCCTTTCTCCCAGCCAACACAAAAATACTGAGGTTACTCCATTACAAACCGTGACATGACAATACAGACTGCATCACTGACAGCCTGTTGCTCAAGAGTTTCTTGGGACAGCAATCCCAAAGCTTTTTCTTTGCTTTACCAAGCACGCCACATTCTTTTCCTTATTGTAGCCTGAAGAACAGGCTTTTCAACTTTAAAATATTTTCAATTTGTCTCCCCCTGAAAAGGATAAAAAAAGAGACCAGTAGATGGAGATTGACTTCAGTGTTGTTCTAAAACTAGTATAAATTACTATCCCAAATATCAAAGGCACTGAAAGATTAATTAGGAATATTCTCTGAACTCCTCTTGGAGTTCAGTGTTCTTGGATCAGTGTTCTTACACTGATCACAGAATCACGGAATTTATCGAGGCTGGAAAAGACCTCAAAGATCATCAAGTCCAGCCTATGACCTAACATCACTACGTATACAACTGTGTTTTTGACAAAATGATGAAAAATACTATAATCAAAACTAATATAGTAAGATTTGTGAAAAACAAACAAACAAACAAATGATAAAGTATTCTGGTGAAGTAAGAAATGTGCTTAAGATTTTTCTCATATTTTGTAATAAATGACTGTGCTAATATTGCTTTAGCATTGTTGTTAAGACAAAAATTGAAACAAATCATGAAATACTTGGCTTTCTAAATATCCTTCTGGAAAAGAAGCATCTGCAGTATTTCAGTGCTCAATAACTTCTTCCTAAGGCCATTCCGTATAGGAAGACTGAGATGCATCCACTTGGTTAACCTCAACCCTAAAAACAAGCATGGTAAGGTGTAATGAATGAAATTTATCCTGGTGCAAACAAATCCCAGGAGGACCTTGGCAAATAGTTTCATGTTAATTCAAATAAATCCAGAACAGTTAAACTGCACTGGAGACAACACAGTCAGGACATGCTGTAACTGTCCACGGTTAGAGCACAGCAGGTCTTTCAGCCTACCCACCCCTCTTGGGAAGGGTGTGTGCCCACTACATGAATAAAACCAGACTTTGAGATAATTTCCCAAGCCAAAACCACCTTCCCCAAGGAAACCATGACCAGGATACACACAAGGACAGCCACCTGCAATGGTGACAACAAGTAATGTTCCATACATACTTGACGCTGCCTTCAGCAATACTGTGCATTTCATCCTAAGGTTTTCAGCAGTGAACACATAGGTTCTACTACAGAGACGACACATGGTAATATCTAATCACTGCATGATTGTGGTATCGACAACAGAAATAATCTCAGAGAAGCCTTTAAAACAAACAAAAAAACCCCATCACAATAGCACCCCTCAAAACAAAGACAAGTTTGGTAAATTCTCAAACTGGGAATCATCTATCTATTATGCTAAATAATAACGGTCTTCAAGGTCAATGTCTTCCCCGGCCTTTATGATAATATGAGCTGCACAAAACTACATGTCTGGAATGAACATAAATCCCTACCACATTGAAGCACATCAATAATTAAAAAAAGGGACATAGTAATTGTTTTAAATGGCTTCTATTTCTAAAATTGCTTATTCACTGCCCTCTGAGTGCCTGTTAAAATCAGAGAGCAGGTCATTCAGCAGCAAAAGCAATTATAAAATGCAAATGGCTGAGCATTTATTGTCAAGACTGGCTAGATAAAAAAGGTTTGTGTGACAACACGTTTCCAACCAGATGACATAATTAGATGCTTGTTTCACAAACAATGGGAGAGAACACAGGCCTTTAGCATTTTTTAGAAAGGCTGCCATTAAAAAAAAAGGTGTGCACTGTGACATAAATTCTATTTAAAATAACAATTAAGTTTCACTCTGATGAATTAGAAGGCACCATCTTGTGGTTACTCTGCAGGAATGCAAGGACATCCTGCAGACTGCTATGTCCCCCTACTTCTTCCTCCTGTGTCAACTGGAACATCAACATTCTCCCTTAGACAAGAAAAATGATTTGTTATTCTCAATACTTCCTCTGAAAAAAAAACCCAACCCATTAAGACTACAGACTTGGTAGAAATAGGAGGGTTATGCAGCTTAAAATAGCTTCCACATTATCGCATTACTCAGATGAGGGTTTAAGGTAGATGGTAAACTCAGAATTATTTGCAATCATATCAAAACCACAATTTATAAAACATTTAAGATCAAATCTTTGTAGGCTTACCATAACCTAAATTCTCTGCAGCTCAGGACAGTTGCATGGACTTTTGAGCCAGCTAAGGTCAGAAGCTCCTATTCCTGTTATCCTTACATTGTCAAAAAAACCCCCCATGTTTTATGCCTTTTGCAGAAAGTGTCTGAAGTTCTTGTACCCAATTGAATTTGATCACGACTCAACCAGTCAAAGTTTTGCCATCTTCAAAGACACAGTTGGCCTGATACAGATGTCAGCATTCGTTGCTGCAGTACACTCCTAGTTTTAGTCTAGTCTGTCACACTATAGGAAGTCTATGACCAGATCTCCCCAAATGAAACAAACAGCCAAGGGATGATGCTGACACGTCTCATTGCTTTAAATCATTAAGCATTCAAAATATATCAAATTTACATCTTCCCATCTACTGAGTTTTCAAAGGCTACAAGTGGTAAGATAATTTGAATCCATCTGTTGTTCTTTTCACATCCTTCAGACCTGAATCACCTGGAAAACACTTAGTAAATTAGGACATTCATTTTTCAAACAAACCAGCCATAGTAAACGTCGGCGATTGACAGTGTAAATGTGATAATAATACCCAGTCTTATCTTTGCTTTTGAAAGGTGTCAATGAAGGAGGAAATACTCTGTGTCTGGGAAGTGTTGTGGTGGCATGAATTCATCTGCTTCTCAAAAAGAATAGAGCCAGTATCACACGTTTCCTTTCGGCTCTTGAGTACATAAGGAGCAAGGCTGTTCTGAACCATTTTCATAACAAGACCTAACACTTCTTTAGCGAATAACACAACCTTGTCTGCTGCAATCCTGAGCTCAGTACCTTTCAAGATGTCACTACTCCAACTGGGTTCACGTTAGCAAACGCCTCTCTTTGCTGTGCATTGCAGCAGTGGGATGACATCAAAATGGCCAAACAAAAAATAAGATAGATGTCTAGGTTATAGACTTTAAATCTCCGTGGCTTTCCCACTGCCAGTGGGGTTGTGCATCGTGGATACATTAAAAAGCAGCCACACTGTTAACGTGTCCATTTAGATCCCAGGATAATCTATACATTCAGAAACTTGGTGTGTTTCCTTCATTATTAGTATGAATTTCGATCTTCTCCATTTCCAAGTGTTAACGAGTATTACACAAACATATGCCAGAATAATTCTCTGATTCTAAACATGTAATCAAAAACAGGCAACTGCTCTCTCCTCATGGGATGGCTAAGGCAGCTTTATTGTGTGGTTTACTCATCCCAGCAGAGATGTAGAGACTGGAGAGAGATGACAGTACAGCTCATCTCTCCTTTGCTGCTACTCGCTCTCTTAGGCAGGGGCGTCTGCTAGACTTGGAAAGGATGCAAGGCGACATTCACTGGGAGCCCGTGGTTCTGTAGGTGAGGGAATGCCAGGCTAGGGCATATATATGGATGGTGTCAGTTTTCCTATCAATTTCATTCCATAAGTCAAGTTCTAGTGGAATTACAGTGGTCATCTGATATCAGTGCAGATGTAGTGAGGAGGAGCAGGAAGGTAAGAAAGCTGCAGCGAGAAGGAAAGGTGAGACCTGACACATCCACATGCTTCAGATTCACTCCTAACTTTCTAAGGTATCTGGTAGCTGATGAAGAGACAATCCTGCTACAAGTACTGATAAGAGGTCAGATACCCACAGTCGTTGCTACCTCTATCCATCATTAAAAATCAAAAGCAAAAAAGAAGTGAATAAATAAATAAACAAATGTGTGACCACCACAAACCCCCAGGGCTTAGAAAAACGAGTCCTCTTGTTTGCCTCCTCACACAACTTCCAACAGCCTGTTACTGCCATGTAAAACATGCATTCAGCTCTGCAAAATTCTGAACCGGTGTTACAACATCATCATCCAGACAGTCCTATTTTTCTAAGTCAGTTCTTGTTAAAAATCCAGAAAAACTAGATCGGTTTATACTGATGTCCATGTGAAATCTGTATCCACTTTAAGAATGGATAACATTTATTGAGGCTTACATGAATGTCTTAAGTAACCCGTATCTTTTCGTCAGAAATTTATTTCAGCAACACAACATTCCAATAATAAGTTAACAGGAAGAAATCAGCCTGTGGTTTCATCAAGAAGAGGATCTAAATGGACTTTAACAATTTCATAAAAGGTACTCGTGTTCAAACTGTGTTTATCGCTTTGTAACCTCACACTGCCCTTGTGTGCATCAGGAAAGAAAGGACTTCTTTGACAATATGTTTATAACAAGACACTTGCATACCAAAAGCTTGCCTCAAAAGAAGTGTAAACAAACTGGAAAGTTTCTGAGTAATAATTCAGGTACAAAAACTCACTAGCAGCATCTGGAAAAAAGCCAATGTGAAAACAGCTGTTGGGTTCACTACTGATTTTCACCAAACCACAGAACATTAGGGATTGGAAGGGACCTCGAAAGATCATCCAGTCCAATCCACCTGGCAGAGCAGGACCCCGTTCTAAATGGAAATACAGAAATTGTCACAGGTCACAAGCTCCTAGAAAACAGCCCCAAAAACGACAGTGAAAGCCAACAATTTCTCCCAGCTTTGAAAACTTCTGTAGCTATAACAGATACAGTTTGAAGTCAGATTTATTTATCTTTTTATTATTCAGAAATTGTAACTCCAACTAAGAATTTCACTAGTGTTTGCACGTTTACAGTACTGTGGTTGGACAAATTGAAAGCACAGGACAAAGGGACACTGGAATTCTCATTCTGAAATTACAGGACATCAGTATCAGTAGTAAACCCACCGAAACAGCACATGCTGATGTAACATTTTCCAGATGCTACCAGGACAACTTCAAAAGTATAAATGTCTGGAAATAACATTTCTAGAGAGACATTTTTAGATGTTTGACTTTGATTTACAGTTTGTCTTTAGAAAAATCAGAATTAGCTGTAGAAGATTAATTTGTTTCCCATTACAGTTTTGGATTTCTTCTTCATCCATAAAATTAACTGCAGTGAACTTCCAGGAGTAAAAAGCTGTCTTTTTTCAGGCTTGAATAAGAGGAGAAATAGTCACTTGTCCTGAAATCTGGCTACAATTAAACACATTGAAGACAAATTAAAAGCTGCAAATGTAAAAACCCTGGGTAATTTGATGTGATCCTTTGTTATACAAGGACTGTACTACACAACAAACAGCCAGTACTCATCCCCTACATGTCACTACCAATTCTTAAACTAGCATGACATGGAGCATAAATATAAAGTAAAATAGGAAAAGACAATATTTACCTTTTCCAACTGGGCATTTTTTTTTGATTTGTACAAAAACTCCCCCACTGCCACAAAAACAGAAAGCACCAATCCTGCTGCAAGCACGATGAAGATTCCTCCAATATTTTGAACTCCCAAAGCACTGGCCTCTTTATTTTCTTCCTCTGGACAACCATTGCCTCTCCACCATTTCTCTTTCATCATGTGGAGCTTGCCTTCCTCTTGCAGCTGAAGAATCGCTATAGTGATTTTGTCTCGATACGGAGAGCCTAAAGAGACCACAGGGAACAGACGTTGCTTGGGCTGTTTGTTAAGGAAAGTTAATTACTCCTGCTAAAAGTCTAACATCAAGTTAGACTTTTAAAGTAACATCCAAGTACTTTACTACATAAAGTAACATCACAGGATGAACTATATCCTCCACGACCACAACATTTATCGAAAAGCCACCTGCATCTCACCAGGGTCACACTGGCCAAACATAAGCCAACACGCACACACACACAGAGAAACACACAAAACTCGATGCAGCTGCTGTTGCCTGTGACCCAGGAAACTTCATACCACTAGTCCTATCACACTTAGTCCCATGGCCTCAAACACCTTCATGCTCAAATATCGCCAAACAGCGTGGGTCTTTGAATTTGCATCCAGCTTTTAGTCACGCTGTAGTAAGTTTAGTCGCACATACATCAATCTACAGGCTGTTCCTCCATAGCCTGTTATTGTAAGGTGTGATATGCAACACAATCTTTATACCGTGACTTCGTTAAAAGAAGAAACACTAATTTATGCTGCCAGACCAAACCACTGAAGTTGTTATTTCATAGATTGTCAGCCACTTAAGACACCTTCCAACCACACACTTGTTTATGAACAGGTTGCATTCGTTTGAATAACAGGAATATAAATTTTCATATTTTAATGGATATCTTTCTTATAATGTGTTGTTTTAAAAGGACACGGTAATCTTCCAGGTCTTGAACATTGCAGTATTTCAAGAGGCAGTACAAAGGTTAGTGCTGTATCTCTGTGTGCCCCTTGTTCTCCTTTCACACAGCGCAGAAGGACTTTTCAGTGAGTATTGTAAAAGCTACACGAATTTGGCAGGTACGCCAATGGTAAACGTTGTCTTTTCTGAACGATAGAGAGTAAACCACATCACTCGTAAGTGCTGTTATGCTAAGATGTCTGCACCATTTACAAGAGAACAAAGCTATCATCCACCTTCTCCTCCTTCAAAAGACAGGAACAAATTCAGTAGGTGAAAAGGCATGGCAACTCTTCTTTCATGTGATGTGGATGCGGTTCTACAAAGAATCCCTCGTCTTTTCCTTTCTGTCATAATAAAGCTACTTTCTCGTTACTATTTGTTTTCTTTGAGTAATAAAACACAATTTCATTAGCTCGATAATTTTAAAATCTCCAGCATTCTTTAGAGTGCTGCCCATTTGACTACTTCCTGTACTGTGACCAGCTGTGCAGGATCTGATGGAACACAAGGGTAGGATATTTCCACTCCTTACACTTTTAGAAAGCAGCTATTTTCTTCTGGAAATGCCTTCAATTTATTCTCTATTTCTTCAATTTCCTTCTACATATCTAGACCTTACAATGTGAATAAAGCTAATTGGAAAGGGTTGCTGTGCCGGTGCGGAATTAAAACATAGAAAGGGTCATCAATTAAAAACAATCTTTTCCTCTATTCCAGAATAAAAGGTGGGAAGATGTGGCCTCAAAGATGTTAAAGTTGCAAGAACTTGGGCATTTATCATCTCTGCTTAGGAAAGATTTGCCTTCTGTACTGGGAACTAAAATGTGCTTACACAGACCTACACAGGCAGCAGAAGGAAAGGAAAAACTCGTTCTTCTCTACTCTTCTCTGCGTGCAGAGGACTGAATCCTACTGCCTCAGACCGCGCTGAAACACTGCAGAACCCTACACTTGACACGTTTCCTCAGTCAGAGAAAAGAGCAGAAGTCATTAGTCCAAAAAAACCTGGGGAAGTTGAAGTGCGTCCTGGAACCTTTTGGGGATGTCTTCAGTGTTACGCTGCTTATAAATATTTCACAAAACCAGCTTAAATAACATTAGACTCTGAGAAACAATCTTAGACCCAGCTTAAGCCATTTTCTGATCTGACGGTCTGCTTTCGAATTAAACTGATTTGCCTTTCATTGCCACACTTTCTGGTGGTCCAAACACAGGCAGTTCTGACTACTCTTCATGCATTATGTATGCGTCTGGGGGACCGGATTTGTGCACACACAGCTCTAGCCCATTTAACAAACTTTAAAAATGAATTAATTTAGGAATTCATAGACAGAAACCATCAAGCATGGATTAATCTTCTCTCCAATTAGTTGTTCTACTTTAGTTAAGGCCACACCTGGAATACTGTGTCCGGTTCTGCTCTCCCCAGTTCAAGAAAGAGAGAGAATTAATTGAGAGAGTTCAATGCAGAATTAATTGAGAGAGTTCAATGCAGAGCTACGAGAACGACTGGGAGTCTGGAGTAACTGCCTTATGAAGAGAGACTGAGAAAACTGGGACTTTTTAGTTTGGACAAAAGAAGGCTACGAGGGGATTCAATCACTATCTATACAGAAATGAGGGCTCGGTGCCAAGAAGGAATACTTTCTTTTCAATGGCATCAGACAGGACAAGAGGTAATGGATGGAAGCTTGAAGACAGGAAGTTTCACCTCAATCTGAGGCATAACTTCTTTACCGTCAGGGCTATTAAATATTGGAATGGGTTGCTCAGAGAGGTGATGGAGTCTACTTCTCTAGAGAGGTTTCAGACCCACCTGGATGCGGTTTTGTACAGCCGATTTAGGCTTTTGGGCGGTTGTACTTTTCAGCGATCTGTACCCTGCTTGAGGCATGAGGGTTGGACCTGATGCCCTTTGAAGCCCCCTTCCAACCCTAATAAACTGTGCAAACTGCGTAACTGTGTAAAACAATGAAGACTGCGTTAGAAGCAAGTGCAGTTACTGGTGATTGAGTCCAGCAGCATTTGGAACACGTACGTTTGGTGATTTTCAACACTTTTTTGAGAGTTACTGGTGACTTTCCTACGAACACAAATACATGACCGAAAGATAAGTCAAGCCCTCCTATGAGTTGCAAAGCCAGGAGTGGGTTTTGCATTTATTTTTACAAGTATTTTGTTTAAGACATTTTACTGTTTAAGATGAAAAAAAATTAAATCATAATACAAACATTAAGACTCCTGCACATATTGTATGAATCATCTGCAAAATAGGTGCAGTAGGAATAAGAGAAAAGTAATGAAGTGGAGAAAAAGAAAATACAATAAAATAAAAAGAAAAAAAATAAAAGAAAATAAAAAGAAAATAAAAATGAAGTAAATTTCTGCCGTGTGAAAAAAAGTGACATTTACGTCTCAACCTTCAATAAAATGACAAGTGGTTGTGCAAATCTTACCAGTCTGCTCATGCAGGAAACACCGAGCGGGGACAGACACCATGACATTTAAAACTCCGTCCCAAAATTCAGGGGAAAAGGGGATTGTACAGTCTTTCATTCAGTGCAGAGAAAGGGAGAAGTCCAGTGCAGAAATATCAGACTTTTCCCATCTCTCTTCATGGTTCCTTCTGCTCTTGTTTCTCAATCAACTGATGAGCTAATCCCATGAGAAGCTGCAACCAGAGGGCCTATAGAACAGAATCTATACATTACTTGCTGACCCCACTCTAGCTGCTGTTTGTAGGAATGAGGATTTCTGTCAGAAGAATTTTAAGACTTTCTGATATAGATGATAAAGACTTCAGTGCCTTCCTAGGATCAACAAGCTCAGTAAGGGATGCGATATTTAGCATTTGAACCTACCACCTTTTAAATATTCAAAAGTATGGATAAAATTCTATTGTCTGAAGTGTCTGTACAATACTGAGATAATGATGTCTCTGAAGTACTTCAGAAGTTATACATGGATAAGTTTTCTGCCCTGAAGTCTCAGTATATAAAGATATATTCACATAATAATATGTTTAGTCATAAGTTATGAATAAAAGCTCTTTATATTGAGAGTTGACTGTACACAGATTAGCATGTTGATATCTTTCTGATCTGGCTGGTCTTGAAAATGCTTCCTGCTAGATTACAATTTCATCAAATCACCTGCTTAGTCAACTCTTAGACTGTTTTATTCATTCCATTAAAACTAAAAGGAGTTGGAGAATATTCGGACTTGCACAACTCAATTGCGTAGAATATAAAGTTGGAAGAGACCTCAAGGATCATCTGGTTAAAAATTTCCTGGGAAAACCACTGATAAAAAAACCCATAGTCTAGATAAACTGGCCCAGCACACTGACAAGCTCAATCTTAAAATTACACAGTGCTGGGGACTCCAACACTTCCCTGGGGAGGTTATTTCAATGGCACATTGTCCTTGTGAAAAATTTCCTTCCTGTGTCTAATCAGGATCTCCCCAGGAGTAACTTGTACCAAATTAATCCTTGTCTTTTCCATAGGACTCCTTGTAAAAACGGAGTCTTTACCTTCATTGTAGCCACCCTTCAAATACTGGGACATGGTGATAAGGTGTCCCCTAAATCTGCTTTTCTCAGGGCCGAGAAAGCTAAATACTTTGCATTGTGAACAACAGCAGGAATAGATAGCAAAGAGGCAGATCAAATTAAAGAATACTCAGAATTGTCATGGAGCTGTGCTGCACGTGTATTAGATTTATCATTCTTGTCGTTCTGATTATACACATAACTTGAATTTTACTGTTGTTTTCCAAAGGATATGTGAGAATAAAATATTTATACACCTATTGTAAGCATCAAATGTTCATTAATTTCTAGTTATAACATGGATAACCTGCACTACATGTTTATATCAGTCTAAGCTACCCCATATCTAGAACTACAAACTCCCAGAAAGGTTTGAGTTGAAAGGGACCTTAAAGATCACCTTGTTTCACTCACCCTGACATGGGGAGAGACATTTTTAATTAGCTCTAATTCAAACAACGTCCTTTCAAAGCAAACTCCAAACCAAAGCTGTTCACTCCTCCTTTGCATATTTCTGTATATTCATCTTTAAGCTACAAGGATGACATGAAAAAGACAAGTTGCTAGCAAGAGACAACACATGTTTTAAATTAGTATTTTATATCAAAAGTAATCAAACCCCCTTTCACAAGTAGCCTGTTCTCTGTTTTCACTTCTTTCCGGTCATAACCATTTACAGCTCTTGTTAGTTTCAGGCTTTTCTTCAAAGCACCAGCACTACAAAGTTTATGTAGGTTTATAAAGCTGAAATGTGACCAAGTGGGATCTTATAGCTGATACGAGCTACGTAAGTATTCGACACAGTTGATATCAAAGTTAGGTGAATACATCGGGGATTTAGAGAAGGGCAGATTTAAATTGGATGTTAGGAAGAAGGTCATTAGTATGAGGGGGGTTGAATACTGGAAGAGGTTACCCAGGGAGGCAGTTAAGGCTTTTAAACACTGAACTTTTAGAAAATGACTTTTTTCAAAGACTCTCCATGCATTATAACAACAGACAGTTTGAATAGTTCCCAATCATAATAGCAAGCACCTGTTTACCCCTGTAGTATGGGAAGATACCTTTGCTGAAACCTTCACCGAGAACATCAGTGATCTTGTTTTTACCACAGATAGATTATGTTTTATTGATACAGTTTTTTTGTATCATGTGTGTCACACGTTAATGTCAGCAAATGCAGTGTCTGTGTTTGCAGAACACCCCAAGCCCCTGCCAAGCTAGAAGAGAAATTCTGAAAACAATGTTAGTTAAACATTCTACCATTTCAGCAAGGATAAATTGACTGCTCAAGCAGCCAGAATTATCAAATTAGTTTCAATACACGGTTTGAGCTGCACAAAAATAAATAATCTGCACCTGGCTTTTGTACATTATGTTAAACTAATGAAGATAAATGTATTACTTTGGTTTAGTTACAGAAGAACTGAAGCTCAGCACTTCTATGCATGCCTAAGTGATGAACATTCCAGTCCAAATTATGAGAAGGATTACAGATTAAGGGCAGGCAAGCAAAAAAAACACCAGCCCCCTCGTGTTGGTACATGGTTTCCTAGTGATTCCTGTAAAGAATGACCCACTAACATGTCTCCTCTCCAAGACTGGTAAAAAATGTTAGTATTACTCAATTTATACATTCTAAAGGCAGTAAGTAGCTTCATGAAAATTATAAAATCAAATAATTGCTTAGAAATTATTAGTTTGTTTGGTTTTTAGTGCTTCAGATTTTGAAACTAGAGGTAGACGTCAATGTGTTAAAGTTCATGACACTTATTATTTTAAATAAGTAAAAATAAAAGAGACCTTCTGTACACCAGTCATTGTCAGACACAACAGCAAGAGGAAAGTCAAAGCAAGAGCTCACTAACTACATCTGTGGAACCCAGGATCTTCCAGGAAGAAAGGAAACAAAGAGGAGGGAAGGAGGAAGGAGGGAAGGAAGGGTTCATTGGTAGGCAGTTTTGGGAAACAGAAGGCTTTCTATTCATACTTTAATATGTTAAACTGGACTTCATTTTACCACTGTTATAAGTGGTACTTAAAGCAGGAAAAATTTCTAGCACCATTATATTCCAGATATATACTAACACCTTATATTTAGTTCTTAGAACACTAATTTCATTTAATCATCGAATAGAATCATAGAATCATTAGGGATTGGAAGGGACCCCAAAAGATCACCTAGCCCAATCCCCCTGCCACAGCAGGATGACTTCACTGGAGAAGTTACACAATCA
>JAOXOE010000256.1:46942871-46956848 GCA_028565055.1 Phoeniculus purpureus
CCCAGTACAGGGGGAGAGTGACGTCCCTAGTCCTGCTGGCCACACTATTGCTGATACAAGCCAGTATGCCACTGGCCTTCTGGGCCACCCATTGGCTTAATGGCTCAATGGAAAACATTTTGCAATGGAAAGCACTTAGGAATAGGCTGAAAGACCAGTTTATTGTGATGCAGCAGTTTGTTTCCTGGGATTTAGCTAGTCTGTAGAGTAAGATAATACTCCCAGCACGATAAATTCAATTAATAAATTTAAAATTATCAGAGTTTTCTAAAGTACTAAAGAACAAGACAGTGACTGTTATTTTGTAGAATGTTTTTACAGATGTATTAGATAAATTGTTAGATCTGAGCTCAGGAAATAGTTTAAACCTTATTTAACTTGTGGAGTGGATATACATCGATAAATTGTGCCTAAACATACTGGCACCAGAGATGTTCACTAAGACCCTGAGAAACAAACCTTTGAAGTTGATCTCACAGGACCTCCATAAATTAGTTATCCTGGATTACCCTGAAAAATTACGTCTTTTTAAAACACTACCATAAATGAAGCTTTTAGAAGGAAAAAAAGCTATCACAAATTAACCAACTAACCAAAACATCCCAAACTCTCAGCCACTGAGAAACCTGCTAGCAGGACTAAAGTACAAGACCAAGCTTTCTCTTAGTTAATGTTTTTCAGATTTTCTGGCTTGCAAAAAACTTTTTAAGCTCCTTCTTGACCTTTCAGAAAAGTTTCTTTCTTCCTACAATTTCCAAAGACTACTGCAACTGCTAGGGGCTCATTTCAGCAAAGCTTCCCCAGTGCCACCTTGTCATAACTATTCTGACAACACATTCTCCTCAAGAAGTGCCTGCGAAAATCTCTCAGCCGAGGATGCTTATTCCTCAAATGCAGTCTCGTCTCCTATATAGAATCAGAGAATCTTTATGGCTGGAAAGGATCTCCAGGACCATCAAGTCCAGCTCTCATCCCAACAGCTCCCTAACCCCTGGAACATGGCCTCAGGTGCTCTAGCAACTAGTTTTTTAAACGCCTCCAGGGATGGTGACTCTACCACCTCCCTGGGCAGCCTATTCCAGTGCCCAACCATTCTCAGAATAGAATTTCTTCCTAATATCCAATCTAAACCTCCCCTGATGCCATTTGAGACCATTTGCTCTGGTCCTATCATTAGTAATTTGGGAGAAGAGACCAGAACCAGCAATGTGCTGACTTTGCCTGACCTAGTATGTAACAACAGTAAAGCAAATACAGTTTCTTCATCATTGCTGTTTAGCCTCAGCCTAGTTGGATCATAACTGAAAAATGCAAGAAACCTGTCGCACTCACCAAACCTGAAATTGTGTTATCTGTACAAAAGTGGGTGAAAGAAGCTTACAAGTAATGGCTTTAAACTGCAAAACTTGGTAAGACACTTTGATACTGTGGATTGGCTTCGGTATGAGGACCAGGCTAGATGAAGAATCTTATTTTATCAGCGTCTGTTTAGAATTGTCTCTACAACACACAAATGTATGGAACACTGGTGTTTCCCAAATCACATTCAGTATTATTCATTGCTCCCTCATCCTTGCTAGTAGTGTCAGAGCAGAAAGAAATAATTTTTAAAATGAAATTAAAAGATGATAAAAAGAATCAACATAAAGCTTGCATGAAAATTAGTCAAATTTGCTTCCCCTGCTCTACTTACTAGTTGTAATTATAATTTCACACTGTTTGTTCATGTGCAGAACCAACGCATGTTGGATCACATTAACTCGTATGTAGAAGTGTGAATGATCAAATCCTATTAATTTCAAAGAGGCTTCTCAAAGGGGAATCTCTAGTTGATGCAAATTAATGGAAGTTTTTTTGACAACACTAGCAGAAATAAATGGTATTAAGGCTAAGATTTGTGAGCATAAGGAAACAGCAAAGAGGTGGTAGCAGAGCTGTTAAGAGTTTAAAGGCCCTTGCCGTAATCGACTGTTCTCAATTGCAAATTCAATTAAAATAGTACTAGTCCTCTACCACAAATTACAGGAGTAGCACAATAATGTTCCACTGCACAGCAGCAGGAGACTATCTGATAGAGAGAATAGCAACCGAGGCAGTTCACCAGAGGCTCCTAAAGACCCTCAAACATTCATTACTTCTAGAGATGCGGTTCTATAACCATAAATCTGTGTGTAAATTCATAATAAATGTAAATTCATAATCATAGCACACTTCAAATGCAAATAGCATTGTCTTCACACCAGTATGAGTAACAATTCTTCGCCCTACTGCAATTTGGTACAAGGAGGATGAAGTTTAATAGACCACAGTCCAGTTGCAGTGATAGACTGACTATTTATGGCAATTACGGAAATAATAACGAGCTTCACAGGGCAATACTTACCAAGAACTAGGAGCTCAAATATTCAATATTGTTGTCTAAATATTGTTCTTTCTTGACAAGACAGAAGACCCACGTTTTCCTGTAAAGGTTCAACTGTCAGTTATCTAGACTATCTGTTAAAGTTTTCATAAATCAGACTGGACAGCTCGAGTGATTTGGCTCCTGAATGACTACAGTATAAAGCACAGAAGGAACAGAAGAACAGCAGAGTATTTGTGGGTTTTATTTAAACAATAAAGGGGTCATTCTCTCATCATGCAATCTGGCCTACTACACTAAAAAATGCCATAAGATTTCCTGCTACTTGCTTCATACCCGTGGGTAGAGTTGAAACCAAGCTCTATTTTTAGAGAAGCACAATGCCCTGGATTAAAATTGAGAGTAAAGAAAAATATTCTATAAATATGGGGATATTTTTCAATTATTCCCTATCACCCTTGCTAGCACATATTTTCTACAACCCTGTAAGGTCAGCTAGAATTTCCATCACTTGAAAATGAAAGCATTTTTTTTTTATGGACAGACTTTCATTTTTTTCCAAAACAGGGATAAAAAAAATCACTCCCTAGCCATTGTAATACCTGCCTGGTGGAGCAGTACTTGTCAAGCACAAAGAGCTGTGATTGAATTTTCGCACACACTTCCTAAACTGTCTTGGTAATGGATTTTTGTCCGACAACCCTCTTTAGCTCCACTGGCACAGCATCCTGCCTGCAGCACACCCCAGGAAACAATCTCTGCAACCAGAGAATGATTGCTGACCTTCTTAATTGCATGGGCAACCACGGTCACTTCTTTGGGAGCTTCTGTTCAGTATTTGAGTATATAAATTTTCAAGAAACTGTGCTGCAAAACCAATGGTGTACCTCCAACCTGGACGGATTTCTTGAAATTAAAGAATGCATCAATACCTCAACAACATGAAATAGCACTTTCAGAGACGTTTGTTCCTCCCTTTTCTATATTGCATCTACCTCAAAAATCTTTTCAGGCAGTCTGTCCCATGTTCTGGGATTGTGTTTGGAGTTTTCTTATTTAGGTAATTTTTTCCCCAAATGAAAACTAATATCTCTAGTGTTGAGATTCAGCTTGTCAAGTGATAAATAACATCTCTTTTATCTTGATTCCAGGTTTTAAATGGCTGAATAACTACCTCGTTTGCAGATCAAGATCTCATGACACTTTCTGGGAAAAAATTTGTCACTGACAAAGTCATCATAGAATGATTTAGGTTGAAAGGGACCTCAGAGATCATCCTGTTCCAACACCCCGCAATGGGCAGGGACAACTCTCACTGGACCAGTTTGCCCAGAGCCCCATCCAGTCTGGTCTTGAACACTTCCAGGGATGGAGCAGGCACAACCTCCCTAAGCAACCTGTTCCAGTGCCTCTGCATCCTCACAGGGAGGAATTTCTTCCTAATAGCTAATCTACATCTCCCTTCTCAACCCTTACCCACCAACACTAAACCTGTGTCATAAAAGGTCATCAGATAATCCATTCCTGTTAAGTGAACACCACTCATAACTAGTTCCACATTGAAATAAATGATATTTCGTGGTTGGAAGACTAATGTGGAGACAGATTTGGTTTAGAATGACTTAACAATCAAACATTGCTTTTAAAATTATATATGTAATTATTTAATAACCCGATTTGTGTGTTTATCATGTGTTTAAAATGAAACCTCTTTCAGTCTTAAAAAACCTGTACTGAAATTCAGGTTCCAAAGAGCACATTCAGCAATCACACGGTGCACTAGTGTTTCCTCCATGGATTCCCAAGACAGAAAATAATGATGTTATGATTTATAGATCCTTATTGCCCATCTACACATTCAAATGCTACACACTAGGCTAGACAGGTGAATTGAAAATAAAGCAACATGTAGAAGGCTCTGAATGTCAGTTCCCACAAATAAGCACACTCTTTTTAATACATTAGATTTTTGCAATGAAAACTGGTTTTAGTTTGAAAACTGCAGCTCAAATTCATCTGATCAAATATGAATTTCCACACAACTAGCACTAAGCATGAAAACTTAATCTGCTTTTATGACCACAGGAAAGAAAGTGCCCATTTTAATCTGCAATTAGTGGTATCCTAGAGTAAATATTTAAAAATTTGTAGATGGATACCTTAGAAATGTCCTCTTTTCCTCTACAGACATGGAAATCACCTGTACTGTGGGCATTTAAAGTGGTATGAAGTGAAACCCCCTTATACTCTCCTGGAAGTTATGTCTTTTACTTATTCATCTATAAATTTGTTTTAAAGCATGTAGCTTTCTGCACTTCCAATTTAACACACCAGCATTCATTTATCACGCCAGGATATTACAGACCACTGCAAAGTGAAGATTCAACTGCATGTTGGCAGGCTTGCACAGAAATATAATGTTGCCCTGGGTTACAGCTACAATCTAATTTTGGCTGGGGAGTAAACACATTTGAGTTTGGTTGGTTGTTCTTTGATCATTATTGCTTTCAGTAATACTGATATGTGTCCTTTCTTTGTCAGATGCCTCCTTCTACCTTTGTACTTTCCATTTACACGAGCTATTTTTGTCCAGCTATAAAACGATGTATATTTTGGTGTTTGCATTTACTGAGGATCATCTTCTAGTTTCATTTCTTGTTCTCTCCAGAAAGACAGTTGCCAAGTCTCATCGTGTCTATCATGTTGTCCTGATTTTTTGTGCAAGGCACAAGCCAGACTATTTCAAGACTTTCTGCTTTGCTACACCAGTAGTTTAGGAATTGTACCTCTAGTCACTGACTTGTGTCAATGTGAGAGATCGGTGAGTAAATACAGATCAATGTGAGTAGATATAGACCATAACCACCAACAGGATTAGAAAAGAGATCCAGTGCAGAATAGGCAGAAAAAAATCTAGAAAGAGGAGTCAGTTTGCAACTTCAAGTTTTATAACTTAGTGGTTCTCTATCATGAATGATGAAGGGACAGTTAATGTCAAGAGTCTGTGAAAAATACTTAACATAGTGTTTCTGTTTCATAAAGCTGAGCTTTTTCATCTTGCTTATGATAAGCATTCGATTGCGTGAGGAGACATTCTGTTACACATCATACACTGCGCGATTAACAAAACTAAGAAATTTTAATGAAAACTTGAGTAGATCAATTTTGTGAACTAAGCCAGTAGTTCCATAGCTGTACAGAGGACAAATTTCTAATTTGTACTTATTGTCTTCATAAAGGAGGTTGAAACTGCTATATGTATTTTGGGAGAAAATGTTTGTCAAAAGGATACCTCTTACACTTGTTCAATTTAAATGGGAGTTTAAGACTTCCTAAATATTAGCAATATGGGGTTTAATTTTATTTACAATATTATTGTTTAAAGGACAATAAAAGCCTTACCTTGCCTTAGAGCTTGCCAGTCTGTTAATAAACTGCCCTTAGGTTCACATAAATAAAGGGAATAGGTACTAGGGTAAGCCTAAAATTCAAGAAAGATTGGTTTTCAGTTCAGTGACCTTCAAATTAGGGTATTTAGTCTTTCTTCAAATAGGCTTCCATTTCAACAACTTCTTCCCAAATAAAATCCAAATATTTCAGTGATCTAGCACTGTTGGGAAGTCACCACTTCAGCAATGGTTGATCTGGTTCGCACATAGAACTCTTTCTCAGAGAGCTCACTGTCTGATATCTTTTTCCAGTTCAATATCCTCACAGAAATGTGTAAGACACACGTGGAAAGAATAGACAACCCCTTCCCCACTTTTTGCTTTTCTGTAAGGCTGAAAGGCAGGACAGGAAAAAGTTATCGTTATTTTGAGAGGCTCACACCAGACGGGCATCTGTTATGTTTCTCTAATCCTCCACTGCGGAACAGCTTTTTCCTGTGCCACATTTTCCGTTTACTAACACAAGACCCAGCCATCTAATGACAGTAAATATCTTGCTGTTCTGCAAAGGGTTTGTTAGCAGCACTTAAGCAAACAAGAGCAATTTAAACTCCATTGAGATATGTCTTTGTATTTAACCATCGTAGGAGGGGAAATGCTACTTTAAAATGTGTTCTTTGAACCATTCTGTGTAAAATCCAAGCTATGAAGTTGTTCATCCCTGTGGACACCATACGAAGAAATTTCCCACGTGGCATTTTACAACTAATTTACTTCTCCTCGAACTAAGCATAAACAATCTGACAACTGGTTTATGCAAACGTGTTCTGAACTTCTTTGAAGTTGCTAGTTTTTAAGGCAGATATCATCTCTGCTTGGGGCTGAGCACTGAAATGGTTTATATTTGTTTCAATAATTAAAAAAAAAGCTAGAAGTTATTTTCTACATGACTTGCTCCATTAGAGACATTTATTCTGACAGGAAGTGCTGAAATGCCAGAAATAAAATGCTGGAATTACACATTTGAGTTTATGATCAAAAATCAGCGGAAAATTCAAAGTCAGAAAATGCTTGTCTGTTTGAACTAAACCGAGAGACATGTATTATTTGAACAGCCATGCATTCAAAGGCACTTGGCCACACAAAAAGCTCCTCTCTGAAGGGTCACATAGAGAAGGAAATTACATGGATAGAGTAGCTGAGACTGTGTAAAGAAATCCCCATAAACTTCATTTAGGGGACAAAAATAAAAGCAGAGTTTTAACTACAACAATTTTAGCATTAAAGCAGGTTCCAAGGAATCTGGAAAACCATCCAGATTTTGAGAATATTAGATCACTTGTAGAATAGCTGGAAAAAAGGACTTATGAGGAAAGGCTGGGACTGTTCAGCCTAGAAGAGGTAGTTGAAGGGGGATCTGCAATGTCTGAAAAGAAAGTGCAAAGGCAATGAAGACAGGAGTGCTCAGTGACAGGACTAGAAAAAAATGAGCAAAACTAGAACACAGAAAGTTCTGTTTGAATGTCAGGAAACACTTTATGACTGCAAGGGTGACTGACAACAGGCATAGGTTGCCCAGAAACTTTCTGGAATTTGTTTCTGGAGCTATTTAGAAGGTGTCTGGGCATGGTCCTGTGTACTCAGTACTTCCCAATAGTGACATTTGGGAAAATACCTGTGAGTAGGTTCAGTCAGAATTTTTTCCCACAGTATAGATCATTACCACAATTTGCTTCCTATCCAAAACACCTAAATAGCTTTCAAAATGCAAAGGAACTTTATTTATTTCCTGTCATGTTGCCAACAGTGTTCCTCATCAGCCAGGCTGATGAAATCATAATTTTCCTTAGTTCTATAGCATGTTCTTTGTCATGAACTGGATTATTTTGGAATAATCGATCATAGCAGGAGTAGCCAAACTGGTGTGCAGCCAATTTATCATGATATCGTAATTTATCTGCCCTTACTAGTTCTGAAATTTGCTCCTTTGGAGCCACCTCAGCACGTTCCCCCATTCAGCTATTCAGTTGTACTGTAAGGATTTTTGTTCAACTTACTGTGCACCATCTGGAAATATTACCTCAAACCATAATTCTAATGACAGCTGCCATCCTGCCTTCTCACTGAGAGGTGGTACACTTGACTGCAGAGCTAGATTGAAGATAGATGGAGAAGACCAGAGTGATGAACACGAAGAGCTGTACTATACTGAATCTCTCCTTGCTTGCCTTTGACATACATCTTGTCTATATCTGTGCTTTCCCAACATATGTTAGAGTTAGCTGTAGTCATGACACTTCCTGTATATAATGATTCTGAACTTGTCCTCGTCATAGGTTAAAACCAGTAAACTTGAACAAAGACCAATGAGGTGTATTTTTCCCACAGCTATACTGTTGTTTATCAATTAGCCGTGGTGTTCTGTGGTTATATTATCAGACAAGTAACCATAACGGGTCTGTTTGCCTTTTACACACAGGAGAATTATACGTGATATAAACTCAAGTTAATAGTTTAAAGTAAATATAATTCTTACATTAACAATTTTATAACATCCTCAAATATGCGATAGTTGGAAATTACTAATGTTTAAATACTTGCAAGAGTCAGTTAAATATATTTTGCTTTTAGAAATAAAGCAGATCTCTATACTAATATAGCAGCTATTATATTCAAATCTATATTATACCCACACATATTCACAGCAACACACAAAGAGCTACATTAAAGACTGACAATATGAATATTAATTTCCCAGCCTCACCTTATGAATCTGTATTTTTATCAGGTTTATAGAGAGGACAGCACACAATCTGCAACAGGGTTATTTCTTTTTCTTAGGGTATAGTTCAGATTCATAGCCATTCTTTTTTGTCCTCCTTCCCTATAGGTAATCATATTCATACCAGCCAGAGGTATATGCCTGGACCATAAAAAGACTGCAAAGAAAAGTGCACAAGGCAGAGATGTCACAGTGCTGATGTAAAACTTCCCTCTATGCCACATAATGCCTGGTCTATGGCACACACTGTAACAGGGTCAACATTGCTTACAACACGTCTGAACTATTACTAGGTATCAACTCTCCAATGTGAAATTTTCCTGGAAAGCAGTGTATCTGTCCCAACTATGGATGAGCAATTCAAAGAAAGAAGTAAATATATCTGACTTTTTCACAAGATTTTAACGTAGTGAACAAGCATGTCATATAGCGCAGGCAGAGGTATTGTTCTGCACAATCCCTTCCAGGCTTACGAACTCTGATGCCCGCCTGAAGATGTGAAGGTGTGTGTGACTATCTTTTAGTTACCTATGATGATGCCATATGCAGTCTTGTCACCGAGGAAGCAATGTTATGATAAAATACACATCCAACTAGCTAATTGCTTGTTAGGGATACAATTCCTCCTTGGCACGTGGAGTCATGGAGTGCAGCATATGCCAACAGCATGTGCTGTAGACACATGAAGCAACAAGCTTTGGAGCAGAACGACACTCTTTTCTCCAAGGTACAGATTTAACGCAGTCAGTAAGAAACCAGAGACACCAAAAAACACACTATGATTTACAGGTAATTCTCAATACAAGAGCACAAAAATAGTTATTTCTTAGACACAATATTTCTCAGACAAGCCAAATAATATTAAAATGTCTGGTTAGAAGTCCCTAGCAATTGCAAAAGCAAAACTTTTTTAAGTCTACAGTACATTTATTCATCATCCATCATAAACTATTCAAGTAATTTAGTGGCAGCTAAGTTTCCTTAAAGGATCTTTCCAGATGTAATATTGGAAGCACCTGCAAGAGGAAGTAGCTGTCTGAATTGCACGTCTTTAAATGCAGTATACGGTTTAAAAATGAAATTAATGTACTCTTCAGGCGCTTTATTATCAGCATTTGGTATCTTTGAAAGCAAAAAACAGAGGATGAGATGTTCCGATCAAACTTGTTTTTCAGCTGCCTGCAAAACTTTCTTATTCAAGTAAAGAACCCTACGTAATTTTTGAGTGTGAAATACACAGTTATACCCGTGTCACTTATAAACAGCAGTCAGTAAAACAACCTTTTGGCCAGTCAGTATGGTAACTCTTGTGGATTGGAAAACCCAACTGCATTTTGACCAAGAACTTTTAGCTTAAGTGCTAAACGCAAAGGGAGGTTTTAATAAAACCACTTATAAATTTGTTGGCACTGAAACAATTTACTCAACTTGAGGGGAAAAAGGCAACAGGGGGGTGGGGGCAAGCAAACCTATAAAACCATGATTTTGTAAGAGTCCTCTTACACTTTGATTGGATGCCACCTAGAAAAATAAAAACCTTTCTACAAAAACACAAAGAGAAAAGCAAAACTTCATAGAACTGAGGAAAACAAAAGAATATCTTTAAAAATTAAACCAAATATTCATCATCTGTGCCGTATTTAAAAGCCAGCTTCATGAGCGCTCACAACTCTAGATCCTGAGAAAAATTACTCTAGAGCAGGACAATGGAAAGGAAGAAGCAGATTGTGGCAGGATTACCAGTGTTGCCATTTCTAGAAGAGTGTTTAATAGGAGAAAAGGGAAATGATTTGTCATTTTCTAGCATCCATCCCAAGTCTGTTTATAGAGCTAATAAAAGACAGGCTGACATTTAGAGTATTTGTGAAGAAATAAACAAAAAATATTTCACTGTAAAACTGGATGTTTATATATTTAGAACAACAGCGGCTTTTTAGAGTAAATACTGAGCTAAAAGCACAATAACGGAATTATCCTGAAATTTTAAAAAGACTTAATCTCTCAAACACTTTTCCCTAGACAGAAAATTCATAAGGGTGAAAACTGGAATGCTCTATGTGGCACATTACTGGATAACAACTTTAAGTGAACTAATGAGCTGTTTTATCTCAATATTATTAAATGAATGACTCCTCAGTACTATAATTACCAATAATGACAAAAGCAGATAATTTAACTGACTTAAGAGCTCATTAAAAAAAACCCCTATTAATAGAAGAAAATTATTTAATGGATGAAATAGCCTTATTCAGCTTCAGTTTTGGATTCAGTACATCATTTATTAATATATTTCAACTCAGTAAGTTGATAAGGTTCTTATCTATATTAGTTTACTTGGCGAGAATATTTTAAAAGGTTCTATTCTGCTTTAAGAAAATTAATTTTCTTTCTATGTTTCGCCCAATTCTATTTTTTCTTCACTGTGCTGGGTAGAATATTAAGATTACTGAAAGAAGGGGGGGCGGGACTGCACACTGAAATGCGTTTCTGGTAAGTTATGTCTCTGGCTCCCATTTCTTTCTGTTTCAACATAGCAAAGTAGTCTGTTTACTCATGTTTGTCCTGGACAAACAAATAATCAAGGAGAAAACCTTGAAGTGACATCAGGTAACTATGAAAAGCAAGACTCAACTAACCTGTCAAATACATAAAGTCATTCTGCTGTTCCATGGAACACTTAAAACTGAACTCTGACATACTCTTGTAGAAAAGACCAGGTTAGGCAGAAGTGTTGATCGGCTTGAGGGTTGAAAGGCCCTACAGAAAGACCTGCACAGGATGAATCAATGGGCAGAAGCCAGCTGAATGAGCTTCAACATGACCAAGCACCAGGTCCTGCACCTACGTCATAACAACTCTATGGAGAGCAACAGGTTTGGGGATGTGTGGTTAAAAAGCTGCACAAGAGAAAAGCAACTGGGAGTATTGGCTAATAGACAACTGAACATGATCCAGCAGTATGCCCAGGTGGCCAGGAAGGCCAGCAGCATCCTGGCTTGTATCAGCAATACTGTGGTCAGTAGGAGCAGGGAAGTGACTGTCCCACTGTACTATGAAATGGTGAGGCCACACCTTGAAAACTGTGTTCAGTGTTGGGTATTTCCCTACAAGGAGGTTATTGAAGGGCTGGAGCATGCCCAGAGAAGATCTACAAAGCTAGTGAAGGATTATTTCTTAGTCTCCCTCACTGATGGTAGTTAACCCTCTGGTAAAGGAAAAATAAATACAACATAATTTTTAATTTCATTTTCAGGTATGAAAATGTTTTGTCCTGATATCTATTTACTACACTAAGAACACATCAGGGTGGGAAGCCGAAGGAACAAATGCCAAGTAGTGAATGCCTTGAGGTTTAAATCATTAATATTTAAAGAGAGGGGTATGCCGTTTGCAATGGAAGAGCATGTACTCAGTGTATATAGGAAGCCCATATTTAGTCAAACAGCTAAAATGTAAGAAAGAAGTTTTCCTTTTTTTTATTGTGGCAGAGTTATTGTAATACGGTTCCAAGAGGAACAAGAAAAAAATCCCCAAACATTTGAAACCTGGCAAAAGAATATTTGCCTTGACAAATAGATGATATCACTATGATTCAAGAATTTAAGAACAATGTCATAAATGGAAGGATATAGAGGAGCACCCAGGCAGCTCTGGATGGGAAAGAATAGGAACCTTTCCATGTATGACTGGATTTCTCCATCTAGCTTTACTACAGGTAGCTTGGTGCCAGCCCAGGCAGCAATGGGCATTTATTGCACCTCCTTGTTGGTCACTTTCCCATCTGTGAAGTGATGAGGTTGAGCTATTGAGATCTTGGAAGAGAGTAGAGTCTTTGTGTCTGAACAGGAAAGTTAAGGTCTTAGCAACACTAAGCAATAATAAAAAAAAAGTAGGTGTGACTTGTGTATCAGGAGAGACTGAATTAAGGAAGATGTGGGACTGATCAGGACAGCCTTAGTAAACGGCAAACATTCCTGGAACAAAGACGACTGCAGTTAACATGAGTTCTGCCACTAATAAAAGTGAGTTTTGGAAAAAGCTCCAGGAGCTGAGATACTAATTTTCAAATATGCTTTAATCCAAACTCCTTTGAAGACTTGAAATAATGAATTAGCGTGCCTTTTGAAAGCAAAGAAGTGAAATGAGGAAGTGTTAATACTTACACTGCTCTACTCCTATTTTTCTTTTTAATAAAGTCAGAAGTGCCTGAAGCTCTTCTTATTAATGAAGTCCAGAGGTTTGGACTACCTCTGGATTATCTGCTATCAAAAAGAGTTCATCAGCAGAGGCAAGTAATGATTTTCTTTGTGATCAAAAAATGAAGAAAGCATAACTTTTTCTGGATTAGAGTTTTCCAACATTTGCAACAATCATAGAATCATTAGGGAGTGGGTAGGGACCTCGAAAAATCATCTAGTCCAATCCCCCCTGCCACAGCAGGATCTCCTAGACCACATCAATGGTCAACATTTTCTAATGTAACTGTAGTTATGCAACTTCCAATAGTTTGATCTGTATAAGTGAACCAAAAGCACCATGATGAAATACATACTGCTATTCTCAAGCCATCTGGTTGATTCATGGTGTGCTAATGGGCTTGGCTACAGAGTAAACAAGCTTCTAATGCACTGAATCAAAGCCAACACTTCATCCCTACTTTACACTTCTAATTTACTGAACTAATTTACACATATGTGAGACCAAAATTAAGGCCCTTCACTTTCAAAAGACTTAGAAAATAGCACCAGTGTAAGTAAAAACACTCACTTTTATTTGAGAGTAAGCATATTGGTTCTCTTGCATCAGACGTACATTATGTCGCTAGGACACTGTATGCAGAGGAAACCATGTAAAAATACAAAACAGTTACTTTAAAAGCAAAATTAGTATCAAATAAAAAATACACCATTTCTAACTGAATGATGATGAATCACTGTTAAGGGCTCAGTTTTATACATGCTTGAAATTCTAACAGAGTTTGGTGTAATGACCTGCTACATCATCAGTGTAGATGGGGTGATTACACTGAGAGTAAGTGCTCTACTTCTGAGTAAGTTTTTGGTACGTTCTTAGTCTAGACAAGGTTCTGTTTGGTAACAAGGTTCAGATCAAGGCTGGGACTCACACGCCTCACTTGATGACAGCCTTTAAATCAGAGCATCCCTTCCTAGGAGTGGTACACAGGGCTTGTGATAGGGCAACACAGAAGAGAGAAATTACTGAATGAGCTGGTTATGTTGAGCCTTGAGAAAAGCATGCTTTGGCGGGTATCTTATCACCATGTCCCAGCAGCTAAAGGGTGGCTACCAAGAAGACAGTGACTGCATTTTCACAAGGAATCTCATAGAAAAGCCAAGGGGTGATGGGTGTATCATAGAATCATAACGGATTGGAAGGGACCCCAAAAGATCATCTAGTCCAATCCGCCTGCAACAGCAGGATCA
>JAOXOE010000256.1:46976742-46994306 GCA_028565055.1 Phoeniculus purpureus
CTGGACACAATACTCCAGATGTGGTCTCACCAGGGCAGAGTAGAGGGGGAGAAGAACCTCTCTTGATCTGCTAACCATCTCCCTTTTGATCCACCCCAGGATGCTGTTGGCCCTCTTGGCCACAAGAGCACATTTCTGGATCATGGTCATCCTGCTGTCCACCAGGAACCCAGGTCCCTTTCTCCTACACTACTCTCCTACAGATCAGTCCCTAACCTATACTTGTCCCTGGAGTTGTGCTTGCCCAGATGCAAGACTCTACACTTACCCTTGTTATAGTTCATTAAGATTCTCCCTGCCCAGCTCTCCAGCCTGTCCAGGTCTCACTGAATGGCAGCAGTCTGCTGGGGTGTCAGCGACAACACCCAGCTTTGTGTCATCAGCAAACTTGTTGAGAGTGCTCTCTAATCCCTCATCCAAGTCATTAATGAATACATTGAATAGTACTGCTTCCAGTACCTATCCTTTGGGGGACTCAGCCAGATACAGGCCTCCAACTAGATTCTGGCCCAATGATCACTACTGTCTGGCTTCTAGCCTGCAGCCAGTTCATTATCCACCTCATGACACGATCATCTGAACCACACTGCCTCAGTTTGGCTGCAAGGATGTTGTGGGAGACTGTGTCAAATACCTTACTGAAGTCAAGATAGACCACATCCACTGCTCTGTCATCATCTGTCCACCTGGTTATGCCCTCATAAAAGGGTATCAAGTTGACTTCCCCTGGATGAAGCCATGCTTACTGTCCCTAATGACCCTCCTGTCCTTGATGTGCCTGGAGACAACGTTGAAGCAGGTTAAAACTAAGAAACTGCTTTGTTCCCAGGTTTTCAGCACCAATTTAGTGGTGGGTTCAAGACCACAATTAAAGATAAAGGAAAAGAAAACAAAGCAGTTGGGCCTCGATGAGATCTCGGATGGAATTTGCCAGACAATGGATAGATTAAGGAAAATGGAAAAGGGTTTATTAACTCTGTAACTGCGTACAGAAAAGAAGAAAAGGTTAAGCAAGTTAGTGCCACACACTAGAAACCGTGTCACAAATGCCATCACATATTCTGAGAAAAATTACAATGGGAGATCACTATCGTATCGGTCCTTGGGTTTTTTTCACATCAGAGACCTGGGGAAAAGAGCATGTCAGTCAAGCAGAGATGAATATCAACACCCTCTCTATTATTCATGTGTCATCTCTGCCTGAGAAACAGCGGCACCCTGGCTGTCCAGGCTGGTGAAATCTTCAATTCTTCAGCATAGCTTCTCCAGCTCAATGCTCACTGGGCAGGCCTGATTCATGAGCACCTTAACTCTATCCCATGATGCAAGAGACATGCTTTCAAACAAAGAACCCAGAGTCTGTCTTTCATGCCCAAGGTTTAAGTATTCTCAAATCCTTCTGCTTTCTTCAGCTAAGCCCGGAGAAATTGTCCCCAATACTTGAGCATCCCATGTTTTCCTCAGCAGCAGAAACTACAGTCTCTCTTCCTGCCTAAGATGACAGCAGTGGTGGCATGGCCCTGGCCACTTGCAGGATCCAAGATGAAGACCGACCGCATGGCCACATCAGCAGTGCCCACCCCACACTCTGCAGATGTGGCCAAGAGGATGTAATGACTCTCCTGTTCCTCTCTCTTCCTGTCTCAGCTCCAGGAGGAAAGGAAAGAATCCCTTCACTGAACGGCTGCTCCATGGTTGAGGGTGATGGCACAAAGGTCTTGCTTCTCCAGTCCAGGCTCTGGGCCAGGCTGGGCCAGGCTACAGCAGGCCCATCTTTCCCCCCTCCACCACTCTGGAAGTGTGGATGGGGGGTTAGCACGGGGCAGTAGCCCTGTGCTGGGCTAGAAGCCCTCAGCAAAAAAGAGGCAGGTCTAAGATCAGTCACCCGTTTTGTCTTCTTACCTAGTGACACCCCTAAGGGCACGTACTTGGGATAGTGTCACCTCTTCCCAGGACAGGTCACTGTGGGAGGGTCCTCTTAAAGCAACATAACTTTCTCTTCATGAAAACACAAATCTGTACATCTGAAAATTCTGGTAATTTTCAAACTGTAACAAGCGTCTAGGACAAATTGTTCCATCAGCTTTCCTAGGATGGAGGTGACGCTGACCAGTCTGTAGATACCTATGTCCTCCTACTTACCTTTTTTGAAGATTGCAATGACATTTGCTATCCTCCAGTCCTCAGGCACCTCTCTTCATACCAATGACTTACCAAAGATGATTGAGAGTGTCCTAGCAATGACTTCCACCGTCTCCTTCAGTATGTGCAGGTGCATTCCTTCAGGGCCAATAGATTTCTGTACACCCAGTTTGCTCAACTTATCCCTAAACCAGTCCTCATCAGCCAGGGCAAACTCCCTTTTGTCCTAACCTAATCAGGGCCTGTGACCTGGAAGCTGCTACTATTTGCCTGTGAAGGGCCTCCACTGCTTGGTTCTGCTGGTCACGTGGCCTGTAGCAGACCCCTACAGTAACATCACCCTCCCCTGTCTTCCCTTTCATTTTGACCCATACACTCATCCTTCCCCAGGTAGAGCTCCACTGAGTCCAGCTGGTCACTGAATCCTCTCCTTCCCTGCCTACCCTTCCTAAAGAGCTTGTACCCATCTATCCCTACATTCCAGTCATGGGAATCATCCCACCAAATTTCAGTAATAGCCACTATGTCCTGGCATCCCAGCAGCACAGTGGCCCTTCATTCATCCAGTTTGTTGCCCAGGCTCTGTGCATTTGCACAGAGACACTTCAGCTGGCCTGGCCCTGTCCTCCTCTTGTGCCAACTCCCCTTGATTTCCTCAGAGTGTCCTGGTGCATCATGCCTGGCTTGCCCCAGGGCAAGTTGAGGGCCCTCACTGGCTCTCCTTCCCTCTGCCTCTGGTGAGCTACCCCACTGTTTGTCACCAGCTAGCAGGAGACTAGTAACCCCTTCCCCCTTAAAACCTAGTTTAAAGCCCTATTAATGAGCCCTTTTTTTTTCCTACCACACAAGACCCTGAACTCCACCATCTCATCGTCACGGCAACCAAGGCTGCCCTCAAACTTCGCTGCTTCAACCAGACCCTCCTTGTTGGAGACTACAAGATCCAGCAGCTCTCCTCTCCTAGTGGGCTCCTCCACCATTTGCATTAGGAAATTGTTACCGATTCACTGGAGGAACCTCCTGGACTGTGGGTGGCTGGCTGAGTAGGTCTTCCAGCAAACACCAGGGCAGTTAAAATCTACCATGAGAACCAGGGCCTGTAGCTGTGAGGCTGCTGTTAGCTTCCTGTACAAGACCTTATCAACTTTCTCGTCCTGATCTGGTGGTCTCTAATAGACACCCACGACAGTGTCACCCATGGCAGCCTGCCCCTTAATCCACACCCACAAACTCTTGACTATCTCTTCATCTGCCCCTGGACAATACTCAATACATTCCAGTTGCTCTCTCACGTATATAGCAACTCCTGCACCCCTACTTGCTGGACTTGCTGACCTGTCCCTCCTGAAAAGGACATAGCCATCCATGACTACATTCCAGTCATTCGAACTGTCTCACCAGGTCTCTGTATTTGCCACTAGGTCATAATCACCTGTCTGGACACAGATTTCTAACTCCTCCTGCTTATTCCCTATGCTGCGTGCATTGGTGTACAGGCATTTCAGGGAGCGAGCTGAGCATTCCAATTTCAACCTAGGACAGTGAGAGACCACCTGGTTTCCATTAAGACCAGAGCTCTGTCCCACTGATGCGCATCCATTAACTATCCCACCCGACTTCGAATGTAGTTTAAAGCCCTCTAAATGAGCGCTGCCAATTTCTGACCCAGAACCCTTTTTCCCCTCTGGGATAAACCTCTCCTGTGCGCACCTGCCAGATCTTCCGCCAGAAGAACCAGTCATTTTCAAAGAACCCAAAGAACCCAAAGCCCTGCCTGTAACACCAGTCTCTTAGCCAGGCATTAATGAACTAAGTCCTTCTATTCCAGCCTGTGTCCTCACCCCAAAACGGAAGTAATGAAGAGCCCCAGACTCTTTTAGCAAATGTCCCAAGGCCTTGTCTGGAAGACCAGCAGTGGGTAATAGTCACCTGATTTCACTGAGTTAGAGAGCATCCTAGTGATATCCCTGATTCAGCCTCCAGGTAGACCACAGACTTCCCTATGATAAGGGCCAGCTCTGCATGTTGGGCCCTCAGTCCATTTCAGAAGCAAGTCTCTAATAAATAGGACCCTTCTCTTCTTTGTGGAGGAGGTCATGATATTACCAAAAGACCTCTGTGATTTATGCAATCTTTCTAGGACCTTCAGTATGGGTTCCCCGTCTTCTATATCCTTATTAGACTGGCTGTCTTCCACTAGGGGCTTATATCTATTACTCAGTGGCAACCGGGGAGGTGGTGCAGGCAAAAGTGTTGCTCGCCTTCTGCCACAGCCCTTCACTTGCCTCCCTTGAATCCTTCTACTTGTGCTTCCATCCTCCATGTGAGAACTACAGGATGCAGCGGGCCCCTGAAACTGGCTCTTATTTGGCTGTTTTATTGACTGCAGAGCCTGGCTTCACCAGTCTACCTCTATTTCAGCCTCTCTAATTCTCCTGAACCTTTCTAGTTCCACTTGCAGCTTCTCAACCTCATCTCGGCTGTGCTGCTCGGTTAACCAGATAGTCTACCTGCTGGCACCATATGCAGCCAGGAAAATGTGATAGAGTGCTACATTCCTGGCAGCCTGACAACTGCACAGTCTCATCTTGTTGGGGCACCTCTGTTTGGGTTTCCCCATCTATATGCAATGGTGACTGAAACTTGGTCCTCCTCTGCTGCCACATTGTCAAGTTTGGGGTTTTTTTGCCCCCTGGCAGCTAAAGTGACTAAAGCAGCTAGCACTGTCATTGCTGCATGCAGTCTGGCACTACTTCTGGTTTCACTGCCCTTAAAGGCTCCAGGTTTGTACACTCTGCACTGTTTCCCGGCTTTTCCCACAAGAGATTGACCCTCAGAGGCTGCTCCCAGCTCCCCCGAGATTTCTCTTTCATGGAATCTCCAGATCACCCAGAAACCTTGATAAATAGCATTCGGGGACCGGCCACCTCCTTCTTCTTCAGAGCTAGGACTGTCAAGTGGCTATATTCATTCCCCCATTCCTAAACAAAAACAGGAGTCACCCGTTCCCTTCCATAAAACCTGAAACCCACTAAGCAAACAAAAACATCTGCCCCAAAACACATTTACCCACTCAAATATATTCATTTGAAGGGGCACTGATAAGCTGAGCCACACACAGATTTTGCCTGGAGCTGGAGACTGTTCTTTTTCCTGTTTTCCCAAAACTTCTTACACGTGCCGTTTTAGGTCCCTATCCCCGTTACCAGACCCTAGCCTGCTCAAGCCATGGGATGATCCAACAATTTAATTATCTGAGTTCAAAATAACTACTTCTGCTTATCAAAGTCGCTCTAAAAGATATGTGTCACATTTCTGGACAGTAAGTCCTAAGTGATGGAAGATCTTTGGTTTTACACAAAGTAATGGTAGTTGCCTGTGTGCTTGAAGTGACTTCAACCTCTGCCAGGATATTTTCTTCTGAGCTGCACAGACAATGCATCTAAGAGACAGAGACAGGCCTTCAGACACACGCCTCTTCATCCTGGCTTAGGAATTCTCTGTGCTCTTGACATATTTTTAAGTGTCTCAGTTCAGATACAGTTAATGTAGAACTTTTTGAAAGTCCCAGATCAGAAATATCTTGGATCTGTGTTTCTTACTTTTGCATGGAGCTTGTGAGGTTGAAATAGATTTTAGTTTGCTGCATCAGCAAGATACCATGGCTGAGCAGATCTTCTCTAATTTGAGTGACAGTATTGAAAATATCTTGGTTTTTAAAGCAGCAGTAAATCTTTTTTAACAGCTTTAATATTCAAAACACTTAGCGGCAAACTACCTAATGTCCTAGACTCCCTTCCCTTCTTCCACCTCTTCACCACTTCCCCATTCATCACCACTCCCAAACTGGATGAAAGTTTAAACAGTCTGTCAAAATGGTTTTTTGTGTTCATTTCCAAATAATGTCATTTTTTTCCTGGAATGAGTGTTTTGATTCATGCCTTCTGAACTTCAGAATCTTTTGCCTCAATTAACACAAAAAATTGCCAACATCTGTTCAAAATCTGGTCCTATTCCTCTGCTTTTTCACTGAGAATTCATACTCATGGTCCTGAGTTTAAACATAAATTGTGGGCTTTAAAAACGTACCTTTACTGAGCTTTGCGAAGTCCAGGGTTTTGGAAAATGGCATGTTGGTGTTATGCTGAAAATATCTACACAACTAATTATTTGAGGAATGAGAATGGAAGTGAATTTTAGTGACAATATATGACACTTCAACAAAGAATGTTCCTTTTACTGAATGAGACCTACATTGACATCATTATTTGGTTTGTGTCTAGAATTTTTATATAGGAGTCTGCTATGTATTTTCAATTTCTTTCCTTTTTTTTCTTTTCCACAAGAATTGTGAAAGTATTTTTTACAATTCTTTTGAGCCTGAAGTTCTGTTATACAAGCAATGACTCATAAGTTTGCATTTCAGGACCTATTTTACTTACAGGTTTTTACTTTGCCTAAAGTTTGGGATAATCAATATAGAAACTGCGATTATAAATCTTTGAGAATTACTTACAAATAAATAATGAGGGATAAACATAATGGAAAACCAGAAGGTTTATTAGTCCTTCTCAGTGCACAGATAGCTATGCCTATTATCGTCTAGTATCACCACTTTCTGATCACAAACACTAGTCCCTTAGGGCTATGGAGCTAATACCTGTTGAATTTATAGTAATGTTTTGGAGAGTTTTTTAATTCGTGTTGTGAGAAATACATCAGATGAGGACATGGCATACAAACATTGTGCTCATAGAGTCCTTTCCAACACAGACCCACCAATCTACATCTAAAGACACTAAAGATTTCTCCTACTGGAATTAACAGTATATGTATTTTAGCTGCAATCAAATGACTGCAGAGACAAGAGTAGGGTTTCTGATGTTGAGGACAATTAAATTTGAGAGCATCTGTTCTCAAATTTATACCAAATTCTACAAACAAATGCCTGTAATGGAACTTTGCAGCTTCTATTCTTTTTTGGTTCCGTGTGTTTATGCTTTTTTTTAATTTGGTGTTTCTTATGATCAGCTGTTTTTTCATGGCCACTTTACTTTGCAGCTAAAATCTTACAAGGGACCAAAGTGAGGGAAGTTAAAAGAAGTGTCCTAAAATAGTCCATAGTCCACTCTGAAAAGCATTTCTTCCTATTTGTTTTCTAATGAAAACAATTATTTAGAGGTGACCACATCCATTTCTTTACTATCAGTTTTTTTGTTTACCTGCATTTACTGGTTTTCTGAGATAATCAACTGACATTTAACAAAGTTTGCACAATCTGGTTTTGGTATATATATCTCTCTCTCTACTGCTGCATTCAGATATTAATTGCATTTCCAGACTGAAGAGACAGAAAACACAGCTCTCACCACATGAAGATATGCAGTTCTAAGGTAGGAAAAAATGGTTGACATTGATAAAGTATATTGGCCTATTTTGGAGCAAATGTAAAACCTTTAACCTAGGATGGTGCAAACCCACGCAGTAGTATGGGATAAGGGTTGCCTGGCCTGCAAGCAGCTTTGCCAAAAGAAAAAGCAGACAAACAAACACATAAACTTAGAGAGACTCAGCAAATTGAACAGGAGCCAGTGGTGTTTCTCTGCCACAACTGTGCTATAGCTAATGTGAGTGTAGACATCAGCTCAGACTGATTTTCTCCCACTCTTGAGACCACAGTTGTTCATGTGCATTCTCCTCACTTGACAACATGGACATATTGGAGCATGGCCAGGGGAGGCTTCCAAGATGGGAAGGGACTGAAAAATATGGTGTATGAGAGAACCGTTTGTTCAGACTGGAAAAGAGAGATCTTATCTAGACCTGCTTAATGTGACAGTGGATAAGCTAAAAAAATCTTTAGTGGTTTTTGCCCCTCATTCAGTGAAAGGATGAGATGCAACAGCACAAGCTGCAATGTGGGAAATTCTTGTTTGAATTTAATATAAGGAACACAGTTTTTACAGTGAAAATGTTCAAACACTGGAAAAGGTCACATAGAGATCTGTGGGATCTCTATCCTTGGAGTCTTGTGCTTACATCTGAGTTACTTTTAAGCATTACAGGTGTCACTCATTTTTTCAGGCAACTGATCTGTCTCTCATCTACTTTCATAGTATAGCAACTGGAGTCCCTAGGGCAGTCCCGTGTGCACTCATTGATCATAACCCCACTGAGCTGGGATCTTTACAAAAGCAATTCCAAACAGGTTAAGGAGGAGTGAGTGAGCATATTTCTGCTGAACAAGCATCCTGCTTATTGTGAGTGCACTGGAAAATTAACTTGGAGATACGTTCTGAGAAAATTAAAACAGCTGTTTTGAAATAGTTAATAGGAGTTGGCACCAATTTAAATTTATCTCTTTTTCTGCCTGGCTTGCCATTTAATGTCATCAGCTGATCCTCTTGATCAGGTCCAAGATGAGATTAAACAATTAATCTAGATAAAATAAAAAGACCAAGTAGGGTTTAAAAAGCACTTATAAAGTCACGGGAAAAATCAAAGAATTGCTCAATCTAGGGGGGAAAAAAAGAAAAAAGACACATTTAATCCACACAACATAAAAATCCCAACACAAAGGCATACAGAGATTAATCATGTTCTTACATAACTGGGTCAAACTGTTACCTCCACCTCTCCAGGGGGAAGAAACGTCCAGCAGAACATCCTTCACTCCATTCTTTCAGTCTATCCTTTAAGATCACCAATTGTTCCTTCTCTCCATCATCTCAAAGGCCTGGTACTATTTGTAGTGTTCTTCAAAATCTAGGTGAATACATGGAAAGTGGCACATGCTTTACTCAGCTGCCAACCGTGTGTTCCTGACAGTCAGATATTTTTCCCATTCTCAACACCTGCAACCACTATCATTCCTGAATGCAAGAAAGCCTTCAAGAAATAAGTTGAGGGAAAACCCTAAACAAGGCTATAAAGGTTCTGGTTAAAGAAAACAAACACTAAGAGTTAGCCAAGAGACTGGATAACTGGATAGGAGTTTAGGCCAACTTAATGAGTAATTAACAGTTAGGCATCTCCTAACTTGATGCAAGCTTTCTTTCCATGAATGACATAAAGGTCCTTTCATTAAACACATCTGAAACAAAAATGGAAGTGGCTTTTCGTTATGTTTGGATGACAAGAGGACATCAGTTGTCCAAGTGTTTTCCTGGTCCAGTGTTGTGAATTTTACGGGAGTTAAAAAGCAGACCTGCATGTAATGAGCATGACAAGAACATGACTATTGCTCTGCTCACAGCTTCATTCATGGGGAAAAAAAAATTCTGCTAGGTTTTTTCTAAATTTGGAAATTAATCTTCAGGTACGGTTAATGGTGGTGTTTTGGAAAATACCACAGTGACTAAGCAGCTCTGTTGGGAGTCTGAAAGATCTGTGGAATTCCAAGATTATTTTATGAAAAAAATTAAAAATAAGCTCTTACCTGCATTTCTTTCTTCTGTCTTTCCTGCAACAACAAATGCCATAGGACTTAGCACAGTTGACTATGGAAATGAGCTAAACCTGGAAGGAAAACTGAGCTATGCCTCTCTCCTCAGCATAATTTTTCTTCTCTTCCTTATGTAAATTTTAAATGTACTTTGGAGTACTCATTAGCACATATTAAGTTTTATTTCAACATCTTTCAAAGAGCAGATTTAGAGGAAGGAAGGTGAGAAAAATGGAATAAAAACAACAAAAGAAAATCAAGGAGGAAAAAGTCTAGAAAAAGAAAGATGCATAGAGACCATATATATTTGTGGTGCTCTTGTCATGGCAAATACCAACATGCTTCTTAAGATGAAAACTCACACTCCTATTACAGTGACTATAAAATGGAGTTCAGATCAACTTGCACAGTAATGACCTTACTGAAGGGCCACACATTGTTTAGATTATTTCAGGTATTTAGTCATAGCACTGTCTTTCCTAACTTCATATGGTCTTAATGATACTTACACTTTAAGGACCTATTTACTCATCGAGAGCAAACTTCATAGTACTCCATGATTTTCTAGATCACCCTTAGCAGGATGATCCATTCTGTCTTGCTCTTGAGGCTACTCTGGTCTGTGTTGAGAGCTGCCTAGTTGACAGGATAGGGAAATATACTCCAAAAACCGTTAGTCTTTACAACCAGCCTCTCTGCCAACACAGTTTGGATGTCTTGCATGAGGGATCCCTCCAACAGCACCCCACTCTTTGCAAGCACATAGAGAAAGGCTGTCCCTAAAACTCATTTCAGGGACCTGATATCACTGCATGGAACTTCCTGTAACAGCCATACAGCATCATCAAGGTTCACACTAACACTATTGAGAACCCTGTGTGATTCTTGTTATAGGTGGTGTTACAGTTTGAAAATTATCAAAATTTTCATATGTGTAGAGTTGTGTTTTCATGAAGAAAAATGCATTTTGATTTAAGAGAGTTCTCCCAGTGACCTGTCCTCGAGAGGTGGGCACTAGGTGACACTACAAAGGAGGGCTGACAACCCAGTCCTGCCTTTTTCTCTTCTGGGATCTTCTCCCCAGCATGACACTGGGCTTTGTTTTCCCCCTTCCCCTAATTCAGCAGGGGGTGGGGGGAGATGGGACAGGAGGGGATGCAGCAGCTTGCTGCCGCACCCCTGCCCTCCCAGAGGGAAGCAGCTGCCCTCCACCCCAGGCCCCTGTTCTGCCTAGGGGAGATGGGCCACGAAGCAGGACCTGCTGTGTGTCCCGCCTCTGGGTGGGCTGAAGACCAAGAACTCAGTGTCAATTTCCCCCCTGTGGGACCACCCACAGGGTGCATCTGGTGACCCATAGTGAGCTGAAAAATACTCGTCTTTCCCCTGTGGCGGAAGGAGAAGAGAAGACAGAGAGAGGGAGGAGACAGGAGGGAATGGAACTCTCTTGACTATGTTTGTGACATGGAGGAGGCCCCTGCTGACGCTGGCCATCTCATGCTCACCACGTGGTGAGCTGCCATCTTTGAGCCATTGTTCAGCAAGAAAAGAGACTGCCATTTGTGCCACTGAGAAAAGCTGGAGATGCTCAAGTACTGTGGGGAGAAGAAGCCTCGGGAGATGCATCTAAGAATTCTTTTGTGCTTAGCTGAACTATCTGTTCTGAAGGAAGAAGAAGGACTTGAGAATTCTTAGACATTGGGCAAGAAAGGTTCTGTGTCTGCAGACCAGGGAATGCGGCCTATAAGGGACCTGGAGGGTCTCTCTGAATAAGTAGAAGAGAGGGTGGTTGTATCCTTCTCTGCTTGACTGCCACGCTTTCCCCAGGTCTCTAACGTAAAAAAACACAAGGACCAATACAGTAGTAATCTCCCATTGTACTTTTCTCAGAATATGTGATGGCATTTGTGATGGAGTTTCTGGTTTATATGCAGTAACTTGCTTATTTTTTTTCCTTCTGTGTATTATTATAGATTTAATAAACCCTTTTCATTTTCCCTGAGCTATCCATTGTCTAGCACACTCTATCTGAGATCTCATTGAGACTTAGCTGCTTCTTTCCTTTTCCTTTCCATTTTTAATTGTGGTCTTGAACCCACCACAAATAGCTAAAACTTAGGTGCAGGTAAGTAGAACAGAAGTTAGCACTTTCCGTAACAGTAGCAAGTCCAGGCCATTCAAGTGTCACTACTCAGCCCAACATCCAACAAATCAACCAACCAGCCAGCCATTGGTGAATGTGAGGCAGCAGTGGCCAGCTACAACACACTTCATCAGTTGTCTACACCTTGTCAGTCAAATTGATGTAAAATAAAAATAATTAAAACTAAAGGGTTTACCTTCCATTAGTCATGTTCATATGAAGGCAAATTAAAACTACCGCAGAAGACTTCACAGTATCAAACTGCTCAGACTTGGAGGTATTATTGGTTCCTCTAGAAGCAGAGACTTAGTTTGAAAGTAGTTACAAAACTTGGTTAAAATGTTGGGGGGGAAGGAAAAGAGAAATTGTGGAAGGCAAAAGAGACCAAACAGAAAGAGAAGCTTAATAAATGAGTGAATGTAAAGTAAAAAAGGGAGGAGAGTGAAAGAAAATGAAAGAAGAGGGAAGATGAAAGGTTTTCAGATATAAGGATATAATCTTACACAACAAAATATTTCCAGAGAGAATCATTCTTTTCTAGAAGACAATATTTTTTCTTGAATTGGCAACAAAAATTAGATTGTGTCAGGCATAAAATCAGTCAGAAATCTTGGAAGATTTGTTGATAAATACATATTTTATTGTCAAAATTTGTCACATATGTTAATCTTACATTTATCTGTGATACATCATTTCCATTTTGCAGTCTCATATGTGCTACTTAATACTGCAAATATGTGTGGCAATATACAATGATCTGTCATCATAGTTTAAAACAACAGGTATGGGTATTAGCACAGAATTTTATTTATCTGGCTTCAGCTTGGTCACTGTCATTACATGATTTTTGTACAGGCACTGGACACTTGGAAAAATTTGTCTTCATAGTTTGAATGTTTTTACACAATGTGCTAATCAAAACTTATGATTCCTCCCTGATCCCATTCTTCAACAAATTGCCTTCTTAAAGCTTCATCGTACATCTTTTTTTCAACAAGACCATCACAATGTATCAGTAAATTATTCCTAAGTACTGCTTGCTGTTATTTTGGATAGGCTTTTTACATATAAGGTGTCACCACTCCAGCACCATTTGCCCCCAGTGTATGTGATTTGATTTGATTTTCACATCTTGCTATATCCATGTCACATTGCTTTTCACTTTCTTGAGGCGCTTGTTGATATGATAGTCATAGGTTTTTATAGGTGTCCTCTGAATGAGACAGTCTTTCATATAAATGACAGTAACTTGGTTTTTGCTAGTATAGATGTTTTCATATTTTCATCTTGCAGTGCTATTTGTATAGGTCTGCCACTTTTTCTCCAGTTTAAAAGCAGTAATAGCACAGTCCTTTTAAGCTCTATTGTATCATACCAATTTAGTCCAATGTGTTGATCTTGCTGTTGGATTTTTTCCTATGCCCAATGCTAGCAATTCTATCATGAGTGACCAGCTCTCAGCTATACACAGGACTAGAACAAAAGACGGGAGGTGCAGGATGCAAATATCAAGCAGATATTTTTTTACACACTGCAATACCTAAAGATTAACTGTACTATGAGAAGAAATGGATATGGAATTCTACAGGTATTTTATTCAGCAAAACGTTAAGAATAACTAACAGTGAAGATAATAGTCACTGATGGATATTTTCAGCCATCCAGGCTGTCTTTCCTAGTTTGCAAGAAAAAGAACTGCTTTTTGTTTTGAAATGTGTGCTCTGTTTGCATATCTCTCTACAGATAGATGATTCAACCTTTTACCCACCTGGTAGTTAGAACTATTCAAATTGCTATGTATAACTCACCTATAAATGCATATTGTACAGACAAAGTATATCTACAAACACAGGTCTAGCCCTTTTGGAAATTCACCTCTCCGTTTGCACTTGTTCTGCTACAGAACATCCTGAATTAAATTTGTGGTTTCAGTGCTTGAGAAATGTCGTCTGGTGCCAACAGGATGTCTCATTAAAAACAGACAGTAACAAATAATCAGCATGGACTAAGCCAGAGAGACATCTTACTGAGAAATACTTTGCCCCTTCTGTTTGACCAGTCACTTTTGCATGTCCTGCACTGGTCCCATATTGAATATGAGCGCTCCATTAAATTTTGCCTGTTACTTTCTGGCCTATAGAAACTTCCTATGAATCACTACTGCTTGCAGCAAAGCTTTTTTGATGTCCCTACAGAGCCTTCTTAGTGACCTTTCCTTCATCCAGAGTGTTACTGCTACCTTACCTGACATTACTGCTGCCAAAATTTCCTTCCCACTCATTCAATGATACCCATCACACTGATCCCCCTGTGTGCCTATGTCTTGCCTGAAGGCTAAATGCTTCCCAGGTGAGTGACATGGTCATTTTACAAAAAAGAAAGGGAAACAGTGAAACACATCCTTTAGCTACAGGATGAGGGAAAAGGCCATGTACAAATTAGGAATATTTTCTTCATTATTTCAATGGGGCTGTGTTGAATTGTAATTGCTGTGTGATGATTTGACAATTTATTCCAGCTGATTTTGTATAACCAGAATAATATCTCATTTTGTTGTGTAATAAACCACAAAGAAAGGCCACGCAGTAAAATAATGCTTTAGTCAGTGGTGTCCTACATGATAAGAGTTGTCTTACGAGAGTCATTGTCTCATTGTTTTCTTCTTCACTGCCTGGCTTTTATGTCTCTCATTTATTACTATTTTGCTATGACAGTAACCGAGATGTTGCTTCACAAATTCGTTATCGCTGTTTTCCAAATTTTCCCAAACGAAACCACAGTGAGACACAGGGCCATGCCTCCATTTCCCTGACAATCGCTTTCTCCAAGGAAACCGACAGCTTTGAAATGTATGTTGTTAATGATGGTACTATTTGTCTGCACCTATCTTGGTGGGGTTTTTTCTCTCGATCTCTTTTTTTTGTTTTTACAAATTTTCTTCTCTTTTTTCCTTTTTGTGTGACACAAGAGCCTTTGTGCTTTCCAGGTCACCGAAAATGGGACAGAATGCTCTGAGCTATGTGCCCTAATGAGTGGAACCAGTTTGTTCACATGCACCGATGCTCCCTTTGTAAAGAAAAATGCAATCTGGAAAATGCAGAAATGGAGGTTTTTATTCTAAGCTTAACAAAACAAACACATTATGGATTTCCTCCATATTTGAAATATTTCACAGATGTGGTCAGGTGCTGACACGTCCACTTTGCAATGGTGGTTAATAATTTTTATTACACTACAAGGTTAAGATTTATATGAAGCTGTTCTGTTTATGCAGCACTACTTCAATGTATTAATATAGTCCAAATGCAACATTTATTTATGGATGTTTCCTCTGCATAAGCAGTAATACTTCTAATACTAAAGAAAAAGATGATTTTTATATAAAACTATGTTTTATAAAAATAAGCACTGACTAATCAGAATAATTGCAAAATCTGTAATTTAAATAATCTCAAGCAGCAACACATGCTTTCAACAGAAATGCAGTTAATTGCCAGCTGGGCTGAGATGCAACACAGGACAAACTTTGAGGTGGGGAAATCTTTGCCACAAAGACGAAATTTTTTTTATACATATATGGAGAAAAGGAAGACTTCTGCTCAAAAAAAGTAAAACAGAGAAGTAGACGGGGAGCTGTCCAGGCTTAGATTATTTTCCGCATCCATGCTACGCCAGGAGCTCACTCTGTCTTGATTGTAACTTATTAGTTTTTCCTATCTGCTGTTTTGTGAGATGAATATGGTAAGACTGATGGATTCTAGAAGATAAGAGAGACAGAAAAGACTAAACTTCAAATATTTCAATACAATGGGAAGGGAAGTGAAGGGAACAAGCTTTGAAATTAGGAGTGGGTAATCATGAACATAGAAATCACATTCTAAACATGTTTTGCCTGTTAGAACATGAAGCACATGGGATAGAAGCCTCTTACTTTTCTACATCTGTAGAAAAGCAAACCACTAAAGACATTTAGCCTTCATCTCTAGCAGACTGAAAGCCTCAGTGAACAGATTCCCTTTTCCTGGGTCAGAACAATTTTTACAGCTGTGCTGCAAATTTTCAAATACACTTACAGATTTCTTTTTTCCTTAATGTAAACATCTTTTCATAGTTTCAATAGAGGATTTGTTGTTGAAAATACACTCAGAATAATCCAGACATTGTCTGATAAAAGTTATTCTTTCTTGAAGTCAGCACACATATACGTACATACCTGTGTACACACAACTATACACATTATCAGTGACCACTGATTTTGAATGCCTGTATTTATCCATATACATCTTGAATCATCTGCTGGGGTACAACATTCATAAGAAAAATGTAAGTCTTTTTCTGAAAAATTTAATTTTTAATCTGAGTACTCAAAAGCAAAGTCATTGTATAAACTTGGTGAGAATTTTTTTCAAATATAGGCCAAAGGTTTACAATATTCTCAATGCTTGTCTTTTTTTAACTTTTTCTACCTACATGCATGCTGTTGGGAACAGATGAAAAGATAAACTGGCTCCATTCTAGGAAAACGTGTTTATACTCCAGGTTTCCAAAGTATCAAAGACCTTGACTCAATCCAGCCCAACATATTACCTCAGTTCACCATTGGGAAAGGACTGGTCACTCCTGTAATTATTTTACTGGAGCAGTACGAGAGTCTTCAGTACTTCACAGTGTAGAGATTTATGTACTGTCCACCACCTCTCACCACCTTGACTCTGGAGCATGTTTTCACTTACAATTCAGAGGCAGACTGCCGTCTTCTGAAGCACTAGCATCATTGCTTCTAGAATGTGGATTTTTTTTGAAGATCTCAAGCAAATATAAATCAGACCTTGAGCGTGTTAATTATAGGAAATAGACTAGATCTTGGACTCAGGTAATGCCTTTGGTGGGTTCTAGAAATAACATTATCAAGTAAAGATTCAAGTGAGCTTTGCATCAGGAGGTCTTTATCAGAATGGAATACTGAAATGTAGCAGAACAAGAAAGTAATCAAATGTCGTTAATTATCCTGATCTATCTTCTACACAGGGTATCCTTTATCCTCTGCTACGAATTTTTAATATTTAAACTGAGTTTTAGGACAAACTGCCTAACCTCAACTTTTAATTCTAGGCAGGCTTCCATTTCTGAGGTTCTCCACAGGCACTTCAATACAGAATCTCTTTGATTCACTTCAAAATGAAGTTTGATATATCTCATTACGAAGAAGTTACTTCATTTGAAAATATACAGAGTAGCTCTAGGAAAACAGTAGCAAACTCAGAAAACCTTGTCAACAGTGCAGTCTTTCTGCAAAAACCAAAATAATATTTCCCATTAACAATGAATTCTGCAAACAGCTGTGAGTGGAAGCTGTGAAGGTCCTCTGGATATAAGACCCCAAGCTGAACAAAGTTGAGAATGTATAAATGAACTCCACTGTCCTGAGAGCACTTATAGAGAAGGTAGCAGCCTGACCCACTGCTAGTAACACCATCAACTCTATTTGTTGCTGTGAGAGAAACACAGGTGGAGCCTTTAGCACTCATGCTGCGGGTTTTGCGTGCCACCTCCTGGGTCAGTATAGGAAACAATGCAAAAGTGAAATGGCTGAATCCCAGGATGCGTAAAACCACTCTGTCAAAACCTTATATCCAGTTTGTCTTTCTCAACAGAATGCTATCAATACGTGACATCAATGGAGTAATGCCACTTACAAAAGGCTTGGATTTAGTCTGTAACTTTTGCCTTCTTGATTTTCCTTTCTTTTTTTCTTTTTTCCCCTTTTCTTTCCCTCTTTTCTTTTTTCTTTTCTTTTCTTTTCTTTTCTTTTCTTTTCTTTTCTTTTATTTTCTTTTC
>JAOXOE010000256.1:47006207-47044434 GCA_028565055.1 Phoeniculus purpureus
ACTGTCCCTAGTGCTGAGTGAAAGACCATCTAGACAACACTGCTATCCAGTTGGCCAATGGAAGTACCACATCCAGATAAAAACTTCACTTTAGGGGCCAGGGGTGGTTGTATTTGCTGCAGAAGGTAGAGTTCTGTGCTCTGCACTATGACTTTTTTTATCACTTAACTCTGAAAAGATGTTATCAGGTAAGTAGGAAGTGATTAATTTTAAGTACCTGTATTTAAATTCTACTTAAAATTGAGGTATACCTTCAAGTCATAAGACTGTTGTGGTAGTTGAACTACATGTTACTAGTTCATGAAGAATTTCACTGCACCCCCAGATGTGCCAGGAAAAAATGTCCTGCTTTACCCCAATGCAAGTGCATGCTTTCTTGTTGAGAGAAAAACATAAGCCCCAGCCTTGCCTTTAAACTATTAACTAACACACAAAATAACTGCTCAGCGCATCAGGGATTTCCACTGACATTAGTTGAGATGGGTATATTGGTTTTTTTCCTAGTTGTAAAGAACACTGTAAACATCGTGCCTATTCCAGCTTCAGAATAAAAACATCAAAAGAAGGCACCGATACAGGGACATTGCTGGAATCTGTAAAAACTTTAAAAGAAAAGGGAAGCACTTGTCTTTTTGGGGTAAATGCAGTTACACGTAGCTTTGCTGACCATGGAGTTCATCTCCACAAAAACATACACATTTGCTTTACAGTAACTGCGATGTGATCTCCTGCAAGGCGCTCAGAAGCAGTGTGTTTTATTAAATCCATAAGCAATTAGCCTGATTTGAGTCTGCTAAGGTTCCGAGGATTTCTTGTTTATGTAGAGCATGTTGGAAGTTTCCCATAGTTATTAGCATAGTCACCTTAACAGCCAGGCTACTATCGTGATGCATCACATTTGTTTCCTGTGAGTGCAGCAAAGGAGGCTGAGATGAAGTTCTTTTACCATGAAGAGGATTTGTTGTTATGAGAGAACAGCGCAGCACTTTGGTTTGTTTTTCCAGTTCACTACAAGAGCCATTATGAAAGGGGTTAAGCTTTTAGTCACAAGTCAGCTTCTTTTTTGGAAGGAAAAACATTCATAACTAGAAAGACTTCTTTCTGCCATTTGATTACGACTAAATTCTTTTTAATTCTATGACTGACATAGACTCAGGCAGATTATAGTTAAAGCAATTTGCACAGATTTGGGGTCACTTACAGCAAAACCACATTTCAGTCAGTGGAATTATACCAGGCTTGTGTTTGTCCATTTCACTTGGACTTTTCTATGTTTATCATAGCTGTCCTGTAGCAGCTAAGAAAACCACACATATTGTAAGATAAACAAACATGCCTGAATGGAATTTGTTACTTGGTCATAGAACGTACAAACTCAGTATTTCCCTGTATAAACAGTAATTTCTTTAATTAGAAAGTCTTATTATCTATTTTATTTTTAAAGAAATAACTTTTAAGGGACTATAAAATACATAATTTTCAGCTCACCTAAGTGGAGAATTGCTGGACTTTTAATAACATACACTCAATTACAGTTCTGGGGCTGAGATAAACACTGCTGGGGTCCAACTGGAAAAACGGAAGCAAAGCTGAGCGTTTAATAAAGCCTCCTGCTTTATTTTTTTTCCAGGGAGGTGGTTGGGGCCCCGTCCCTGGAGGTGTTTAAGGCCAGGCTGGATGAGGCTCTGGCAAGCCTGGTCTAGGGTGGGGTGTCCCTGCCCATGGTGGGGGGGTTGGAACTGGATGATCAGGTGGTCCCTTCCAACCCAGAGTGGTTCTGATTGTGTAACTTCTCCAGTGAAGTGATCCTGCTGTGGCAGGGGGTTGGACTGGATGATCTTTCGGGGTCCCTTCCAATCCCTTATGATTCTATGAAAAGGTGGGAATGTAGAGAAAAACACTGTACTTGCACAGAAACATTAATATATTTTCCTTCTATCAACCCACAACACACCAAGTACTAAATGCTGTTAAAAAAGAAAAAAAACCCCATTAAATATTTGGGTCTGAACTGGTAAAGGAGAGAATCGATCATGGGCCACAGCTGATCTCCGGCAATGCACACCAAGAGTTTTCTAGTCCCCTGCCCTGTCTCCATCCTCACCTGTGATGCCCTAATGATGAAAAATAAAACCTCACAAAGTGCTTACGTGAAAAGAAAACGGAGTGTACGATTTTTCCATTCTATTTCAGACGGGCAGATGAAGAGCACTCTGTCTTGCGAGGGTGGGCAACTCGCATGAAGTAAAAACCCCTAGAGCTGACTGTGCACCATGACTTTTTCTAGCTGGTTTCTTTAAAAGCCAGTGACCTACTTTAGGGCTGCTGTAAGAAGCCAAATGAGCAGTAAGAAGGAGATGGCCCACAGAAGCAGCAATGTTAGCAGCATTCTAAATCTGGAAAGGATTTTCATTACTCTACTAAAAAAAATATCTCCTTCCCCCAATACCAAAGATAAAACCCCTAAGTGGTAATAAAGCCTTTTCCTTTTCTCTCCCAGCTACTACTTTGTGCCAGACTGACCTAGTTTTCGAAGGAAAAAAATAAACTGAGCTGCAGCGCTCCTGTAATCAAAGTGTGACACCTCATCAAAACGAACCGAATCTGAAGATTTCTGATCTCAGCCTGTTAAAAGACTGTCATGAAACAGCTGCCCTTACAGCTTAGCAAGAGCACAGGCTACTGCAGAGAGCACTGGTGTGTGAGATCCCGGCTTCAATTACTGTTCCCATACAGTAGGACAAATGGATGGCCAGTTTTGCAGCTTGAAAGGCTGCACCGGTGTTGTCTGCCACCTTCTTGCCAAACTTTCCACTGAAAACAGAGCTGAGAAGGCTTTGCAGACAAGTCCTGGGCTGCTTATTATGCCCTCAGGAATCACCGGTTTTGAAGCCCTGCTGTACACAAAGGACTGCTTGCAACCACAAACACAACATACAGACTTCCACGTAGAGTTAACATGAGCTGGGGCAGCCTCCTCCACACGGAGAGGAACTCTGTGATGTGCCTCCACCAACCGTCTCCAGGGAATAGAGGCTTCAAGATGAGCAGTTTCAAGGTCAAGGTGAGAAGCAATGGGCAGAAACACTGAATAGAGCTAGTACCAGCCTGATCTGAAAGCAGGGTCTGCCTTTGTACTCTTGAGTTTGTGCCAGTAGTTAACACAGTAGGATTGTCCTGATTCCTGGCTGTGACGATCCTCTGCAATTGCTCTACCTTTAAAATGCAGGGATCCAGTGGTGACCCAGTCTCATTAAAATACAGATGCACATATTGCATTGAGAAGATGACATTGAGAAGAGCCTGGCTCCATCCTCCTGACACCTAACTGAAGGAAAATTAAGGCTAGACTAAACTCCCCAGACAGTTAATATTTGATTCAGACAACTAAAACCATCCATAAAGTATTAGAATTTTAGAATAAATTTGATAAGAATAAAGACATTTCTTCAGTAACCAACATTTAGGAACATTTTAAAACCACATTATTTAACTTAAGAATACTGTGTAATGAGTGCACTGAAACCAGTAAAGTCTATTCAGGTGGTGACATGAAGCCTGCCAAGCAGCAACCATCGCTGCAAGCAGAATGGAACTGACTGGTTTTGGTAGGGGATGGTGCTCAGAGGCCATAAATCTGACCAGCTCTGGGGATAACATTGGGCTGCAGAGAAGGCAAGAAGCAGCAGCAGCTGCACTAGAGAACCAATAGAGTTAAAGTCCTTTTTGCTAATTTATTATATATTTGATAAATGTGTTCAGTAAAAAGTCAGAGCAGTGATTAGACAAATGAAGAAGTTTGCTACTAAAATTAACCTCAAAACACTTTTAGCTTCCTATTTGAAATGTTTCTCAATGCTCTTTACATTTTCAAGCACCAAACTAAACAAATACTGACAATTACAGGAAGAGCATGAAACAGATTTTCTCTAGTTTTTTACCCTTTTATTTTCTCATGGAAATAGAACCCCGGACTCACAGAACTCTAGTGACGTTGTAACGCACAAAAGAGCCATGACGTGCCTGAATTTGAAACCTGAAGAGCTCACTTGAGGAAGATGCCTAACAAATAGATTTGCAGCCTAATATAGTTCTGGGCTTCTGATAGATAGAATTATAAGCTAATAAGTGGAAGTATTTTACAGGCTTTCTCTCAAGTGTTTCCGAGTGCTTTCCTAACAACTGTATTACATTAATCCTAAAATCCAGTTGTGAGCTACTCGTCTACAGAGAAGATTAGCACTCGCCAAAGCAAAGTGACTGACTGGTTCGAGGTCAGAGAGCTAACCTGGGGGAGTGGGAAGAAAAGAAGCCTTTTTCTCTCAGTCACAAAGACACATCACAGAAGGATAAATATTTTTGCTGAGTGTGAGGTCAGCAACCATGGAATCACAGAATGGCCCTGGTTGGCAGGGACCTCCAAAGGTCATCTAGTCTACCTCCTCTGCAGTGAACAGGGACATCCTCAACTAGATCAGGTTGCCCAGAGCCTTGTCCGGCCTCACCTTGAATATCTCCAGAGTTGGGGCCTCAACTACCTCCCTGGGCAACCTGTTCCAGTGTTCAACCATCCTCCTGCTAAAGAACTTCTTTCTAACATCCAATTTAAATCTGCCCTTCTCTAATTTGAAACCATTGCCCCTCATCCTATCACTACAGGCCTCCATAAACAGTCCCTCTGCAGCCTTCCTGTAGCCCCTTTCAAGTAATGGAAGGTTGCTAAACCAACTAGGGTAGCCACTACTTGTAACGAGGTGCAAGAATTTACTAGTCCTTAGGTATGGATCTAGAACAAACTGAAACTCGAAATGGAAAAATGGTTGAAAGAAAAGTACCACACTGGCATGAATCAAAAAAACCTCTCAGACTAAGGAAGGGAAACGAGACGGGATTCTCACGTATCTGGTACAACATCCAAGCAGAAGGGGGATATTCACAAAGCTAACCTGGATTCTCACGTATCTGGTACAACATCCAAGCAGAAGGGGGATATTCACCAAGCTAACCCATGCCTATTGAGGCTAATGAACAAGACACTTTCTATAGTAAAAGGCAAGAAATAAATCCCTTTCCAGGGTGATTCTTAGCAGAAAGATAATTTGCCCATCATTACAATAGCAACCAAGGGAGAAGAGTTAGCCTGTGTAATAACAGTCTTGTCCCTCACTGTGTCTCTGCTACAGAATTTTGTGTCAGGGGGTGTTATGGATTTATTAGTTCAGAGTTTTTGGGGTAATTTTACATCATTCTACAACTCTGTCCTTTTTTCATCTCTCTTACATTGTACAGGATAATGTTATGGAACCAGGAGTTCGCAGTCTCCTATCTCACTAAAGCGAGCATCCTGTTCCCAGAAGAATGAAACCTGCAGCAGGCATCTGTAAAGTGGAGCACCAGCAGCATCCTGCCAAATTCCAAACTTGGGGCTCTAGGGGTTTTAATAGAACAGTTGAACTGGAAATCACTCATCTTATGGGCATCCCAGAATTAGACTTTGGGGTTTATCTTACCCTTAACAGGGTAGTGGGAAGTGGGAAGAAAAAGGTCGGGTTTAATTCCCCCGGTGATGTAAAAGCCTGACTAGGACCTAGAGCTTGTTTGGTTGACTGGAAAGTTGCTCATTTGAACAGGGTCAGAATATTGCCCTCTGGTTTTGGCTTGCCATCTGGAAGCAGGCTGATAAAGATTTTCATATTTCTTTCTATGTGTTGATGGTAAGGAAATAGTAGAAGGTTTTCTAACTTTGAGAAATCAAATTGCAATACAGAAAAAAAGTAAGGCAAGCTGGGCTTATTGTTGTAGAGCCCACAGAGCATGTGCCTTACCCAGTCAATCAAAACCAGATGCTTCGCAAAATACAACTGCCTGCAAATCACCTGGAGGTACCCCAGGTCACAACTGATCACAATCTCTTTCAAGCAGCTTTTGATTTCATTTTGCTCTAATCCTACAAGAAGCTTTGTACATCACCTGGAGTTTCTACCAAATACAATGCTCCAAATCAAAATGACTTTCCTGACTCTTCCATAAACTTACAGGGGAAGAGCATCAGCACTGTGCTACAGCATTAACATATTAAATCCATTACAGCCTGTTCTGTTAACAAACCTTGAGAGATGCCAACACACCACATAAACAGGGAAAAAAAGGGTGGAAACACTGAGCACAAACAAAAGAAGGCATCAGAAAACTAAATGTTGGCTTTATATGTGTCCATATCAAAGTAGGTCTTTTGGAAACAGCAACAGGTAAAGACATGTATTTCCAAACATTTGTGTTATTGAAATATTACTGAAATGACATTTGATAGTGAAGTTTAGATGTAACCTCGTTATCAAAGAGACCACAATTCTAAAACCAGGTGCCATTATGAGTAATAAACACAGACATCAACTGAAGGGCTATGGCCACTGTCGCGTGTACTTTTAAGATCCTTCCATACAGGCAACACATTTCCAGTACCATCTGAGTAAAAAGTGTTAAACTCTCTTTCTCATCACGTTCCAAAACAAAATGTGATAGTTAGAAGATCAACCAGACTCTCTTATGGAGAGAGAATCAGGAGATGATCCTTGGTTTTTATAACAAGTCAAAATATTGCCATAAACAACAGCTTGGAAACTGGTTGTACTTCAAATACAACAGCAAGAAGAATCATTATTCTGGAACCAAGTGAGTTACCTTATCAGAACAGACACTAACCACAAAGTTTTCTTGCAGTAGCAAACAGCTACGAGAGCTTAGTCAGGGATAAACACGGTGATTCAAGCAGCACAGGACACAGCAGATGCTTTTATTGTTGGCTTGTTCTTTGAAGTAAACAAAATTAATCCTCATCTCATTACAAATGAAACCCCAAGCAACCCTCCTGTAAATTAATGACCGAGCCAACTAATAAAACGAAAACAATTCTACCCAAAGAAAAGTGTGGGACTTCCTTTGGTGTACAACCCAAATGCTGCTTTCTATACAAGAATTTTGCAACCGATGCACCTAATTTAATGACAAGTTTTTGCATAAGGCAAGAAGTTCCTGCTTACCTGCCCCAAATACGAAGTTAGGTACCTCGTAGCCTACCACACTTCAACATTATCAGATAAAGGAATAATGGAAAAAAGCCCCAGTACTCACATTTGGTTTTAAGTTGCTTCTCTTGGTAGCTTGTGCAGCAAAATACAGGAAGGAATAATTACATGTCTTCACAGAAACAAGCACTCAGCAAGTCCAAAAGAAACAGAAGGCTTTGCCAGAACTATTTGAGGGTCCCATCAGAATTTGGCTGGCTGGAGGGAGGCTGAGGGTCAGTTTGTTTCCCTTAGACCTCATGACATGCAAATAGCTGGCTGCCTCGCGCATGAATCAAATCATTCCTTGACATACTGTGTTTACAAGTGCAAATGCTCGACATGGCGGGCGCTCTGAAAGGAGCACAGTTCAGACCGTTAGCAAAAGGGAAAGGGCACATCTGTGAAAACACCCTGAAGAATGACCACCACCCCCGCTCCCCAAAGCCTCCAGCTGCTTAGAGTACAAGGAAATAAAGAAAAGATCGATCACCACTCATTCCCAGATACGCTTCAGTCCACACACAATGAATCCAGATGACCTCATGTGGGCTTGTAAATCAGGGAGGAAATAGAAATGCTGTGATTGCTGGAGGATGACTGTTGTGTACTGGAAACAGGGTAGGGAGAAACACTTTTCCCACTGCAGAGGAGCCTTTTGGGGACCCAGCTGAACCGCTCTAACACCACCAAGGCAGTTTCTGGGCTGGAACAGTTTGTTGTCATTCCAGGAGGCAGGAAGGGGTTCACAGAGCAAAGGTACTACAGGGGCAGCAGTGGCCTTCTCTTTCTCACTCAGTGCCTTTCATTTCTGGCCGTCTCTCAACTGCAGTCACCTCCTTAACTTTGCTTGGGCAGAGCAGGAGCCAGATAACCTTCACTGCCAGTCTAGTGCCTGCGGGGAACATCCAGGAGTACATAAGGCTCTATGCAGACCTCTGATCCACGGCAGCTCAAAGCACAGACACTGTGCTCATTTAAAAATGCAGGATGATGTTAAGCAGCACGAAAAAAGGAGATCTGCTAGTGGTATGAACCACCACTGACCTCCAGGCAGAGTTTTCCACAACCAAGAGCCAATAGATCTGAATCATTTAGTCTATAATGTCAAGTGGGAGGGAGCTGGTTTACATCACAGATAGACAAGGGAACACTTAAATGGCTTAAAGTTCTATTACGGTGTCAGAAGACTGGCAGAATTGCCAGCACAGGTCAAGATGTTCCAGAAGGTTTCTGTGACTAGATGGCATCTTGTGAGATACTACACCAGACTGACAGTTTGATTCTTCTGGCCAAGAATTGATTGTCTTTAATTTTCTTACAACTTCTACACTGATTCTTCAAGCATGTCATTTTTTTACAGATTGAGAAGACAAGATAGGTCAAAGCTTGAGTCCAGAATGAGAATCATGAATAGCACTTAAACCTGCGTTAGAGCTTTTGCCAACAAGTGTAAACGGAACACAATGAAGAGGAGAACGAACACTCTGCTGCTCCTTCAGAGTAGCAGTCAGAGATTCTATCGTACAGCTCCCACATCTCTGCCTGAACTTCCCAAAATAGACAGCAGCTTATTTCCTTTGTCCTCAGACATGACCTGCCTTGACCTAACTTCCTCTTCACATTGATTTGGGAAAGCCATCAACCAAATGGTGCTCCCCTTTAAACTTCTTGAGTTGCTCTTCCCACTTCAGATTTCCTTCTTTGCTAATTTGGAAAAAAAAAAAGGACAACCTTTAAAAAATAAAGAAATAATAAATCAGTTGTTTTCCTGAGAAAATATCTTTGGCATTTAGTGATTATGTTATTTGGGTCACCAGAGTAAGGAATTCTGTTCTTGCAAGTATCCTGTTTATCTAAGAGCTTTAGATAATTACCGTTTTCTATGTTTAAAGTAAGATCATTGCTCCAGAAGTCTGAGTACCACATACTTGGAGGCTCAAAAAGCACTCAAGGGAAAAATCACTACATGCCTTGTTCTTATATTCACCTCTAGACATCCACTTTTGGCCAGAGCTGGAGACATAACGCTGGGCAACACAGACCTTTGATCTGACCCAGCTTGCTTATAATGTCCTCTGCAAAAGTACTAAACTGCCAGTTAACCTCCCCCTAATCTACCCAGTTATATAGAAATTTGGCTTAAGGAAAACTGTTATTTATTTAAAAAGAAATTCGAGTAGCCACCACTGCTAATAGCCTACTCAGAAAACAAAAGGGCTGCAGTTTTATCTGAGCAAGCTGTAAGACTGATTGGTGAGGGCAACAAATCCCAGTGCCATTACTGAAACACTTGGGCCAATTTTTCTTTTTTAAGAAGCTGCAAAACAAGAGAATTGGAAGGAAGGCTGGAAGTTCTAACACAGCAACAGTTTGCTTGTTTCCAGTAGACTCTGCAAATAACCAGCTACAGAATTCACACTTTGCCACTTAGGAAAAGGGAAAAGGAAGGCTGTTTGTGAGGGATGTTATTCTACCTCTGGCTAATTTACGAGAGAAGCAGCAGACGAGGCTCTGAGATGCATGTTTATAAATATTTGTGTATTTACCGACACATGCCAGTGTGCACACTGGCTTTGTAAGTCTACACAAATATACTGGTGGTGTTTAAATACCACAGGCAAAGGGCACGAGGGGCTGACAGTACACACATCAATCCCAAAGTGTTAATTTGTGCTGTTTGTACTGCCCTTCATTCTAGACATTCCATAGGGCAGGACTGTTCTGTGAACTGAAACTTTGGGTTTGAAGACAAAACTACGCTTCCTCCTGCATAAAGGAAAAATACATGGATTACAAAAATAGTCAGGAAATTGTAAAGATTCCTCCTTTATTTTTCCAGAATACTACTCTATTATAAAGACCAATTTCCTGCACCTAACTGACACCAAAAATACCTGTGAAAGATTTCAAACTTACATCTACTTGAATTCCATTGGTCAGGCTCTTCTCAGTGTCATCTAATGTTAGGACAAGGGGCAATGGGTGTCAGCCGGAACATATGAGGTTCCACATCAATATGAGAAGGAACTTCTTCACAGTGAGGGTGACAGAGGGTAAAGCAGTGGTGACTAGTTCAGTAAAAGCTGCCGAGGGAGCTTTGTGGAGTCTCCTCCTCTGGAGATACTTAAAACCCACCTGGATATGTTCCTGTGTGACTTGATCCAGGTGATCCTGCTGTGGCGGGAGGATTGGTCTAGATGATCTTTCAGGGTCCCTTCCAATCCCTAGTGTTCTATGATTTTGTGGTAGCCAGAAGATATTTCTGAATTTTAGTGCTTTGCTTCTAGCTACTTCAGAGAATATGCTTTTGTTTTCATCATTCTTGTTACACTGACACAATATAGCTCATCTAACGTGTCACACAGTCTATTTTATAGTTGAATTCGTTACTAGTGCAGCATAAGCCCATATTCAACAAAATTACAAGGATCCTCAGAACAGCAAGTTAAACCAAATGGTGCCTATCACTGACTGCTGCTTGAAAGCTGCAAGATGATAAAATGTCGGTTAAGTCAAGAGAATGCAATTTAAATACTTCATCTTTTAATGTTATTAAAATAATTTTGTATTTGCACACAGAACGCCACATTATTTACACAATGGTTCAATGTCATATAAAACTGTTTACATTCAGTACGGGAATTAGTAATTTTTCTGGCTACATAATGAGAAATCAAACCGATTTCCTCTATGCAAACTCTAGACAAAGTTAAACAGGCCACAGATTTTTCATTTTTTACTTCTTGATGTCCTTCACTGTCAGCTCTGATATCCTATAGCCAAGGAAACAGACACAACTGCCTTTGCTACTGGCTTATAACTGACAAAGTGCTTTGTCTTACAGCTGGTGAAAGATTAGCACTGATGTGAACACTGTTAATTACTGCTGCCTTTCATATACATACAAAATTCAATTTCTTACCATAGTAATATTAACTTAACTTTGGTTAACCTGTTATTGAGCTTCTGTACTTGGCCTCTTCAACTTGCATTTGCTGCCATTTAAGGCTTGGGTGCGTTTACCACCAAGTTTATAGAATATACAGACTGCTGGAAAACAGAAATGTTTGAACAGAACAGGGCTTGCACAGAATTTGCTCTCTTTCAGCATTAAGGATGCTGAAAGAATTTGGCAAGAGTGGGTGAATGACAATTTTAGTGACAGGAACTCTTATTTCTTGTGTTATAACTCAGACTTGACTTTATGACAAACCCCTGAAACGACACATGTGAAATCACAGGGCATGACTGAACTAATACAACTAAAATATGTCTGGTTTCAAAATTACCTTCTCTTAAAAAGAGTGACTAGTATATTTAACACTAGTCACTAATAGTGGCGGGACTGTATTTGACCCATTTTTCCACTTCACTGAAGACATAAAGTACCGCTGATATAAAAATAAGGCTGGTAAAACACTGCAGGGAAACACTTTAGCCAATATTTCAGTCTGTAAAGTTTACACAGAAGGATCATAAACTAAATTCTTTTCAGGAAACTCCAGATAAACAGAATAGCACAAGTTGTCCCAAGAAGCTGACAGAAATGCAAAGAAGCACTTCCAACTGCTATGGGAACTAGACTAAAACCTCAAGAGGTCTGCTGAATGAACATACAGCATGTAAAATACAGCAGGTGTAGCAGCAATTATCAACTCACAAAACACCAACACAAAAGGGTATCACCTCCTCTGCCCAAAGGTCAAGTTCTAAATGCTGTTGCGGACATTAACACATCGATAGCAAGATTGTGCTGATTTTCATAGGCTTGCAGTACATCTGGAAACATGTTAGCTCTGGGTCACGTCCCTTACATTCAGCAATATCCACTTGTACTCAATGCTTTTACTATTGTGGTCTAGCGAGCAGGAGGTGAAAATGTCATTAATTACATCAGAAAGTAAAGATGGCCTTTCTCTGGTAGCTATCAGTAAAGGCTCTAGGAATTGAAGTTAAGATATCTCGGCTGAAGGAAACTTATACACAATCCTTAGAACACTCCAAATCCAAATCAGAGAAGTGAAAGTCTGTGTGTGTATGGAATACACTATTACTTGAAGAATAACCATTTCTCGAGGCCTCACATGTTGATGCCAACTAAAACCCACTAATTTCATATCCCACACAGCTGTTCTCTGTCGCGGCTACATTTAACGTGTGTTACACAGACACTGTAGTGGCGCACAGCAAAATTCCATTTGCCACCATCACCCCAGAAGCAACTGTTAGAAGCTGAATATTAAGTTTATCAGGCATTTTTTACTCCCCTTCAGGATTAAAAAAAGATAAAACCTGACTGTATTACAGGTGTGGATGTACTGAGTAAGAGTTCTAATCCTCTGTTGCAGAAGATTTCCTAGATCTGAGAACAAGATCTTTGATCAAGGTAGTGATTTCCTGGAGTTCTTTCCGAATGGTATCTTCTTCCTCCTGCTCTTTCGGGTTATTCGTTGCATCACCATCTTTGTGTTCAGTTTTCTTAGTCTGACTGACCAACTGTTTCACTACTAAACCCTGGTATTTGACTAAGAGAGAATGCTGATCCTGCAAGGAAAAAACAACAAAACAAAGGAGAGTCAATGCTACCGAGGAGTTAATCAGACCTTTAATTAAAGAATGTTTAAAAAAAAAGCATTCTCCCATTCTTGCCTGAAGCTGGTTAGTGATAAAGAAATGTATTTCCATCAACGTACTTTGCAACCTAAATTTGGAGAAACATTCAGAGAGGCAGAAAACTGGAAGTGCATCCATGCTGCAAGAACAGGCTAACTGACCCCAGAAGCAGGAAGGTGATGCAGTTACTAAACATCACCAGTTGGGACAGCTCAGAATACAGAACTTACATATTTTTACTTTTGAAGAGTTTTATCTTTCTTTAAAACTGAATTAACAAAGTTTACAAAGCAGCCATCCTCTAGCTGGGAGGGAAGAGAGCACAAAAACTTCCAGTTATAAGAATTAAAACACCTCCCAGTCCAAAGCTGTCTCCAGCTAAAGGCAAAAGCTACAGGAGTAATACCATACTGATTTTGAATTTAATTTAAAAATACTGAAAACAGATCCCTTTAGTGCTGTTTGAAACACAACGCAGATCAGAGAAACTGTACACTCTGTACTCAAAGTAATGATTAGGCCTGAAACACAAAGGTGTCAGTCTCACGCAGCAGAAAAAGTCTAAGGCACTACTAAAAGTTCTGTTTTCGAATAAAAGGCACTTTCCCCTAAAAAGCTAGAAAGGAATACCTCTGGGATCTTGCCACTCAGGAAATTAATGATCTGTGGTACTGATCTTCCTGGTGCATGCAGCATACAGTGGGTTGAAAACTGAAATAACAGCACTGATGTCAGGTGCAGAACAAGAGCTGGATCTTCTGTGACTTTCAGCTGTTCAACCAGAGCTTGTCTATGCTGAAACAGGACTTGCCTAAGGAATGGGAACACATTGTATAAAACACGTTTCTCATTCTGTCCTACAGTAGTCCATAACAGAGAGATACATCCAACTTCAATTAATCTGTCTTCTGACTGACCATTTATAAACCACTCTGTAGTGAGCAGTGAATCAAACAAATTAGCTAAATACAATCTTTCCCCTCTTCCTTCTCCCATGAAACTAGGACTGCTTGACTTTTCCCATTAAACAGCTTGTAAAGAAAGACTGACTCCTACTCACACGATCTGTGTGACTGCTACCAAACTACCCATCCAACATTTCTGCAGCAACAGAGCCACACTTCACATACTGTGCATAGGATGAATACAATCACAGTACCTTTCCTTCTTTTTGTCTCCTTTTTTCACCATAATACCGCAAATATCCACTGCAGAATCAAGGCATGAAAGGAAATCTTCTATGGTCTTTTTAAAAAAAAAAATAAATAAATATTTAATCTGAGTTAGCAGATTATTAAAAAAAGGTTAACTACTACTGCTCACAATTAATCACATGAACAGATGACTGTGAGTAACTGGAATAAATGATGGAAGAGAAAGGAAAAATTATTTAGAAGATATTAACTTTATTCATTCACTAATGGTTCACATACTGAAATGCTAAGCCAAGCTACAATCAGTTAGTCTTAAGAATGGAATTAAACAGGAGTGTGTGTTCTACAACTATTTACAGATATATTTGTTCTTAAGAAACATGTAAGCATGGCCTTTGGCATAGAAGAATAAATACTTTCCTTTCATTTGTACTTATACGGCCACAATTTGAATATATTGTGATTTTTAAACATCCACAATGTTACTAGTTAAGAAACACAGCGAAGAACAATAAGGAACTTCAGGAAAAAAACCACAGGAAACATCAACAACTTTAAACTGCGTATTGTCCCTCAGCATTTACTTTTCTGAGCTGCTGGATCACGGTACCTTGCCATTCAGAGATGTGTGCAGTTTAGTTAAGGGACCTCTGGTGCCTTCTGGCAATTTACTCAAGATCTTGGTTCGGCCCTGCACGAGATAAGAATGGCAATAATCTGTAATATTAACGACCATTTTAGCTGTAGGCACATTTAAACAAAAGATAATGCAATACTCAACAAATATCCTTGACCTAATTTAAAAAGTAAGTATCTGTGTATACCTCACTCGTGATTGTAGTGTAGTTTTCTGTTGTCATCATTGACTCAGACGCTAGGAAGTTGAAAATAAGATTTGTAATGTCTGTACAGACAGTCTTCAACAGGTGCTTGGCAAGGCTAGTCTGAGTCTCATCTGTTAAAAGAAACAAGTGATTAAGAAGTAATTTATTACAGTTATCTGATTTCTATGAGTTATCACAGCAGCATGAGCCAGCAATGTGCTCTTGTGGCCAAGAGGACCAACAGCATCCTGGGGTGGATCAGAAGGGGGCTGCTTAGCAGATCAAGAGAGTTTCTTCCATGCACTAGTGAGACCTCATCTGGATTATTGTGTCCAGTTCTGGGCCCCTCAGTTCAAGAAGGACAAGAAGCTGCTGGAGGCAGTTCAGTGTAGAGCAACAAGGATGATGAAGGAAGTAGAACACCCCCCTTATGAGGAAAGGCTGAAGGAGCTGGGTCTCTTTTAGCTTGGAGGAGACTGAGGGGTGACCTCATTAATGTCTATAAATATGTAAAGAGTGGGTGTCAGGAGGATGGAGTCAGGCTCTTCTCATTGTCATCTAGTGATATTATGAGGGGCAGTGGGTGCAAGCTGGAACATAGGAGGTTCCATATAAATATGAGAAGGAACTACTTCTCAGTGAGGGTGACAGAGCACTGGAACAGGCTGTCCAGGGCGGTTGTGAAGTCTCCTTCTCTGGAGACGTTTAAAACCTGCCCGGATATGTTCCTGTGTGACTTAGTCTAGGTGATCCTGCTGTGGCAAGGAGATTGGACTAGATGATATTTTGAGGTCCCATCCAATACCTAATGATTCTATGATTCCTAAAAAGTCGATTCTACCAACCACGAGTAGTAGAGTAGTATTAGAAAGTTATCTGGATATCTGAAGCTAGCAACTCTCATGTGCACTTGGTTACAGAACATTCTTCAAGTGACTAGTGTAAGCTTTCTGGTCTGTAAGTGCATTTTAATGAATTCACAGCATCACAGAATTGTTCAGAAAGAGACCTTCAAGATCACTGATTCCAATCATTAACCTAACTCTGCCAAGCCCACTGCTGAACCACATCCCTAAGTCCCAGATCTACACAGCTTTTAAATATGACGACCCCCTCTCTGGGCAGCCTGGTGCAAAGCCTGATAACCCTTTCAATAAAGAAGCTTTTCCTCAAGTCTGAATACAGCAGAGAATCTTGGAAACCTGTACCAATTTTTTCCCAATGCTACTTCTCTGCCATGAAATACAGGTAGCTAAAGAAAATGAATCTACCCTTTTTTTTGGAAACTACACTCAAGGTTTCAATTTCTGCATCAAACCTTGAACAGGTTTTAACTTGGGCTTCTTATAATCAAGTAATAGTCAATTCTTTCATCAGTAGCACTGGTGACAGAATGAAGTCAATTTTTTTTTTCCCTAGACAATAAAAACTGAAGGGTTGTAAACACTTTGTAAGGAAGGACAAGAACCTACAATTATCTTGACAGAAGACAGACTATGAATATAAAATAAAGAGGCAACATGAAGCAACACACTCTAGTGTTAGGTCAGCGTAAATACCTCATTAATTTTTTTCTTTTTAAACTGTTGCTTCTCTCTGACCTTGAACTTAGATTCTGGAATAAATTCAACCCTCCTGAATGAGGATATTCCTTTTTTTCAAATATATATTTCTGTACCTGTGAAATGCTTTGTTCCCTTTTCAAATAATCGAATGTTGTTGTACAAGTTTGAGAATTCCTCCTGCAGGTCCTTCATAGTTTGTCTCCTGCTTGCTCCAGAGGAAGATGTTGTAGATGTGAAAACAGAACGCACAACTTCCTGGTAAGTTTTTGTTAAAGGTCTTAAAACAGGAAAGAAGAAAGCAGAAAATGGAAACATCAGCAAAGCATAAAACTGTAGACGGTATATCGATAAAGCTGCTCATTACATGGAAAATGAATGGGACATGAACATCACAGAATGATGAGATGAGCAAATAATTGAAAGCACTAGAAAATGAAAATGTACTTTGTAATTGCAGGAGTACGCTGGTTACAGTAAATGTTTGCCAAGATTTTAATTTATAAAAACTCCTAAGTGGGAACAAGATAAAAAATAGAGCATACTTCCAAAGGCAACACTATTCACAAACTCTTTTGGGGGTCTGTGAACAAACTTCAGACCAATGAGAGCTGTAAGAGGGGAAGACTTAAGTTGCATTACAGAATCACAGAATTACCGAGGCTGGAAAAAGCCTCTGAAATCATCAAGCCCAGCCTATGACACAACATCATCCCATTGGCCAGATCAGGGCACTAACGGCCACATTCAGTCTGTCCTTAAACACCTCTAGGTATGGTGAGTCCACTTTCCCAGACAGTCCATTCCCACATTAAAACAGCACAGGCCCTTCTAAAGGTGCAGTTACCACTGCACTCCCAAGCGTATTCAAGCTTGGGCTGTTACAGTCACCTCATGCCCTTTTTGCCCTGAACATACACTCATATCCTCTCTTCTGTATGGAACATCTTTTAGAACAAGTTACTCATTTTTGATCAGTTTCTTGACCTAGCTCATTACCCAGTTCACACAGGTACCAGCAGAGCTACAAAAGACAGGGCACATGGACATACACTAAGGGCTCTACAGAACACAGGACTGGTGACTCTCCACCTTGGGTCAAGCAAGAGGGTAAAAATACACCCATAAGCCTAAAAATATTCTTGCTGACAAAGGACACAGAACCATTTACTGCTAAGCAGCAGCATTATTTCTCCTTATTGTGTCAGCACGGCACTCTAACAGGTAAGCAAGTATGTAACATGGAGCTGTACAGAAAGAGTGTTCTGGTTCACCTCCATCAGCAAAACAGACAGAAGAGAAGATTAATCTGAAACGAACCACAAAGTTGACGGAATTACCGTATTAGATGTTCAGCAATTTCCGTAATAAGCTCTTCAGGGCAATCCTGTACATGAGTCTTTAGAACATCCTCGATTTCCTCTTGTGACATGAAAGGGAACTCCAGCTGCTTACTCCTACCTGTAGTGGCCACGAGCAATATTCAGTGAGAGAAAAGATTATATTTAGGTTTTTCAGTTTTGCTGCAGCGGCATGAGTCATTAAAACGCCTCAAAGTCTAAACCTTCACAGAAGAAATGCACTACCAACAATGCTCAACAAAAACCAAAACCATGACTACATGCGACAGTTAAGTTTTACACAACCGAAAAACTGACAAAATTTCTGACCAATCTGACAGCCTATGACAGCAGGACTGGCTGGGCAGATGAGCGGAGAGCAGTGGATGTTGTCTAGCTGAACTTCAGCAAGGCACTGTCTGCCATACATCCAATAATACCCTTGCAAGAAAGCACGGGTTGGGTGAGTGGGCAGTGAAGTGGACTGAGTATTGACTGAGTGGCAGAGCTCAAAGGGCTGTGATCAGTGATGCAGCCTCCAAAACATTAACAAAATGAATCAACTTCTTGACACAATATGGGAGAGGAAAACCTAATTAGGCTTTGGAACTGAATGAGAGCAGGTGCTAAGAAAGCAGGTATAATATTTGTGCCAAAATCTAAGGCACATCCTACATAAAATCAAGTTTAAAAAAAAACCCTCCAATTTTGTGTACTTAAATTTCTTTTTCCAAGACTAAGGTATATTTTTCAGTGGACGTGGTACATCTTTGGTATTTTACCTGATCTTATTGATACAGTGGGGAAGAGATGTGGAAACACAAGTGACAAAAAGATGCAGTATGACTATATAGTGCCCAGTATAAAAGGACACACCTGTGCTAGTTGCTTGCGACTCTTCATCACTGTCAGCATCCTTTCTTCCTTTCTTTTTGGTTTTCTTAATCTTGATCTCCCTGGCGTTGCCACCTCCTCCTCCTCTCACGCTTCCACTGCCCTCTGGTGGAGAATGATTTGTTTGGTACACACATTTTAAAAGTTCACAACATTATGGCAAGTTGATCTCCTTCACTAACCACATGACAAGTACATATACATTAAAAAAAATAACCACCCACACAGTATATTTTTCCAGCTGAAAGTAGATGAGACACCAGTGTCCACGGTGTAACAGGACATTATGTCCTAGTAAGCTTTAACATTGCTCTTCAGTGATGCTGAGTAACTGAGCTACTCAAAAATATTCCAGGTGATGTAACTTTTGTTATCTTTTAAAGACAGAATCCTGCATAGTAGGAGTTTATCCAAATTCTTGGAAGCGTGCATTCAGTTAACCAGAACTCCAATTCTTTTTTGACAATTCCTACCAGACTACATGCAATGAGATGTTCCAATTCTGACAAACACAAGAAATTACTTAGTTCCTGTATTCACACTGCAGCATCTCCATTTTCAGTACAGTCCCTCCCCACAGGGTAAACTGTTCTGCTGTTTGTATTTCTCAAAGATCTTCAGCAATGAACTACAGGCAACTAATGAGCTACAAAATATTGTAATTTTATATCTGAGTATTTCCAGGGCTAATTCTTAATCAGATATTGATGCGTTACCTGCTGCTTTCTTTCTCCTTTCATCCTTTTTGTCTTTTTTGTTAGCATAGGAATTCTCTATTCCAGATATCTGTTTTAAATCTTCTTCAGTTATTAAATTCACAGGGTTATTTTTCATTTCCTAAAATGAGGAACATGCACTTAATAGCCAAAAAGGCAAAGCAACAAGAGATACACCCAGAAACACCGAAGATAGGTGATGAGTTTGAAGTAGACCAATCTAACACCATGCCTTCCAAGTGTAACACATGAAGAGACATTTATTTTTCCCTGCAAAATCCAGCATCTGATCATTCTGTTAGAGTGCTGGTGTTCCCTGAGTGCAACTACATTGATTACATATATGAAACTTTCTCCATTTTTGCCCTTCTCAAGCTGTATTTCTGATGAGACGTAAGACGACAACAGCAAACAGTCACATAAACTTTACTTGGACACTGAATATATGTGGTCTCTTGACCAAGAAAAGAAATCCATACCTTTTCAGCCTTCTGTTGCATCAGATTAGAAAACAGATCAGCACAGCTGCTTAGAAATTTCTCACTGACCACAATGGTGTCACTGAAGACTAAACACGAAGAGTTTTTGTTTAAAGATCTCATCACTTGCTGAAGCAGAATCCCAACATCTTCTACTGACAGTGAGCTGGGCAGGAGAATCTATGGTAAAGAAAACCAAACTGATTTACATACAGTAGCCTGTTTGGTAATACATCCTTACCAAAACTGTTGTAAAAGCTCAGTTTAAAGGGTTTCTCCCCCAAAGCCCACAGAAATACATTTTTCTGTAGCAGAACACACTAGCACTAATCCTAAAATTAAAGTTAGTCAACTGAATACTGAGATGTTGTTCCCCTGGTTTTGCACAGACCAGCTTAAAAGCAAATGATGCCTTTTTGCTTGTATCACAGTACATTAGGTACTGAAAGGGACCTCGAAAGAACATCTAGTCCAATCCCCCTGCCAAAGCAGGACGACCTAGACCAAGTCCCACAGGAATATATCCAGGCGGGTTTTAAATGTCTCCAAATGCTTCTCTCTGACAGCAGGGCATTTCCATTATACATACATGTACTTTAAATACAGTATCATTTAACACAAAGATAAGACAAAACAAATCCAACAATAACCAAAAGGATCACTTACCGCTACATCTATCCAGCTTCCAGAGCTGATGGCTTCCTCTACTGAGGCTTCAACCTGATCCACCATTTCTCGACCAACACAAGCTGCTCTCAGAAACAGGAGTTGTGTGGACTTGTATCTTTTTTTAATGTAGCCTGCTGGGTCAGGGATGCCAAGTCTGTACAATGCATCAAATTCTAGAAAACAGATGTTTGTTACATTTAACTACCTTCATATATGTACAGGATCTTAGGAGGTAACATTTTTGAAAGCAGAGACTAGACAATTACATATAGTTGTTATACATTAAAATTTTGACCTAAAACTAGCTACAACTAAACTCCATCTAGCTGAAAAGAGATTGTAGTGATGTGGGTGTGGGTCTCTTCAAGTAACATGCAATAGAACAAAAAGAGACGGCTTTGAGTTGTGATAGAGCAAGTTCAGATTGGACATTAGGAAAACTTTCTTCACCAAAAAGGTTATCAAACACTGGAACACGCTGCCTAGTGAAGTGGTAGAGTCATCATTCCTGAAGATACTTGAATGACAAGTAAATGTGGTGCTTAGTGACATAGTTTAGTGGTGGACTTGGTAGTGCTGGGTTAATGGTTGGACTGAAGATCCTGTAAGTCTTTTCCAACCTAAGCAAGTCTATAGTTATTAGAAAGATGAAGATTAAATCATGGACATGAATTTGGTCTGTTTTAGAAAAGAAAAAGATAAGCTTTTTTCACATTCTTATGCTATAAAGTTAATCCAATTACATGTTTCCAAAGTATCCTAATATAAAATCACAGAATCACGAACATTAGGGATTGGAAGAGACCTTATAAAAGATCATCTAGTCCAATCCCCCCACCACAGCAGGATCACCTAGATCCAGCAGCACAGCAACATATCCAGGCAGGTTTTAAATGTCTCCAGAGAAGGAGAAGAACAGTATTTACAACATCTACACTGTAAGAAATGTTACTGCAACATACAAGTAGAATTGCGCAATGAGTCACAAGCAAAGCATTTCAGCTATCTGGCAGTTTATACTTGGATGCTCTGAAAACATTCAAAGACTTCGACAAATACTCTACCAGTCAAGCAATATTACAAAAACACTTAAAACTACTACAGTAAATTATGCAAAACCTTTTCAAACTGCAAGGCAAACTGCTATTTAGGGACTGGTCCTTTGGGACCATAAGGGTACACTCGTCTGTTTATTCAGGTCCACATTTTCCCACAGCTCTTGTTTTTAAATGCTATTGTCCAGCATCACTCAGCTTTAAGATAGACTCATTTGGATTCAAATGAGGACACTAGTGCTACCCAGCTTGGTTCTACAAATCTTATTTTGGAAAATATTTTTCCCGTGCACTCAATGTCTGGCTACCTGGAGTATTAACAGCCAAAGTTTGGTTGTAATCTGGACATCTGGAACACCATGTGGTCAGCATGATCATCTGAAAAGTCTACAACGAGTAGCCTAAGAAATGTTGTCAGAATGCTAACAAGTGGCACACGTCACTCTGAGAAATGAAGTTTACTGTTCAGCAGTATGGTTCTCTCTGCTGAAACACGGCTCTTTGGGACAAGCTTAACACACACCAGTGTAAGAAAGTTGGTCTTTTAACAAAATACTATTAACTGCCGTATTGGCTTGAACTTATTCTTGTCAAGCTTCACTCTAGACACTATGTACATCACGGTAAGATCTACTACCTATATTATATTTAGAAAGAAATGTTATCTACAAGTATATATATATATATATATTTATATTTATAATTACCTAAGTAACCATTCTGCTTGAAAAAGGAATCCACCCAGTTGCTCTGTGTTCTGGAATAGATGTCTGGAACAAACACAGCCTTATCCTGTCTCCCACCAACCACGGTGCCTTTTAGACGACCAGTGTTAACAAGTTCTTCTAGCACAGCTATAAGAAAATAAATGAAGCAACATTTTCCACATCGATACATCCATTAATCGAAACACAGAAATTATTTTCCCCATTTGTTTCTTCTTCTTCTGACCCATTAGTTGTTTGCGCTTTCCTTTGTGAAACATTTCTGACTTCTACCAATTATTTTTAACACTTAGGTGCTTTTAACTCCTGATAAAAGCTCCAGAAATCATAGAATTTTTCAAAAGAGTGAGCTACAATGGCAGGATCAAACCACTTTTTACCTAATACAGAGCTGGGCAGTTTAAGCTTTTAACTTAGAAAATGCAGTCATAAAACAATCTCGCTCTGGCCAGACAATAAAATATAGGATCATTTTATTAATAATGTTCTCTTCAAATTCACTGCTTGCAAGTGCATCTAGGAAAAAGAGATCTGAACGCACTAAAACGATCGGGGGAAACTGCTCCCTAAAATGCATAAATATGAGCACCTTCTACTGGTGACCATACTAAGAGTTATAATGTTCACATTGCTGCCAACACTAACCTTGTGTTAATGCAGAAATATTGGTGACAAAGACTGTATTGATAACTGGCAGTACCAAAGTACCAAACCCTTTGTGATTGCTTGTTGCTGAGGGGAAATCTTACTGCTTTCTACAAATACCTGAAAGGAGGGTGTAGTGAGAGAAGGGTTGGTCTCTTCTCACTGGTGATGAGCGGAAACTGTCTCAAGTTGTGCCGGATAGGAGATTATAAGGTTGGATATTTGGAAAAATATCTTTACAGTAAGAGTTGTTAAGCACTGGAACAGGCTCCTCAAGAAGGTGATTGAGTCCCCATCCCTGAATTGTTTGTATGCAGTGCTCAGGGACATGGTTCAGCAATGGGTTGTCAGAGATAGTTTAGTAGCGTTAGGTCGAGGTTGGGCTCAATGATCTTGAAGGTTTTTTCCAGCCTGAGCAATTCTGTGTGTGAAGTAAGGTATTTTCAAACCATTAAAGATGCACAGGAGCATCTGATTTGTCTCCCATGTTCTGCTTTTGTCTTTTTCTACAGTTAATAGATATATTAAAAAAACCCATGGAGACACTGACTGCTAAGCTTTGCTACATGGCTTGTTTAACCTCCCTTTGTATTGATTTCTAGTTGATTAAAAGATAAAATTTTACCCTCAAACAGAACATTAAATGTTACCACAAGGTATGGCTTCTGCATCATTAAAAACAGGCAGCAGTCAATGTTACTCTTAGCCTAGTCATTACTAGTAGCAGTCTATTATTGTCTATGCTTAGTACAGCATACAGAGATTTTGTTCACCTATGCAGGAAAATTAACCTGAAAACCTGATTCCAGAAGAAATGCTGCATATTAAATAATGGGCTTTTTGCCCACAGTGTAAATAAGCCTCTAGAGCTAGCAGCTATTGAACACAACTGCCACTAACAAAGCTGAACAATGCTTACACTGAAAAAATGTAGAAGAAAGAGAAACTGATTTAAACAAGACGTAGCTTTACATAACCTAAGACAAGAGTTAGAAACCGTGCTCTGCCACGGTTCAGTTCCCCTGTATAAAATGGAACTTCTAATGAGTAAAGTTTTATCTGGCTTCTCTTATCATAGAATAGAATCATAGTGTAGTTCAGTTTAGAAAACACTCTCAAGATCACAGAGACAAAACATTTAACTCTGCCAAGCACACTGCTAAACCATACCCCTAAGCTTCATACCCACATGACTTCTAAACACATCCAGGGATGACGACTCAACCACTTCCCTGGGCAGCTGGTTCCAATGTTCCTGACGACTCTTTCAATAAAGAAGTTTTTCTTAATGTCTAACCTACACTTCCCCTGGTGCAATTTGAGGCCATTTCTTCTTGTCCTATCACTAGTTACTTGTGATAAGAAATTGACACTCACTTCTTGCTCCGAACTCCTTTCAGGCAACTGCAGACAGCACTAAGGTCTCTCCTCTTCAGACTAAGCAACCTTAGCTCTCTCAGCAACTCCTCACAAGGTTTGTTCTTCAGACCCTTCATCACCTTGCTGCCCTTCTGTGGACCTGATCCAGCACCTCACTGTCCTTCTTGTACTGAGGCAATCAAAACTGAACCCAGTACTCAAGGAATGGCCTCACCAGTGCCCAGTACAGGGGGACAATAGCTTCCATACTCCTGGTGGCTAATAGAACCCAACATGCCACTGGCCTTCTTGGCGAGCTGAGCACATTGCTGGCTCACCAATGATCAATCAATACCTCTAGCTCTCTCTCTGTTAAGAAGCTTTCCAGCCACTTTCCCCAGAGCCTTTAGCATTGCACCAGTTTGTTGTGACCCAAGTGCAGGACCAATACAACTGGCCTAAACCCATTGATCTAGCCTGTTCAGATCTCTCTGTAGGGACTCTCTACCTTCAAACAGATCAACACTCCTGTCTAGGTTGGTGTCATCAGCAAACTTACTGAGACTGCACTCAATCACCTCATTCAAATTATCAATAAAGACATTAAGCAGAAGTGGCCCCAATACAGAGACCTGGGAACAACCCTTGTGACCGGCTGCAAACTGGATTTAACTACAGCCTATTTAGTTTGGTTCTGTTTTTTCAATCTCAGCTTGTTTTTATTCCAGACTTTGGAACAGATTTTCAAACAATTTTGTGGAGCACTAGCAGTGAGTTACAATCTTTAGAGAAAGGAGAAGAAATGAAGATGCCAATTACTTTTTGTACTACTTTAAGTGTCAGTGCTAAAACTCCAGGGCAAAGAAAGTGCTTTCACATGAGATTTCACAGCCCCTACTACAATTTTGCCTACATAGGCTTTTGTTTTAAAACGGAACAACAGGACCTTTGCAGAACTACTGTACTCTCACACTTATGTTTCAAGGTGACTGAGTAGATTGTAGTGTCCTCTTAGCTGTCTGTAAAAGCCTGGCATCCCTCCAAGCCTGTCCTACACCAGCAACACAATATTCAGAAATGAAGAACATCTGTGCTTTCACAATGCTTTGTAATTAGTGTTCTAACTTCAACAGTTTCTCATTTCTAAAAATATTTCCTATCATAAATTTGTCAGCCTAACATGAATAGCAGCACAACTGTGTGACAGAACCACAGACTATTGTTTGTCTTGTCTAACACTAAATGTTGATTAAACAGTTAGCTGTTTGTAAATTGCAGGAACAGTACACTGCACTTTTCCTCCTGCAAGAGACAAGAAACTGACAAAGACCAAGTTATCACATATTACTAACAATGACAAACATAAAAAGCTGAGTGTTAAGTTACATCATGTGAAGGTATTTTTCAGGTTTCTAGTATGAGTGAAATTGAAACAGTATCTCAGCAAATGGACAGAATAAAATCAAATGTAAGATGGCAGTGAATAAAAAGGCCTTTGAAACTTACGAAACTGCAGTAGAAATTTGTAAATACAGTGAGGAAAACTGAAGAAAAAGACTAAAAAACTCACTAAAAATCTGCCTAGAAAAAACAAGTATTAGAAATACACGTAGCCATTGTGATGATTACTCATGTCAGGAGACCACTAAAACATTAACACTGTACATGAACCAAATGTGACTGTGGACTTGCAGGACCTGCTTGAAAAAGACTGTAACTGTGCATTGAAATCTGTTGGGTACTGCAACATTATTAGGATGCAGTTTAATCTGGGAATACCTGCAAGGCACATTCAAAACAAAAGAGAGAGGAAGCTTTAAAGTGATTATGGGAGAGTGTTTATAAGATCTTATTTAAAAGCTATGACTTTAATTTTTAATGAATAAGCTTGTTGCTGAGAACAGGAAGGTTAATAGAGGGATATTATAGTGGAGCTAAAGTGGCCAATGCCCTAAAGCCTAAAAGACTCAATCAAACAGAAAAGAAATTATTAACTTTCATGAGAGAGGAGATAAAAAGCTATTAAAGGATTCCATAAACCAGTAGCACTTGCTCAGCCAGCATACAAGACCAATGATGCTTGAAGCAGTATTATGGACAGACGGAAGGAGTTAGTGAAAGAAAAGCTGCAACATTAGAAGGCAGAAACACTCGAGCACTGCCTAAAAGTTTCAGTTGTTGGATTAGAATTCTTTATGCACTTCTATTTAAAGAAGGAACTGCTGAAAATAAAAGCAAGCAGTTTAAGGATATGCTTTATCTCTCAGCTCATAAAGACATTAAGCTAAGAGCATAACAAAAGCTTTGCCACTGCTATGACAGAGAAAAGTCAGTAAAGAAAATCCAGAGCAGCTAATGCCATTTGGCTACATAAAATCTGTCTCCTTTTGTGTGCTGCACCGATAAAACTGCCAGTAGCTAAGGGCAAGTAAAGAAGCAGATGACAATATAAGTACTGTACTTCCTGCATCACTTTGCCCCCAGAGGCATTTCATCAATGTATGCTTTCACTGCTTTAGATACAGAAAACATCTCTTCAGTTACAGATAGCATAAATAGTTTAACACCTTTCACAGCAAAGAGGAAACACTGTTCTTCATTCCAGAATGAAAGCTCTATACTAAAATGCTTCTTTGAAAGCATGCTTCTTTGAAAGCATACTTCCAGTAATGAACAATCTATGAATTAACTAACAAAAATATGAACAGTCTGAATAAAACTCACAGTAAAGTAAATGTTCTTGAAATCCATACCGAGTGATCAAGTTATTTACAGGTGTAGGCCTTGGAAAAGAGGAAAATCAAAACAAGTTAATGACCTGAAATTGATGTGGAGAATCTAGAAATAAGTGAGTTTACTCCAGATGGACAGTAACTCCATAGTCTTAGCCCCAGGGTGCCACAGTGATGTTTAACACAGTTTACAAGGTTTTAATTTGTAATTACTATGAAGTTATACTAAGTTATATGAAAGTTACAACAAATATGTTAAGGAAAATTTTGCTGTCCCAAGTTTGCATTTTTGTAAAAATTGATATAGAAAGTTATTGATTTAATAATGATCTCTAAGGTCCCTTCCAACCTTAGCCACTCTCTGATTAATGAAAAAATTATCTGTAATCACACGTGGGTAAACATCGATATGTAATTGACTGGGAAGCAGTGGAAGGACAAAGAGGACTGATATTCTCAAATGAATGAAAGAATCACTGACTAACATTTTCTTCAGCCAGAACACTTGAGTATTTTGAGTATTACACATTGTGATGCTTTCCTCGTTCTCCTTCCAGGATATTTCCAATTCAAACAAGTGAGTCTAATAAAGCTACATATTTCACCTCAGAAACTCAACTACCTTTGAAGAAATCTATCCACAGGTCTTTCTTTTCTTTCTCAATCACAAGTGAATTTGGTCCACAAAAACCTACGGTTAAAATATTGTACCAGGAGGCTGCAGATGGTGCTGTGATTTACCGAGTCATGGCAGTGAAGAGACCACGAATGCGTGCTCGATGGCGGGACACAAAGGCTTCTGTGAAAATCACCCCACGGTTTTCCTGGTCTAGCTGTCCATGAATAATTCTACCCAAACGCCTGGATAATGCCTGCAAGTAGAAGCAGGGATGACTGCTAGGATTGTATATTAATGACGTTAAACAAGAACTAACAACAAAAACTGTATTAGCAATTGGTAAGACAGACAAAATATTCAGAAATGTGGACTACAAGTGAAAATGATTACTTAGGTGTATCGAGAATTGTCTTCCTACGTGTTAGTTGATGCTCTTTTCTATCAGATACATGTGTATCTAGCAATTAAAGAAAACTCTGCTAAACAAGTAATTAGGGTTTGGAAATGTATAACCAAAACTAAGATTTAAGCTCTGTATGAATTTTGTATGAATCACTGGCAAATTCCCTATTCATTTTTTCAAAGAGTGAAGACAATAATTAGCAGCAATGAACACAAAACAGAGCTGCAAAAATTCTGCAAATGTGCACGCTTGTAAAATGAACTAAACCCAGGAGATACTGCCCAGGAAACAGAGACAAAGCGCCCAGTCATTTTTATTTATTAGAAGTATTTTTGTAGAAGCTAATCATACGACAAACGTTAGATGAAATCTGCTCATAAACTGAGAGCCACCAAGGTTGTCTGTGGTACCTGATACAACTGTTCAGCTGACACTGCCACAGAATTACCCTTTGTATAAAGTGTCTTCCAAACCAAATCCAGCCTTGACTGAAAGTCACAGAATCGGAGAATCACTGATCATTCAGAGTTGGAAGGGACCTCCAAAAAACATCAAGTCCAACCCTCATGCCAGAGCAGGGCCAAAACTAGGGCAGATCACTCAGAAATGCATCCAGACAGGTCTGGAGTCTCCAGAGAAGGAGACTCCACAACCTCTCCGGGGAGCCTGTTCCAGTGCTCTGTCACCCTTACTGTGAAGAAGTTCTTCCTCATACTGAGGTGGACTGTCTTGTGCTCGAGCTTGAATCCACTGCACCCCACCCTATCACAGAAGAGGTTGTCCCTGCCTTCTTAAATCCCAAAGCTCGTGTATTTATAGACATTAATTAGAGCGTCTCTCAGTTTTCTCCTCTCCAGACTAAAAAGCCACAGCTTTAAGCCTTTCCTCATAAAGCAGATGTCCCAGTCCCTTAATCACCCCTGTAGACCCTTGTTGGACTCTCTCAAGTAGAGAGAATGGTAATTCTCTCTAACCAATATAGGGTAATTCTCTTTTAGTCACTAAAGTGATCACTAACAAAGGTGAATAGTTTTTTGATTCTACTCTGAATGTCTGGCTTCAGCTTCTAGAAACAGAAGTTTATTTTATTTTTTATTTCTGCTTTCTGGGTAGGTACTGAGACTGATGAAATTACTCCTACTTCTCTAATATTTCAAACAAAACATATTTTAAGATCTTACATTAATCCAACTTGTTGCTAGCATTACTCACCCGTACCTGCTCCTAACAGTCTCAGAGATTCTGAAGAAGTTTTGCCCAATGTTGAGAAGGCAAACATCAGCCTAAACATGTGAATAGCTGTTACACTGCAACCTTTACATACTGAACAATCACATAATTAAAGCCATAGATTCTGCAAAGATAACAGAAGGAGAATAAAATCAATTTGCTAGGTTGGTGGCTTGCATCACCTGTACAAGGAAATCTCCTGGAAGGTCATATGCCTTGCAGAGCTCTGATATTGTCACCTGGCCAGCTTCCTGCAGTTTATCATTTATTTCTTCTGCTAATTGATCCAGGTAACTCCTTATTTAAAAACAAGAAAAAAAACCCCAACATATTAAACGTGAAGTTATCAACCTGATAGCCACATGCTGAGTTATGAACTGACTTGGCACTATACCTCGTTTTAGTCTATCTTTGTAAAAATAAACTGCAAGTTATTTCAAATTAATAAAGGAGAACAAAGCCAGTGAACATGTGGGGTTTTTTTCAAAGCCTGCTAATCAGGTAACTAGAATTAGCCTTGGCTATTTATGTGCTTGCATGAAGCTATCAGTAAGCAGCATCAATAAAACATGTCAGCGAGACTTAAAAAACAGCTTTAGTGAACAAGATAGTCTTAATTATTTCAAGAATAAATCCTGCAGCACAATCAATAACAGAGACAACCCCACAAGAGCATCACTTCAGCGGCTGTTACTGTGCTGAATGGCACAAAATAACTCGCTCATATATCTTAGGCTTGTGAGGTAAAGCAAGAGGTGAAAAATGAGAGGGTTTCTCAACAACTCAGGCAGATATCAAAGCCACAGAGCAAATGATTTCAGGATGCTGTACACAAAGGCACTGGGTAAGAAATGAAGTCTCCTAAGTGCAGGATACTGGGCAGAGACATTCAGTAAGGTTTTTGCTCATGGATGCTTTGCTGAGACAGGCCTTTCTCATCTGGAAAAGCAGCGCTGATCATCACCAGCCACCCCAGCAGCAGTCAAGAAAAATGTATTTCACTTCAGAAGCAACACAGGCTGGCCATCGCTTTTAGTCTGTGTTCTACGAAATGAGAGATGTGACATACATTCTGCTCCTGAAAGTACTCACTCGTTTATAAGCTGTCCCAGTACAAGCTGAATAGTTTTTTCAGATTTAATGATGTCATTTGCTCTGTTTTCAATGTGTAGAAGGTCCACATTTATTACCTAAAAAAAAAAATAAACCCCAAAGAAAACCTCCTATCAGGACTTTAAATTGAAATGAATTCGCAAACACTTAGATATTGTATTTACACATTCCTATGTCTTGTTTTTCTACTACTGCATACATAAGCAGTTAATCTGTGATTTGGAGCAAAGCAGCAATGCTGTAGTGGGAAGAGCTGCCTTTGCAACTGTGGCAAGGTTAAAAAAAACCTACATAATAAAACATTACAGAAAGCTACAAACAGACAATACCAAGGTGTCTTCTGAGAAGGTTTTCTACTTCCCAGCAACTTTACTCAAGAAAGAAGGCAAAATGAATCACAGAAGATGACTACTGGAAGATAAAGATTAGTGAGGACAGGTGACTAATGAAAGAAGAGGGAAAGAAAGGGGCATGCAAAGTTAACTACGCATGATCCTGCTGCTTTACATTTAAATGCAAACATATTTATTTTGTTTGCCCCCTCCTAGTTTACAAAGGAAGAGCTCAGAAAGAACATCTGTAGTGTTGGTTTAGTAGTCTTTTCAGAGTTTGTAAATTATCCTTAAGCAGAGTGGGCTTTCAATAATGCAGTAAATGGATGAAGTAATCTGCTGTACTGACAGAAGCTACAACTTCTTCATTGTTCTCTTTTAAAAAAATTTAGCTGCAGCGTAGCAGATAAACTCCATATTTACAGAATGTATGGTGAAGAAAAGAAAGGAACATACAGATTTTAATTACTAAAAAGTTACCTGTTGTAAGTCAACAATGTTTATTCGACCTTCAAAAAAAAGCACAAATAGAGTTTTAGTATACAAAACATGTTTAAACTGATTTATAATACACCACAGTCTGTCGTGGACAAAATATTTCTTCATGATTTTTCTGTAGACCAATTTAACCAACTTGGCTTCGTATATTGTCCAATCCCACAAACCACAGGTGGTCACTACAAGACATCCCATACTACTGTACCCTACAGCCTTGCTGACAATCCAAACCAGAAATTCCAGACATAAAAAAATCACCGTTTAAACTCCCTCCTAATTAGTTTTTGCCTCAATGCTGATTTCAATTTGACCACTAGGCCACGAGTATCAAAACGGATCTTGCCAAAGCTTTCTACCACTGCATGATGCTACAAACACAACTCAAAACTTTAAATGCAGTTCTGGCTATCATACTGATATGATGCACAACAGCTTCATACAGGCTGAGCCAAACTTGTGTTAACCATAAGAGAATTACTGATCTGCATGAACATAATAATGAGGTTAAATTCCCAAACATACAATGCCGTGAAATTCACCCTTAAATAGAACTAAAAGTCCAATGCACTGTCTTCTCATTAAAATCACTTGCAATAAGCAGTTTGAGGTATGTTTGCTTCTTTAAGTATGTAAGTCAGAACTTAGAAAGGAGTTGGCTCTCCATACTTGTAAAACAAAGCAGCTGCCAGTAACAATTTAAAATTGCTAATATTACTAATGACTGGAAAGGTGAATGATTTTGAAATGGAGTTAAGGCCAAACATCTGGGCCAGATACTTAAACCATTCCCTACAAAGCAGTCCTCAGACCACTCCTACCTCCAAAATTCTGCTTGAATGAGAATGAATCAAATCACATATCCCGGTATGCTTAGCTAAAAGCTTAACAAAGGCCTGAAGTGAAAACAAAATAATGGTAAGTGGATTCATGAGCAGGTGAAGCAATAGGAAACAAGCTCACTTTTTTGGCAAGATTAAGGGAACTTAGAAAACTCTTTCTGTAGTCTTCAAAATTAACTCCAGAGGAAAAAAGCACTCAGCACACTTACCACCACAGACATGAAGCTCATCCTGGATCTCCTTACTGATCTGGGCTGGAGTGACATACTCTTTCCCATCCAGTGTGTGCACTACGTCCAGCTGCTTTTCTGCAATCAGCTTAGTGACAATTTCTATACAGTTCCGCTCTGACAATCTATCAGTAGAACAACAGAATAATCACTATTCTAAGTCAACGCTTTCTAAAATTACCTTTAAGTTGATATTTCAAAAGTATGAAACACAGGAAGTACAACAAAGATTACCTGCCATTCTGTGTGAACATGTTTAAGACTAAAAGCTAATTTCAGGGTCATACTTATCATCTTCCAAATCATCCATATTGCTTCAGTTACATGGACCAGCTTTTACTGGTGCTGGCATTTTACTAATGACATTTCCCTTAAACAACTGAACAGCTGTCAGCCCCTACCGCTGTAAGAATGCACCTGCATGTCAATTTAGGAACAGCTGTGCTTATAGAATTTGTGTCTTCGATCCCTCCGTAATATTTTAACTTTATTTTGCTTACTTTCGAATTTTTTTCTTTAATATAACCAACTTCTGGGCAACAATCCGAACCGAGACCGCGCAGTGGGGCCGCGACGATGTTCAGCAGCTCGAACCCAAAGACGATACCCACCCAGGCGCTGTCACAGACCAGCACACAACACTCCATGGGGGCCTAACGCTCCCCGGGACCACCTGTCACGGAGGCCAGAGCCAGCGCAAGGGGCTGAAGAGGAGAAGGGCCAGGCTGGGCCGCCCGGGGCCCCGCCGGCTTTCAGGGCCAGGGGCGCTGGGGGCACGGACGGGTGGACAGTGTCGGGCTCCAGAGGCCCCGCGGGTCCCCTCCTCCGTACTCACCTCTGGGCCACCTCAGCGAACTGCGCCCGCTGGAAATCGGCCGCCAGGCGCCTGATCTCGTCCCAGGCCGCCGCCATCTTCCCGCTCCGCTCCACGTCACCCCTCGCCAGCCGCGCTACGGGCTCCGAGCGCGGACAAACCTCGTCTGGGCCGCCGCAGCGCCACCTGCTGGCGGGAGCTGCGCTGCAGGGACTCGCTGCTACTGGGCGGCCAGTGATTGTCGAATGCAGAATCGACACTGACGTTCAGGGGTGGTTGAGCAGCGCGTCGAAGGGACAGGTGAATCACATTCACACTCAGCGCTTATAAGCATCTCGTTAATTCTAAATTACAGCTTCTGCTTTGAATCTGCAACCAAACACATTTATAGGGTCCTCTTTCTTCAAGAGGATGTGCTTGAGCCCAACACTAATCTCTTCTCTCCCTAGTTGTTGTGCAACAACAATATGGATTGGTTTTTCTGTAGTAATCAGTTTTCTTTCGATAGTTTATAAGTCAAGTTAAATCTTCTGTTAAAAATACAACAGCTGGCTTCTTTCAATATACATCCACTCCACTTGGAAGTAACTCCAGTGCTATAAACACCTGCTGTGTGCAGTGGGTATTTCACTTAAAAATAAAGTCAATCCTGTTTGTGATACTAAAGTTTACTAATTCCAGAGCCACTGCCGTAACAAAAATGTTTTTGTTTATTGCTGCACTATGTGTGAAGGTTTTTGTACCATTAATGATAGGAAAGGTTTAAAAAACCATCTAAATAATGATGACTGTATGGATTGATGCCCATATTTCATTTCCACAACAAAAAGCAATTCCTTATGAAGGCTGCACGCAATGCTGCATGGATTCACCCTGCTTTAATTGGGAACAATAAAGAGAGGGGTGTCAAAATGAACCGATGCTGTCTGATGACATAAATTATGTCTATAAGGGTTCATATTGTGATGTTCATCTATGTTCACATGAACTATTCTGAGCTCTGTACTTGAGGAACTTCAACCAATCCAAAGAAGCACAGATTCATAAATTCATTAAAGTTAGAAGAGATCTTCAGGTTCATCAACTCCAACTGTCAACCCAACCCCAACATGCCCACTAAACCCTGTTCCCCAAGGCTACATCTACATGGTCTTTGAACACCTCCAGGTACAGTGGCTCCACCACCTCCCTGGACAGCCTGTTCCAATCCCTGACCACTCTGTCAGGGAAGAAATATTTCCTAATCCTACTCCAGCACCTCAATATCTTTGGTTTTCAGTTTTGTTATTGCTTCTTCTTGCTGATGTAATGGACTAACCATGAAAGGAGCAACATGGGAAAAACAGGCTTCCAGCTGACTGCCAAGGGTTACAGAAACTTCCCATTGATGGTTGCCCATTCCAGCCAGCTGAAAGTCTTGTCGCTAGAAGACCAGTAAAGCTTCATACAGTCATCATAACATTTAGAGTAGGAGGCAGAAGTGATACTCAGTATGCAAACTCGGATGATTATTTGTGTAGACGCTCCTAGCTGTGTTTCAGAGTTGTGTCCTAAGACTCCAGGCACATTTATTTCCATACTCTGGCTCCTAAGGCTGAGTAGGAGTGTCCTTTAATTTTTTTTTGAACTTTTGCAATCCAGAAGTCTTCCTGGAAGCAGGTAAGAGCTCCAAAAAATCCACGGGTTTCTTTTTCCATTGCGATCTCTGCACACGCACAGATTTTAGTTGAGTATTTCATGGTACTGTCTGCTGCTTTATAGCAGTTATCCTGAAAGGAGATTAGTTAATAAAAAATAGCAGAAAGAATTGATACCTTGGACAGAATTGAACAGCAAGAATTCGTACGATGATTGCTTGAAGTAATTCATGATCTAGCAAATGTCCCTGGTGCATCCTCCTTCACTGCAGAGCAGACTCTTCAAGCCCTGATGATCTTGTCAGAATTACTTAACATTTATTTACTGAATCACAGAATTGTTTTGGATGGAAGAGACAACTTTAAGTCCAACACTGCCAGGGAAAGAAGAGAATGGAAAGGTGTCGGCAGGCCTGCCTACTAAACCTGTCATGAAAAAGGATTGTTATCAGTGCTGCTGAAACCTGAATAGATGGGGGATGATCTCTTAAACGACGTCTGTGACATTAAATGTAGCTCCTGTTCATCTCAATAGAAAGAAATCAATCTAGCAACACTGCTGCAGCGTTAAATTACCATGCAAAGGAGTTGATAAATGACAAAAATAAACGCTAGAAGCATCAGAACTGCCTTGTTCAAACAGTTCAAGCATGTGGTTCAGCTATGTACTCAGCAAGTCACATTCATAGACTTATCAGAATTTTTTTTACTGGTTTAAGTAACGGTTTTCTTTTTGCTAGCACCGTATAATGACATTTTCCCAGCCTGAAAACATAAAGTCCAGTTTATGTCCTTTTTTTGGCTTTTTTTCCCCCCTCTGTTTGGATTAGAAGACTAAAGGTGCTGATCACAGAATCATGGAATCCCAGAACGTTAGGGATTGGAAGGGACCTCGAAAGATCATCTAGCACAATCCCCCTGCCAGAGCAGGGTCACCTAGACCAAGTCGCACAGGAACACGTCCAGGCAGGATTTAAACATCTCCAGAGGAGGACTGATGTGTTTAAACAGGAAAATTCCCACACTGTGTGTGACAAAAAGCCCTTTGAACTTTGTTGGTTAAATGGTTTTGTTTAATGGTTGAACATTATACAGAGAATTCAGAGTGATCTTTTGTTTCACTCGATCTTCAAACATAACACAGAATTTTTAGGGATGAACGACATATTTCCGTAGATTTTCAGCCATGCACTCAGCTAAAAAGCAAAAGTGCCATTGGATTTGCAGAACAAATAGATAAGAACAAAACCTGCTGTAATTACATATATTTTGCCGTTCATCACAATGTTTTAATTAGTGCTAAATAAAAGACCAATTAGTCAGTAACAGCATGGCCCGTTATGGTGAGATACTGCAAACCTCAGGTCTATCTTACGCTGATGCACTGAGCTGTCACGGAACAGAGCATTGCAGTGTATGAAGTTTTTTATTCATAGTAAACCAGAAGCACTAGAAAAATACAACAAACAATAAAAAATACACGCCGCCGCGTAAACGAACGAGAATTTATACTGTCAAAGGCAGCAGAGAGATTTCTGCCAACAGACCTTGTCTGAATGCAATGCCAGGCAAAGACTTGGGTAGCAATTAAGACAAGAGAGTAAATGAAAATTTAAAAAAAAAAGAGTAAGCAATGTTAGGTAGAAGAGAAGTGCAGGTTAATTTTTAACATCATTTCAACATGCAAATAAAAAGAAAACCAGATATTTGTATCCTCACAATACTCTTTCCATAGCGATAGGTTTTCTAATAGCTTTCTGTGATGCTGCCTCTGGATTAGGTTTGTTTTGTGGCTCAGGTTGTCATTGATCCCATCCCAAAGCAGCAGTGAACTGAGGGTTTTTTGCATGCTCTCGGAAGGAATTGAAGCAGAGCTGCCAGCCCAGGGCACGGTGTAGGATCAACTATTAAAGATGCTGGAAGTCCATCGCTGTGAAAAGAAAGGACACGTCACACATCCACTGTTCTGTATTTCACACAGCGTAGGGGGGAATTTTAATGGGAAGTAAGGAACCAGCTTTCAAGCTGGTCACCTCTTGACCTCGGAAATTGCCCCTTTGAACCATGTGGCTTCCATCACTTGGCGAGGGATCAGCCTTTTGACTGCAATTTCTCTCCTACCCTCCTTGGGCTGCTTTCAGCCCTGCATGGGAACAGGGACTTTGGATCACCACTTTGCCCTCTCTTTTCTCACTCCAGAGTTCAGCACATTATGTTTCTCATTTCAAAACACAAATAGTAATTGAGTTGTTCCCTCATGCTCTCTTCCACCTGGAAAGCTGTTTTGCAGTCAGTCTGTCTAGATGATTAGAAATAATCCCATTTCCAGACTGAATTAATTCATGTGCTGGTGACACCGTAGCACTTCAGATGAATTAGTCAAACACAGAACCACAGTGTGACCTAAAAATGTATAATATTTGTGAAAAGGAGCAGTATGATGAGAGGGTGATTGATGTAAGGTGTTTCTGGTAAAGATGCCACAGTGAAAGACATTGTTCATCAGAATCAAATACAATTTTAAGTGCCTGAGTTAATTAAAAGCCCTGTAAGATCTACAGAATCACAGACTCATAGAATGTTCCAGGCTGAAAGGGACCTCTAGAGGTCATCTAGTCCAACCTCTACACAGGGATGGGTCAGGCTGCTCAGAGCCTCATCAAGCTTGACTGTAAATGACTCCAGGGATGGGGCCCCCACCACCTCCCTGGGCAGCCCATTCCAGCCATCAACCACTGAAGAACTTTTTCTAATAGCTAGTCTAAATCTCTGCTTTCCCAGCTTGAACCCATTGCTCCTTGTCCTATCTGTACAAACCCTCTTGAAAAAACCTTCCTCTGCCTTCATGCTGGCCTCCCTCAGGTACTGGAAGGTCCCCCTGGAGCCTTCTTTTCTCCATGCTGAGCAGCCTGTCTTCGTATGAGAGATGCTCCATTCCCCTGATCATTTTAGTGGCCATCCTCTGGACGCTCCTGCATGTCTACATCCTTCTTGTGTTGGAGGCTCCAGAACTGGACACAATGCTCCACGTGAGGTCTCACCAGGGCAGAGCAGAGGGGCAGAATCACTGCTCTTGATCTGCTGGGTCCAATTTATATGGAAAGGGGGAATAACAGTCTGTTTTACAAGAAGGATCCATCTGATTTTAGAAGGTTGAGACGTGGTTGAACCTTTAATCGGAAGGTAAAGAGCTGATATTAGAGAAAAGCTGTGCTGTAGTTTGAAGTTGGCAGGTCTTAGCCTGTGGGGTGAACTGAACAGTAAAATTCTTTGGAAAGGTTAATTCTAACATCTTTCTAGAGATCTAATTAAACAGACTCTAAGAAGTAGAAATGTTTGTGGAGGAAACATTCAGATTGAGAATTAATGCTCTCTGCCTCCCCTATTAACTGGAAGTCAGATGGCTTTCAGCTTCATTGAATCAAGGGTAAGCTCCAAAGGCTAACTGCTGAAAGCCCCCAGCCAAGCATCTAGGTAAACTCACCCCAGTCACTGTTGGTTTAGCAGATTTCAGCCACTGGCATGAAACAGGAGAACAGAAACAGCTTCTAACCATGCAGGGAATTGTAGATCAAAAGCACTATCTAGAACACAGAATCGCAGAATCATGGAATCATTAGGGATTGGAAGGGACCCCGAAAGATCATCCAGTCCAATCCCCCTGCCACAGCAGGATCA
>JAOXOE010000256.1:47044534-47071777 GCA_028565055.1 Phoeniculus purpureus
GGTTTTAAATGTCTCCAGAGAAGGAGACTCCACAACCCCCCTGGGCAGCCCCTTCCAGCACTCTGTCACCCTCACTGGGAAGAAGTATTAATATTACTTAGTAAAACATGGTGAGATGGTGTTGATATTTGTAATGCACTGTTCTCTGGACAAATAAACACATCAATAAAAATCCCATGGAAGAAAAAACCCACTACCTTTGGTTTCACATTTCCTTGCAAGAGAAATTTCTTCAGCAAGTTTGGATGTCATCTACCTTAAAATATGCTTAAAAAGCTTTAGCTTTTCTTTTAGAGATAAAAAGATGTACTAAAAAGCCAACATTTTATGTTCAAGATTGTTTGTATGGAAAAAATGTGAGGGTCTGGCCTCTGAGGTTCTGCTCCTGTCTGATAACTTTTCACACAGTTGATGATGTCTAGCATTCAAAGTGAAGCCTCTCCTCATCAGACCTGTTCTCCACACCCCTGATCAGCTCAGTTCTCCACACCCCTGATCAGCCCCTCTCTGCACCCTCTTCAGCACCTCAATGTCCTTTCTGTATTGTGGTGCCTGAAACTGCCCCCAGTAGTTGAGAGATCATGAACGCAACATTACCAAAGAAAACTTTAGAAAATTGTTGGAGCAAAATACTCATTCTCTTGAAGTAATCAAATCTGGACTTGAAGAGAGTGAGGGGAGATTGATTCACTGTTAGCCTGCTTTTTAGGTTCTTGCAAACGTAAGACCTTTCCCAATTTGAATGGGACTTTCTCTGTTAGATTTGAGAGATCTGTGGTAATCAGCGTCCTTCAGAAACACACAGACTGCAGTGGTCACCTACCATCTGAAAAGGATCTCTGTCCACCCGCTACAGTAGACTGGGGATCCTGATCCCTGTTCACAGTTGCCATGCCCATAGAATAATCCCTCCTGTACTATGTGTTGTGACTCCTACATATTTTAGTGTGATGTATCCTGCCTGAGTGGACTCAGTTTTCTGAGCAATTTACCGAATGTGATGATGTTTCTTTACCCGTATTTAGCATCCACCTATTTTTGCATCATTTGATACAATTTTATCAGCAGTGGTTTTATTTCCCTATCACTGAAGATATCACTGCTGTATTGTCGGACCCTGCACCACTTCCACATGAAACAGACCCAGGCTAGTATTTTTAAGGAACTTTTTCACCCAATTCTATCCAATTTGGAATTAATAATCCTTCATAGATTGTGCTGATTTACAGAGACATTTCCAGGATTCAGGAATGAGGATTGAAAACTAAAGAGACCAGAAATGTTCCGAACATCTTAAGAATTTGGAACGTCCAACTGCAGGTTTCTCTTTTTCTTGATTCACTCCAAGGATTTGGTTTCAACCCAGATGACTCATGTCCCAAATGAAATCTCTTACCACAACGTAGTCCTTCTTAGAAGGGTCTTCATACCTCTTCTTTGCTTTTCAGTGTTCCCAGCCACTTGTTCAAAAACTTGATCCGATAGAAGGATCAGCAGTGGCTTCTCCCAGTTAACAAGCTGACCTGCTGCATTACTATTTCCAGAGTTGAGTGAACAATTTGATGATGTGTGTTCCTGTCTCACAGCTGTAAACCCAAGTGGGTCTGCATCAGCCTGAGCCAGGGTACTGGTGTGCTGAAGCAGTGAGTTGCACTAAGGACTGCTTCTGCCAGTGGGAGCTCCACATTCCCCCTGAGTACAATGTTATGAGTTCAGTTTAGCTCCTACCTTTGAAAACACTGTTCCTCAGAAATTCTTGGTATTTTACCTCCTTTCACTCCAATCTGGTACCGTTGTGGTTTTATGCTACTAGTACTTTGTGCTTAGTGTTTATTTTCTTCAGGTATTTGAGATACACTTTGGTTTGTCATTTGGCTACAGGGACTGAGAAAATACTGGAGATCCTATGCACTTATTTATAGCCCCTTAAGGTACTCTGCAGTTATTAGTTAACACTGCAAACAGTAAATTAGTGACATCTCTTGCCACAATGCAGCCCTTCTTAGAAGGGTCTCCATACCTCTTCTTTGCTTAATGACAGGGACAAAGTTCTGTCTGGTGAGAAGCTCTGCCTAATTTGGTGTCAGTTCCTATCATCAAACAGTGCTAGTTTTTACATGGCAGCTGCCAGAGATGGTAAAGCCTTTCCCAGTCTATTCCAGTAGAACAACAACGTGATGATTGTCACTGATGTTTGGGCATTTGTCATTTGGATGAATCTTGTTCATTGATCACCCAGACTGCTAACTTCAGAACCAGGATGTCAATTTTAGATGTCAATTCTCAACAACCGTCCCTCTGCAGTTATCTTAATCAATTAAACCTGTAATCTCAGGCAAGCTGAAATCTCGTTTGACAGGTAGTGTTTTCCTTCCAAGCCACACCAAGTGACATTAAATAATCATTGTTACCTGCATCTTGTTCCAGGCTATTAATAACAGCAACAGCAAGGGGCATAATGAAGAAATGATAAGTTACTCTATTATATCAAACAGGAATCATGAAGCTGTAGAGGATGTCATTGCTAAGAACAGCAGGCAGTGTAATGAAAGAGCCACGGCTACGTTTTTCAAGTCAACAACACTAAAACGAACAACAACAAAACGAGTGGGAAAATTATCCTGTAAAGTCTTTTACAATTAGAACATTGCTGAAAGTTTTTGAGGAATCATCTAATTTGGAAAGAAACAATCTAATTTAAACTAACCATCTAGTAATAGGAGGAACTCTGGCTTTGAAAAAGCAGATGCGTAGGAAATGTATCAAAGGTCATAAAGAGATGTCTCGTCTCCAGTTTTCACACTGGACTGATTAGATTATCTTTCTTTGCCTTTTTTGTTAAGCAGTGGTAAAGCACAAAGCAGCACCTCAGTAACCCTCGGTTCTCAACACGCCTCAGTTTTACTGTGCTTTGATATGTCAGTTCTTTGCTGATGTGCTACTCTGTAGCTCAGAAAAACTGATTACTTAGATGAATTATCTACTCTGGCCACAAAAGTGATCTGAGGGCTGGAGCGTCTCTCTTATGGAGACAGGCTGAAGGAGTTGGGGTTGTTCGGCTTGAGGAAGAGAAGGCTCTAGGGGGACTGCAGTGGCCTTCCAGTACCTGAAGGGGACCTACAGAAAAACTGCCCTTTTTACAAGGGTAGGTGGTGAGAGGACAAGGGGTAGCGGTTTTAAACTGGAAGAGGAGAGATTTAGGTTGTAGATTAGGAAGAAGCTCTTTAGTATGAGGGTAGCGAGACATTGGAAGATGTTGCCCAGGGAAGTTGTGGAAGCTCCATCCTTGGAAGCATCCAAGACCAGGCTGGATGAGGCGCTGTGTAACCTGATCTAGTGGGAGGTGTCCCTGTTCATGCAGAGGAGTTGGAACTCAATGATCTTTAAGATCCCTTCCAGCTCTAACTTTTCTATGATTCTATGATTCTACTAATCTTTCCTGTAATAGATCATTCCAGTTACAGAATTTCCAGCATCAGTGTCCCAGCTGTGTTACCTTCAATCCTGACATCTGACTGCTTTTAATAAACTAGCTTTTCAGAGACACTGCCTCATGCAGAGACTCCTCACAATTGTATCCTGACAGAATTCAAGGGAACTATTTCCTTCATCCTACATAACTATCTCCCATTCTCCCGAATAGCCAAAAATCACTGATATACATCACACTCAGTGATGTCCAGGGAACTGTTGTGATTTTAAAAAAATCAAATCCATCAGATACTGTTAAACATTCCTTTCTGCTAAATTTGAAACGTTAGCTTCAGCTCAGCACTAGCCTTCCTGTCTCTGAAATTTCATAACGTCTGTAGATTAGGTTCTGAGAGTCCTGCCTCTAGACAGCCCGTAATCTATGTTCCCCAGATGGATTATAACTCTCATGCCACTGCACAGTAGCCTTTTGATTGAAATATGTGAAGATTCCTAAGTGTCGGTGCATTGTGAAGGATGAAGTCCTGACACTGAGCACTGCTTATGGAGCTGATTATGAGCTGGCGATGCTACAGCTCCTGCGAGACCATGTGGGATGGCAGATAATCCAATTTAATGTCAAACTGACTCATAATACGATATTTAGTTATTTCTGAATCAGAGTCTTTCTGAACTTTTTGATGAGAAAAAACTTCAATGTTTTGACATTGATTTGAAACGAGAAGTTGCTTTTCCAAAGGATTTGAAATTTGAACTTTTGCTTATATTATTTTTTGCAGTATAATGTGATACTCCGAGGGCTACAAAATGCTACTGAAAGGGCACCTGACTCACAGATCCCTTAGGTCACCTTATTCCCTGCTCCAACATCCCACCAATGTTTTTTTTTTTTTCATTGTCTTCCTCCTATTCATAGGGAGATTTGAGCATCTCCTCTATGAGGAAAGACTGACAGAACTGGGGCTGTTTAGTCTAGAGAAGAGGGGATGTTATTGATGTCTATAAAGACCTGAGGAGTGGGTGTCAGCTGGAAAAGGTCGATCTCTCTTCTGTGGGGCATAGCTATAGGACAGGGAATAACAGGTATAAAGTTGAACATAGAAGGTTTCACAGAATCACAGAATCATTCAGGTTGGAAAAGTCCCTTAGGATCATCCAGTCCAACCATCAACCCTACTTTACACGTTCACCTCTAAAACAGATCCCGCAACACTACATCTAAGTGACTTTTAAACTCATCCAGGGATGGGGACTCAACCACCACCTTGGAAAGCCCATTCCAGGGCCTGACCACCCTCTCTGGGAAGAATTTCTTCATGATGTCTGGTCTAACCCTCCCCTGTTGAAGTTTGAAACCCTTCCCTCTGATTCTGTTGCTGATGACCTGTGAGAAGAGACCAGCACCAGCATCAACTCTCAAAACCTCTCCCCATGAGATTTATTCTCCAGACCCTCCCCCAGCTTCATTGCCCTCCTCTGCACTTGCTCCAGCACCTCGATGTCTCCCTTGTATTGAGGTGTCCAAAACTGGACCCAGTACTCAATGTGCAGACTCCCTAGTGCTGAGTACAGGGGGACAATCACCTCCCTACTTCTGCTGGACACACAGTTTCTAACACAGGCCAGGATGCCATTGTCCTTCTTGGCCATCTGGGCACCTTGCTGGCCTCCTGTCAATTAGAACCCCAGGTCCTTCTCTGCCAGACTGCTCCCCAGCCACCCTGCCCCCTGCCTGTAGCGCTGCAGGGGATTTTTGTGACCAAAACCCACTCTGTGCTCCAGCCCCTCTATTCTCCTGACCCCCTTTGGGATATTCCAAAGGACGGAGCTTTTCCGACCCACCCATCTCAGGCTCAGAGGCTGAGAAACGTTCCTCAGCAACCTAGTTGAGAAAAGAAACAAAGCGCTCTGTGCCACGATTCGCCTCTATATAAGAAGAAAATTCTTTACTGTGAGGGTGACAGAGCCCTGGAACAGGCTGCCCAGAGAAGTTGTGGAGTCTCCTGCTCTGGAGACTCTCAAAACCCACCTGGATGCAGCCCTGTGTGGTCTGACCCAGGTAATGCCGCTTTGACAAGGGGGGTTGGACTTGATGATCTGTAGAGGTCCCTTCCAACTCCTAAAATTCTATGATTCTGCTACATAAGTGATGAATTTTGCAGGCATCAGGAGTCATGCCGTTCTGTTCTTCCTCTCCTTCATTCCTTTACAAAAAAGCTTTGCTCAGTGCAAGAAGCATGGACAGTCTTGAAGCAAAGACAGCTACCGGGCTAGATGGAGCATGTGATTCTCTTTCCTTATTCAAAAGATATGATGGACCAAAGGCAATTCAAAACTGCTGCTTTCCTTTTGCTTCCTAAACAGTAACTCTTGGAGGGAAATTTGGCTTCGGTTCCCAATGGAAATGATAAATGAGCTACTGCAAACAGCAGCAATTCGGTACAGCAGAACCACAGAGAAAGGGTGCAAGAAAGGTCTGAGGAGCCCTGCTGCAGGATAATGACTGTCAAGTAGCGATAACTCCGGCTGTCAACCAGTAGCATTAACAGCTCCTGTTACACGAGTAGCAGCCTGAAATAGAGTGGGACATTGCAGAGATCGCGAAGCCCAACTCTTGCACAGCCTCCAGTTCTGTTTTTGTGACTGGACTGATACCTGCAGATTTGATGGCTGCAAGGATCAGGCCTGAAGCTAAAAGGATAAAGGTTGGTAACAACAGTAGTAAAAAACCAACCCAATTTACTTGTCATTGTACCGCCACTCAAAAACTTCCGGGCATCGAATAAAAGAAATGGGATCTTCATACGGAAATTGGAGCATTTAGAGGTTTTCCTAATGTTACATAAGAAACAAACCCCAATTTGTGAATTCCATATGGAGACCTTTATGTTTCCTGAGAGTGTTTTTAGATGTTTCTATCCAGATTCCATCCAGAAAATGCTCAGTTGTCATCTGCTCTTGGCATCCCCCACAAAAAAAGAAATTGTGATCTCTGTGGTGAATTTTAACCCAATCTGACAGGTCTGGAAGATGTTATCTTCCTATAATTGTTATGGAAAATGAACTATCAGAAGACTGTGAACAAGAATAGATCTCCACCAGAGCAAAGGGTGAAGCCAAAGAAGAATTTGCTAAAAATAACAAAGGATCTGTGTGGGAGAAGGGGACAGGAATTAACTGTGGGAAGAGCTTTCACCAAAATTCCTGGGTTTATCCAGGCACAAGGCACAGACCCATGGAAAACCGCCATGTTCAGACCTACTTGTTAGGGCTTCAGGTTGGTCACATCATGGAAAGAGCTGGAAATTATTTACTCAGGCTTCTGGGACAGCAGTTAGAAATGGATGGCATAAACTTCTTGTGGCTCGTTCTGCAGTTTTCCAAGGAGGAGTGTTGCACAGCATGTCCTCAGTGGCGGCTGAGCGTCACTGGGGGAAGGATGGAGGAGTGCATCTCCATGGCAAGAGCACCACACTGCAAGTGGTCCCCATGGCTACAAACAGCTTTCTCATGCCTGTCATTCAAAAAGTCTGATTAAACCTGAGACCTTTCACAGCAGGATGAGGATGACAGCTGCTCAGCAGTTGCAGTCTCAGGTGCCAAGAACTGAATTTCCAAGGTTCATCACAACAGCAGCAATGTAGAAGTGGAAGCCTTCCCACACCACCCATCTCTGGCTCTCTCTGTCTTGTCTCTGGGGGTACACAGTTTGTAAGTCAAGAACCACAGATGCAACTGTCTGCAGATACTTGTAAGGATTGGGAGTGAGGATCCTCATGTTGGAAAAGCCCCATAGAGACCTCCGAATGAATTACTGCACATTACACACTTCCAGACACTTGGTTGGGCAGTCGCTTGTCTGGGCCTTCCAGTATGGACAGCAAGGTGCAGTAGATTTCTGTCTGGGGTGTTGGGTGCAAAACAATTGGGACTCCATGTGTTAAGAAGCCGAAAAGCATCTGCACATAGCCAGACAGTGTCTGCCCTCTCACATGCACTAGGTGTACTGGTATACAAGGATGAGATACGTGGTGCAGCCTCACATGTGGTTTTCGTGTTTAACACAGTTTTACGTGCTAACGCTTTGATGGGAAATGGGAAATCCTGCAGCTGGGGAGGAATAACCCCATGTCCTGGTTGTGATTTCCCAGGGTTTTCAAAAACATGAAAAAAACAAGGAGAAATTTCTAGTACAGAAAAATGATAACAGGTTTTATTACTAAGAGAACAAGAATGGTTAGAGGGGGAAAAGGGAAGAAAAAAGCCAGCTGTAAATCACCAGCGAACAGACCTGCCCCAGACTCCCAGCACAGTTGTGATGCACCAGTGGCCACCTGGAGCTGCGTGAAACCTAACAAAGGATTCTCCCTGCCAAAAAACCCAAACAGAAAAAGGCTTTCCTTCCTTCCTCTCCACCTCCTTCCATGCCCCCCTGTGCAAATGGCAGCATGCTAACTGCACAGGAACAGAGGGAAGAAAAAGAGAAAACATAGCAAAGATAAAATAAGGGCAGCAGTTGTAATGGGTAGGGGAAAGAGAAGGGAAAAGGGAAAGGAGAAAAAAAAATGGGGATGGGGAGAAAATGAATCAGGAATGAGGGGAAGGTGAAGAAAAAGGCAGGGGAGGAAAGTTAGACGTTATCAAGGAAGGAATGAATGTGGGTAATCTTTTCACCAAGACCACGTAGCGAGGAAAGAGCAGCTGGCAGCAGCTTCTCTGTGCTCTGACTCTGGGATGACAGGTGAAGTTCAGCCCTCTCATGTGCCATTCATGGTGCCATGGAGAAGGGTTCTCACATTGGTCATGCAATGGAATCTGGTTCTTCCCCTGTCAGGGGGCCAGGAACTAACCCATGACACTGCTCTAAAGGCTGGACTAGAGTTTTACGGTAGGGACCTTGCTTTTTGCAGAATTCTTGCTCTGAGACTCCTGGTGCAGAGGCTGGCTAATATAAACAAAGGTTTTATTAGCATGAAAAGAAAGGATATAACCTCTCTTATCTCTGCTGTGATGTACTCAGTCCTAAATTGCCACAGCCTGTGTTCCACTGTGAAGAGGGTTCTCTTTTGCTGGTGACAAATGTTTCCCCCATGAGCGCAGTCAGGGTTTCCTTGGCATTTGTTTCTTTAACATCTAATACAGGGTGGATTTTACTGCAGTGGAGACACAAACGGGACACCACTTCTCTGCCTGGCTTTTCCTCTATCCCAGCCCCAAGCACATCAGAAGGGATATCTTTGATGTCTTCCACCTTTGTTAAGTTTGCTACAAAACAAACTCTGTGTTTAAAGGATGTGCTACTTTTGAGGGCAGAAACAGAGATCAATACAAAGAGATAAGACCACAAAAGCCTCCTTTTCTCTGAAAATGAAGCTGAAAAATGGTCGGATTTCGGTGCAAAGGAAAAGCCCACTCTGAGGGACTGATCATCATTCTTGAATAACCCTAACAGCAACAAGATGATTACTGTGAGAGATAGGACAAGAAGGAACATTTAGTACCTGCCTAAAGAGGAGAAATCTGAAGGTAGTCTAGTCCAAAGCTAGGAAAAAGGCAAATGAGACGTGGATGAAAGTTTAGTTTCCTTCGTCCTTTGGTAAACCTGAACGGAAAGACAAAACACAGTGAGTGAGACACTTCTGAGGCTGGATCTCTCCCACTCTTTCTTTTCTGGGAAGGAAGTGAAAATGCCACTTTCTCTATTTACAATGTTCTCCAAGCACTTCAGATTCCCCATGTCTGTGTGTGTCTGTAAGAGAAACCTGCCCACATGTGATGGTATTTCCATGTGCACAGCCAGAGCTGCATACGAGCCTGTGCTCTGCTTTTCCATGCTTAACACTGCTAGCAGCAGTTGGTCATTTCAGATTGACAAGGTAAAGCTATGATTAACAGCAACAAAGGATGTGTTGGCTCTTTCTCTTTTGTGCTGAGTGTTTGGTGTTTTGAAAATGTTGTTTGACCTTTCACTGATTTTTAAGAGTTGCTCATAAAACTGCATTCAATGCAGTCGTCAGGTATACATTTAATAAGTTATCCTAGTGATAGTCTCACTACAGTGTCGAGTAGGATATGAACTAATGAACCACATCCTTTCAGGCACATGAAACCATGTGAAATTAACACTGAAGAGTCCAACTTGATTTGCAGTTCATGATCAGAGAAGCAGAATGGCGAGATGAATCCTGATCCCTAATATAGTGTAATCTCAAGTTATATCACTTCATCTTGATTCTGCTTAAGTTTTCTTGAAAACAGATGTCCAGATTTTTAGACAGATGAGCATCTAACTCCAGGGACAGGCAAGTGATTTTTTTTTAAGATTCGTGATTTGATAGTTCAATATAAAGTAGAAGGATTTTTCCTACAATGTTAGCACACAATGTTCTTCGTGAGGGATCATTCGCACTGCTGGGAGACTCTCTCATTCTCTCATTCCCTGTTCACAGAATCACAGAACACTAGGGATTGGAAGGGACCTTGAAAGATCATCTAGTCCAATCCCCCTACCAGAACAGGATCACGTAGACCAAGTCACATAGGAACATGTCCAGGAGGGTTTTAAACATCTCCAGAGAAGGAGACTCCATAGCCCCCTTGGGCAGCCTGTTCCAGTGCTCTGTCACCCTCACCGTGACGTATTTATGTGGAACCTCCTATGTTCCAGTTTCCTTCTTTTTCACTTGGAAAATAACATCGTTCCTCTTCGGCATCTCAGCCACTCTGTCTTCTTTCTGATTCTGACCCAAACCCTAGACTTTATTGCCAGATTATGGCAATTTGTATAACAACTGGAAAAAGAGCTCATTCAAGATAAACACCAGGTAGAAAGTTTTTGACACTACCTGTGGTTTTGGTGAAATCCATATGTTTTCTCACTAACAGTTGTTTCAGTTGAAGTTCTAATGAAGCTGTGGAATATATCTAATGAGCAGATCTAATACCTTGTTGGATGGTATGCTACAGCTGGAAATCTGTGAGAGTTTTTGGCAGTTTACTTATCTGAGGTATTGGGCTGTTTGATTTTGGAGAAAAGCTCCAAAGTAATGAACTACTGTGAAGCTAAAAGGTCTATTCTTGCTTGCAGTAAATTGAGAATTTCCTTTTCAAAGAGGGAGGAAAAAACTATCAATTACAATACAGAGCCTTTATACTCTGTTAATTGTACTGAGTCCTCAGATTGATGCCTAAAGCTAGAAGTCCCTGTTTCTGATGTACAATGTAGAAGCACAAAATGTCTGCATGGAAAGAAGGAATGCAGATACAAAGCTTGTGTTTTGTCTTGTCAAAGGCAGGGTGCAATGAGGGACAGCTTCTTCCAGATTAGATGTAGGCTGGTGGTGTGGACTGCCTCTAAAGGGGCTAGACCATGTCTCACATATATGGAGCTCATGTCCTTATTTAGTGTCATCTGAAGGAAATCCCATTCCTATATGTCAAGCCCACTTTATGTTGTGAACTGGAGCAGGACAAGCTGGAGATTTGCTTCAAAATTACCCTTCTGATCTAAATTAAAGTGCTAAAGTAGACCAGCCCAAATCCCCCTTCAGCTTTCTCCCATCAGAGCTTTACCTGTGGCAATTTGGAGGAAAACAGATAAGGCTTTGGGCAGATCCTCTAGCTTCTGTTATCTCCAGATGACCTCTATTATTTGAACTTCAGAAACACCTTAGTGAAGCTCCCAGAAAACTGATGCTTAAATCATGCTAATGCAATCTCTGAGACATCCTGTGCTGCCCAGACTCTGCTAGGCTGGAAATCAGGTCCCTTTGGTGTAAAGACCTTCAAGGCACAACCGACTGTAAACTGCAGAGGGAGGCTGAAACATTTAACAGTGATGCGATCAGATAAGGGCAGGGAGAGGCAGAAGTGGTCTTTTGGAACTGCTGCCACCTTTGAACCTTTTAGCTCAGACTTCAAGCTTGAAAAGTGCAGAGATGCACACAGTGGCCCACAGAGGGCTTTAAGTTCTCCTGATGCCTTTGCTGATGTTCATGCTGAGCTTTGCAGATGGAGATCAGTTGTCACCATGCTCACTTGGCATGGGTCTGCCAGACCTGCAGTTGGATAGTGTTCCATCTGAGTGGGTTGTTTTGTAGGCAGAGTGACTGTCTTGTCATTTCCATGCCTGTGTAATTCTTCCAAGTCAGGATGAACTTTATGAGTTTGGCCCAGAAACAAGGCAAAGACTTTTAGACCAGCTTCTTCTACTGCACGGGGTGGCTCACCTCTACTCATTTGCAACCTATGAATTTATTAATACATCCAAATATAGCCAGTGACCTTCTGTGACAGATGGTGAATCATGCCTTACTTCTAGTGCATAAATTAACATTTTAAAAGCCTTTTAGAAACACTGTTGACTTTAGCGAGTGAAACATAATAACAAGGATTTGCTGGAATCTGATGGCATGAGTTTGGATATGCTGAAAATTCATTATCTGAGGGAAAAATCGAGCATTAGCGTGTCATTAGCAAGGGCACTGCAAGCTGCCGTTTGTTTTACAATGATGTATGGTTTATGATGCTGAAACTGCCGTCACAGACAAGTCACACTGATTTGCCGTGACAATGATTTATGAATCATGACTCCGGAGGAAATAATTTCATTCACATATCTTGTTGAAAGTCAATTCCCTTGGCATCTGCTTTCATCAGGAAGAGTATCTCATGGCCTTCAAAACGTTGACCTTTAGAACCTTCTAAATCCTACCCCTTTCCTTTAATTAAAAGGTAATTTTGCCATTGATTTGGACAGGAAGGAGTTTGTTGTTCTTTCTTTTAGCCCCTTCTTTTGTCACACCGTGTTTAAGCATTACCAAAACATGGCAACGCACCATGACCTAGATAAGATGTAGGTAGCTGAGAGAAGCTTATGTTACGTATCTGAACACGAGTGCGAAGTAGAACATCCAGTAAACAAATATGAATCTAAATGCCATGCAGGATTTTCTCTCCCCTTGAAAACATTGCATTGACACAAGAAGTGCAATATCCACAGGACGAGCTCTAAGCAACTATCCAAACTAGAGAGCACAAGCATTATATACAGATACTGCAGTTTTATTATGTCTTTTCTCCATTTATATCACATGTGGGATAATGCCCGACACTGTTGTCTCTCATACTGGAACAGCAGCCTGCTGATTGTGAATGGCAGTGAGAAGAGACGACGACGAAATGCTCATTCTTGCCCTTCCCTCTCGTCGTCTTCCACCTCCATGTGGGATGATCTTTCTCTTGCATATGAAGATGTAGCCTGATAATATTTAGATTCTTTTTCTTCAACTTAACTGCTGCTCTGTCTGAGTCACTGAGATACTTCCATGAAGTAGTGATATGTGAAGCTTGGAGGAAGGACAGAAGATATGAAGTATTGTTCTGTTGAAACGTAAGCAACTCAGACAAAACCAATATGTCTGGATGGATGCAAAACTATTCAGCGCCTCTCTTCGTCCTATATCCAAAATTAGAACATCCAAATTCTAATGAGCTTGAAGATCTCATTACATTGTAGAGCAAGAAATCCCAAGTACATTGGGTTTTGTATATGGTATTATAGCCAATACTGTATATTGTATATGAATCATAGAGTCATCGGATCACAGAGTCCTCATCAATTCCTGCATTCCTTTTCCTTCTGTAAAAGAAATGCCCCTATGCCAAGGTGTCAGCATGCTGAAGAGGGAAGGACAAGACCTGACCTAAGGCAAGTTGGTGCTGTCATTAATAAACATGAAGTAATGACAGAATATGTACAGACTTCTGTGGATTACGGTGCAACTATACTAAGCAGATCTAAAAGTAATTAACTACTAAGCTGCAGGGCTGTTTAGAAGACAGAAATGTCACACAGTGAGCTCATAATCGCATGGATACCACATGAAAATTAATTACCATGTAATTATATGATTAGTATTTACCACGTATTTGTGCCCCTTTCATTTCAAGTGCCACTTTAATTTTAAAATACTAAATTACTAAACCTGCTTTGACTGTGATCTAGATGTAGAGGAGTAATTGCTGTGTGTGAGAAAGCATGTAAAGAACAAAAGTCACTGAGCGCTGAATGACCCAGTTCACTTTCTACATGCACAAGGGAGAAAATAATCTGGCTGATGGAATGTCACTGAATGTCCCGCTCTGGAATTCATTTTTCATGTGCCCTTTTAAATATTTCCATTTTAACAGACCTAGAGGTTTAATCTAGCCTAGTTCAAGACAGCAATTTAGCGTATGCTCAAGGCCAGCTAATCTGCTTGAAGACAGGAGCTTTAGAATGTTCTTTAGGTCAGGGCAGGATTCAGGGCTGTGTTGCACAGCATTGGCAAAATTTAATGTGCTGCTCTAAAATCTGGGTCAGAATTTGACGGACCCGGGGTTTCTCCTGCCAGTGGAACAGGAGGAACAGAAGAAATGGGGCAGAGGATCTAGGGGAGAAACACTGGGCAAACTGGCTTGGTGGTTTAGTTGTGACGATGGCAGGCCACATACTTTGAAGTTTGTCTTCTCGTGGGTGGCAGCAGCAAACCAAAGTGATTTCTCAGGCCTCTGAAACAGCTATCATGAGCAGTGGGACATATCCACCTCATCCGTCTCAGCAGCATCCTGCCTGGGGCATCTGCCTGCTTGCCTTGTGCCTTGGGTCTTCTCTGCTTTCTTAAAGTGAGAGGGAGCTTTGCTTCTCTTTTTTTTGTACAGTACAGTTGCTTTGTACATGAGATGCTGGGTGGTGGCTTGTTACCCTGTCTTGGTACTGGGAAGCAGAGGTTGCTTTTGCAGCTGAAAGCTGGAACTAGACACTAAGTCTAGTTACTGAAATGGAGTTGCTGTGAGAACTTGTTTATGCTAAGACTGTCTGCCCCACAGCTGTGTGTGAGACCATCAGCTATCACTAGTATCTGCAAGGTGATCACATCAAATCATTCATTGACACCTTGGGTGGCAGGACAGGAAGACTTTACCTGGCCTGACAAAAAATCCCTTGTGCTTCTTCAAGAGCAGCACAAAGGAATATCATTGACTTGGATCAAATAAATCTAAATAAATTAACTAGAGAGAAAAACTCTCTAACACAGTATCTGAACCTTTATAACACTTATTTTTAATACACAATTACAGGTGCTGTGTTCCATCAGCGCTCTGCAGATGTGGACAAGTGCCCAATGCTCCACAGAGGTGAGGTCTAGATGACTGCACACAGTGCAAGGCAGCAGAGAATGAGGACGATGTCTTTCCAGATTCCTGGAGCAGAAATACAAAGATATTCCTCACTTATTGCTCCTCTGATGAAACATATTGTTGCTGAACTCTCTTTAAAGTCCACATCATCCAGAACTACTGGAGGGCAAGTATTGGGTGTGCAGAAAACCCAATCCCAGACCTGTATGATACTGCTGGCTGTTCCTTACTTGTCTCATTCTTTGTGAATTAAAATTCCAGCTCTTGATCCGAAATCTTCTACTTTCAATAACGGTAAAATAAAAGACTAGAGAGGACTGTAGTTTTCCACAGCCAGCCTGAAGTGATACCATCCCAGAAGCTCCAGTTTAGTGGAGTTCACTTCACATTACGCTGCTTTTAGTTTGTGTTTTTCGTAATTGTTTTTCTTGGACACGTCTTTTGAGCACTCTTTTCCAGTTGGTTGCAGTATATGGACGTAGCTAGGTTAATGGTCTGATTCATCATTCTTTGAGTAGCTTATGAAGTCATCTATTCACACACATGGGTAGGTCATCATTTTTGCACTGACAGCGTGAAAGGGGGTACAGTGCTAGGCAAGAAAGCTAGACTTTGTATGGATAGTCATGGTTTCATGAATTTTTTAAAAAAGAGAGAATGAAAGATTCTTCTAATGATTCTGGATGTATGAACACAGGGTCTTTCATCTCTTACTTTTTCAAATCATGGTCATGCATTTTGCACATTCAGAGCTCTCCTGTCAAATGAGATTCATTTGTCATGCTAGTAACTAACAAGCCCGGTGGATGAAATCTGTATACAAAATCAATAACTTTACTCAAGTTAGACTAAAATTAATTGATTTTACTTACTGCTTGTGGTCTCAAACTCTACTAGTTCTCAGTGGGGAATTTGTCTAAATAAGGCTTGTTGTGTGCCCTCTATTTTGCCTTTCACTCTTTTAACTATTCTCTGCTCTGAGCTTGGCAAATTATTTGATCATTTATCACAAACTGATCGAGGGGTAGCAGCTGTCCACAGTTCTGTTTGTCTTCTAAGGAAGTTTAGAAGGACCATATAAGCCATATGTATCATATAGTATGAGGATGGTTGAACACTGGAACAGATTTCCTGGGGAGGTAGTTGAGGCCCCATCACTGGAGATATTCAAGGTGAGGCTGGACAAGGCTGTGGGCAACTAGATGACCTTTGAAGGCACATTCCAGCCCAGGCTATTCTATCATTATGTGACTCAATTAGAGTGACCATATTTGTCCTTTAGTTGCACTGCTAGAAATCCAAGGGAATTGCTGAGTGAGGAGTTCGGGCAGATTTGCAGCAGTACAAAGAGCAGAATGGAGGGTAGGGTGGCACATCTGTGTTATCACATCTATAACAAGGCATTTATGGTGTACACTGTGAACCAGCCTAGCCACACACTGATAATGAATTAACAGATGCGAAGCTCTTGCTGCTTTAATTCTTCCGCTGTTTATCTCAGGTGAGCTGTTCTGCTCACCTTTGTGCATTAGAATAAAAGCAGCATATATCCCATTTTCAAAATAACAATGAAAAAACAAAATGTGATTAAGCATGTAGGCTGGGACAAGTTAAAAATGAAGGTGGATGTAGGTTTTGTTATTCTTTAGGGGTAAAGTCACATGCTTGTGAAGTTGAAACAAACTGATATGATCTATAGTTCATACATTAAAATGATCGTACTATATAGAATGGATGTGGGATGCAGAGAAGACTTGCTGGAATCTGGTCTTATAAAAAGAGAGCAGCAAAAACTGATGTGCTTTTTCAGGCTTATTTACAGACTCTTATTTTGCAGTAGCACAAGACACTTATTTTGTTTAAGTCCTTTTGCCTGTGTTCTCTAATATTCACTAAAGCATTGATGCAAACCAGCAGGACTGTAAGGACAGTTATTATTATACAGTATCTCTGAAAGCCTTGACTCTTGGATAGTTCCATAATTCTTAAGGCTAGTATTAAGACTGAAAAACTTTGGCTACAGTCTTGTGGAATTCTTTAGATTGAGAATTATATTCCTGATGATGCTTGGTTTCTATTTTCTAATCTAGGCTTTCAGAATATAGGAACTGTGGGTCATAAGAATAACATCTGCTGGGACAAAGGAGCAGCCTACACAACTTCTGAGAAGATGGCACAGCTCCTGCCAGTGCTGCAACTCTGTCTTGCACTTTGTAATGTGTTGCAATTAAGGAGATGAGCTTGAAAATACTGTGTAGCCTTCTAGTGGCTTTTCCACAGACGAGATGAGTGACAGCCTCTACATACAATTACAGAAAGGTTTTCATTTAATGTGGTTTTTTGAAACGTCTTTTTCTGGAGCTAAAATACATCAGAATTACAGTAATTATATGTTCTTCACACCAATTTTAGATACCCTTGTTTTGTCCCTTCTTAAAAGTTAAACACAAACATAGCAACAGAAATATAAAGGACAGGAAGGAAATAACCTGTCATGGGTCCTTGTCTGGATCTCTGTGAGTCCCACTTTGGATCATCATTAAGTAGTGGGTCCATCCTGGACCCCATCTTTCCCACCTGTGAATCATTAATATTGTGGGTTAGAGATCCTGACTGTATTTTAAACAAGAACTTCTAGCTAAAACATCAGACATAAATAGAGGGTTTAACAAAAGCAGTTATGAATCTACAGGCAATGAAACAGCTGACTCATTTTGGGGAAAAGAGATCACAAGGCATTTTAATTCATTCCCCCCTCCAAGCGTCAGAAAAGAACTCCCCACAAGGCTTGGACACAGACACATGGAGTTTTATCACACTGCTTCTACACTGAACTGAGACAAAATGCCCAAAACATTGTTTGTCTTCTGAAGTCTTGGTGTCCAAGGCATTGTAAGACTCCGTCTCAATCTTCACAGATCTCTAAAGCTCAGAATGCTGACAGTCTCCCTAAGCAAACAACGATGAATTAGCAGACCATGACATTTCCTTCCACCATAAATTTCCTTCAGAAGTGGTAACGTGCTCTCAGCAGCAAAGCAGGTGCAGCTCCGAGCAGACACTGAGACGCAGAAGAAGAATAATGTGGGAGTTGCCGAGGGCCAGTAGGTGGGGAGTGGGTGGGGCGTAAACTTTTATTTTCAAACTTTTCAAACCCAAACGTTTGGGCAGAAAACACACAAATCAAACTTACAGATTCTGCTCAGCTCTTAAAGCATACCATTCCACCCCATTTAGAAAGTATTAGCAAATCGTACTCACATTAGTGAAAAATACTTACCCAGTTACGCCCAGAAGGATACTGTTGTCCAAAGTTGTGTTCTCATTTGTGGCAGCAGCATCCTACATGTATTAACCTAATAACATTAAGGACTGTCTTGGCAGAGCACTTGGACACTCAAAGGTTCATCCTTGTGAGAGAAACTGCTCCACGGGAAGTGTAAAATACTTCTATGGCATAGCAGAAGGAATCAGCATGAGCATCCTGATTTTGACTTCTTCAAAACATGAAAGACTCAGGACAAATTTATAGGAAATAAAAAATGACATCAAGTTTTATTGACAAAGAAAAACAAAGAACAAGCAGAAAAATAAAGAGAGAAAAATTAATAAAAAAAATGGTAAATCACATGTGAATGGATCCATCTCACCCTCTGGGCAGACACACCAGGGCCTGTATGGGACCTACCAAAACTGTACCAAGAGCAGAAGTTATAATGGGTAGGGGAAAAGGAGGAAGGGAAAAAAAGAAAGTAAAAAAAAAGAAGAAAAAGGATATGGGGATTAAGTGATGCTAAGACTGAATCAGGATTGATAGAAGGATAAAGAAGAATCTAGAGGTCAGAGATTAACCCATTACACTCCACTCTTTCCCTTCTGTGGCATATAATTGAATATCTATAACTACAAATTAACATAAATAAATCTATACACAGCATAATAAATATTTACACACCATAAAGAGCATTTAACTATATATGTAGTTTATATAATACATATGTAACTATATATAGTTACATATATATAGTTGCATATATAACTATGTATGTAGCTATATATATAGTTACATATATATATAGTTTATATATATAGTATAATAAATACTTATGTGATAGATATACAACATCTACAGTACATCTTTCATCTCCACAACACATCACAGACAGTAACAAACTCTGTAAATATCACTGCCCCCATTCCTATAGATGAGGAGAGTGTAATTTACTTTCACACTGCCATGAGTCATTCTGAGCAATTGCAGGACTGCTCAGTTTCAGTGTCTGTGCTCTTGACAAAAATAACACAGTGATGAACAGACTAATATTACAGCCTCTCCAGCGTAACTATTTGAAGCCACAATCTGTTTACATTGAGCAATGAGAGTCATGCATGTACAGAAGCGTGAGAAGGTAGGACAGCACACACACGGTGTGAGGTTCACGCACATGTACTAGCTGATATTCATGCACACGAGTTTTCCAATTCATGCACATTCTGAAGGATAATCGGTTAGATATATAACTCACGGTTATCAGAAGCTTAATACTTCATACTCACAATGTCAGTTACTTAATCCGGATGCTGTTTAGTGCTATGGTTGTACAAACTGTTAATTTTAACTTCATATTCATTTAGTCAATTATAATTAAAAATAATTGTTGGTACAAGGTGTATAGCACTTTAAAACTAGTGCAAATAACACGATTACTGCTGCAATAAAAATGCGCAGGTGACACCACAGCAGAAAAACTGACTCTGATGAGGATTTTAATAGCCTCCCTTATTGTATATTGATGCATATGTGCGTGATCTTCTGCCTCGTTGTCTTTCTAGACTGCAGTCAACGCATTCTGCACTTCAATACACCCCTCATGCTGAAAAACTGGAGGGCTCAGCACATATTTATGCAACCGTTTTGTACGGTGATTATTTCAGTTTTTCTAATAGGGAATTGTACAAGCACTATTAGCTGCACAGCGAATATCAGTAAATCTAACATCAGATTCATTCATGGAGCTAGCCAGACGCACAGCAGCTAGATTAAAAAGCCTGATACGATACAATGTCTGGTTTGGTTTAATTGTTTTGCTTTTCCTTTTCAGATCAGTGGAAATTATGGAAACATCAAGTTCCTCTTGAAAAACCTGTTGACTTTGCTTGCTTTATTCCAGGGCTCTTCTATACCATTATTAACAGGGCAATTTCCAAAAGTTAAGGCTGGACTGGAAGTGGGAAGACTCTGTCTGGATTTATTAAGGTTAAGATACTCTCTTTTTATAATTTTGGATGATTTCAGAAGAGCATTTACTGCAGTAGGAAGATGACTGTGTTTTGAGTGGAAAGACAAATGGCTGCAAAAGGCTGTAATACCTGCTGTTGAGCAGAGTTAATTATTTTGCTAGTTAAGTGGGGCTCTTCGTAAGCGGCAGAGGCTGAGGGTGATTTCATCGTGCCACAGTTAGAATTTATGACAGGCTCACTTTAAAACACCTGATCTCTGGTGGCAGTTCTGGCTTCATTGCGTGTTTCAATTCCCTTTTAACAGAGGCACAATACCTGTCATGGCTTGATGAGAGAACAAGTTTTAGCAACATGACTGCTTGACATGGCATGTTTTATCCTTTGAAGCGTATTTTTTCTTACACCTACGTCTGAACAAAGTGTGTAAGGACACTGTAGCATGAGAAGGTTTAAAGGTTTTAGCAACATTACTATTGGAAGCCCACATGAGCAATCTGTCTGAAAGTCACCCTGCAGTACAAAAACCATTCAGGTTTTGAAAATCATTCAGGTCATGCTGCATTTTGATATACCAGACAAAGCAAAAAAAGCTTCAAAGATTTTTAGAGGTTCTAAGAAGACTTACAGGCGCTATCACCATATTCAGTCTGTCATTCAGAAAGAAAATGTAAAAAACCCAAACACACTCAAACAAAAAGGAAAATGACCCAAACCAGTGCTTTAGCACTTAGATATGTAATTCCTTGGCATGTTTCATCAATGGAATTGTAATAATTCTAGTTTTTTAAAAGTATTCTTGCATATGTATGTTAGAAGCAGGAGTGAGCAAAAAGATCCAGGAAATACAATTCGCTGACACCGAAGAAGAGTTCTCTAAATATTTAGATCCAGAGACTTTTATAAGTTGTTTTTTTCTCTTTTCTTGCCAGACTAAAACAGTTGCTTCTGTTTGACTAGAAAGCTTTAAAGATGTGTTATAAAATTCCACGGGCATTTTGAACCCTATCACGAATACATGCCTTTTGCATATGAAATATTCCATTAATACTGCAGCAGGGGTGTTTGTGTCTATATAGAAGCTTCATGAGAGCGATAATTGATGTATAGCAAGTTATAAGAAAGCCTGGGGTAGCTCTTCAGCCTTTCAGCTTGTGTATAACACACTGAAATAGAAATACCTTGTAAGAATACAGATTTTGCATGTTAGTCTACAGTAGAACATAGAAGCTGGCAGAGCTGACCAGATCAGTAACCAGTCTATCCCATCTCTTGGTCTATGATGAAGGAGACCAAGTATTCCTCCTGGTCCCTCTTTTATTTTTATTCAGGTTGAATTTCCAGGTATATTATGGCTCTGAACACACTGGCAATATCTTCAGATAAAATTCTTTATCCAAGATACTGTGGTCTGGCAGCTTTTTTAGGTGAATACCTAGTTTATTCACTGAGGACCATTACTGACACCAAAATTATGTAAGCAAATTTCACTGAATTTTGATATAAAATTGTGTCAGCGTAGCTTTTCAACTTAGTTTTTGTTTTCTACCAAGTGTGTTTGTGTTGATTCTCAATTGATATCCCCCTACTTATATATTAAGAACATAATCTATGAGTAGAACAGAATCTGCGCATGAATGGGTCCCCTGTTAGACAAAGTGCGTAGCTTGGTAGGCATAAATTCTAATTTAATAGACACACAGCAAGAAAAAAAATCCCTTTCCATCTGTTTCGTCCTTTAAATATTTTGGAAAGAAGTAATTCACCTTGGCAAGATCCCACAGTAAATTATGCATAGATTAACTAAGCTTCCACGTAGTTCTGCTTCTACTTGCATTGTCTCTCAAAGTTATGTCTATATTCATCTTTTTTAAAATATGAGTCTCATAAAAAATAATGCAGGCAGTGTTCTTAAAGGCTGACTGCTTTCACTAAAGCATTTTTGTCATGGAGGGAACTTAGGAACTATGTGAGGTACCTGAAGATAAACTGATTTTAACTACATTTTCTCTGGCAAACAGAATGCCAGAAACCACCCAGGAAGGACCTTCCCATGACCCAAAGTGGGGATAAACACGGTTTTGCCATTAAGTAGTTGACTTGCCTCTGGCCTGGATATGTTCCTGTGCGACTTGGTCTAGGTGATCCTGCTGTGGCAGGAGGATTGGACTAGATGATCTTTCGAGGTCCCTTCCAATTCCTAATGTTCTGTGGTAACTATAGAGAATATACCAACAATTGAGTAGCCACAGCCTGCTGCCATGTTCCCATCTGTCCTCTCTTCTAGTTTAAATAAGGCAAACTGCTTCAGAAGAGCTTTCTTCTTTCATTTCAGTGGTCTCCCTCTAGCTTTTTACAGATCTTTCTTTAAATGAGTTGCCCTAGTTTTTCACCGACATTTAACAGAGGAAGTAATTGTTTACTTTACAAACAATTCCTGCTAGTCTATCACACGATGAGATGCACACTTTTTGTTGTACCAGCCCGGCAGGGATTCTTGCTTCAGCTGGGATCCACTACAACTCCCAGCCTTCACTGCACTATCTCTGACAACTCAGTTATCACTCATTTTGTGTTTGCACCTTTGATTCTGTTTTCCTAAATGCTGAACTACACACTTGGGGTCAGTGAATTTTGTGTCCTTGATTTTAGATTCTTTCTTCAATTTATCAAGAACCTTCGAACTCTGATCTGTCTGCATCTTACAAAGCAGTTTTAATCCATACAGCTTGACATTATCTAAGATCTGAGTAAGCTTATTCTTTGTTCTGCTCTAGATCATTAATGGAGAACATTTAACAGTATCAGAAAAAGGCTGAGGAACCCAGCATTGAGCATCCTCCTAGACTAAAAATCCCATTCTCTCTGCTCTGTTACTGTACTGCTTGGTGTGGCAAAGGCTTGACGACTCAATATGCATTGCATCACAGTGGGGAATTAGCAGGCTACTCCACACAGTGTAGCAGCTAGGACAGACAGAAATTAATTCAATCAGCCCCTGGTTTTGGTTGCGTTATTATTGCTCTCTTATTAGGCTCAGCAGATTTTCACTGATAAAATTCAAAAGTATCTAAAACTGGAAAGCTACATCGTGCCTTGCTCTTTGAAGTTATTTGTCTGATAATGCAGTGAGCTGGACTGTACGCTGTATTCATCATGTACATCCATCAAAGGATCTGTCCTACGAGGTTATGAATATTCCGTCCCTGATTCAGACCCGGAGATGGAGATGAATTTAGTGCTATTCCAGCACATCCTCAATTATGTTATCTGCTGTGCATTTGACCGCATCTCACCTCAACTGCCAGCAGCAGGGTTGTCTGAAAATACCTTTACACAAACTAATTTAACTTAGAATTTAAAAAAAGGAAAGTAATTTGGAAAAGCCTAGGGAACAAAAGCCTCCCAAATAGCAAGACTAGTTAGGAACCAGCTAGATCTTGGGTAAAGTTCCTTCATCTTACCCACCTTCAGCACATGTAGCTTTAGCTCCAAGTCCTGTCATCTAGGGTTTCCCCTCTCAAGTATTTCCAAGGAATTGTGAGTAAGGTGTGTAGTTTAGATATGTAGCAAAAATACATGCTTGAAAATGCCTGTCTGTCTCCACTAACTGAAAATGAGCTTTAGATAAATGGCCTGCAAGTCTAAATATATAAATTCTAGGAAGTTAAATTAGATTAAGCAAATTCCACCTTACGAGTCCAGCATGAAATAATATCATTTTGATTTGCACAGACTTTCAGCATTGAATGATCAAAGAACCGTTGTAGTGTGCGGAAAGGATTAACGAGTGGAAGGGGATGGAAAAGGATTATAATGTGAGTGAAACACAGAGTAAATTGGAGAGGAAGATCTTCTGTGGAAATGTTAATTTTCTAGAGTGAGCTGTAGAATCAAGACGCAAACAGCTTTCTGCTTTAAAGTTATAAAGGGTAAAAGTGAAAAAACTTGTCGTACCTGAGGGCTATTTGGAAAGTAAGAGAATCTACAATTACCATTATAATGTTTAAGATGAGTCTTCATTCTGAGAAGATATTTCTAAATGAAGCATTTTAGGTACATTTCAGGTTGACACTGTATCATTTCTTCTGTGCAAATTGGGGCTGAGGTTTCTCTTCGGATCTCAGGCAGACAGATGCAGCTAGGCATTTGAAAGTCAAAGCATGATGCTACTAGATACAGCAAAACAGCTGCAGGAAGGTATCGTGCTCAGTAAAGTGCACTCCTCCTAGTGTCTGGAACTGGTTAAGTGTCTTGTCTAGGACCTGCATTGAGCATTAGAACACCGACTTCTATCTTTCCTATATAGCCAATGACAAAAACAAACCTAATGTTATTATCCAATTTCTGGGATGCTATTCTTATTGACAGCTACTGAGTTTTCAGAACTTGCATTCAGAAAAATTAATGATGGTGAAAACGAAAAATATCTGTCTTGCTGTACCGTTTCTGTGAGGTAAAGCCTATCCTAGCTTGCATTTCCTTGCTGAAGTGTTTTTATACTGGCCTTACCACTAAAAAACCTTTGAGCTAAAAAGCTGGATGGGTGCAAATCCATCCAGAGTCTGTACTTACAGAAACACAGACTGCTGCAAGCCGTACAGAACAAGCCTGTTTTGAAGAGCTATTATGAGTGACAACATCCTTCGTATGGCAGATGAGGCAGTAACCACAGAGCAGCTGATTTTTGTCTACCTCGCTTTTAAATGATGAAGCGCTCTTCCTGCAGAGAGTTTCCATTTCATTCCCTGTGCTCTGAGCTCTGTGTGAAGTTGTGTTGTCTTTTGTTGTTGACTTTGATTTTTTCTTCTTGCTTTCTCTTTAAATTAAGATAATCAAAGGGGGAAAACCTGTATATGGGGAAATACAGTTACAACTGTGTTAAAACATGTAATACTATTATCCTTATTTAATTAGTTTGGTTGAAAGGAAATAGTTGTGGCTGCTTCTGATTCAAATGGGTTTTTGCTTTGGCAGCATTTTAAATTTATTGTGCTTTTTTAAAGTGCTTTTACAAATAAAGCATCAGAGTTCTAAAAACAGGCCTGCCTTTGCAAGGCTGTAGGTGGAGAGCAGACGTAACAAATTCATCACTATCTTGGAATTTCAGCTGATGTTCTATGGGCAGAAGCATCGAAGCTGGTTTAAAAGCTCTGAATCACCTTAACCATAGGGGCAGCCTTGAGAATAACACCACACAATCACAGAACATCAGGGATTGGAAGGGACCTCGAAAGGTCATCTAGTCCAATCTCCCCACCACCGCAGGATCACCTAGATCCAGTTGCACAGGAACATGTCCAGGTGAGTTTTAAATGTCTCCAAAGGAGACTCCACAATTGGCCTGGTTTGTTTCCCAGCTTTCAGTTTAAAGTGGGCTGACTTTTTGTGGTCCTAATTAATTTTAAAAGTGTGTATTTTTAGTAGGAGGAGTCACAGACGGATCATTAGAAGGGATATTAATTTGTGTAAATTAGGAATTACAAAAAACAGAAACGATGTTCTTTTCACACAGAATCACAGAACATCAGGGATTGGAAGAGACCTCGAAAGATCTTCTAGTCCAATCCTTCCACTACATCAGGATCACTTAGACCAAGTCGTACAGGAACATGTCCAGGCAGGTTTTAAACATCTCCAGATTACTAGCCCTAGAAACAAACAGGATTACGACTAAGAATGGGTTTCTTTTCTTTTCCCCTCCTTGAAGACATTGTGGCTTCTATGAGTGCACTCAGTTTTGATTGACTTTGAGATGAGCTGCAGACATCCAGCAGTTCATTCACGTCACTAAATCGTCACCAGCATGCAGAAATAAATCCCACCATCACTCTGCTATGTGTGTCAGGGTTAGTGTAGTGCAGGTTGAAATAAGCTGTGCTGAAGGCTCAGGGTTTGTGGAGTCTCCTTCTTTGGAGATGTTTAAAACCTGCCTGGGTATGTTCCTGTGTGACTTGACCTAGGGCATCCTGCTGTGACAGGGGGTTTGGTCTGGATGATCTTTCAAGGTCCCTTCCAATGCCTAATGTTCTGTGATTCTGTGATTTCTGAACCCTACAGGAAGAATATGGAGCCAGTATGATCCATAAAACCCCACTTTGCAGGGTGGTACCTTTGTGTGGTCATGCAGAGACCATCAGGTCTGCACCAACACCCCCAAAAGTCCATGGCAGGATCCAAACAGTGACTCATTCAAACTAAAAGGCATCCTTTGACATTGCTCTCTCATTCAACGTGAACTACTGGCATTACCACTAGTGGCTTTGCACTTCACTTTCAGTACACACACAAGTTCATCCTAAGTATCTGCTTCCTGCTTGCAAAACCAGATCCTGCAACTAATCCTGTCTACCCTGAAGCACCTAGTATTGCTGAATTCAACAAAAAAATGAATGCATGGTCTAAACCCCATCCCACGGCACCATTCCCCAGCTTACACGGTTTGCGACGTTACGTGTTTTCCATAAGTCTAAGCAGATCTCCTGTCTACACAATAGTTCAGTTACAAGATAAATCCCTGCACATTGCAGTGTGTGATGAAAAGCCAAGCCACAGAGCGTGTTCATATTTTCTTTGCAAATGCTTCTTTTCGGCACTGTCAGGAAATTCCAAGGAGATGCAGAGTGAAATAGCTCCTAGTTCTGAAAACACCATTGCAGCTAATTGGAAAGCTGTGTAACAGAATAAGCCAGGGGCTGTTCGACAGCAGGAATTCATTTCTGCCTAATGAAGTGCTGAGGTAAAGTCATCACAGAGGCACACACACCTACCAAGGGCATGCTCAGGCACCGCTTCACTGCTGCAGCCACGCTCTTGGCCAGTCCTCCCATCAAAGACTGTTCCCATTCCCTGACAAAAGTTCATCCCTTTGACCTCAAATCCTGCATCCTGTCCTTTTCTGACCCGCTCTGCCCTGTGTGCTCTATGGCAGAGGACTGGAGGGTTTGTGTCTGATTTTCATGCACTCTTTTTCTCTGTGAGGGATTTCTGTGATGGAGAAATTCAAGTGAGAAGGAGAAGTAGGAACTGACAGGCAACGGGTGTGTTGCCCACTCAGATATGAGGTGCTTCTTTCTCCCCTCTCCACTCCCAGTCTCATTTCATCACAGTGAACAGATCAGGAGTGAGAACAGAGCAACAGCAGGTTACTGTATTCAGTAAAAGGGATGTCTCTGCTCGGAGCACAGGGTTTACCTGGTACCTAATTCTTACCTGATGTTGCCACTGTTATGTTTTTGCCAAATATGACCCAACTAAGAAAACTAATCTTTCATTTTGCATCAGATGCAAACTTTATATTGACTTTGTTTTTTTAACTGTTGTAACGGGTTGAAACTAAGAAACTGCTTTGCTCCCAGGTTTTAAGGGGAAAGGAAACCAAAGCAGTCAGGT
>JAOXOE010000256.1:47071877-47098932 GCA_028565055.1 Phoeniculus purpureus
TGCCCGCGCTGCCTGTGCAGCGGGAAAAAGGGGAAGAGGAACTCGCTCCCTGGTCTTTTATACTGTCCTGACCACGGGACTCTGGGACAGGTCACTTCCCCTGGGACAGTTCGGGGAAGAGAAGCCTCTTAAAGCAACAGGATGTTTTCTTTCCTTCATAAAAGCACCAACCTGTAAGTCTGAAAATTCTACTAATTTTCAAACCACGATAACTGTGAAACAGAAAAATATGCTCATTTCAGGTAAACTGACATTCACCTTCTTTTCCTCCTATTTTTTTTTCTAGCTTAATTTTTCAGTTTGGCTACTGAACCAAAAAATCAATTATTCGCACAGCTCAAGCAGAGAGTGCAGCAGTTGTCATTAACAAATGCAGCAGTTAGTCTGAACACATCCGAATCCTTCACCTACGTTTCCAAAACACATGCACTCTCTTTGTGGGATGCATGTATCACACGAGTCAATCACGAACAGATCCTTCACAGAGCGAGCACAGAGAAATGCTTCTCTTGGAAAATACAAGTTAGGACTCCCCCAAATCCATCTCAGTCCAAAAACCCTTACACACATCTAACTACTATTTGCCACTGCAATAAAACTCACAACTCTATTATTATAAAACAGTTCTTACTTCCACAAAGACGAGAGGACTGTGATGGCAAAGGCAAACACGCAATACTCATTTCTTGCCATTTTTGCTTACTGTTTTGTTGATTATCCGTGTCAAAGAGTTAAGCAAGGAACCCCTGGCTCCCTTATCTTTTCATTTTCTGTGACTTTTTATTACAGGAACGTTCCTCAGATGGACGTCTGCTTCCCAAGGCTCAGACGGTTAGGTGTCCTCAAGAGCTAAACATCTTGTAACACAAACATATTATAGGATGTCCTACTCCCCATATCTTTCACTTCTGTCCATCCAGATGTGACGGTTCTTCCACGTCATGGTCCCATGCCCCGGAATGAAAATGAATAGGAAAAGTTTCACTTAATCACATAAGAAAAATTTATAACCAACAAAAATTGTCTGCATTCGCTGCTGGTGCTGGATTTGCAAACGTTTTAGACTCAGACCTAGTGTTGCATATGCAAGCAGTTACTTCACTTAGTGTTTCAAAGTTAAGCAGATGCAATATTAATAGAGCAGTAACAATGCCTAAAGTTAATGTTCCCTGACAGGTTTTATTATAATCCTTATTTTACAGGTTTTTCTTTCTCATCCATTATTTATAGTCAATGGTTTCTTATAAACCCAGCAATTTGCAGATTATAAAGTCAAACTTCTGTTTCTTCAAGTCATGAGTAGATTTGCCAAAGCAAGTGTTGGGTACACACCGCAAAGAATTTATTTTGACTTATCAGAAAGTTCTTTGACTCCTTGGCCGTCTGACTCACAGTGCAAATATGTTTTGTGGCACCTTTCTCAGCCCTCACCCCTCACTGTGCAGGCTGGAGAATGTGCAAAAGTGGACTAGGGGGTCTTCTATTCAGGAGCACAAACTTTCTTTGCATGGAAACCAGGGTCGGGCAATTGTACCAGACTGGTTTGAGCCTGTCTTCTTTTCCAACAGGGAGGGAGGTTGTGGCTCAGATGCACATCTGCTTTTAGGACTGCAGACCTACTCCAGAACCCACAATATTCACACAATGAAGGGTCAATTATTTTGGTAAGGGAAAGCGGTGAAGATTCTCTGGCACAGAGAACATTTCATGCCACCTTGTTCTTTAAATGGTTCTGTGAAACCTCAGTGTACTGCATCGCTGTGTTAATGATAAAGCAAAAATGAAGCCATGCCAATTCTGAATTCAGAATCCAAGCAGCCTAATAGTTAGTGGCTTGTAAGCTTTGACATTTCATAGATCTTCTGGGACACTTGTGAAATACCCATCTTCATTTGTGAAACTCAGATGAATATTTTACAGCTGCTCTGCATTAACATTTTGTGCTATTTGAAGGTTTCCTCCCAGGATCTCGAAGGATTGCTGGTAGGCTGCACATATGATTTCTTTACCCCCATCCTTGTGTTTTACAGCTGCAGGATGGATAGGCTGCTTACAACCAGTGAAAGGACATAATCATCGTAATGAGCTCAACTTCAGAATTCCATCCTGGGTAGAATTGAGTGCCTATGGCCACTAATTACTGCGATGTTAGACACTAAGCCAAGCCTTCGAAGAGCTTTCTTGCAGCAGCTGCTAAATAATTAATATCACATTGGGAGATTTCACAGGAGAACCTGCTAAAACAAGGAAGCTCCAGTGCATGTGTAAAGTTTAAATAATCCCACCCAGTTTGTTTTAGAATCAACATACTATATTGCATATTTCCTGGGTCCAAAGGAGTGCAGCATTCATTAAGAGGATACAGATGGCCTTCAGATATCTAACAAGATTTCACACTCATTTCATTCCTCCCTGCTGTGAAACCTAGAGAGAAAATAACACGAGCAATGAACTCACTATGGCTGAAGCTCAAGGCTTGTTTCTGTCAAAGTAGTACCAAAAACACGAACTGATGTTAGCAGTCAAATTCTACTGTGTTTAACAGAACTAAGCTATTCACAGCACTTGGAAATGTGTCTCCCTTCTCTCCAAAAGTATTTCTTCTCACTTTGAGAGAACCTAGCAATTTTTTAAGGGTGAGACTGTGAATTTACGATGAGCCCTGAGTAGCCAGCAGCAGATGCTGATACCCCCCCAGGGGCACAGCAGTCTGGAGGCTTGAGACCCAGAAGATGAGAGCTCAGTCATGAGTGGTTGCCTTGCTTTGGAAAAAAACAACCAAATCAACATGTTAGTCACAGATACTCTCCTTCCCCTTCCATCAACTGCCCTACACTAATGCAGCGTGGAAAGGAAAGGAGAGAGGCGTGAAGAGATGAGACCTTGGGCATCAAGTTGTCCAGCCCCCTCTGCCGCACTTCACAGAGCAGGTCCTGACTGTGAGCACAATCTGCATTCAGCTTGCTGATATCCAACGGGATTTGTGGAAAACAACAGATAACCAGCGTGTTTGGCTGCTCTGAAGCCACGTAGGAATAATTGATATCTCTGACAGTTTTGCTTGGCTAAAGAATTTCAGGATTGCTTCCCACGTGATTCCTGCCTGCAAGGAAAGAATGTCTGATGGATGATGCAGGTGATGGGCTATATGGGCAGAATTTACATCCAGAAGTTAGCTTTACCTTCATGTGGCACTCTCAAAGGCATTCTGGTTTTGCCTCCAGTGTCTCTGATATCTTCACCTGTTCTTCTAACATTCTTCCATTCTAGTGGAGTTACCCAAGGGTTGCTACTGGGACCAGTCCTATTCAATCTATTCATTGATGACTGGGATGAAGGATTAGGGTACACTGTCAGCAAGTCTGCTGATGACACAAAGCTGGGTGGTGTCACCAACACCCCAGCAGACTGTGCTGCCATTCAGTGAGACTTGGCCAGGCTGGAGAGCTGAGCAGAGAGAAATGTAATGAACAATAACAAGGGCAGTGCAATGTCTTACATCTGGGCAAGAACAAGCCCAGGTACCAGTGTAGGTTGGGGACTAGAGAGTTCAGCAGGGAGAAATTTAATGAAGTATAGCAAGGATAAGTGTAGAGTCTTGCATCTGGTCAAGAACAATGTCAGGTACCAATATAGATTGGGGACTGACCTGTTGTAGAGCAGTGTAGGAAAAAGGGACATGGGAATCCTGGTGGACAGCAGGGTGACCATGAGCCAGCAATGTGCTCTTGTGGCCAAGAAGGCCAATGACATGTTGGGGTGGATCAAAATGCGGGTGCTTAGCAGATTGAGAGAGGTTCTTCTCCCCCTCTACTCTGTCCTAGTGAGTCTCCTTTTCTCTAAGCTAAAGAGATCCTGCTCCCCCAGCCTTTCCTCATCAGGGGGGTGTTCCACTCCCTTCATCATCTGTGGCTCTGCGTTGGACTCTCTCCAGCAGTTCTGTGTCCTTCTGGAACTGAGGGGCCCAGAACTGGACACAATACTCAGCAGGGTTAGCGATTAGGGTTAGGGTTAGCCATTGAGGTTAGGGTTAGTGTTGGGTTAGGGTTTAGGGTTAGGCTTAGGGTTAGATTAGGGTTAGGGGTTAGGTTTAGGGTTAGGTTTAGGTTTAGGGTTAGGTTTGGGTTAGGGTTTAGGGTTAGGGTTAGGGTTGGGTTAGGGTTCAGGGTTAGGTTTAAGGATAGATTAGGGTTAGGGGTTAGGATTAGGTTTAGGGTTAGGGTTGGGTTAGGGGTTAGGGTTAGAGTTTGGGTTGGTTTAGGGTTATGGTTTAGGGTTAGGGTTAGGCTGAGGTTAGGGTTAGCCATTAGGGAAGGGTTAGGGTTAGGGTTTAGGGTTTATTTTAGGGTTAGGCTTATACCATTACGGTTAGTGTTAGGATTAGTGTCCATTAATGTTAGGGTTAGTGTTAGGGTTAGGGTTAGGGGTTAGGTTTTGGCCATTAGGGTTAGGGTTAGGGTTATATTAGGGTTAGGGTTTAGGGTTAGGTTTAGTTTTGGGTTAGGATTAGCCATTAGGGTTAGGGTTAGTGTTAGGGTTAGGGTTAGGGTAGGGTTAGGTTTTAGGGTTAGGGTTAGATTTAGGTTTGGGTTAGGGTTTAGGGTTAGGGTTAGGCTTAGATTAGGGTTAGCCATTAGGGTAAGGGTTAGGGTTTATGGTTAGTTTAGGGTTAGGGTTGCACCATTAGGGTTAGGGTCCATTATTGTTAGGGTTAGTGTTAGGGTTAGGGTTAGGGGTTAGGGCTAGGGTTGGATTAGGTTAGCGATTGGGGTTAGGGTTAGGGTTGTTTTAAGGTTAGGGTTTAGGGTTAGGGTTAGGGTTGGGTTAGGGTTAACCATTAGGGTAAGGGTTAGGGTTAGGTTTAGGGTTTAGGGTTAGTTTAGGGTTAGGGTTAGACCATTAGGGTTAGTGTTAGGGTTAGTGTCCATTAGTGTTAGGTTTAGTGTTAGGGTTAGTGTTAGGGGTTAGGGGTTAGGGTTAGACCATTAGGTTAGGGGTTACAGACCTCATTCATGTTTATAAATACGTGAAGGGTGGGTGTCAGGAGGATGGAGCCAGGCTCTTCTCAGTGTTACATAATGATAGGACAAGAGGCAATGGGTGTGAGCTGGAACACAGGAAGTTCCACATCAATCTGAGAAGGAACCTCTTCCTAGTGAGGGTGACAGAGCACTGGAACGGGCTGTCCAGGGGGTTGCAGAGTCTCCTCTGGAGAAGCTTAAAACCCACCTGGATATGTTCCTGTGCGACTTGGTCTAAGTGATCCTGATGTGGTGGGGGGATTGGACTAGATGATCTTTCGAGGTCTCTTCCAACGCCTAATGTTCTGTGGTTCTGTGTGAATATTTTCCTTGAGGAATTGAAGAGAAGTAAGCAAGCTGAATCAGAATAATCAATTATCCCCCAGTATAAGGGTTTTGTATGATGCTCAAGTGTAATCCTGTAGACGTCACACAAGGTCCATTCAGGAAAAAAGGTAGTGAATCCATCCCTACACTCAGCATCCTCAGAAACTTTGTAAGTTGCACGGGCACAACTAAACATTGCCACACCAAGAATGGAATAAAAGAGCTTTGTCTTTGTGTTGAGTTTTTTGCCAGAAAGGGAGAAAAAAAGTTGGGACCCGAGGCTGTTGGGGTTTGGATGTGAGTGGGTTTCTTGCTTGAGGCATTGAGAAGTTGCTATGGCAACTCAAGACATTTTTTTGACTCTGTAAACTGATGCAATGGGTTTGGAGCTTCCTTCTTTAGCTGGCTTCTGTCTGTTTGTTCGGAGAAGACACACAGCACTGGGCTGAGCACAACAACCATCTTGCCCTGGGAATGCGGTGAATAGAGAGACAGAGAGTGGAACCACAGAACCACAGAACATTGGAGACTTGAAAAGACCTTGAAAAACTATCAATCCCCCCACCACAGCAGGATCACCTAGATCAAGTTGCACAGGAACGTATGCAAGCTGGTTTTAAGAGATCAGCAGGAGGAAGGTTTCACCTTTAGTCCATTCTTTGCTGAACTGGAGAGAGTCTTGCCTTCTTTTGTGGCTGTAGGAACCAGCACACTGGGAATGGGGGAAACACCTCGAACAGGGAACTAGACTCTAAAAATCCCTCTGGCACTGACTGACGTATGCACAGACTGAATGGACTCCATGTTTCCACAAGGAAAAAGAACTATTGGAAGTCTCTTCCTTTTGAGGTGGTGGAGAGAGCAGCTTGGCCCAGTTATGTAAAAACATGGTTCATCCCTGTATGTCTTTGTGTTGGGGTTTTTATGTGGAGTGAATTGAATGTTGGGTTTCCCCATATTGCCTTTTGTTTTTTTGCTGGTGATTTCTAAGTGATTTTTGAACCCTCCTTGTTTTGCTTTTGCTTCAGCCCATCGTCACATTAACTAGACTAATTGGTTAATTTTGTCTTGAATCTGATCAACTGATGACAGCAGCAGACACAAAACTGGCTTGAATAAAAATCTCCTAGTGCTTAGTTTGCGTTCATGCTGGCATGAGGCTGATTCAGAACAGCTCCGGATACTCAACATAAATTAATCACACTACCACTAAATATAAAACATTTCTATTTTTTATAAAAGGCATTGTTATGACACAGCTTTCTTTCACCGAGTTTTGACAAAAAAGTCATAATTTGTTATGGCTTCATAGCAGAAAGCTGTGCCAGAGAAGAGTTTTGGACATTTTTGTTTTTACTGTGAAATTTAGAACATAAGGGAACAGCAGTGAGGCCATAAACACATCAGCACTGCATTTGCTTGTGTAGGTAGCTTTTACATCTTAGCTTTTAGCTCTCCCTGGTTTTATACTCTTTACTCAGAACTGCAAAGAAATAAAACAAACATGTTATACTGTCACAACACTATAGTTATCAGGATTTTTGTCTAAAGTTCTGAAGACTTTGAAGCACCTTCACCAAGCTAATGAATTAGTTACCCACCTTCTTTTTTGAAAGTGAAGGGCTCTATGTGAAATAATAGGTGAATTTGGAAGGGCTCTGAACATTCGTTCAGTTGTGTTTGCAAACATGCAAATGTTAATTTGCTTAATTAAATTCCTTCCATGTAGGGCCAGGATCTGTCCTTCTCCTATGCTTCTATAAACACATTCAGTTCTCATTTGACTCATCAATAATTGTGTGCCCAGATTCAAGGAGTTTCAGCAGATGCTTGTCAGAAGTACAGAATTTCTTCTGCTCACTTTGGTCATTTCTCTGTTCCAGTTCTAGGCAGCCCCTAATTTGAAATATGAGCAGCATCTAGTCTTCTATTCCATTATATAGAAACTATCCTTTCTGAGAAAGAAAACATTCTACCCCTGAATAGATATTGTGTGGATAATGAATGGGCTCTTTGATCAAGAGCTATCTATTATCTAAATATCTGAAAAAGATTAAATTCACTCTCACGCAGTTGAATTTGGCAGAAGGACTTTCAATGTAATCAAGGCAGGGAAGGTGATAAAATAGGACAAAATTTAGACATAAATTAGGTTTACATTTTATTTAATACCAGTTGTAAAATTCTGTTTTTCACTGAGTATAAAGAGCCGCTAAAAAGGGGGTGAATTCCAGTAAATATAAGGGTGTGAACTGTCAGAATGCTGCCAAACTGAACCATAATGGCAAGAAATTTTTCCCTGAATTACTTCATAGCTCCTTGAGAATAATGTGCTTACTGTTCCCAGAGAATATGACAATGCCTTTTGCATTGGTGGTGGAATGAGATACTGGTCTAGTCCATGGGAAATACACGGTTCAAGAGTTTAAATAAGTGCATAGTATTAAATGCTTAAATCTGTACTTGCCTTTAACTACATTTTACTGGTGCCATATGTCCGGGACAATTCTCTGGGTGTCCACACTAGTAAAATCTATCCTCCAGAACAGAACAATCTCATATTCAAGCCTTCTCAATAGGAGATGACTCCTGAAATGTACCAGGGAGGTACTGAGAGTGCAGCAGCTGGCCAGAAGCATGAGAGATATCAAGGTTCACTTTAGAAATGTAATAATAAAGATGACTCCAACAATGGGATGGTATAAATCAGATTACAAAGCCTGGGACATGATGGGAAAAGTGACCATATATATATCTAATTCTCACTGGTTGTATCTACCTTTGAAGATCTGTCCCTTAAGTCCACTGAATGCAGATTTCAGAGAGATTTGTGCATCCATCAGTCACTTTAAAGTCAGACAAGGAAAATGTTTCTGTGAGGTTTGAAAGCTGTATGAGTGCATACACCCAGTTACTGACTGGTCTTCTGACGTTCACGAGAGAGAGGACTGAAGGATCTTTACTGAAAGATTGTAGCTCCCAAATGCTACTGGTGGCTATGGGATTAGTTACAGCACACATCTCTATTTGATAGGTATGATGATATCTGATAGGTAAATATGATACCTAGAAAATCTACTTGTGGTTCCACATGCAATGTGCTCAGGAGTAGTGAGATAGCTCTACCCACACACTGCTGCCTCTGAGATGTGTGCCTCTGAGGCTTGTGTGTCCCTGGCAGCATGTTGTGACTCAATGCAGGTACAGCCAGAGAAGCTCCCAGTTAACTCACACAACAGACCTGCTGTAAGAGAGGTGATGCTGATAGGCAGCCTGGCACCTGCTGCCATATGTGAAGCTGGCTGGAAGAGTTGCGTGCTACTGGGCTTGCCTGAAAGGTACACATGGAATGTTAAAGAAGGGATTTGAGAAGCTGGCTAGTGAATGTGGTTCCAATACTGGCCTCCGAAATAAAGCCCTGTCATCTGTGGGTCAGTTTTCACATGCTGCCATGGAAAGCTTGCCATAGTGCTTCTGTTTGAGGATATTAGAATCATAGAATCATAGAATGTTCTAGGCTGGAACAGACCTCTAGAGGTTATCTAGTCCAGTCTCCCTACACAGGGACAACTCTACCTAAGACAGGCTGCTCAGAGCCTCATCAAGCCTGACCTTAAATGACTCCAGGGATAGGGCCCCCACCACCTCCCTGGGCAGCCCATCCCAGCCATCAACCACCTTCACATTGAAGAACCTTTTTCTAATATCCAGCCTAAATCTCCCCTTTCCCAGCCTGAATCCATGCTCCTTGTCCTATCTGTACAAACTCTTCTGAAAAGTCCCTCCCCTACCTTCATGTAGACCCCCCTCAGGTGCTGGAAGGTCAAAAGAAGGTCCCCCTGGAGCCTTTTGTGTTGGGTTGATGCTTTAAGGACCCAGGCTGAACAGCCCCAACTCTCTCAGCCTGTCTCCATATGAAAGATGCTGGATTAGACTAGGAATCTGTCTAAGGGCAGTGGTCTGTCTCCAAGAGCAGCCACAGGCAGTTGCCCAATGTATAGTGTTGTAGGCTGCCTAATGGCTTCTTGGCTGCATGCTTATCTGTGAGCAGCTTGTGCTTGAGGGAACAGTTGGGGAATGGTTTTTCTTTAGTAAAATCTCTTAGCTGTCATTCTTACATTAAAAAATCATATATTATTCTGTGTTTCTGTGATTCTATCCGGAAGCTTGGGGAACACAGCTTTTGTAGCTCTGACAGGGAAAGAAGTATTTCATGGGAAGAACTGAATGCAATCCCTTATAAGACCAGGACAGTCTGAGGAAGAGGGAAAAGGTTTGAAATTGGTTTAGAAGTGAAGGAACAGTTGTAGCACCAAGGCTAGCTTTATCTTTAATGTTTCTTCATGGGAGCTGAAAGGTGTACAAATGAAGGGTGTACAACTGGAACAGATGTATACTGCTGGTGGCAGGAGATCTGCATCAGAACCAGATATTTTAACCATTTCCCAAGGATCTGAGACTGAAGTTATTACTTTGCCTGATTTCACGTGTGATTCCCTTTCTGGCTCTCTCTTTCACACTTCATAACTTCCCAGCATATGAGCCAATTTCACAGAGTGCTAGTAGATGTAAAGATCGTATGTTCACTTACTGTTCATTAAATGGGCAACTAGATAGTTCAAATAGACTTGTAATGTCTTCCTTCTGAAAGAAAACCTCAATTGTGACTGCAAACCTCCAGAGACATCAGGGAATCCACAAGACGAGGTATTACAAGTGTCCTAATGGTGGGAGAAGCTTTAATCAGACAGCACACCTAATTAAATGCAAGATAATCCAACTACGAGACCTGAATTCATAAAGCTAGGCTTCACTGCTGCCTCTGCAAGAGGATCTTATAAGAACTAAACTCTTTTAAGAGGTGAAGGGTGGTGATTCACCTCACTGAAAGACTGTTGTGGAGAGGCATTGCTGTATGTGGCAAACAGATCGTGAAAGGACAGTGTGCTCTATAGGTAAAAACCAAGTTATGGTGGAGAGGAATATTCTGAGAAACTTTTTAAAACCAGAATGCCTTGTAAATAAAAAAACCATTAAGTACTTAGCTTCAGAGGAGATAACAAAGCTTATTAAGGAGGTCTTCTTCTGTCTTTGGGGGGTGTAGTACATAATTACTGAAAGTATAGAACACTGCAGTCAACAGTGCCTTGAAATTAATGTTTCTGGACTTCACAAGCCATTTCAATTACATTATGCTAATATGTTAAATTAGGGAAACAAAGGTTATGTAAGGCTTGCAGATAACATGAGGGTGCTGAGCTGGTAAATGAACTAAGGGAATTCTCCTGTGGTGGGAATATGGGACTGAGAAACAGTGAAAGGACAGCAATTAGGAAACGCCCCCAAACTGAAGCAATCAGCTATTGGGAGAAGAGTAAGAAATCACTGTGAGACCAGAGACATCAGAAATAAAGGTGTCTCTCTGGAGAGGAAAATGGAAAAGGGATCAATCATTTTAGAGAAAAGCTATTGAAGCTGCAACTGTCAAGCATCTCAAATATTGGATAGATGGCCAGTCTGTCAGATTCAGGAAGGAAAAAAATCCCTCTTGGCAGCTAAGAGTGTCATGGCATAGCAAATACATTATGTGAAGAGCAAATGAAAAAGGGAGAAGGGATGCAACACTGTGAAAACACATCATGAGCACAAGCTTAAGGGTGAGAGAAAAAGGTTTCTTCTCTTTTCAGCTGAATAAAAATTCCTGTTGAAAAATGAGATGGGCTTCTACGAGAAGGAATAGTTTGACTACTGAAGCTCTGAGATCCCAGTGCAGTAAAACAATCTCTCAAGTGAAGTATGAAGAATATAGTCAGATTTGCTGAGAACTGCCACCTCTGGGTGTTCCAGTCTAGAACATGTTCTTTCCAGTCCATTCTTAGATCTTAGATAGCAGGTTGGCAGCAACCGTAGAAAAAAGACAGAAGGCTACGAAAAAGCAGTTGGTAGGAAGAAGGCAGCTACCTCTTCAGTAAGGACATTAGCATGAAATATTTTCCAAAACTTTTTGAAGACAAGCTGCAGTTGCCTTAAAATGATTGTGCTGAGTTTCCTCTGGGAAGTAGAGACCCTAATTCTGCAAACCTATGCAGATGCTCTGCTTAAGTGTGGAAGGAAACACAAACCTATTTAAGTCTGTAATTTGCAAGATCCAGGAGAAACATTTTTTAGGTGCTGAAGGGTCAGATCTATTTCACAAGCTCTTTGATGTCCCTGATGGAATGGAGTTGGGAGCAGTGAGTACTGTTATCATTACTGTTCCAAAATTTTTATAGGAGGTTCTGAACGATAACATGAAGTGCTATTGCTTTCAGAACAAGTGGGAAAGAGGACATGTTTTAATATCAAACAAATGAAAGATAAAAGAATTTTTCAGGCATTCAACATAATAGACATGAAAAAGGATGGAGACAAAGAAAGCTGCCCCTTTGAACACACTTCCTTGTTGACCTAGATCTCATGCGGCTGATGATAGATGACCTACAGGCTCAATCCTGCTCACCAGAAGGTGCTATCCAGGTCTCAGGAATTCCTGAAGATGCATCCACACTTGATTATTGCTGGACAACTTGTCCCGGGTGCTGGAGAGTTCTGTGGGTCTGAACGATGCTCTGTGCTAGCCAGAAGCAAGGACACTAGTTAGAGACTCAAGGACCGTACTGAGACAGAGATGATAAATGCTGCTGGATGGGACCTGAGTCTGTGCAAGCAGATGTCACTGCAGTAAATTATATGGCAGGTCTAGCTGTATGCATTCTTCTTATTAATCAGAGAATCTCAGATAAAAGGTGATTGTTCTGTGGTATAGGACAAGGGGCAATGGGTGTAAGCTGGAACATAGGAGGTTCCACATAAATATGAGAAGAAACTTCTTCACGGTGAGGGTGACAGACCACTGGAAGGGGCTGTCCAGGGAGGTTGTGGAGTCTCCTCCAGAGATGTTTAAAACCCGCCTGGACGTGTTCCTGCACTAGTGGATCTAGGTGATCCTGCTGTGGTGGGGGGGACTGGACAAGATGATCTTTTGAGGTCCCTTCCAATCCCTAATGTTCTGTGATTCCGTGATTGCTCTGTCCCCCCAGTATCACTTGCTATCTTTGAGCTCAAGCCTGGGTCTAGTACAGTATCACTGAACCCATGATACAGCCATCGCATGACAGCTTGGATCTATATTAGAATAAATGGTTTCAAGGGTAGAACTGCCACTCTGGGCGTACTCGACACATCCAGCTGATTGCATTACAATATACATTTGGTTGAAAAGCAGAACCAATTAAAAGCCACCTGATTGCCCGTGTACCTTGTTATTTTTAATTTCAGTGCACTTATTGGTGAATTAAATCTAATGTAGCGTCAATGAATGGGCAGCGGCATAAGGGTATAGGCTCACTTGGTCAAGGTTACGGAGGCTTGAATCATTCTAGCTGGGAATAGATGGGCGTTCTTCTTCTGTCAGAATGCTGACAGATGATGTGGAAATATAGAGCTAGTGTAGAAGGAGAGGGCACGATATGGGCTGAGGAAACCAAGTGGACATAAGGTTAAGACAATGTCAGCAAATGCCAGAAACTGTAATGGTGCTACTAACAAGACTGAGCAGCTCAAAACCCAAAATGAACTCCGTAACTAGAAAGAATGTGTCTGAAACATGGCAATGAGCTATTGCTTCTATTGCAGGAATAGCATGATTGTGGTATAGGAGCTGATCTGTGACTATATAGAAATTATTTTGAAACCTTTTGCAACAACTCTCCCGTTTTGATTAACCACATCCCACTGAGAATATGTTCTTCATACATGACAGAATTCAGACGACAGGAGCCAAGAGAAGAATGAATACGCAGTTGCCGACAATTTTTTTTATTCAAGAATCCTGTCACTGAAAAATAGCATCCTTTGGGAAAAAGAAGAATGTCATGGAAAGTGTTGAAATTAGCATGCAGTTCTGCAAATGAATATTAAGATAATTTTAGCAATTACTGAAATTGCTTTTGTTAAAGGCAAAAATTTTGAGAGTGGATTTTTCTTTCATAACAGTATCAATTCAAACGTCATAGACAGCTAATTTTGTCTGAAAAAAGGAAACCTGATAGGTTTTCACCTTTCAACACAAGTAGCTTTGTTTTCTTTCATTTTTCTAGTTACTCGTACAAATCAATTTTACGAACAATTGTCATTGAACAGCTAATTAATATGTTAATTTTTAATGTGAAGAATTGGTATGAGGTTTTTTGTGGTGTGGTGAGCCAGGATGCAGGCAGCTCATAGAATTGCACCTGGCTGGCTCAGTTGGTAGAGTAGGAGACTCTGAATCCTAGGGGCGTGGATTTGAGCCCCATGTAGGACAGCATATCTTGAGACAGTCTGGGTACACCAGGTGTTGCAGGCTTAGCCTGGTCCAGCAGAGGGGGTTGAACCTAGATGATCTTTCAAGGTCCCTTCCAACCTGAAACATTCTGTGAGTCTGTGAATCACAGAATCACATCCAGAAGCAGTATAATTTTTGTCTGTCTTTATTAGCCTTTCTAGGAGGTGCTATCCTGTGCTCAGACTCCCAGTAGCCACAGGTTTGGTTCAGTGAACACCTGAAAGACCAGCCTCTGTAGAGTTTGAGAGCTGTTTCATTGCATGAGGAAACTGTGCCCACGATAGCCACAACAGTGATGTGGCTTCAGCACTTGTAACAGATCCCTGCTGCTGGTAGTGTTGAAACCTGCATGCCTCCCATGCCTGTGTGGTGGGACAGTGCCCCTCACACTCAAAGTCCACGTAAGACCTGATGCAATTTGTCCCCACTTACTTTTCCTAGGCCATGAACCATCCCATGGTGAGTTGAGGTTGCAATAGATGGTGAAACAAACTCTAGGTCACCTTGTTGCCGTGCTAGATTCTGCATTACCAGTCATGTCCTGAGAGCCTGGTACATCCCTACTTGGGTCATGATAACCTGCTACGTCTAGTCAACTGGAGTTGAGACAAGCAGCAGGGCAACACCGGATACTGGAAGCCAACAAATTCTGGATATGTGCAGTTGGCAGAAAAATACTGGCATGTTTGACATCTAAGGGGGATCAATGTGGGAAAATATCTGACAAAAGTCAGTCATTTTGGACCCTACAAATAGTGAACCTAAAGCGAGATCCTTTGAGCTCTCCTGCATCACAGCGAGCGGAGCTGTGCATCTCCTCTCAGTTGTTTTGCCTCTCAGGTACAAACTGTGTGAAGGGTCAGGACAAATTCAGACTTCTCTAGAACAAGTTATCATCCACTGAAATCACCCTGAATTGGGAAGGAAATTCTAACTACAGGTGAGTTCCTCATAAAGGTCTCTTCCAATCCAACTGATTCTTGATTCTGTGATACTTTCATCCACCCCTCTACTCACTGATAAGTTTGAATAAACCCACTTGCTCTGTGGACATTCCAAATAACTGTTGGTCTGTGTTAATGTGAAACTTGTCATGTTTGAATCTATAATGAAGTCACTGTTAATTATAACGTGTTCTCCTGAGTCACCTTGTTGATTTTAAACTGGTCAGTGATTAAGAACTGCTAAAAGTCAATCCTCTGGTCTACCCCTCACCACTAATAAATCTTAAATTGCTGTTTAATCACAACTGTGCCAGTATATTTTCTCCTGTGTCATTGTGACCATTTATTTCAGTTTAGGTTTCACTTCAGTGCTCTGCTTTCACCAGAAGATCATTACGTTGGCTGCTTCTGACATTCAAGGGGAGACCTGGCTTTCTAGACACATAAGGTGTTATATCCCGTAAGCTGGCGTATCCAGGGGGAGAGATCTATTTTCTAGACAGAAAGGTTTATGTTCTGTCCTAGATTGACTTTGCAAAGTGCTATTTGAAAGCAAGAAGAAGAAATGAGTTGGGGGGGGTGGGGAGCGCAAATGAATGAAGGGTGGCAGAGACTTTCCCACGTACTATTAAAAATTCTTCTGTCTCTGTACTTCTCCAGGATGACTTCAAGATGATGAGAAGTTTGACTTAGGTAAATGGCATAAATCAAATCAATTTTTATAGAATATATCCAGGAGGAAAGAAAATCTGCTTGTCTGATAGAAAGTAAAAGGGTTTTTGAAGACCCCAATCCGTGCCTTCAGCTGCAGAGTAGTCAGACATACTATTCTGTCTTGGATCAATTTTGCAAGCACTGGAACAAAATGATCTCTTCTGTGGTGAATACCTATTCATTTATGGAGTTTATTCCTCTGTCAACTTTGTCAATATTTAGAAATAAAACGGGCCCATGGTTAACATTGATGTTAACCGTTGTCTAGTTTAGATAGACGTAAGTTCTGCAAGTGTAGGCTGTTTGCACAGTACATAATGCAATGGAACTTGAGCCTGTAAATGACTACTCTACTCCTATGAGAACCTGTAGGGATAATTCTTGGAGGTTAAGAGATCTAATAAAGCCCATTTTCCAGTAGTATCTATTTTGTATTTTAAAAATGAAAATAAATCCAATAATTGCTCTAAGAGCAATCTCTGTTTGTGAGATCTCAGCCAGAAGTCATGGGGATCAGTAGCAATAATCTGCAGATCAGGCTTGTAATGAGAACTATCGCAAGAAGAAAAGAACAACATTAGATCTGCAAAACAATGATCGAACACTATATACACTTAGAATGTTCTGGTTTTATTTAAATATACCTATTACAGTAATTTGTTAGGCTTATATAGAGCACTATTATTTACATAATTCAGTGTTTATCCTTTGGGGAGAATTCCAGTGCTCGATAAATAAGAGTCAGTGAGCTACTTGTTAAACATTGTGGAAACAACATTCTGAAATATTAATTTCACATAAATGATGAAAGTCCTTGAAATGGTTTCAGTTACCTGGAGTTTCATACAGTAGATATCTTCTGACTGCACTCAGATTGTGCTGAAAACTCTGAACGTAGCTATAGGATATCAGAAGAAAGTTTAACAATAACATTAAATTAAAAAGTATTGGAAAACATCAGTGGCTTGAACCTTTACTTTTTCCAGATACATCTCAGGGAGGTTATGTCCTTCAAAAGGAACAAAAAAGCCAGTTTGGTAGAATCCCTGTTATAAAATATCTAGATAATGGGGCAAAATATACAACCACCAAGAAACAAAAAAATACAGCTTTTTACAAGATCTCCTTTTAACACGGCATCTTAAAATGTGCCTGCAGGTAAGAATGGTTCTCATGATTTTTATTAAAATTTCCACTTTCCATAGTTACTATGTTTTACGTATGAACTGATGCATTATATATACTACATAAGACACATAAAGGATTAAGTTGTCAGTACAAGGAATACCATTAGCTGAGAACATGGAGAAAGGGTTTGTATCAGATCCCACTCAATGCTATACTCAAAAATGCAAGAAAGATACTTTGGTCCTGATCTTGTGCTAAGACATTAAACGTTTCTCCACACAGTACATACTATCTTTACTGAGATTGTAGCAGTCCTGCATTCATCAACGATCCCATTTTCACACGACCAACCACAGAAAGTGGGTTTGCATCAGGAGGATCAGGGCTTTTATCCTGTTTCTTATCAATACATTTCAGAGGGCTAGTCCATGGCACATCACGTGAGTGGCTGAATATCTGAGACATCCAGCTATGGCACGCAGTTTCATTTCCCCAGCATACAAAGACAGAAAGGAAATGCAGCTCGTCACTAGCAAGCATTTCTCCTAGCAAATGTACCATTACCATCATTATCATGGAGTAAAGACTATTGTTTAGTGCCAGTTTGTTGAACACCGCATCCTCCATTCCAGTACCTTTACAGTTTGGCAAAGAGTCACTTCTGAATCGTCCTCGTGACAGTCATGGATCTCTAGCACATTTAAGACACCCACCCATCTATTAAAAGAACATCTTAAAGCAAAATTAATGTTTGATATAAAATAACGGTTGTGTTGTAAATGTGGAAAAATAGTCTACAAAAAATAAGTATAAAAGTGATCTCGGGTTTATGAATATGTTCCATATAAACAAGTCCATGTGACTAACCTGTGTGTTAGAAATGGCCCTTGGTAGGCTGTGTCACGACAGTACATCACGCTTTTCACAGTTTACAATAACACCGTTAGATTCACAATGCAACGACACCTTATATAAGAAAAATAGTATTTTACAAACTATACATTTGGCATCTATTTTTAGATTTTTTTTTTCTAGTTTCTCTTTCCTGTTTTTTTTCTTTTCCTTTTTTTACTTTTCTTACAAAATAGTGCAAAATTACAGTGCGTTAATAGAAGATTTTGCGATTCCTATTACAAAGTCGGTGTATTTAACTGTTTTGATTCACTGGAAACAGTTTGGCACATTAGGATTTTGTATAGACAGAAAAGCTTTTCAATTTCTTCTCTTCAGTATATCCACTGAGCCTTTGAAACGCTAAATCGCACCAAGGGAGTTAACTTTCTGAACTTTTTAATCTCATCTCTTATAACCTGTTTTACAAAACAAAACAGCAAAGGGGAAAAAGCAGATTTTGAGGCTCATTTATTTACCAAAGAGCACATATATGGTTTTTCTTATCATTATGTTATAAAGAAAAGGATTGATGGAAACATTTTTCATCTGGTGACTGCTAAAGTGTTCAGTTATAGCTTTAGGGCTCTGTGGGAAATGCATTCTAACTTTATTTTTATATATATATATGAAGTTATAAAGTTATACACATACAAACCAACACTATACATATATGTATGTATACACACACATAGTGTTGGTTCACCATATAACTTCCAAATTTGGCTGTCACACCTGTCCCTGTGTCTGGATCCAAACAGGCTGTGTGCACCAGGCCAGGGGGATAAAGCTTAATCAAAACTTGCTTTCCACTGGACTACTAATTCGTACAAAGAATAACAAACAATTGCTCCTGCTACCAATTTGCTATGACTAAATTATTTGCCTACAAATTATTTACTGGGGAATGTTAAAGAAGCGTTCTCCCATGTATGAATACTTCATTTGTACACACTGGCACCATCCCTCAAAAAAATGCCAATACTCCTATTATTTCGAACAGCAAAGTCATCATAAACAAATAATGATGTGTAATCATAAATGAGTCTGGCACAGGCTGCAAGAGAACGTCCTATGCTGGCCCATGAGCATGTTGAGAAAAGCACAGAAGTTGGCAGATGAGCCTCAGGTCAGTTTTTGTCTCCTTGAATGAAAGCAGGAAAGCTGAACCTGATTGATATCACCAAGTCATCTACTAGGGGTTGCCAACAGAGCTCTGAGTATCAACCTACTCATGATTCAGGCTATTAACCCAGAGATGAAGGGCTCTTTGCCACATGAACATATCTGTGAACTATTCACTGCACAGAGACTGATGGTTTCAGTTAACTGTGTAGAGAATATGGCGACATAAAAGATTCTGAATTAATTACCTTGCTAATAGAGTAATGATATGACTTTTTCCAATATGAAAGCTGCAGTGTAATGTCTCTTGGCCTAATTATTTCTCAGGAGTTTATGGTTTCATCATCTGTATCACTCTGTGGCATTTGTGCCATAAATTAAAATCACTAGCACATGGCTTATTTAATCAATTTCTTAGCATTTCTGTACCTTTTATGAACATATCTAACCAGTATGAATTTTACAGTGGCTCTTGAAAGGGAGAATTGGCTATATCACTATAATTACTTATTCAGATATTAGGAGGGAACTGTCCATGAATAAAAATGTTTTTCATCCATGCCATTCCTCCCTGGGCTCAGTCCTTTATCACTAGCATGGGAATCTCTCAAATCACCTGCTGACTCTGGTGGAAGATTTGCTTGGGGAAGGAACGAAAGATGAAGCTGAAATAAGTAGCTTTTATGAATCATATAGATTGATTTACAACATTCAAAAGTCGCACATACTAAAACCAAACAAACAGAACAGAACTGTCAGACAATATTAATGAAAAAGCCCAACAACTAGAAGGTAAACAAATTCGACCCATGAACTCTTATCCTGGTAATGTACCAGTTTTGACCAAGGAAACACCTGAGCATTTGACTGATTCCCACCATTAGGTTTTTGTAGGTCAGCAGTCTCCGTGTCAGCCTGCAGACACCTCCAGTTCCCATTCTGCACACGCAGTTGATCACTCATATTCTCACCCAGGCTGAACCAAGTCTTTTCCTCCAAAGGGAAAATCAAGTGTGGCTGAGACTGACTCTTGCTAGGACACACTCAGTCCAGATTAAAAGGATGGGTAAATCAAGTTTGATCTTTCTTCCTAGTACACTTCTCAAACACTATCTCAATAAGCCTCAGCTCTTGCCACCTACTACATGGAAGTTCATTCACATGCACAGCACAGGTCAGGATTACTCCTAATAGCTTTCAGTGTGGACAGCCAGACTGCTCATGGGATGGACACACGAGATGCATTTTAGATACTCTTAAATTTAAGCACATACTTGAGTTTCATGGTCTTCTGCATGTGCTTAAGGCTTTGCTCGAATCAAGTCCAGAAAGTACTGTTGCATGACGACATGAAGATTTACTTCAAAAATTAAAAAATAATAAAGAAGAAATCCTGAAGTGGGGTGAGAAATACTAGCAGCTTACTTACAGATCTCACTCTTCCCCAGAATGTCATTTTTCATGTTAATAAAATAGTCTAATAACTAAAAGATGCAATAAAACAGGATTCTTGTTCTTGAATAATCAGCATTGGCCACTGGTTATTTATCTGAAGCTGGCTCAATTAGAGATGGTAGAAAATTATGTGTTAAGTGTGTTTTTAATTTTAAAGCCCAGTTTGAGAAACTAACATGACAAGCTAGAAAGAGTAATTATTCGGTTACTGTGCTCAGTGCAGTCAGTTTTCCATGTCTTGCTCAGCCAGCATGAACTCTACAAATCCCCAGTCATGCTTGGCCCAACTTTCATTTTATTTGTTCTGTTTTTTTAAAAGAAAAACGTTGCCAGATGTGTCTTGCAACATACTGGGCCTTGATCAAGTGGCTTTTGAGCCCAGCCATCTCGAATGGCAGAGATATTCAAAGAAATCAGCAACAGGATTCACTAAGGAATGGAGATCTCATACTGAGCAAGAGCTGCTGTGGTCACTGAGTGTCTGGGAAATGAAAGGAGCACTCTGCTTCAAAAGAATCTCCTGCCAGTTTTGCCTGATGTCTGTTCAAGTTCAGTGGGGTAGAAATGCATCCACAGTTAGAATTTTATCTGGTTTTGGTCTTATTTTCCACACAGAGGAAGGCAGTACTGCTGATAGCTCAGAGCAAAACAGGGAGCCTAAAATCATCCCAGAAAAGCTACTGTAAAACAAAACACAGTGATTACACTCTGTCTTCAGTGACTGTCAAATTAACTTGTGTGAAGTGCATATGCTAGATTATCGTGGGCTGGTAACCGAACAACTGAAATAAAACTGTTGGGAAAATAGTTAAGAATTTGCGTGATTTCTCATCTCTCATTTCTCTTTGCTTGTGCAGCAGTACCGAAGCATCAATCCTAGAATCATAAAATGTATTGGGTTGGAAGGCACCTCCAAAGGTCATGTAGTCCAACCCCCCTGCAGTGAGCAGGGACATCCTCAGCTAGAGCAGGTGCCCAGAGCTTTGTTGAGCCTCACCTTGAATATCTCCAGGGACAGGGCATATTGTACCTCCCTGTTCAACTCCCCTCCTGCTAAATAACATCCAATTTAAATCTACCCTTCTCTAATTTGAAGCCATTGCCCTCATCCTATCATTCCAGGCTTTCGTAAACAGCCCCTCTGCAGTCTTTTTGCAGCCTCCTTCAAGTACTGGAAGGTTGCTATCAGGTCCCCCTGGGAGCCTTCTCTTCATCAGGCTGAACAGCCCCAGCTCCCTCAGCCTGTCCTCAAAGGAGAGGTGCTCCAGCCCCCTGATCATCTTTGTGGCCTCCTCTGGACCCACTGAATTCTCATTCTCTGTTTTAACTAATTCAGTGTAATCCCTCTTCCAAAATAAATTGGTTTGACCCATTCTCCTTCAGAGTGATTTCCTATTAGTCTATTTGTGGTGACTGTCCATGCACGGGAGCTCACTGAGGAGCAGCTGGGTGTGTAGGACTAGACTGCCTTCATGCAGTCCAGGTGGTTTACATCTATTACTTCCCATCATTTACCACTTAGGGTGGACATGCTTGAAGATGCTTCAGCTTCTGCCAGTAAAGCTCTTGTGTGGAGTTTCTGTGAAAAGATCAAATCTTTCCAGTTCTGCCAAAAGACTTTCACATTTCGTACAAATCAGCCCCAGAATAACCAAGACGACTGGATTCAGGGCTCACAGAGGTGTTGACACGTCTTACAGTCTTAAAATTTAGACTATATTTCAAAACTTTCCTGTGCATACACTGATTGATGTTTGTAGTTACAAGTCATATATCTTATTGTGGTGTTTACTTGTTATTAATATAGAATTTATTGGCCGAATCTTGATGCCAAGAAATCAGTTTGAGTTGACATGAGGCTTTGTAGCACTCAGCTGAACTCCCACTAACCGGAATGAAGTATGAAACCAGGGACTGTGCATGTTCACCATGGGGTGAATGTACATCCACTGAGATCAATGCAAAGAACTGCCAAATTCCAGCATCAAGGGGGTCAGATTATTCAGCCAAAGCAGTGACTGAGAATTTCACAACCCTCCTGAAAACAGAAGATATGATGTCCTTTAAGACACAGTGTAGGCTACAGCCACTTGCCTTCAGAGTGGTAGAAATACTGCTCAAAATACTTCTGTGTCAGCACTTTGTTTTGAGAGGACTGGGTTTCATTATATTTGCATTAATTTGCAAGTCAAACTCATCTTGTTTCATACTGGAATGCTGGTGAGTTTTGGAGGCTCACAGTATATTGCAAACTAACTTTTGAGTTTAAGAGGTTCACAGTATATTGCAAACTAACTTTTGAGTTTAAGAGGTTCACAGTATATTGCAAACTAACTTTTGAGTTTAGGAGGTTCACAGTATATTGCAAACTAGCTTTGAATGACAGCAATAAATAGTATAAGTAAAATAGCAAGACGAGAAAGCAGCTTTCGAAGCCATAGGGAGAGCACAAGTGCTTCTATAACATTTCTGTGGAGCTTCCTGAGTCAGAAATTTAACAATGTTAAAGTATCTCTATTCCAGCCTGGAATAGAAAAATCACAAATCACCTCATCTTTTCTAAATATTTATCATTGTTTATCCCTTATTCCCTTAACTTCAGAGACGTTGATGTCTGCAAGTCTAATTTTAAGTACTCAGTCAACTACTTTGCCTGATCAGGGTCTCATAAATCACACAAACAAATGTTTTTACAGTTTAGCTTTTTTTTTTCCCACTAGAAAGTGTGATTTTTAACATTTTGGCCTGAAAAAACAAGCTGATTTGCTTTCAGTTGATATCTAAACATATCCATACACTTACACCATTGAACTAACCTTGTATATATGAATGTACACGTCAGATATTTCAGTCTTGTTTGAAAGAAAAAGGTAATAAAATCAAATTACACATGTTAACAGCAGACATTTTAAGCAATCATGACAATCACCACGTTTCTGTATTTCCTATCAGAACAAATGTAATACTTTAGAACATACTAATATATTGAACTTTTGATCGCAATTGCTGCTCTTAAGAGTGTCCTTGTTTATAGCAGTCACATAAAACACTTTCAAACCCCAAAATGCATTAGCTTAATGAGTTGAAATCTGCAATCTGACTTATTTATTGAATTTCAGCACATTTCCTTCAGAAAATAAACTGTTGGGTCATTTGTTTTCCACATTCATAACAGCAAGCTGTCCAGCTGCAATTGAAGTTCAACAGATCATTACAGAATTGGGGATAAATTCATAATTACCCAATAAACGATACGAGAGAAACTGCTACAATTTCTCAACAGGCTACTTCTAAAAATCCATTGCAACCAGCCGAATTCAGTGCGTGAAGGTGATGTAATCAAACACTTCTATTAAAAATTGGTTATCTCTGTATAAGACCTCTTCTAGCCCTGGTTCGAGTAAACATAACCTGAGGCACAGTGAGACTTAAGGACATGCTGCATTTAAATACACTCCAAAGTTGGACGGATCTGGGCTTTGGTTGTGAAGTTCATTCACCTTTTCTGGATGTGTATTTCTTATCCTTTCAAGAGTGAGAACAAACATATTCCTAAAGTAACTTAATTAGCTATTTTCTAGGAAATATTTTCAGATACAAAGGCAGCCATGCTTTTCACACCAAATATTTCTAGGTTCATCACCTTTAAAAAGGGGTGCAATTGATCATGCTGGAATAATGGTAGGTACTGAACTTTACTGTGTTCTTCAAATACCAGATGAACCATAAATAACTGCACTGTCTTTTGAAATAGCACACCTTTCGGATTTGAACAGTAAGTTATGGCCTTAAAATTCTCTCTGGCATTTAAAAGTTGTGTGTCCTCGTTTTCCTAGTAAGTTAAACAGCAAATGTAATGTTAAAGATAAAACAAAGTGTTAAAAAATTAAAGTTTTAAGTGCAAGATTAGGACATATTTCACAGAAAATGTGGAAAACCTTGTGTAAAAATTATAGTAAACAATCAAATATTCTTCGGTGCACATAATTAGTATGTACATTATAATTTAAAACTGAGTTTTGATGACTGCTGTTGCTGACCTCTTAAAATCTGTTACAAAATATAAATAAGGTAAGAGGATAACCGATAAACCATGACATAAGGTTCTCTTTTCCTTCATTTTTTTTTTTAAATATTTTCCTTTCCTCTCCACTTGGAATGAAGTTTCTTCTGGCTTCTTCAAAAAAGTGCACAATCCCACACCCACACACAAATTAATCCCAAAACCATTTTTCTAAGTTTCCAATGGACTTGTATTCCTGGTGTCTTCTCACATGATCACAAGCAAAACACGCGTGTGATTCCCAGAATCTTGGAAGATGCACTGAGAAATCCTTCTTCCAATTGAAATAACTAAGGTACAACTTGTTATTTTTGTCGAGCATCAGAAGATATTCTGCCAGCTCTCTGGGGGAGAGAAAATCTTCCACATGTATGAAAGAGTCTGCTGGAATGTAATTCTCATAGTTTTCTCTGGAAGGTCCCAGTACCACTGGTACTGATCCAGCCAGGAGAGCATTGTAAAGTTTCTCAGTGATGTAATCTTTGTGGATTGAATTTTCAAAGGAGAGATAGAATTTGCAAGTGGAGATAGTTGGAATCAAGTTTTTATCATTGACGTAGTCTCCAAAAGCTTGTCCATAGGTATGGATTTCAATGTATTTGCTGAGCTCGTTGTAGTACTTGACTCGAGCGTGTTCAGGGTTCCAGTTACTTACAACCCAACAGACCAAGTTTTCCTTACTTGGCACTTCAAATGCAAAGGAACTTGTCCCAACCATCATGAAGCCATAAGGCACCTGAATGTCTGAATCACGCCGATAAGTCAGGGTGAGGTTAAAGAGGTGTTCAATGCCACTCTTTTGGGGAGTATGAGTCGGAGACTCCAAGTTCATCCAAATCCACTTCTGGAATGGTGGCCTGGCTTGCTGAGGTAAATTAGTCAGATCCCAGCTAATGTCCCTATGGTGAATGAGAACAGCATGGGATTTGTTATATAGTGAGCGGTCAATAGTCAGATGGCACCCGTGGATATTGAACATTGTTTGGCAGGACGTTAAATCAAATGTCTGACCAAATGGCCAAACCCAGATCAAAACAGTAGTTTCATTAAGATTATCTGTTTTAGAAGAAAAGAAACTCTTCATTTTCAACACTGAACTGGCTGATTCTATAGGGCCAGAGATCCAGCTATTTGTTGGTTTTATATAAATTAATATAAATGCCATGAAACAACCAAGGACAATGAAGATAATAAAAAATGGCCGGAAAATTCCTTTAGATGTCGATGTCATAATTTGTTCTGAGAAGAAAGAAAGGAAGAGAGAGAGAAAATAACATCAGATATTAAATTACACATTTATGTCCTGTTAAAGAAATCAGACATTAGACATCACAGTGGATTGAACTTCAATCTGGTTGAGCTGTAACCTCAGAACTATCCTTTGGGTGAAGAATGTAAATGATCTTGCATGCTATTCATAACAAAGAGACAATATTTCTCCTTTTCACATTAAAACCTAACTGATGTAAAAGAAAAGCAGGATTTTAATGTATTACATACTTGATATAAACTGGTTTATATCTTGAGAAGTCTTACTGCTTAGTACCTAGACCATGAGTTTAAGAGAGGCACAAGATGGGCAAAATGACCCTCTCTGATTCTGTTCTTGTGCCTGTGTATGGGATCGCATGCTGCAGATGTGGTCCATTTGTACTTTTGTGTATGGGAGATATGGAGGATGTATGTGTGGAGGCTACAGGAATAGAGGCATGCAAAAGGAAGAAAACGTAACTTAAGATTTGTAATCAATAAGAATCCTACAAAACTAGTTCATGCCTGATGCCAACTCCTGTCTTAACCTTTTTCTTCAGGACATAATTTAGCAGGTCCTTTCCACTTTCAGCAGAGATCCTGAACTGTTGTATCCATGGCTTTTCCACTTATCCTCATCATTTTAAATCCCTCTGAAAGAAATATGTGCTTTTACAGCAACAACTCGTTGGTTTGTGATGTAGAGTTTTGCAGGAAAACATGTCTACATGAGAGGTTATGACCCACAAAAAGCTGCTTCCCTGCTTTACCATAGTGAAAGTCAGAGCGGGATCTCTGAGTTAGAAGGGATTTAGGTTGAGCAGCTCTCAGAGAAGCAGCTCAATGTGCTATTGAAACCAACACACAGAATAGTAGAGCTTTTCACTGAACAGGTAGCATGAGCTGAGTTTGAACAATTGGTTGGGAAATGTGTCCGTTCACAGGCACTGATAATTTTCTAGGGATCGACACAGATGAGAAATCAGAAAAGGATCTTGTCTTGTAATTTAGTCACCCTCCAGTTAAAAGCCCTTTGACAACACGCCTCTCTGACAGGGATGATTGCACGCTAAGCTCTTCTGCTAACTAATAAAATCCCCTGCATTGTGAAATGGCAATTCTTACTACGTGAGAAATGACCAGACATTATTTAGTCTGTCCTTTGCTTGAAAATCTAGTCTGTCCACAGTGCTGCATTTGTGTAGGAAGATTTTGAATTGTAGTGTCAACGTGAGGATAAACACTTGCTGTTTGTGCTACCCTCAATATCTACAACATTTCCCACAAGGTCACCTTACCTATTCTATCCCTTCCTGATCTGATCCCTGACATTGCTTTGGTGCACTGTCAACTTCCTGATCTGGGATCATGATTCGTTGGATTTTGCCATGGAATTCTAGGTTTCCATTCCATCATGTGTTAACTCCAGTGATAACTATTCAGATTTGAACTAGGAATACAAGTAATTTTGCAGGATGAACTCCTAACCTCAGATGCAATAACTTCTGTGCTTCTTGAAGCACACATAGCAATCTATGGAATGGACCAGCAAAATCTCCCTTCATGACTTTTGGGACTGAGTGAATAACAGAATATTAGGGACTGCCTGCCAGAACAGGATCACTTAGACCAAGTCACACAGGAATATATTCAGGCAGGTTTTAAACGTCTCTAGAGAAGGAGACTCCACAACGCCCCTGGGCAGCCTGTTCCAGTGCTCTGTCACCCTCACTGGGAAGAAGTTCCTTCTCATATTGATGTGGAACCTCCT
>JAOXOE010000256.1:47099032-47139554 GCA_028565055.1 Phoeniculus purpureus
TCCCCCCCCAAATCCTCACAATTTCTGACTTACAGGTTAAAAACCCAGGGATGCTCTTTGGAGGACAAGATGCTGGTACTTCAGCCCAATATGATTATGTATTTAACACGTGTCAATTACATTTACAGCCCTGGATACACATTTGCAATCTATCAGATTAATCTCTGTTAGTTAAGTGTCAGATGTGATTTGAAGCAACAGAAGGAAGGAATGCAATTAGAATACCAAAAGAGTCCAAGATGGTAAGGCCTTTTTTGTATGCTGCTCTGTCCAATTTCCCCATGTGTTTGTCACACTTCTCCAGTCTGAACTGTGGCAAAACCAGTGAAACATGCAAAGCATGAGGTGCTCTGTTTTGTAGCCTTTTGTTCCATTTCCCAGCCATTCTGAACTCATTAAATAGATCAATTGTAGCTTAAATCTTTTAAAACTGAAGTAGAAGAGTTTCTTATTTGGTAAAGTTCCCAAATTTGAGAAAAAGTTGATTTTATATGCTTTCTGTACACTAAAAGATTTCACTTTCACAGGTGTTTGCTGTCCCTATGTCTGTAAATGCCTTAGTGTTGCTTTGGTTGTCTCTGTATTATGCTGGATTCTCTTCAACACAGAGGTCCAATCCTTTTGAATTTTCCTAGGTTGCTGCTGTACAGCGTAAGAATTTCAATCAAGTGTTGTCACTTGCATTAGAATTGTGCCTGTTCTGCTAAGGATAGAGCTATATACACAGGTTTTGGAGCACTACTCAGGAGATGATAATCATAGAATCATTAAGGTTGGAAGAGACCTCCAAGATCAAGTGCAAATGTCAACCCAACCCCACCATGCCTGCTAAACCACCTTTTCAAGTGCCAGTTCTACATGGTTTTGAAAATCACCAGGGACAGTGAATCTACCACCTGGGCAGTCTGTTCCAATCCTTGACCACTGTTTCAATGAAGAATTTTTTCCTGATGTCCAATCTAAACCTCCCCTGGCACAGCTTGAGGCCATTTCCTCTTGTCCTATCACTAGTAGCTTGGAAGACTATTGACACCCACCTATGTGCTTGTAAGGCCAAATTTGTACTGCAAGAAGAGAGTGAGTTAGATGTTGAACTAACAACGACTTGCTACAGGCAGGTGTCTCAGTGAAGAACTCTCCTGGATACCACGAGCAGTTTCTTAAGAAAATATTGAAAATAGATAGAAGCACAAAACCTCTTGACTCTCTCTGCTTACTGGCTGCATTTTTTTCCATCCCCTGGACTCCAGCAGACTTCTTTGTCAGTGTCTCTGTTTACGCCCTCAGGGAAATCAGAAGTGAGTGTGTGTCTTTGTTCAGTGTTGCTCTGTCTCATATCACATCAGCTCTCATGAGCTCTTATTCTGATCTCGTCTAGAAATCACACTCATTAACTCAGCTCAAACAACTATTCACAAAGATACCACCAGTATAATGCCTGTAGTACAGAGTCAAGGTCAAACTACTGAACATATCTATTTGTTCAGGTGGATTTTATCCTTCCTCCTGCAAACGTGAGCTCAGGGACTGGATTAGCAAGTGGATCATCAGGCATCATAAATAGAATAATTAAAGGTAAGTTTCTTCAGCTTCTTCTGCAAAACTGTGTTTTCAGATTGGGTTTTTAAGGTATTTTTGTTGCTGCTTTACAGCTGTATTTTTTTTAATCTTAGCTAATATATCTAGAAAAGATAGTGTTAGAGGGCATGACATTATCTGAGAAATACTGAAATGCTTGTAAACAGTGACAGAAAACATATGTGGAAAACAATAAGTTAAGACTGTGAATGAAAGTTGTCATTTACTGATGGGTCTAATCTGTACTATTATATTTCACCAGAAAAACTGTCACTTTTTTCCCCCTAATGCCAAACAGAGAATATTTAGATCACCTGGGAATCTAAAATATTTATTTCCATACAGTATATTTTATGCCCTTTGACTGCCAATAGATTGCCTTGTACTTTTCTGTTAAGCATGTGAACAGAGCCTACTCCATGATTGACTTGATTTGGGTCATGTGAGTGGCTCAACCTTTAACAATTTGCAAAACCCACATGAACACAGAATGTCTCCTTTACAAAGATCAATGGGTTTGACTGGCTGATGTCCCATCTAGTTATAGTTTCTAAAATATTACAGAAATAACACATCTTCTGGCAGGTTCCTGGAGGACTCAATCATAACAGAAATGTCATTGTATTTGCATTTTGAGCCTGAAGGTGCAAAATTTTGCCACAAGGAGTATTTTGCCCAAGCCAAGAATCAGTAAATGACTGTAGCAAAAAGGTAAGAAGAAAGAAGATAAGAAGTAAGATCATGTCCAAGTTGCTTTAGAGAGTTTATAACAGACCTAAATCAGTCACATTGTTTGCTGGTGATTTCATACCAGAGTACTCCTCTTTTTTCAAGGTTTTTTTTTGTTTTTTATTATTTATTTTTAATTGTTTTTTTACATTTTCTTTCCAAACAGTGTGTTTGGTAGTTGTTAGCAGGAAGATGAGACTTGGGTATCTATTGTAGGATTAAAAGGGTCTATCTAGAAGGAACTTGGAAGATGTTTTGCATGTATCAGCAATATGAATAAAGATCATCCAAGTTGATGTGCAAAGGCTGACTCTGATGTGGTAGGAAGTATGTGGTAGGAAAGAATATAGAGCTTCAGAACAGAATCAAGTCTGCCATACTAACTGACATGTTTCTTTTAGCAGCTGTATTTTGTATAAGCAGAAGAGTGCAGTGAGGAGACTGGTTTAAAAACCTAAGAGAGCAGATGAGGGCTTTAGCAGCAATAGCAAGAAAACACAAAGTCAGCTCCTTTGGATGAACAAGTGGCCATAGATGGCCTTACCATGGCAACACGTAGATGGCCTTATCATGGCAACATAGCAGTAGAATAGTAGGGACTGAAAATTGTCTCTTGCAAATTAAAGGGTCATTGGGTTTTATATTGTTTGGATTGTCCTCAACAATCATGCTTAGGAAATGTTTGCTGATGTTCTAACATCATTGCCTCGTGGCAATCTAATCTGATGTTGAGAAGGAGGGGGCCATCTGGGTAAGAGAAACACATGGTATACTTATTGCCAGACACAAAGTTCTTGCTTTCACTGCTGCTCTCCCATTTATTCCCTTTCTTTCCAGCGTACTTTACAATTGTTCTATTTAGCAAACATTTCCCAGCATGGTCTTGAGTCTCTCCAGGCTAATTTCCATTTGCTCAGTGCTTGCTGAATCCCCTGAATGATCCAAATTCTTTCAATCACACTGCATTATTTATTAGCTCCATGCTTTATGACTAGATAACTAACTTTGCACACAGCCTCCAAGATGTTAGAATTTGTCAGGATAGAGTCTTGGCTGCAGTGTGGACACCGCAATGATGGTGCTCTTGCCTTTACACTTTTAATGAAGGGATTTTCTCTAGGGCATGTGTCCTCTTTCAGCACTGATGAGGGGGGAACTTTATAAAATGCATTTACACTCACCAAGTACAAGTTAAAGGCATGTATTGCCAGCCTTGAGAATGCTGCATGTGTGAATTATGTCTCAATAACTGAGCCCAAGAGTTGAGTAATTTCCTTTTCCTTTTTTTCATTCGTTTTTTTTCATCAAATCACAGGTACGTTATCTAAATGCAAAATAGCCCTAAAATTACTTCAGCACACTACAATCTATCCCAAACTGAAAGGTTTCATCCCAGATTACATGACACAAATCAGCTTTACATCCTGCAACTAGTCACTTCTCTTTAGACATTATCTGAGGTCAAATAATCTTAAACATGTTTTAAAATAAGGCCAGCTCAGGAGTTAAATGTAATTTCCTCTGCTCCAAAATTGTATACATGGTCTATGCTTTTCTGTAAGCACCACTGTCCACTTTTTGCTACCTTTTCTCAGTAGAATTCTGCATTTTCTTTCTGTAGTAGGTTTATTATAATCTGACTCTTGTCTTTCTTTTTTTCCTAGTGAAAGGAAAAAGCTGGAGAATAGAATAATACTGTTCTCAGTGTTACTTGTCTTAAGAACTAGAAAAAACGGTTCAGGCAACTCCTATTTATTACTACAGTGCCTAAAAATTGTGCTCTGAGTCAGGTATGTCTGCATTGAAAATGGCACTGTGCTACTCAGAAGTGGAGGACATGGGGTTTGCAGTATAAAATCAGGTGTTCCTCTGCCCTTGAATGAATGTGACATCTAGAAGACTGCAAGAGGGATTTGCACCTGACAGCAGGTGAAACACTTTGACACTTAAACCAGTCCTGAGCAGGGGGAATCTACAGCTTTCTGTTAAAAGTAGGCATCTTATGGCGGTGGTGCATCTTCAACTGGAAACAGATTATGCAGCCAACTCCTGAACTTAGCTGCCAAATTAGGTGTAGACTGATCCTTGCTTCCTATGAATCAGCAGATGACTGCGTACATCACTCAGTGGGAGCAAGTAGCTCCTGAAAGCCCTTTTTCTTTAAAGTGCTAGTCATTGATCATTTCTTTCTTGGTTCACATAGGCCGAAATATACAAATAAGCATTGCTGTAAAATCCAGTAAAGGTATAAATATTCAAAAACTGATTAAGACTCACTAGTGTTCTATTACAAAAACTACACAAGGCTACATAAATGTATTTATTACGAACTAAAATGTTTCACAACTGTGTAGCATTTTATCTTTTGGTGTCTGGCAAACACACTTAAGGAAACTTCTATTGCTAAAGTGCATGACTAGTCTTTTTATAAAACAAACCTACTTCAGCCTAAGGTAGCTTCTCCTTTAGCATCATTAAGTGATGGGAGTTACGACCTCCTTTCTTCTAGTACTTTTACTTTGCTAGGTTCCTTAGTCTGTAATACATTTTTTCCTTATGATATTTCACATACTTTAAGTAGTTATGATTAAAACGACTCAGCTCACAAAAAACCCAGTTCAACAATACTTTCTAATTAACTTACAAGAAGACACAAACCAGATTGTAATATGGTTTGCAATATAAGTCAAGCATTTTTAATAAATTATTATGTTGAATTGCTATGTGTTTCTCCACAATTCCAAATATTAATCAGATGTTACTATTCCTTACTGTATTTAGTTTCTAGAGGAACTTTAATGATCATTTACCTTAGTGCATGGTGGTTATTTCTTGAACTCTTCACATAAATAATTCTAAGACAATAATAATCTCTGTGTTTATATTTAAGTAATGTTGTTCTGGAGCACTTGGGGTTCAAATGTCAGATTTTTGTCTTGCAAAAGACAAAACGAAAATGCATGGACATCTTAACACCTGCACATGAGCACTAGAATTTATGGCACCTCCATGTAAAAACAAAGAGCATCAGCTTAGATAGCTGTAATGTGGACAATAACATTGTAGCTTGTCTATATAACGTATATTTAAATTATATTAAATTATATTGAATATTAAATTATATTAAATTATACTTTAAATATTGTAATCCCTTCAGGAAATTCTACTTAAGAGTTCATGATCAATTCCCAGATCAAGGCTTATAAAAATATTTGCTGTAGCCAACATGTTTCTATCCTGTGTACTTTGAAGATAATGAAGCTACATGCAGATTAATATGACAGCAGAACAGGTTTAATAAAAATCAACAGCAGATTTGTTTGAATAAGGACTGCATGATTGGGTTATTTACTAGCAAGCTGGCGACTTTCCAAGGCTACAGGAACTTAGGGCAAAAAACCGCTCTACACAAATGGTGGAGACAGGTTGGGATTTATAGAAAGTATTATTTTAGAATTTGAGAACTGTTGTCTTGGGGATGTATAGCAACATCCTATTTCTGCTGTATTTCTGCAGTGCTGCACACTACAAGCCTGACCTGTGTTTGCTCTAGAATTTTCATCTGTATGTATTAGGGCAAACTATACATCTCATGGCTATTCCCCGCTCGCTATTCCCTTTTATTATTCCTCTAAACAGGGACATGTGACACGCATGAGCTGGCAATAGTAGAGCTACCACAAGATATGTGACTTTCTGCTGCCTTTCTCTCTCATCCACCTAAGAAGATTAAGTGATGTAGCACGGATTTATATGCGGAAGACTTTTCTTGTAGAGAAAGATAAAATGCTCAATCCACTTCTATGAAACTTTTCCCTGAAGTGAAATGCTCTTAAAGTTGCAAATGGATGGTTCTAGATAGTTCATATTTGTCCTTTGGTTTGTGTGTCCTTCCCAAAGAAGTGATGTATGCCATCCAAAGTATGGTATCGCTAGTGCGATCTTCAACGCTTATCCAACCTAAATAGTTGCATTGCATTGCAAACAAAGTGTGTTTGTGTGTATGCACAGAAATTAAAGTATCCCACCACTGTGAAATCTGACATAAAACTTGTGCAACTGTCCTGTCTGACACTATTGATCTACTGAGATAAACACTATTGCCTTATAGGAGAGTGCAGATTAAAGTACATTAATGAAATGGATAACTTATCCATATGTGAAAATAACCCCAAAGCCTTCCTTAATTTTTTTGGGAAAAAAAAGCATTGATATTTCATTGTAATCTGACAGTGAGAGGATGGAAAAAGTAGTAAAGGAGAATAAATACATGAAATTCTTCACATTTAAGTGAAAAAATATAATTTATAAATTTGCCAAATAACTTTTAAAGAAAGAAAACACTGAAGACATCAGTTACAAAATCTGTCAAGATGTCTATGAGTCAGCTTTGCAGTTCTACCTATAAAGCAGTACTTCTCTGTATCTGTCAGGTCTTTCACAGAGGGGAAGCCTAGTTTTAAATAAAAGAATGAATTTTAAAAAAAAATTCTTTTAGTTTCTAGATCATCTCTTGATCTATAAACTAAAAGGTTTAGGCTCACTAGTACTCATGATACACCGTGAAGCTGTGAATTAATAACGTATTCAGTGGCTGTGTGAAATGCTGGTTTGTGCCTCTTTGTATTCATTCTCCTCAATTCTCATTATCTTCATGAACCAAGATCATAATTTTACACTTCTTTTTTGAAAAAGTCAAAAATGAACCAAATCCCAAATCCTAATTTAACTAACACCAGTGTGGATTTCCCCATAGACGCAAGAGACAAACGTATTTGGCAAAGCCTTCCTATCTGCTACCTTCAAGCTATGGAGAGCTGATCTGGTGGAAGCAGATAACTACACAGATAAGCAGGGTCAGTATCAATGCTGTGACAACCATTGCCTTATTTTTGCCAAAGTCCTTTACAACAAAAAGGACTTTTTTTTCTTCAAAGCAGAGCTGTTCATTTTTCCCCCAAAGCAGCAAGGTAACTGGCTTGCCTGATATTAATCAATTTTGCATTTATTTCTGCGGAATGAAAATTAATGGTTCAAAAAAAGGAAAAGCCATGCTGTGGTGAACAATTCTTTTGTGGAGGTACATCATGAAGCATGATGATCTCTTAAATACCACATTCCTTTTGTTTTTTCTTTCCTTCAATCTTGACACCTTTTTATCTTTATCAAATGAAGTGAAATGAGTTCACATTAGCATGTAATTTCCATTGCTTCCTCCAAGAGCTCTTAAACACTGACACTGTGGCCTTTCACATGAAGTCTTCATCATAGGCACATTTAGTATACAGAACTAGAAAGGAATGCACTTGCTTATCATTTTGGATTCCTAAGAGCACCATTGATTTTTAAGTTAAGCATCTGAGCATGCCTTTGCAGGCTTGAAGCTTAATTGATTCAAATTTCAAACAATAATAACATGACAGACCTATGTCAAACTTCTGTTTCAACAACCTGTTTATGTAGCTGGCTTTGTTAAGTACACTATTCCTTATTCTACTTTGCATAATTAAAGCTGTAGTTCAAACACACTCATTAGTGATTTATTAAAGTAAAACTCATGATAGCTCTGCTGGGTAACTGCTTTTGACAGAAGAGTGCAGAAGGATAAGCAGGTCAAAGTTTTTGAAGGCAAAATGAAAACAAACCAACAGGTTAGGTAGCAATAGAGAGAACTTGAGTCTTATTTAAAGAGATGTGCATAAAATCTTAGAACTAAACTGGAAAGAGAGAAACAAAATTATTTACCCCAGTTTGAGTGTCTACAAATTGCACAACACAAAGACTGCCCAGCTGTTTCACTGAAGAGCATAACTACTCTATTTTTAAAAGCCTGAAGTATCTCCATAACTAGACACTAAATAAGGGATGGAGTAATACACAGTGAAAAAGCTTCATTTTCCCCCTCAGAGTCTGTAAGTGTCTTCAACCCAGTGACGCCTTGTGTTTTAAATATTTCACAGGAACTTTACCACATGGCGGTCTCACCTCTGAAGTTTTTTCTTCCTTTCATTTGGACCTACTTTATGGATTCACACCATACTGGTTTACTAGGTGGAAAAGTCAATGGCTTTACAACTGACTTTCTGATTTGGGAGTTTTGGGAGAGTAATAAGACTTCATGTCAGCTGCTTGTGCATCAATTTGCCCTGGTCTGTCTGTGATGGAAGTTAAACTGATCGGTTGCAGATAGCAGTGAGCTTCTTTGGCTGGCATACAGCTAATGGCTTAGAAAGGTCCAACAAATCTCCAGGGTATGAAAAGGCTGTAAGAATCTCAGGTGAAGTAACCTTGTCTCTTTTTCATTCTGATCAGCATTCAACTGAGCTGGGACAATACTATCCGCAAGACAGCCAGTCTCTGTGCTCTTTGTTCCTCATGTCAGAGTTCAGAGTGACCTGTAGAATCTGGGAGAATCAGTTTGCACAGGTCTGGCCTGTCACATCCTCAGTTTAACTATTATTTTTTTCAGAGAATGCAGCACCTACACAGTCAAATTATTAAACTCTAGTCTAACACAGTTGAAAGGTTAGAAATACTACAAAATGGCAAGCAACTGAATAGACATTTACCTGAATGTATCAAGTATTGGCTCTGGTTACATGGCCTTGAGAGTTTGGAAGCTGACTTGTAGGCTACTGCTTCACCTGTGTCTTTTGCCTTCAGAAGACATTGTTAAAAATCCTGGGTGGAAGCATTTTTGAATTATCCTTTTGATTTATCCAAGATTTCTTTTGGAGCAAATCACTGAAGGACTTGGCATTCTTTCTAAAATCCTTCCTCCTGATTTGGGTGATTTATGGACTCCTGCAGACGATGAATAATCTTCATAAGGTAGGACAATGAATCTTAATTGGACAGAAATACTGCGCTCTGTGGCTGAATGGGAGCAGGATGTTTTCCTGTATCAGATGAACTTTCAGCTATGCTCCATATCCTGGAAGTACCTGATTATGCTCAATGCACTTATCCTAATGTTGCTGTGCTGTACTGTCCTGGCACTGAACTCAGCAGCACTTTTGTTCCAACAACTTCTCTACTGAATGCATTTAAACATCACTTAAAACAATTCCTTTATAATCTGCCTCTGTGACTGGGCTGCTTTATCATTTATTTCAAACTGTGCATGATAATCTATATTATCAAATACAGAATAGAGAAAAAGTTGTGCTGGTGAAGAGGTGGTTAGTCGTGTTACCACTAAAGACATTAAGAGAAGTCAAACAGCTTGATCCCTTTAAGTACTTAAATATTGTAGAAAACTTTTTAGGAAAACAGTATTTCCAATCAGTATTTATGTACCTTGATAGACCTCCTAAATATTTGCCCACTTTCACTTCTACCAAGTAAAAATCAGTTTCTCTTGTATCAATCTTATGCTATTAGTCAAAAAGGGTAATATTTCAGGCTAATATTTCAGGCTAACAGTGCCTGTTGAATACTGATCCTTCGTTTGCCTCATTCACTGAACACTTTCCAACTCTGTGCTGAGTGAGTCAGAGGTCTTTGGGAAAAATAGTATGTGATCATGTAATTAAAGGTTTAATATTCACAATCAGATGAGTATAGAGTGAGGACTGACAAACTGTCATTTCCTACCTCACAGTGTTTTGGATTTTGAACACAAATAATGTTGTTCAACCTATTTTTATGGGTTGTAAGTCTAGTGACAGGACAAGGGGGAATGGTTTCAAACTGAAAGTGGGTAGATTTAGATTAGAACTTCAGAAGAAATTCCTCACTCTGAGGGTGCTGAGGCACTGGAGCAGGTTGCCCAGGGAGGTTATGGATGCCCCACTCCTGTAAATGTTAAAAGTCCAGGTTGGACAGGGGCTCTGGGGAACCTGGTCTGCTGAGAGGTGTCCCTGCCCATGGCAAGGGGTTGAAACTAACTGATGTCTGAGGTCCTTTCCAACCCAACCCATTCTGTGACTCCATAATTAGGAAAGGAATAGTCTGTACAAAATCCATATATTGCACCACTTCCCAAAGAAAGTGATTTCATTGTGAATAGTATACACCAAACAGCTTTCCCTACTTTTGACTCGACATTACCATGTTATTCTCTACTTTTGTACCTTTAAGGCAACTCTTCACAGAATTATTGAGGCTGGAAAAGACTTGCAAGATCATCAAGCCCAGACTATGACCTAACATCACCACACCCTAGACCATGGCACTAAGTGCCACATCTGGTCTTTTCTTAAACACCTCTGATGATGGGGACTCCATCATCAGATTGGGCAGTCCATTCCAATGTGTAATTACCCTTTCTGTGAGGAAGTGCTTCCTAACATCAAGTCTAAACCTTCCCTGGCACAGCTTCGGGCCCTGCTCTCTTGTCCTATCACTAGTTGCCTGGGAAAAGAGTGTTCTTCATCACAGAATGTAATTATTTATCTTTCAGGTATGCTTATCTATGGCTATCTATATATTCAGCTTGCAGGCTAAAGAAATGACTTGATTTAATTTCCAAGTTAGTCAACAGTAGATCATTACATGAACTTTGTAGTTTAAAGGTAGGGCAATAGCAACTTCAGATGGATTCTTACTGCTGCTCATCTGAGCCTGTTCAGTGCAATTGGCTGCATTATGAAGTAAAAAATACACTCCTAAAAATATCCATTGAAGCCAGATACTAAGAATAACATAATATCCCATTTCCTTTTCAGTGCCACTGTTGGATCAATCCTGCCTTAAGGGAACAGAGACCTTTTCTGATAAGGAAACGTTGTTCAGTAGCTTGAATGATGTTAACTGGATATGAGTTCATTAGCTGTGAACAGGTACCAACAGGATGGGAGTTTTTGACTGCTACTGTTCTTAGATTACATTTGAGTCTGCAACAGTCTTACTAAAATTAAGTGGGAAAATAAAAGCACACAGGTAATTGCACACATCAACCCAAGTTACTGGGTCATGAAAAGAGGACATGTTTACCATAATTTTAACACAGTGTGAACCAAGCAGCAGATATTAGTCTCAGTTAACAAAGTTCCATCATTTTCTCAGCAACTGGACCTGTGGATTTCTAGAGTAACAATGCCATAATAATTACAAATGTGCCTACCATCTGGTCTGTTTTATGAAGATTATTTGTTACTCTTGTAATCCTGGTTGCCAGTAAATGTTCCAGCAAATCTGAGCACAGAAATAATCAGATATGGGGCATATGACCATTTTTGTGTCTGAAAACATAAAGCAGCAAGGAAACACAGAGGAAATTAAAATAAAGCACCAAGCAGAAGAAAACACATATTAATACAGGTATTTGTATTTTTTCCCCATTTTAAGTGAAAATTAATAATGCTATGCATAGAAAAGACTGTTAGGCTGTGATTTCAAACACTTAAAATCTAGAAAGCTGGTGAATTGCTGAATAACACAGAGGTCCCCACTGGTTTTAGGAGAAGCTGCACTGCCTGACAGAAGCTCAGGTGACAGTGAAGTTTGGAGCTTGGAGTTTGCAGCAAACAGCTCTGCAAAAGCAGATGGAGAAAATATATGTGAGACACTTTAGGAAGAAATAATTGTGAATTCATTAGGTTTGGAAGAAGAATTGACAACAGGGTAACACATACCTTTTCTATCTTATCTTGTGAGACATTGAATAAAATTTATCTTACTGTATTTACTCAACTGTCTGAGGTTATCCAGACCTTACTAAAAACTAGAGGTGCTCTTTCTGTCCCCTGTTCAATGACACAGCAGGAACAATTTCAGACTTTCAAACTGCACGTCTTCCAGAAATCATAATAATAAGAAAAAAAGAACTAGGTGCATGTAGATTTAGAAAAACATTGTTCTGATCAGTAGATTCATATTAAGAGGAATGGTGTTTTGGAAAAAATACAGAACTGACTGTTCTGATTTCTGCTTATAACCTTGAAATTGTCTTCTTCTTTGATCATGGAGAAGACTTACATGAGCCTGGACAGTCTGCCATAAGTTGAACATCTAATGTAACAGTTTCCCTTGCGATGTTTTTTTCATTTTGGCTGCTTTTTTGGTTTTGTTTTTGTGGGGTTTTTTTTGTGGTTTTGGTTTTTTTATCAGTTTCATTTCCTAAAAATAGTCTGTAGGCTGACTCCTGTAGTTGTCACTTAGGTTAAACTGTCAGTCCAGCTGGGTCATCTTGCATAGTCTAGGCAACTGGAACCTACTGAAGGTTTTAAATGTGAGTACTACATTGAACTGAAATCAGAAAGGTCTGTAGCTAATGATTTTACAAAAGAACTAGATGTAATACAAAAATCTGCTGATGTGTACCACAGACTTCTTAAATAATTTGAGCAGGATTTCAGTTCCACTTTACTTACAAAGAGAAGAGAAAAAAGGTAATTTCTGCTCACAGTTACACAGCCATAAGTCTTTGCTTTTCCATGTTTTTGCAAATGGGAAGAGGAGTTTGTTCATACTCCATAATAGTAGCAACTAAAATGAAATGATTCGCTGTGCATTCAAGGGAAAAAAGAGCCACACATGGAATTGATATGACTCTTCTCTGCTTTACCTGTATGATTTATAAGATCTCTAAAATACTTTGTAAGTCATAGCAGAAAGAAAAAAAAATACACTTTTTAATGGGTTTCACCTCAGAACACGATTTATCTCATTAATTCTATGTAATACTTAAGCAATACAGAGCCCTTGTTATGTTACCAAGCCATTTCAAAAAGCAAGTTAATCATGCTCAAGTGACTGACAATACAGCAGCACTTTCCCCAGGCTTCATTTTGAATCTAATTTATTTCTTCCAACAAGCATAGCAATGCAGCAGGCAAGGTCGAATTTTCTTGTTTAAGTAAAGATGTGGTCAGGAAGAAACTCTGTGCATGCTTCAGAAGTTATAAAATTCAACTTCCTTCCAGAAACCTACTTTAAATAGAAGGACATCTGTTTTATCTGGTAATTACTTTTGTCAATGTTGCCAGTTATATATCTTTACCACCAAATAGCTGCTGATTTAATTTTTTTCTCCCTAGTTATCTTCTCTGCTGCCAAAGATACCATAGTTGAAAGGAGAGGTACTTGTGGTACACCTGGAAAATCTACATTTAAAATACGGCATTTCTCGTTGCCTCTTTTTACTTGTCTGGAAGTTAAACAAGTTATGTCACATTTGAATCACACATTTTTTCCCCCTACTTATTCTATAACACCCTCCTTCCTTTCCCATCTTTGATAGAGATTCATTTCCCTTTTATTTCAGTCCATGACTTTACATTTGTTAGTAGTGGATATCATGGAATCTGCAATACCTCAGATTAATCACAGAATTATTTGGCCTGGAAAATACTTATCAAAAAGTCCAGCCTACAACCTAACATCACCACATGATGAGTTAGTAGCATGGAGAAGTAAGAGCATGCAACCTATTGAAAAGAGGGATGGAGAAAAATTCAGAATGGGAGAATGAGAGAGAATAATTTTCTGAGCTGAGGAGACAACTTGCAGCCAGTCCTCATCATCCCTTAGATATCAGGAATCTGAGACTGATAGGTGGAACACCTGTGTGAAGAGACATCAGCAGAAAGAAGCTGTTTGGGAGGCCTTGTTCAAGACAAATTGGAGGAAGGCAATGGCATAGTATAATATGCCTTACATACATATTCATGCATCATCATTGCTATTATATTTCCTTTCTTTGTGTTGCCAGTTTCAGAGCTAGAAAATCTCTAGCATTACTTTCTGCATATTTGGATACAGACCTGATCTCCTCCAAACACCGTGTTTTGTTTTTCGCGTGCTTGCTTTCATCACAGGCTGCACAGCTAAGAGACCATTGCAAATATCCTACAAGAATCAGTAATGTGCAAATTAAATTGTTTATGGAGGATATTAGAAATTTCTAATTATGGGATTCATGTCCTTGGAATAAGAAAACATAAAAGTAAACAAGTCAGAGCATTGCTTATATGTCATTCGAAGAATGAGAGTGTAATCGTGTATGTTATACACAAAACCCACATAAAACTACTTGCCACAGCTATGCTTGGAAGCTGTAGTAGAAACATGCTTCTGAATTTATATTCCCATACGGGGTATATGCTTTTTATCAGAAGAGATACAGTACTTCAGTCTTCTGATGAAACGGTTCATATATGTAATCACCTGCATTACTAAATGACAGAAAGTATCACTTTATACCTTAGGATTATACGAAAAAATCCTACAATGGTTTGGGTTGGAAGGAACCTTAAAGATCATACAGGTCCAGCCTCCCTGCAGTCAGGCACTTAGGTATTAGATGAGTTATTATCACAAGTAGTGAGGATATTTTGACTGCAAAATGGAAACATTTACTAAGATTTATTTAGGACAGAAAAACATTGTTTTTATTGTTTTTTACTGAGAAGAAAAGGACACTTTTTATGAGGTGCTGAAGTACTTGTATGTCATAGAGCAATTATTACAGAAATACTACATCTTTCCAACAAAAATACTGAAATAAAATGTAGTTAGAGGAAAAGATTCTATTGGCCTGCACAAATCATTGTATGTGACTTCTGTCTCAAATTGCTGTTTTTTAATATAGTAGTGTGCTATAATTTAAAAACGTGGAGTGTTTTGCTCCAAGTTTGATATACAGGCACAAATATTTGACAGCCAGTTTACCAGAATGAGTGGTCAAACCTTATTGTCACCAATACAACGAACCCCTAGGTCTGATGAGTTATATCAGCCAGGCAGGGGAATTGGACTGGATGACTTTTCAGGGTCCCTTCCGATCCCTAATGGTCTGGTGATTCTGTGATTTTATGACATACGAAGAGAATTTGGGATCGTGCTTAAAAACAGAGTAAGTTGGCAACCACATACCAGAAAGAAAAGAAAAAAGAAAAGAAAAAAGAAAAAAAAAGAAAAGAAAAGAAAAGAAAAGAAAAGAAAAGAAAAGAAAAGAAAAGAAAAGAAAAGAAAAGAAAAGAAAAGAAAAAGAAAAAGAGGAAAGGACAATACTGCCCATTGCAGGCCATGTGGTACTGAAATTTCACACCAGGAATGTAATTAGGTTTTAAAACAGAATAAAATGAGGGAGTGCAGGATAACATATCATGAACAGAAAACTTTTAAAGCAGAAAATATTCAGAATAATGAGGAAGCTACAGCTCAAAATGAAGAAACACAACACAACTCCACAGAGACCTTTGCAAAGAACTGCTCTGTGTAGCAGACCGTAATCAGATATGCTGTTTGGCTCTTGTTTTTAAGATCCCCAATAGATACTTTGTTCATTCATTAATATTCTATAAACATCTTTCTGGTGGAGGAAGATGAGACATCAGTTTGTGCCATCATATACAAATTATTCCTGACTCTGAATAGCTTCTGTGCTTCCAGAGCCTGCACATAGGGTCTTGATATTCTGCCAAGTGCTACTGGTTATGTGATGGCCCAAATATCTGTTTCCCTTTATTTCCATGTGTTTCTTCCCTCACAATCACTAGGGATAACACGGACTTTTGACAATGCAGGCGATGAAGGCACAGATCCTGTCCTGAAGACTAAGGGAGATTCTGCAATAGCCATCCCCCTGGTGATCACATTAATCAAAAGTGAGGAAAGAGGAACAGAACACATGCTTGTGTGTGACTCAACACACACTTTACTAAAAGGAAAATTACCTCTGAAAATTGTATTCCTGGCACATTTTGGAGTATATGTAGGCACAGACATGTTAATAAGGATTTTATGATCCCAAATGGGAAAGACCTCCACAAGATGAAACAGTACTTCAACAGCACTTGTATGTTTTGAGTCAGGTTCTTGGAGTTACTAACATTTTCACAGTGTTCCCTCAAGCGCCGTGATAGGTACCTGAATTGATAATGGCAACTTCCCAGCCATTTCCCAGCTAAAATGCTCTTATATCTCCAACCCTGTACAGACCATCTTGTAATGACATCACTTATTTTTCTTAGCTCGTTTTCCCTCCAGACTTCAGGCTAACGCTAATTTCATAATTCGAAGTGCATTTTGTATTGAACCACATATTTTACACTTGATATTGATCACGCTTTTATGTGATCTTCCCTTTGCTCTGATGCATGAGTTTTAGTAATTATCAGTGTGTACATTTATTACACCATTAGCAGTAAATGCGTCTCTTTTTCTGGTCTATCCTTAGCTGACCTGTAATCTATTTCATAACTTTTTTGTGTAGACAAAACTCTGAGTATAACTGTTTTGTGTGTCTCTGCTGTCTACTCTCTAGACTGAAAGCTATAGCTACTACTTCAAAGCATTGAATATGTTTTCAAAACATCGTAAGTCTATATAATGAATGTAAAGTATTTAAAATCTATATCCTTGGTGCCGTATTTATAATTAAAGACAAATATAGTGAAAAATGAATATTTTTTTTGTCTTTTCAAGTTGACATATATTTGTGTTGCCTGTTTCAATAAACTAATTAATGTTATGATGTAATGATGTTTAATAACAATCAAATAGTTGTGCTCAGAGACAAGGATCCTTACCCAAAGAAACGATGACAAATTATTCTGGATGTAAAATAATTACTTAAAAGGATGTTCAGTGAATACTAAGTCTGCCTCTTCTCCTTAGTGCAAGGGTAGGAATATCACTAAAGGGAATCACAGAATCACAGAACACTAGGGCTTCAAAAGGGACCTCAAAAGATCATCTAGTTGAATCTCCCTGTCAGAGCAGGATCACCTAGATCAAGTTGCACAGGAACATGTCCAGGTGGGTTTTAAACACATGCAGAGAAGGACACCCTACAACTCCTCTGGGCAGTCCATTCCAGTGCTCCGTCACCCTCACTGTGAAGAGGTTCCTTCTGATATTAATGTGGAATGTCCTACGGCTGCAAGTTGCACCATGGTATATTTAGGCTGGATATTAGGGACAATCTTGAAGATCATCTTCAATCTCGATGATTCTATTATTCTATGAATTTATTCACTGAAGGTGTTGTTGGACATTAGAATAGGCTGCCCAGAGCAGTGATGGAATCACCATCCTGGAAGTAGTTACAGAACATGTGAACATAGTGCTTAGTGACATGGTTTAGTGGTGATCTGGCAGTGCTGGATAACAGTTGGGCTTAATGGCATAAAAGTCTTTTCCAACCAAAGAGATTCTGTTATTCTTGATACTGAATATGGGAATAAGAAATGAGGGCAGAAAAGTATAACAATAAAAGTAGAGGATTTGCCTTCTTATCAGGATCAGACTGCTGTCATCACCAGACTAGTGGTTGGCAGGACAGCTCTAAATCAGGACTATTTATCATGCTATCTAGATAAATGAATAAAACACATCTCAGTTGATAAATGATTGATGAAATTCTTGTGAGCTGCACAGAATAAGAGTCTATTCAGAAGGGATTTACAGAGTAGAAGATCTGTAGCTATTCCTAGAATGATGTATAGGCAGAACATAGTGGAAAGAAAGGGTCATAGGAAAAACACAAGCAAGACAAGGAGTTGAGATTGAGGTACCCACATGGAAGAAGCCAAGACACTCACAGAGTGTGCAGACAGAATTACCACTACATTCTGCATTGGAAGGACTGGCTAGTAAAACAGATGAAATGTGCACATCTGTATAACCCTGATGGCAGTGAAAAAGAGCACAAAAGTTGGGAAGTGCAAAGAGGAACCAAAACTGAAGGGGTAACAGTAAATACATCCAGTGACAGAGAAATAAATGGTGCAATGACAAAATACGGTTTCATTTTAACATTTTAGAAAGTAGTATCAAGGAAAATAGCTCCTGGAGAAGATAACATTGCAATTTGTTTCTAAATAAATTCCTCTCTAGTTAAAATTGGTCTGTATGGTGCCTGAGAGCTCTGTTTCACTTACAGGTTGATTATTGAGGTTTTCACAGGAATGGTTTACTGGGCACAAAATAAAACAATCTTCCAAGAATATGCACAATTATTCCTACAGTATAAAGAGGAACTAGTGCATGAGATAATGTTTGATTTGAGTATCTGTCGTCAAATGCAAAGCACTACAAGAATACACAAACCTTGCAACGCAGTAATTCTAGCCTGTATGAGTAGTTTCAGCCTATGGAATAAATATAACTATAGTACTTAATTTCAAAGAATTTAGCTTCATTTTCTATGCTAATTTACTGGAGAACTTTAATATAATGAGTATCCAAATAAGGGAATTTTTCCAGGGCTGTGCTACTTAATGAAAAAATTAAGAGCAAAAGGACACAGTCCTTTGTTCATTTAGGTCAAGAGCCTGAAGTCATGAATGTAAACTGACCTTCCGACTGATACGGATTCTTCAACCACCTTTGCTTGGCTGCTGATGTGAAGCTACCTGCCTGCTCAGTGAAACCCAGCTGGGGAGCCAAGGTGAGGTTCCTGGCCTGGCCCTTCTGACTTAATATGCAGGCATGAAGTTTTGCAGCTACATAAATGCTTTCGTTTCATCAAGTAAATTCTATTAATTGAAACAGCATTGTTAAAGAATTTAAGAACACGTTTGCATTTGTTCAACAGCTCCAAAGTCCTATTTCCTCTTTAACTTTGGTACTGGGCTGTAACAGTCACAGGGATTGAACAATTTACTGAGCACTTAGTTATTGAGTGCAAATTTTCTCAAGTGCCTGGCTAATGAGTCTAGGAAAAACAAGCAAAGGAAAAACAAGCAAAGGAATAACCAGAGAGAGATTCAACACAGGCTGAGTTTTATGAAATTAATGTCAGAGCTGTAGCCAATTTGCATGTGTTTAATACCTGTCTATGTTGCTTTTGCAATTCTAGCTGGAAAGTTAGTTTAAGGCCATTTCACCCTTAAACTCTCTGTGTGCTGTTGGTCTGATGGTGCATTTTATCACCAAGCTGACTTTTTTGTGGCTTCCGTTAACTCAGTGTTCATTAAATAATGATGCTGATCATCTTCATTTCACACCTGTACTCTTCATTTGATTCATATCTTTATTCTTTACTTATCTGGGCTATCTTCTGTAAAAGTAGCAATTTGCAAATATGACCTCTAAAACTCTAAGGCACTTCTGGATGAAAGAAGAATGAGTGTTCTATAGCAGATTCCTAGGCTCTCTACTGCAATTTCTTGCATTTTTTTGTAACCAATGCTGTAGTATAGAGAGAGAGACTTTATAATCTTTCATTTTTTCTAAATATCTGCTTTCCTCAGTTAGGTGTTTTCTCCATATATCAGAGACCTGTTTAAGCCTCGAAACATGAAGGCTCAAGACTTCTCATGTTTTCAAGTAATAATAGTAGTAATTATGGCAGGTCTTCTTTTTTATTGTATGACATGAACTATAATGCAAACATGGCCATCTCAAGATACCTCATAGGTCTTATGAGGAGAGACTGAGGGAGCTTGGGCCATTCAGCCTGGAGAAAAGGAGACTCAGGGGAGACCTCATTGCTCACTACAACTACCCGAAGAGAAGTTGTAGTGAAACAGCTGTTGGCCTCTTCTCCCTAATGACTATGAACAGGATAAGTGGAAATGGAGAAAAGTTGCACCAGAGCAGGTTCAGATTGGATCTTAGGAAAAACTTCTTCCCAGAAAGAGTGGTGAAGCCTTGGAACAGGCTGCCCAGGGAAAAGTTACAAAAAAATGGCCAGACATGGTGTTTCAGGAGATGACTTAGTGGTTTGGGCTTGTAGGGTGGATGGTTGGACTTGATCTTCAAGGTCATTTCCAATTTTGATGATTCCGTGATTCTATGATTCTCACTATATTACATCTTGTGTAACCACTCACAACTCTGCTAAGTTCTAAAAACCTACATCGGCACTGTGCTAGTGTATGTCCATTCTGGAACCACTTTGCACTGATAAATACATGTGCTGGTAAATGTGAGGGGAAAGGGAAGACAGAGAATCAGACCCCAGGGTTTAGACAGAACTTAGTTTTGAATCATAAATGAATTTCTGTAGGTTATGGTGCAAATAAGCTATGTGCCTAAATCTCGGATACGTATTAAATTCTGTTTCTTGGATGAAACAGCAGGAACGGTTTCCATGTTGCATGCAATACAAAATCTGTTTCTAACTTGATATAAATACAAATTATTTATAATGTGGATTATTATAAATTATTTGAGACTTGCTGTCAAATAGACTCACTTGATTATTAAAAGTCTTGCAATTTTCTTTTTGCATCAGGAGAAAAAGTCTTGAGCAGTGAAAGGGGCAGAGGGAACCACATTAGTTGAACATGCCTAAGGGTAACCTACAGAAAAAGAAACCACTCACCCTTTAAAATTAAATCGCCCTGTGTGTGCTGTGCATTCTGTATATCCAGGGCTGTTCTTTTTGCTGTTCTTAAAGTTCTCTTCCAGTCCAGAGCTAACAATTACTAGCATAGCTAATCTGGATCATTTACACTACACTTCATAGCATATATTTTGAAAAATAAAGCTTTTATTCAAAGAATCCATAGCAACATATAATTACCAATTGCGGCTTTCTCCTGGACTGTACCAGTAAATTTCAACTAAATTGTAAATAGCCTGTGTAATAAATATAATCTAAGCTCTAAATAAATATAATATAAGCTTTATTTCTGTAAAACATTGAGATTAATACTTATGAAGTTGTAGAATACTCTAGTTGTGTGAGTATGATGTGAATTAAGTTACTGCCATGATTGATGTGCTAAAATGCATTATTTATTAATTCATCTGAGTCTCATTGAAATCTTTGGCCTCTTCTGATATGTAACTCTTATTCTCATTTTCCCCCAATTACTGACTAACACAGACTACAGAATTGCTTTCTGGAGAGTCTTAGGCAAAATTTCATCTGCTTCAGTCATACAGGCTAAATTCTAGCAGTATTAAAATAATAAATTCATTTAAGAACATCAGTTTCTGATCAGATCTCTTTTATGCTTGAGATCTAGTCTTTGGAAATGTGTGTGCTGATAAAAGATATGCATATGAAAACAAAGTATGTGTACTGGTAACTTCATTATTGAAATATGAAGATGGAGTTGGCATTAAAGCATGAGAGAGATTAGGATGTGCCTGCAGTTGTCTAACTATGGCTATTATTTGAATACTTGAGCCCTGTGTGAATACGTATTACGTGATCTTGGGATTTAAACCTGATGATGATGTGAAAGTTTCTGTTTCTGTGCTAGCTATGCTATACTACTCCTGACAAGATTAACCTATTTGCCAGGACACCTAAATGCACTAATTTTATCTATCAAAGACTACAGTAGGACAAAGTTTTTAGCTTGAATAGAAGGGCACAGAATCAGGGGAACAAAGAAAGAACTGCCCCAAGGTGGTGGTACCATTTACTTCATGGAGAAGATCCATAGAAAAAACATGTACAACCAACCACAAGGTTTTACTATTTTTTAAAACCTCATGAAAATATAGGGGTCGATTTAAAAGTCTTCTGAAGCAGAGGAACAGAGGTATTCCTTAACAATGAACATTATAATCAACGTTCACATCCAACCTAGGGATTTTAAATTCAGTTCTAGGACATATAGTCTGGAACTAGATGTAGACTGTAGGTCTTGCAAATACATTGCAGATCTGATCTAGATCTAAAATCTGTAAAGTGACCTCACCAAAGGGCAGAACTTGATTTAGAAATAACCTAGCAGAGATTTTGTGTTGTCCAAACTACTTTTAAGAAGACTTGCCATGAGTGGTACAGTTTATCAAGTCTTGCAAGGCAAGAGAACAGTAGTAAATAAAAGAGTTGGAAAGGCAGTGACAATAACAGTTGGAGGAGATATGAAACACTGGGTCTATTGCTAATGCTAATAGGCATGCTGTCCTTAGATATTCACTCAGCAATGGTGGTGTGTACAGGAATGAGCTCTGAGTTAAATATAGTTGATGAATGGAAGCAGCTAATGGGCTGGACTTGTATTTTCCATATTTCTTACATTGGATCATATGTGGCAGGACACGTGTAAACTTACACCTATTGCTTCACCAACCCAGGTCTTAATTAGGGTATGATAGCATTGTAACAACTTTGAAAGCCAGTTTGTGACCGTTGGATGTGTTTAAGTGCCAAGTCATAAATCAGCCTTAGTGGAGACCATATGCATTTTTACCTTCTTTTTCAAAACAATGACCTGTGGCTGATCAATAATACTTAGAAATAACTGTGAAGTGGACAATTCAAAAATAGATAGATAGTATAAAATACATTTTCAATACCTGCGCACAATAAAACTGGAGTACATATGAACAGAATCTCTCGTTTTTATTCAAACGTTGTAAAAGAGACCGTTGTTCTGATGTGGTGCTAAGATTTAACGGATACAAGCCAATTTTTTAGGAGATAGAGTAATTTTTCAGTTAATAAAAAATAATCACAGACTTCCTTTAGAAGTGATGCTTGCTAATTATACCCCAAAGGCTAATAGTGTGGGTAATTATTAAATTACAGCAGCATGTGGCTCCTGGATTCAAGGAAATACAGGACACAAAAATCTAGGCAGATACGCTAGGGCACATAAATGTTCTTGTAGGGAGAATTATTCCTAAGTACTTCAGAATTTAAAGGCGATGGAGTGAGCTGTGCTACGAGGCCCTGTTGCAGTAGTCATTTTCAGAGTTATTATTTTTAGAAATTCAACAAAACGTAAATACTCTCTCTCAACAGAAAAGGGCATGAGAAGATCAGCTCAACACTTCAGTAGTCACTTCTGAATCCCCGAGAACAAAGGCACAGGCGACAAAGCAAATGAAGCAGGAGAGAAGAATAATGGTGGTGCTCAGTTTGACCAAAGGAAGGTCAGTCCTGAGAAAGGCCTCAGCCTAGTTTTGGACAGCTGTTAGAGAGAAATCTGTGGCAACTCATCAAACATTCAGCTCTCACCTTCATTTAGAGGTCTTCAGTTCGATGCTTTCAGTAGCAGAGAATATTTCTGGGTTTTTTTTCCTCTCTGCTGATCTGCATTGCCAGCTACTCAGGCCCCTGGCTGAACTGCTGCTGCTGCTCTGAGGCCTGTCGTTCTGGAGCCTGCTTGTTGGAACCTCTACGTGACGGAGCAGTCAGCTGCACACATACACTCCCTAGTGTTGTTTGACACCCTACAGCACCACACAGTGTATCATAGGGCTGGAAGGGACCTCCAGAGGTTATCTAGCCCAACGCCCCTGCAGTGAGCAGGGACATCCTCAACTAGATCAGGTTGCCCAGAACCTTGTCCAGCCTCACTTTCAGTATCTCTGGGGATGGGGCCTCAACTACCTCCCTGAGCAACCTGTTCCAGTGTTGAATCACCGTCCTGTTACAGAACTTCTTCCTAACATCCAATTTCAATCTACCCTTCTCTACTTTCAAGCCATTGCCCCTAGGCCTATGATTACAGGCCTTTGTAAACAGTCCCTCTCCAGCCTTCTTGTAGGTCCCTTCAGGCACTACAAGGTTGCCAGCAGGGTCCCCTGGAGCCTTCTGTTCTCCAAGCAGAAAAACTCCAGCTCTCTCAGCCTGTCCTCGTAGTGCAGGAACTTCAGCCTCCTGATCATTTTTGTGGCATGTGTTCCTTTCTCCTTTAAGTATCGGCATCTTCAAAACCACTCAGGTCTGACAGCACTACAGTATGGTTTAAGCTGCTGCTACTGCTTGTAGTGAGGCAATGTGCTCTAATCAGTGTTTTAGCTACTACTTCACGATATATGCCACATATATGTGTATAAAAATAGACTCCATTTTCCACCAACATCTTGCCACAGTGCTCTGCACTCAACAGGAGACATCTATATTCACCATGAAAACAAAATGAAGGTTCCTCACAAATAGCATCCAGAAAGTATTTATATTTTTCAAACATGTGCTTTCCTTAAATTGCATGTAATACGATCATTGTTTTGGAGTAAACATCTCAAAGGAAGTTCAGTCACTTCTCACTACCCAGACAAGTGTATATAGAATAGCTAAAGAAGACAAGAGAATTTATTAGTATTCTAGTGACCTTTTAGACAGACTGCATGGAAACACTGAAGGCTAATTTACAGCTAAATTAATTAAGACAGCACATAATATAAAATGTCAGACTGTGGTCTTTCCAGAATTATTCTGTCTGAACACGACACTAATTCTTAATTTTATTCTTTAAAAAAAAATTTGGTTCTTCTCTGTATCCCAAGACATGCAAAAGATTTAGGAAAGCAAAGAATAATGTTTCTCAATAGCTCTTTAATTCCAACCTTAAAATAAAATCATAAAAAAAAAATCTTTCATTTGTTTTTTGGAGAGGCTGTTGGTAGCGTGCAGGGTGTAATCATACTGAACTCCAGACCGTGACAGATGCTGAGTTCTGTCACTCCATCATAAATCTTTTTTTCTGTTTTTTCAGCCATCTTTTCCTTAAGTCACAAATAGATGCAAAGTTGTTAACAAATGCATTAGTTCAAAGATTGGAAGGGAGATAAGAAAAAGTGTTAGATGGTACTCAAAGGGAAGGAAAGATATCAGAAAATTTCTAGTAGAATAGAGAGTACAGGCAGGAAATTCACCCATTTTTCTATATGCCGGTCCCACTTCAGTACTTGTTTGTATTTCCATGAAATGAAATGACATCTTAACTGAACCCATTACATCTCTGCAGAATAGTGAAAAAGTCAAAATACTGAATTTGAATCTAAGAGTAGAAGGCATGGGGCAGATAGATATGGTCACTTTTTGCCTTATGAGCATTGGAAATCTCCCCAGTCTGGTATCGACGGAATAGGCCTATCAGATAGCATGGTATCTCCTTTTCCTTTCAGCCATAAGTAATCATTACTTTTTTCCATGGCTGCGGTCCTGTAGCAGTCATTGATCACTTCATAGATTTTAAGTCCAGAGCAGAACGCTGCAGCTATTTAGTCTGACCTGCAACGTGACACAGGCGGTAAGACATCACCCAATAACATCTACATGAAGTCAAATAATTTATGGTTGAATAGAGTACATGTTTTAGAAAAAAACCAATATTGATTTTAAAATGTTATATGATGGACAGAAAATCTACTACTTTCCTTCATAAATTGACCCAATGGTTACCTTCTTTCACCCACAGAAAGGTCTCTCATATTCTCACTTCGAATGTACCTATCTACAAACTATATGCAGTGGGGTTGGTTGTAGTAATTTATAAATAACATGGAGCCCATTAGCTCCCTTCAGGCGCATACTCCTATTTTATGTCAATCTCTTTACTTTCCTTCTGATAGATCACTATGATTCATTCTTTTGAGTAACAGAGCTAGAAGTTGGCTTTTCAGCCTACTCCTTGGAACTGGGAACTAGAGATCTTTGGTCTATAGAGACAACATAAGACTTTGAGTCTCCTTTGGTACTTAGCTGTATATAGACAAGTAATTTAAGCCAACACCAGATCTAATGATCTTATGAAGATGATTGTGGATCTTGTAAATGCTTGTCTTAAAAAGGAAATAATACCTGTAGACTGGCAAATGAGGTAGAACTGAAAAACAGCTGAGTACGGGGAAAACAAATTGTATTGAAGTTTTATGGTCCGAAGAGGTTTCCCCACCAGCCTGAACTGCCAAACAAGCTGTGGAAACAGAGGATAAAATGTCCAGGATATAATTGGTTAGAGAGTACCAAAATATGCAATATTTTCTGGACAATAATACTCACTGCATTGGCAAGAAGCTGATTGCTTCTTATATTCCTCTCTAGGTTCTAACCTCTGTTAGAAGTGCAAAAGAGATTTTTTTTAATGTAATGTACCTTTTAAAATTTGGGAGGTTGTCTTGTATTAAGTGCTAGATATTAGGTCTAACCTTGAAAAGTATGAGCAGCTCCTCAGAAAAATGCACTGGCTAATCTTCTGTTCTTTTATGCTCCTCAAATGTAATTTAAACATCCTATTTAACAAGGGCTAGTCAATTCTCTGGATTTGAAATTAGTTCCTAGATTTTTAAGAGTCTTTTCTGAGTACTGCATTCTCCGTCCTTTCAGAACGATGCAACTTCCACTGTTCTCAAGCACCTCAAAACATGCTGGATTTTCTTATTGTTCTAATGACATAACCTAGTTCCCACAAAAGGCAATGCGAGCTTTATCAATTGTTCTAGTGGAAGACAAAATGGCAAGCTTGAAAAAAAACTGTAACCAGAACTAATCAGCTTTGGTGTCTCTGCTAGCTCTGCCAAGTTTAGTTGTATGCAGTAGCCAACCCAGAACTGGCAGGGTCCTTGATGCTGCAATTACCATCCAGTCTGTTTTTAGACCTTCGGTTTTGCAAGCAATACAACTTTTACTGTTTGAAACCTCATTATTTCATTTGCTCTAAGAGCTGACAGACGTTTTCAAACACCTGTTGGGGAAGACAGTACTCGTCCTGTGTTTACACAGGGTGACGTAAATAAAAAATGTCTAGAGCTAGTAAACACCAATTTTAGGCTTTATTTTGTTTGAGCAGTACAACGGCATCTAATCTAAGCAGTTATCCATGAAAACTTCTAGAGCTGATAGAGTGAGATGGTAAATCATATGTGACTAACCCGATTGTCTTCTACAGTAAAGTGAATGAATCTGCAGAGAATAGTTTAAGCAAGGCTTTTGACTGTCTCTCACACTGTTATTGCATCTACTTAGGAAGTTATGGTCTACCTGAGTGGAAAACTGTATAGATAGAAATGAATTAGTCTCAGTGGATGACATTTCATAGATTGTCTTCTACTTGAAGGCAAATAGCAAGTAAGCGTCACAAGTGTCTAAATGGGGACCTCTTTATCTGTGATCTGGAGGATGTGATGGGATGCTCTCACATGGAGCTTACAGATGGCACCAAAATGACGGCACAAGTCAGTTCACTTTAAATACGGGCTGCCACCCAGAAGGACAGAATCACAGCATCAAAGATCTTCTAGTCTATTGCCTCTGCTAAAGGAGGTTCACCTAGAGCAGGTTGTACAAGATTGTACCTGAGTGGGTTTTGAATATCTCTAGAGAAGGAAAATCCACACATCTCAGGGCAGCCTGTTCCAGTTCCATTGTTTTCTCTTATGGCCAGATGGAACTTCCTGTGTTCCAGTTTGTGCCCGTTCCTGCTTGTCCTGTCATTGGGTACCACTGAAATGAGTTTGGCCCAATTTTCTTGACACCTGCCCTTTACATACTGATAAGCATTAGTACCACTTTCTCTGAGTCTTCTCTTCTACAGGCTAAACAGAACCAGGTCTCTCAGTCTTTCCTTGTCAGAAAGATGCTCTTAAATGACAAGCCATGTCTCCAATCTCACCCTTGAAATGGTGACCAGAAGTGTTTTTGCTTGGAAAAGCCATTTTCCATAATTTCCTATCATAGGTATTTCTACATCTTTCTCCTCCACCCACACATTCACACATGCACTAACAATGCAGCAGCAGTACTGGCACTTCCCCCTGGTTTCTGAACTGTGCTGATGCCTATTTTTCTTACCTCAGAAAGGAGGAGCTGACTATAACTCCCTTTTTATGGATGGGGACATGAGACGTGCAAGGACTTTGCTATCCTGTTTTCTAGGCTACTTCTACAGACACAAGACTATCCTTCGTCTTTATCAGATGGTCTTCCTTGACAATTACCATTCTACCTAACAGTCTAATCAGATGAAAATGTGAAGGGCCAAGGTGCAGGTAGTTCATGCTTTATTCAAACAGTGCCTATTTCTCCCATATTTTACACTCTAGCTTCCATAATAATATTCGCTTCAGTTCCAATGCTTTTAAAGAATGTCTCTGACTAGCATTTCACTTTTAGTCCTTCACAGCTATGAGCTATTAATTCACTAACAGAAGAGTAGACAAATGCAGTGTCCTTTGGTGTCAAGAAAGGCAAATGTCTTAGATGACAGCAAAGTCAAGAACAGTTTCAAGGAATATACAGAAATTATTGTCTGGAGTACAGCTGGAAGACGGTGAGATGAACATAGTAAGGGGAACTTATACTCTGAATGAAAACTTGATAGAGAGACAAGTATAAATTATGCATGTTTCACTCTCAGATGAGTGTTTTCTTGTCGCTATTAAAAAGTAGGATAAATAGGTAGATGACAGAAATAGCCTGGAAGGTATCTGTAAAAAGGCTCACAGGAAATGGCAGGAGCAGACATGCTGCCTGCGTGTTCTTCTTTACACCCTGAAAAGAGTAGGGGGAACCTGGAAAGCTAGAGATGTTTATGATCACTGTGAAAATTTTGAACAAAAAATAAGAACTTTTTTTATTATATGAATAGAAAAAAAATAGTGTGTCTTAAGCCTCTTATTTCCATTAATTTATTCAGCAACTAGGAAATGAGTCAATTTAATTTGTAAATAACCAGTGAACCTTTCATTGATATGATTCTACTATACATACATCAACAAATTAACACAACTTTGAAGATCTTTGTCCTTTCTTACTTTTAACCTTCCCGTCATGCCATCTGGACCTGTGCAATGGCTGCTTAAATAATTCATTTCCTTTTTAAGCTGACCTTGGGTTGACTTCTTCACAATCCATGCAACTGATTAAATTCAGTGGCAACTATTTTCAGATAATCTAACATACTCCAATCCTTTTTCCTGTACTTGCTAGAAAGATCATTTTAAAATGAGTGTGCTCAAGTAACATTTTTGGTATTAGCTTTGTATGTAGAGTTCTGTTTGCATCGCTCAGTATGTTCAAAATGCATGGGGAGATCTGCTTGTAAATCTATTCACAATGGTAATTTTTGCATAATCTTCCAAGTGTACAGGTAATGATGAAACAAGGTCAAACATAAATTCTATAAAATTAGGTCTGTAGTAATATATATGTTTCAATAGATTAATGTCTCGAGTAGCATAATGCGTAAAACGTCACCTCAGTAATCTATTCCATGTTGGAAATTCCTTGGATCTTTGCCATATGCAGCTTGTTGAATTACTGAATAAAATTCAAATGGCATGCAGGCATTTTGTTGCAATAACTTGATGCTGTATGGTCATTTATATGCAGAAGTTATTATAAATTAATTAAAAGACCATCTGAAACCCCTCAGGTATTTCTGAAACACAAGGAGAACCTCCCTTGTAGTGATTCTGCTGTCCCTGTCACTGTCATTTTAATTAGACATATTAATTTTACTCCACTAAAATGAAAAGGGGAAATATATGGCTATGGTCTGTGCCTACTGTCAGCAATGCATAAATCTACTGGCATAAGTAGGTTGCACAGGGTGTAAGTCAATGGCACAAACCCAGTATGTTATTATTTCACTTGAAGAACAGCAGCCTATAACAAAATAAAAACACATTCTGTGTAGGCTGTCATGTGTGAGAAAGCCAAGATGCAGAAGGATTTATTTGACACCTTTGGCAACTAATATACTTAAGCACTATGATAGCTCATGGAAGTGGTTGGCAACGGTACCCTCTAAAATCACACTTTAGCTGAGGATTTCAGGAGACCCACTGGTGACAAAAGATGCCTGAAACCTGCTTCTTCACACCTCTCTCCAAGTCCTACTCCTGAGGTTCTTGACATTTAACATAGTTCACGAGCTGTGATACTTCTGGAAGATGATTCTCCTCTTCATGTTTCTTCTTGTTTTAGTTTTGCTGATCTGACACACTTCTCCTCTGAGCAGTTTTGCTCTCAGATGCCCAATATCTGCTGCTTAATGAAAACATCATTCATGGGGTGGGTCTTGTACTGCTTTCCCTCTGATGCTGACTTCTCTGTATTGATAATTAGCCATTGCAAGAAGTGCTTGAGCCTTATTTCCATTTTGTTACATCAGTACAGTGTCAAGGCTCTAACTGTATAACAGTGGCTTCTTAAGATGTTACCGTCCCCCTATATGCACTGACGTACAGCTAGCTGTTATTGCCACCCAAAGGGAAAGTGTGCTATCTTCTAAGTTGTCACACTTCACAACATGTTTCAGCTCAGGGTGATATGTTGAGCCACAAGGTATCAGGACAAAGAGGATAATATGTATTCACTTGTGCTCTGCTGCTAAGGCAGAAGAAATGTGGATTAAATAAATATGGATGGTAATTTCTTAACATATGTCAACGGGAATCAGGAGACTTCATTACTCGCAGCTATCTGAATTTTCCACAGGTTTGGTCAGATGAATTAATCTTTTAGGAGTGGTTCTTCTCGAATAAAGGAATCATTAGCAGCTTGCAAACTAAGCTGGAAAGAAGTAAGTTACCTTTTCACTGGAGCTACTTTCTACAGTTTGGTGGAAACTTTTCATATCTTTGCAGGAAGTCATGTTCCTTTAGATAATACCTAATGAATTATAATTCTTATCCTTGAATCCTGATTCTCTGCCATGGGTGTTTGAATCTATAATCCAGGTAAGTGAGATAAAAGTAAAGTAGAAAAATGACAGAAATTCTCAGTTCACTTATATGCTTTTCTGTGTCACATTCTTACCTTGGTAATTTTTTTTTTTAAGGCAAACATCACCAGGTTTCTTGTTAGCCACATGAAAATGAGTGTGGCAGTAAGCGTAGCACATGGCAAGTTGCTTTAGGGCTGTTTCTGAGGCCAAGTCCTACACTCACTCATAACAGTACATACTGTACTGTATACTGGTCATGCAAAATCACATCAGTTTTGGTTAAATTGGCCTTTCACCACTGGTTTTTAAAATTAAAATTATCATTATTCAACACAGGACTACAGCAATTGTCTTGTCATTTCAGCTGAAGTAGATTGTGTTAAAGAGTAAAAACCAGTAAAATAAAATAAATATATTTCTAGACATCTTCAAATGAAAACATCTATAAATACATTGGTTTGGATTTTTTTTTCCTGTTTACTTACAAATAAAAGTTCTTTTGAAGTTCTGCATGATACCTTGGTTTGTGTGTCAATTCAAATAGAAATCAGGTCAACTAAGAAAACAAAAACATTTATGAAGGATGTTGGTGATAAAACGTGCCTCAATATTCACTAACAATCATCTCAGGCAAGTTCTACAAGCAGATTTAATATTGTAGGAGTTTTTATACTTATAGTTAGTGACTGGTCAAACAAGGCTGTAACCTGTGTTTTATCCTTTATTATATAGAAAAGGAGGGACTTCACAACATGCAACAACCCACCATAAATAGAAAACAGAACAGAAAGAAATCTGTTAACTACCACACATTACAATTGAATTTTGGTCTGGACTGTTGAGAATCCCAAACTTCTAATTAACTCTCATTTTGTTTGCCTCAAACAAACAGGAGATCAATACTTCAAAAACAACAGAAAAGTATGATCATTTCTGTGACCATCCACCTCTGCATTTTCATGTGTCTCTGGCAACCTTACAGCAAAATTAGCTGAGTAGATCCAAATAATACTGTTAATAAATTTTTGCACAAGATACCCGAGAGAGAGAGAGACAAAGAAAATAAACAAAGGCAAAAGACAAAGAAAACAATATATGGAGAGAAAAGAACAAAAGAGATCACATAAAGAACACAAAGCAATAAAGGGGTAGAATTAGAGAGAGAAAGAAAGGAGGGAGAATCAGTAAGTATTAGAAACAAGGAAGCTTTGAATAATACTATTCCCTGAGCTCGAGTCTGTTTTCTTTCTCATAAAGGATTTAAAAGTATGATCTCACGTGGAGAAGAATAACTCTCTTTTTTTAAGGAAATTTTATTACTTTTATCATAATCTGCACAACTCAATAGATATTTACGGCGCTGTGTGAAACAAATTTATATCAGACAGGAATGAAGTGTAGCCCAGCATAACTAAGCCCACACTTACTGTCCTCCATGGAGTGACCTTCTTTCGGGGGCTGAATGATAGGCTGTGAGCCTGTCATTCCTCAGTGCAAAACCATACAGTTCCAGGTAAATGTCACCACTATGTACAGCCCAACTAATCATACATGGTGCTGCTCTGGATGCACTCTAGTAGCTCTGGAAGCAGCGTCAACACAAGCATCACTGCAGGACTCAAAAGCTCTTTAGAGGGATACCAACCTACTGACAGTGTTTAATTTGAAGAAAAAAAACTGCTCAGACTGCCCAATGGGGAATTCAGTTAATTACATCTTGCGGAAGTCAAACAGGTGAGAACGCTTTTCTTTTTAAAAGCTCAAATACTTTTTCACTATTTACTCACAAAACACAGCAGTGACAGAAGGCAGTACTTCCAGACTGAGTCAATTCAAATATCGTTTATTCTTTCAGGGAGCAGTGATGCTCCCATTATCAGCGAGAGAGAGAAATTAATTTTTAAGAGGTTGTCTAACAGCCTCAATTACTCAGAGGAAGAGATATTATAATCAGGTGCTGGTAGAATGGCACCGCTGCTAAAGGAAAGTTACTTTGAAAGGTTAACGACTTATCTTTTACAATAAACTTCCCTTCCTGCCTGTAACCAAACATGCTGAACTCTCCCACTGCTCTAACTAGAAAGCATCCGATTCACAACTTTTTTCCCCGGATCTTGAAATTCCCTCATCACTTTACTCTCCTAGAACTTCTGCCCTAATGTGAGATGCTGAGAAAGCTATGTTAGTGAATCATATTAGCTACAGCAGTTCTTATGCTACAGATTGAATTTATAGTCTTAAGTAAGCAAGTACTGGGTCATTTTAAAAACACATTGTCTTACTTTGCCACTTTTATAACCCTGTATTTTTAAAATATGGGAAAAAGTTATGTCTTTTCTTTCTTAAAATGTATTTTCTGAAAGAATTCTGACTGCAAAATAATTAATTTTAATCTTGAGGCTAATTTAAGTGTCTGCACTTAAATTCATTGAGTAGGCTAATGTCCCTCCAATTGGATCTCAATTACACACACTTCAGTTTTTGCATTTAGATCATTGTTCTCCTTAACAAATCAATAAATAATTCAGCTTCCTGGGGAATAAACTATTAAACCAAACTCCAGTGGACTTTAACAGAGGCATGTTAAAAATGTCTGACTGGATGTTAGAAAGAAGTTCTTTACTGTGAGGGTGGTTAGATAGATACTGGAATGGATTGCCCAGGGAGGTGGTGGTATCACCGTCCCTGGAGGTGTTTAAGGAACGAGCGGACGCGACGCTTAGGGATATGGTCTAGCAGTTACATAGTAGGATAAAGGTTGGACTCATGACCCTGGAGGTCCTTTCCAGCCATGATGATTCTGTGATTCTGTGATTCTGTAAATAATATTGGAAGTCTTTCATATCTTACAGTACAAAGTTGTGCAAAATCACAATCCTAACGAGAGCACCTCGCAGTTACATTGACATCAGTTATTCATTTTGCCATTTCTCAGCTGTTTATTTTGGTTAACAAAAATGAAAGGACATTGCTCAATTCTCCTCAGCTCAAGTGAGTGCTCTTGTACATTGCCCAAGCCATTATCATCAGTTATTCGCGACACATTCCAAAGTGGACTGGGGACCAAAAAAAGGCACCCGTGGCTGTGAAAGCACTGGTGGACCTGACTGTCCCATATTCAGCCCCTACCATGACCACAGCCCACGATCTCATTTTAGCACCCTTCAGAGATGCTGCAGGTTCTCCAGTCCTGTTTTTCAATCCAGAGAATGGTCTTTTGGATTTCCTGTTTGTCCTTGACCCTGAAGTGTTACCTTGGTTCTGGCTGATGTTCATTAGCCAGTCAGTACTGTTTGTGGCCATCACCACTCTGGAATGGCTCAGCTGCCTTTGGTGCTGTGGGGCTCCACCCCACCGGTATGGACACTGCCCATTTGCACTGTGGCTGCCCTTGGTCCCCAGTGTCCAAGTCCTGAGGAAGACACTGGCCTGAAGAGCACCCTGGCAGAGAGCTCAGACCTTCTTGTGCTGGGTGTCATGGAGACTGGCCCCCTGGTGATCCCATTGCCCTTGCTCCAGTTCTGCAGCCAGAGCTGCCCTTGCCTCCCACTGTCCCCAACCATTCCAAAGGGAGCAAGGAGATTAAGGCTTCTCCACCAGACACTGTTAGTGTGCCCTACTTTACCCAGGAGAAAACAGGACTGAGCCTCCCAGCACCACTCACTCTTGGCTTTCAGGAGAGGGGCTAAACTGCATCAGCTCCTGTAGGCAGCCAGCAGTAAAGGAGGTTGACCTTGAGCAAGGCAAGTTCTCGAAGAGATCCCTTCCCATCGAAACAATGCAGTGACTGTGCAAGGGGCAGTACAAAGGTGTACGGCAAAGCCAAAGAGTAATAAAAGCAGAATCCTTGAAGGAGCAAGAGACCTTATCTCTTTCCTTTGGCCTACAGTTTTTTACAAAAGCTGACAGGATTTGCACTTTCAGTATGAATTATGTATACAGAGTTAATTGAAAGGGAAGCTTAAGCCTAAAACTTGTGACTCACTTCATGCATGACAAGTGAGCAATGTCACATTTTACTTAAAGCTCTGATTACCACTTTTCAAAGAGAAACAGTAGATCTGTGATGCTTGAGATGACTTGGTTATATACTGGAACTACTGAAGTCTGTGGAAAGTTTTCCACTGACAGAGTTTGTACAAATTTGCTGTCTACTGAGTCATTACACATATATGTTGAAATTCCTATAGTGCACTTTAAATATTTTAATAAACTGATTCCTCTCATTCCCGTCCAGTTTTAAGTTGTCTTACAGGTGTGTTCATCTTGTGTGCATTTTGGACTTGATGATTCTACAGGGAATGGCTCTCACATTGTGCCAGCAGAGGTTATTAAGAATTTCTTCACTAAAATTGTAATTAGACATTGAAAGAGGCTGCTCAGGGAGCTGGTGGAATCTTAATCTCTTAAAGTATTTAAAAGACATATAGATGTAGTGCTGAGGGACATAATTGAGTGGTGACCTAACAGTGCTGGGTCAATGATTGGACTCGATGATCTTAAAGGTCTCTTCCAACCACAACAATCCTGTGATTCTGTGATCTTCCCTGATGGAGAATCTGCTTGTTGATCTACTCTGTCTTTTCCATAGGCTCAGAAAGGGTCTGTCCTAGTCTCAACAAACTCCTATGTCACCACTATAGCTCCATTATCACCACAATATCAAATCTTGACACAGAGTTTATAGAAGATAGCATTAAACAAAGCTCTGCAGCTGCATAATACATCTGGAGTCTTCCTTATACTGCGGCAACAACTCTGCCAACACTTGTCAACCACTCAACAAAGTCAAATGGGCAGTGGACATCTCAGATCCAATTCTGCAGTTCTGATCTATGAAACACAGGCTGTCCCTTAACTGTGCAGAATTACGTTCCTTGGCTGCAGTGGAACCCACACCAAGAGCTAAATACTATTGAATGAACAAGTATTAGGGCAAGTAGAAAACTGACAGATTGGATTGTCTTTTGGCAAGATGTGACATGTTTCCTTTCACCTCTGACAGGTCTGAAGAAGGAATTGTGATAGAGCTGACTTCTGTCTCACATGGTTTGGAAAATGGTAAGGCATGGTCAGACACAGAAATATTCCACACAAGCAGGATAAAGCAAACAAGCAAACAAATGAGCAAAAACCCATACAATATCAAAATGTTTAGAAAAATTATCTCTATTGTGAAACCTGTTCCTGCAAACCCATTGTTTTCAGCACAAACACTACCATTTTGTCAGATAATCTAAACCTGACAACAGAGCAGGCTTATAGACCAATGTCTACCTGTAACACTGATGGATTTTCAATATCCTCATCTTGACTACTTGGACACTTGACACCATCAGTTTGCCTCGGTGTGGCAAAGGAACTGAGGACAGTGAGAGGCTTATTTATACTCTCCCATTTGTATGGCTGAAGAACTAATCTGTATTTCTGAAGGACTAATGCTCACTATATCCTATTGTACTGTCCAACTAACATGAGGTATGAAGCATATGCAATAGGGTAACACCTCCTGTGTATGTGGCTGGAAGGATAGCCCCCAGGCCAATTCGAGAAAGTACAGGCTTCATTAGTGGTTGTATCTAAAGAGTAATTATCATGAGCAAGTGTTCCTTAAGGTTCGATTCTAGGTTCAGTCCTGTCCAATGTATTTACATCTGTTCAATACATTTATCTGGGTGTGGGAGCGGAATGCACCATTACCAGTTTTGCTGATGATAACAAAGTGGGGGATGTTATTGCCTCTCCTGATGGACAAGTGGCATTGCAGCAGGAACTAGATAGATTGAAGCACTGAATGATTAATGGGATTAAATTTAACAAGCTGAAAAGTCAGATTCTGCATTTAGGATGGAGCAAGAACAGGCACAAGTATAAACTGGGAGAAGAGTGGCTGCAGAAAGAGATCTGCTAGAAAGAACAGCTCAGTATGAGTCACCAGTGTGCCCTGGCAGTCAAGACGGCAAACTACATCCTGGGGTTCATCGAACACAGTCTAACCAGCCAGTCAGAAGAGGTGGTTATCCCACAGTATTCAGTGCTGGTGTGACCTACTCCTGAATGTCATGTGCAGTTCTGGACCCCACAACTTAAGGATGTGAAGGTCCTTGAATGTATCCAGAGGAAGGCAACAAACGGTGCAAGGGCTCCAAGGTATGTCCTATAAGAAGCAGCTGAGGGCTTTTGGTGGACAATAGGAGGTTGAGGAGCAAGATTCCTGAGGAGGAGAAATGGAGATGGAGGTGTTGCTCTCCCTGGTATCCAATTATTTGTTTGGACGAGTCAAAGCTGCATCAGAAGAGGTTTAGAGACAGAACCTTAGGAAGCATTTCTTTACTGAGAGGGTGGTCAAATACAGTAACAGGCTGCCTAGAGGGGTTGTTGATGACCCAAGGCTGTCAGTGAGGCATTTGAACAATGCCCTTAGCAACATGCCTTAATTTGATCAGCCCTGAATTGCTCAGGCAATTGGATGTAATGATGACGTTGCAGGTCTCCTGCAACTGAAATAGCCCATTCTAGTCTAACAAAGTAGTGCTTGTAAGCTGCAGACTGTGAGTGACTGACTGCAGATAGGAACATTCAACCAGAGATGGAACAACAAGTATTTCCACAAACTTTCTGCTGAGCACGGAATTAACTTCTGATTTCTTTCAGTTCAGCATCCACGGGCTGCTCTCTCCTCCCAGGCAGATTGTGTCTATGTGCTGCAGTTGTTAGCAGCTCCTGCCTCAGTCCCTATGGAAATGGAAATAAAACTGAGATGATACTAAAAGGTTGCTAGGAAACAGCCAGCTGATGATGATCATGATGAGGACAGTATACTGGCCTCCTTTTTCAGGAAACTTCTCTATGTTTTCTCAATCAAGATTGCCCTTGATGACTTGCCAATTTCAGGTGCTGCTCAGGAATTCAATTAGAAAAAGATCAGGAATGTGTTTGGTGCTTAGGAACACAAACACAAAGTTGTCTCTCTGACAAGGTTTTGCTGCCTTCCTCAGCTGTACATGTCACTCCTCTTAAAATTCCTCCTAACCTGGGGTGATTCAGAATGCAGCCAATGATCTGACAAGCTGTACAGTACATTTATTATACTTTATCTGTGTCTTTATAGCATACTTGCAATGAATATTTGAGTGTCTTCCAGTAGTGCATTAAGCAATGTGACTAATGCTTGTTACGTGTTTATTCTGTTAGTCCTCTCCCCAGGGGGAGATATGTCTGCGGTGCAATATTTTGTTTTACAGCTTATAGTGCTCCTCTGACTGTTTGTCTCAATGTTTGTGTTACAGAAGGAAAGGTTATGGAAATCCAATTTGCACTTGGAAGGGTTGGTGACACTCAAACTTGTGCCGGTCCTTCCCTCCCGGAGAAGTTGATTTCTCAGCTTTAGATTCGCCTCAGCAAAAGCACGGTTTCCTATTTAATAAGATTTACTGTCCTTGGAAAGGTTTCCTCTTTACCAGTAGAACAAAATCGTCAATCACTGTGTCCATTCTGGGATGTCAGTTTAGATACCCTGGGTCCCGGCCACAGAAAAACTCAGGAAAAACAAGCACAACTTTGAATCCCATTCAGGGGCTGATGAGACTGTAAATAACACTCTCCAAACTACAGGAGCTGCTCGTCAGCAGGAAGAGTTCAAAATTCCCCACAGCTCACCATTCTCCTACCAGAAAGGCTGTTCCTCTTGCCAGACAATGTTGCTGTGATCTGCAACCAGGAAATTATTTGCATCAAAAGGGGGTTTCTGATGGCATTTCTGTAGAAGCAATGCTCATTTGTGCAGAAAGCTTCTAAATATGGAAAAACATAAGGACTGGCAGCATCTAGATCCCTATGGGAAAATCAGATTCCTGGAGAAAATAATAGCTGGATATGAAAAAGAAAGGGCTTGTTTGTTTTGCTGTACTATTAAAATAGAACATTTTTAAAGACATACCTTGTTTAAATGAGCTTTTAAACTGATTTTTCAGCACAATGTAGAATTATTTGATAATGAATTAATGTCATGAACCACAAGCCACTGGATTCTGATTTTAAGCCTTGGCTGTGTTTGTAGTGAGCTGCAGGCAATTCTGGAAAAGGAAAGTATAAAAGAGCTATTGATTTAAGTTTTATTTTATTTTACACGTACTCTATAAATGGTAGAACTCTGTCATAAACTACTTCATGTTTTATGGTATTTTTCTACATTAGTTATATTACTGTCATTACTGCATGTTTTAAATTTCAGAGGATATTCCTCAGGGCAATAACAGCATCTTTCCCAGTTACGGGCTGTATCACCAAGGCCCCTGAAGGTATGGCATAACTTCTGGAGATCAGCTCTGCAGCAATCAAGCACATGTGCCCATTCTGAAACATCTGGAATGGCCACAAGGCTCAGGATTTGCATTTTGGTGAAACACAAAATAAAGGTTTTAAGCAGATGCTAGAAAATTCAGAAAAAAACGCTTGCAGCAATGAGTGGATCAGTGTTTCTTAACACCCAACTTTCTTATGTCTCCCTTCTCACATGGCAAACAGCTTCTCACAGTTTGTTCATTATAACCTCCAATGCTCTTTAAAACGCAGAAGAGAGTCATCGATCGACACTATTTTTACAGGTATTTTCCAGGGAAAAGTTAGGACTATTCCTAACAGACTAACATCTTCTTCTCTGTTCTCCCTTTATATTTTAAAAGATATTAATTACAGTTTGTCAAAACTGTATCTGAAATACCTGATCTTCTGTAGCACTGAACAGTTTGCCCAAGCACATTGTGGATGCCCTCTCTCTGGTTCAAGGTCAGGTTGGATATGGGTCTGGGTAACCTGTTCTGGTGAGAGGTGTCTCGGCTCATGGCAGGGGATTGGAACTAGGTGATCTTGAGGTCCATTCCAGCCTAAACCATTCCATAGTTCTATGATTCTATGACTATAAAATAAACGTTTTGTCTCATATAGTGTACTACAGAAAAAAAGTTGTTTTTTATATCCGGTGTTTAAAAATATCACATCAACAGGATATATGTAGGAAGATTAAGAGTCCTTTTTGCATCTTCTTGTATTGTAAAATGTAGCTTGATGTTACTACATGTATGTCTCAGACTGTGTTTTTTGTGATCTGATCAGGTAGTTACCAGTCAGGGGTTGGGAGGGATCTCCGAAGATCATTGAGTCCAACACCCCAGCGAGAGCAAGACCAAAACTAGAGTAGATCATTCAGAAAAGCATCTAGACAGGTCTGCAAAGTCTCCAGAGAAGGAGACTCTGGGGAGCCTGTTCCAGAGCTCTGTAACCCTTACAGTAAAGAAGTTCTTCCTTATTTTGAGGTCCTGTGCTTGAGCTTGAATCCACTGCTCCTTGTTCCATCACAGGGAACAAATGAAAAGTGATTGTCCCCTGTTGCTGTGGGCCACAGGATTGAACAGAACTGTTGAAAACAGTTTACTGTAACTTCACTGCCAAAACCCAAAGAACAATAATGGGTACTTAGGAAAAAATGTAGGAGCAAAACCAAAAACTATTCTGTACTCTACCTACAAATCTACTGGGAATGTGGAAATCTACTTCTGTTCTTGTCCTTAGCTGACACCTCTTCTCTGATATCCTTTTACACTTAACTCCATTCTTAGCTGGATGAATGAAAAACAAGTTTATTTCAGACTCCCCCTGTTTCTGAACTGATTCATATCAGTCCTAGCAACAGCAGTCTCAGAGGACTAATCCCAGAAAATAAAAATCTGTGAGTACTGGGGTCTCTGTTTTATAACATGCACCTCCAAAAGCCTATTAGTTATATATATGACTATACATATATATGTGACACCACTTCTTTTTCCCTTCCCAGGGACCTGAAATACTGGAACTGATGATATCGTGGTTTGAAAATTAGTAGAATTTTCAGACTTACAGGTTTGTGCTTGTATGAAGGAAAGAAAACATCCTGTTGCTTTAAGAGGCTTCTCTTCCCC
>JAOXOE010000256.1:47155590-47173886 GCA_028565055.1 Phoeniculus purpureus
AAGAAAAGCAACTCCTTAATTAGAAAATATATTAGAAAGCAATTTTGTTCAATAGTTGTGAACAGCACATTATCAGGATTTCTTGGAGGACGGGTGTAAGAGGGGACTTTTCACTCCCTTTGGAAACAGATATGTACTCTGGAGTTGGTTCTGCAGTCCCTGTGAAGGAGATTATTATCCAAGGCCTTCCAAGACTATTTTCAGAGCCAGGCATGCTGTTAGTGAAGGACTGTGAGTTTAAACGTTCTCTTGTATCTGTGTTGAGTTCCACTCAACAGTACCCCAGTTGATGGGTGTCTGCAGAGAAGCCCTTGGGGCACCTATAGGAGCTGTGCTGACTGCTGCTGGCTGCTGGCACCCAACAACACCGGCATCAAAGCTGCAGGGAGTAGCAAGTCTTCAGGACATCAAGGATTGTTTATTTCTCTGCTCCAACATATTTGTGATGCTCTGACCTCCCATGAGGCAACTAGATCACACAGAGCTATGGGAATGATGCTGCGATGGTGTTTCCTTGAGGTCTGGCACTTATTCTCTGCATTTGCAAGGGTCCCTAAAGGAAAGAATACTGACTCAAAATAAGCTGAAGAGTATGAAGCAAAAGACACTTCCTTTAATACTATTTGTCAATGTCTGCAGCAAAATTAGTTTAGCTGCAACACTCAACTAGCATTCAAGATCATAGATAAGTCCGTATCTAAACCAAATATTCTCTCAGTTACTCTGGAGTGTGGCCTCCAATATTAACCTTCTGAAACTCTTCTAAGAACCTGATCATAAAAGACGGTAACTCAGTGCTCCAAAGCTTTAAGGACTTTTCTCAGTCTTCTATCAGAATTGGAAGGATGAAATCTATCTAAAAACCTATATTTACCTGCATATTTAGTTGATGATCCTTCCATAGGCATAACAGGACAAGAGCACAGTGATCCTTCAGTTATGTAGAGGATACACTCTTGGACTCCAAACTAGTTCATTATCACATTAAATGAATTCATATTTTCTATTTTCAAAACCCATTTGCCAACAGAAAAGCCAGGTGCCATTTTAATGAGACTGTAACAAAACAATCAAAAAATCATTGCGACCTGAAATTCAACAATCTGTATCAGACAGACCAAACTCCAAGTTTTCTGAATATATTATGAAGAAACAAATGCCTGTATTTCATATTGCCATGGAATCATTGATTTTATAACTCTTGAGAATAGCATGGTGTAGAATGTAGTATGGGACTATGATTCAAAATGGAAATTATTACTGTTTGTGGATATTATTACCAGGAAAAATATGAAAATGTGATGAATTTCTATGGATATCAAGTGGATACTTCATCTGTTACAGTAGAGTGTTGATAATAAATTAAGGATATACAGATACCTATGGAGTGTCAAATTCCTAAAAGAGCAAAATATACATAAAACTAAAACTCAAGATAGAAACCCCTTGTGATTAATGATCAAGGAAATTACTTAGGGAAGATAAAGTGTGACAGAAATACTACATTTTTTTTCTTAGTCAAAACTCAAACACAAATTTCTCCCGTGGAAGTGGGAAATCATCAGATCCATGAGATACTAAACAATACCTTCTCTGTCTGTATGGAGGACTCTGAATGAAAGTTGGCAGTACACTGCCAAGGATTTGAGTATTTTCCAAGTGAAAATGATAGTCAGAGGAAAAATCCCTAGTAAGTCGCATGTGCTCATGTGCAGACCTTTAGCTCTTCGTAACACTGATTTAGCTCTCAAAACTGCAGTAGAAAACTGTATGTCTCTAGTACTCTGTCCCTCCCAGTTGAGCACCCAGTGATTCTGAGCCTTTTCTCCCATTATTTTCTTAAATTATAATTTCAACCTGCATCCACTCAAGCTTATCAAAACTTTCAGCAACTTCTGCAAAAGCAAAATAGAAAAAAACACAGATGAAAATACTTGACCATCTGGGATCATCCAGTAGAATAAGTACAGTGAATGAAGCAGCAATACACAAAGAACAAGATCTAATGAGCAAGTAAAATATGTAGGAAATCAAAGGCCGAGTGTAGAGCATTACGTTTGTCAGAAAAAACAGCTGTTCTGGGAAAGCTTCAGCTCATGGCATCAAATCACAATGAGTCAGCATGACCAGTCCTCCACACCCTGTCTCATAACAGAAAGCCACAGGCTAACCAGAGATTTGAGTCTAAGGCTTAACTTTAGGTATGAAGCAAGGTGAGAAGTCAAGTAGTGCTTTGCAAAGGATTATAATGATCGCACTGGAGATTTCCATGCTGATTGCTCACCCTGATTTATATTCCTACTGGTGAGTAGTCACACTGATGTCAACAGTACTACCTGCCTAAGTGTATGATCATGAAAGTATGGGAGGGAAATTGGGATTAAGATTCACCAAGGTTAAGATAGTTCAAGTTCTATCTTAAAATGGTAATTTCTAAAAGCTCACCCATGAAAACTATTGAGTGTAAGAGTAGAGTGAGTTTATTCTTACTGGTCTTGCTTTTTTTTACCAAAAGAAGTAAAACTTCTCTAAGCCAAAAAAGACACCTTTATTTCTGTACAACTTCATACTTCTCAAAGTGATGAGAAAAAAACCAGCTTGGAAATCTGTCAAGAGTACACACAAAGCAGAAAAACCTCCTGTCCTATTTTAGAAGCACAAATTTATCCAACTTCAGTGGATTCACTCAGAATCATGGTCACTCTTCAAGCTCCAGTGGTTCAGATTGATTTGTAGAACTGCAAGAAGACCTCAAAGATGGTAACTCAAGCCATATGTGTCTATAAGATGTACTCAAAAAGTAGGGGATTAAAAAAGACGACACCTAGGCTCTTTTTGTTTTCTTTTATCTGTTTTGGGTTTTGGCGATGTATTTTGAACTATCAACTACACTCGTGATCTAGGATGTTTAATCACATAATCCTGTATCACCTTCTGCTTACAGCTATGATAAACCTGATTAACGTCCACCTACCCTCATTAATCTGAAACGTCTCACTTCTATGATCCAGCATGTCAGCTGCTCACATTAGGATACGCTCATATAACTTGTTCATCATTTGTTGCAGTCTAAAACATGTAGTCTAACCTAAATACTTTAAATAGTATCCATGAGCTTTCAGAACTGAGAAGACAATAACATTTAGTAGGCTTAGAAGCTATAAAGGATTTTCCACAGAAAGTGTACCATGTATGTTCCTAGCTTTCTTTTTCTGTCTAATGGCATTTGAGATTTTCATGGAGTGCTCTACTTTTTTTTAAATTGGAGCATTAAGAGAAAAAAAATCCATAGAACAGATCATAAAATAATGAGATTATGTATCACCAGCCCTTTCATGTGCCCATAAGCAGTAGGGTAATTATGCAGTGAATTTCTAAGTGTAAAGTGAACATGAAGATACTGCTGCTCTGAAACTCACTTTAGTTCCATTTTTTATGTCTTGTTACATTTAACCCAGAAGTATATGTGCCTATATTAAGGTGACTTTCTGCTCCAGGAAGACAGAGCTGGATCTCAAACCTGCTATCTCGATGCACTTCTCTTGGAACAAAGGCAAGGAAGGGAAGGAGAAAACGTTCAAACACTCATGCTGTCCTGACAGTTCACGCAAAGGCACACTTTTGATTCCCTTCCTGCAGACCAGCTCCCTGCTCATCTCTGTTGAACATAGCTGATAAAATTAGTTACATTAAATTGGTTTAGGATTTCCTTAAATATAGCCTGTAATTTCCCAAATTAGGTCTTTTAGGTGAAACAGCATAGACCAATCCTTGTGAAAAAAAGTAAAACAAACTGGGGAGCATTCTCCATACTAACGTCAAAGACATTTGCTTTGGCAAAGACAATTTTTATTCTACCCAGTCAAAATACTTCCTCCTACACAACTGTATGTAGCACAAATATTACAGGGTCTATTTTAAATTACATCCATTCAGCTGGCAAAATGATAATTGCTTAGAAAGTCAGACTTGCTTTGCAGGCTTTCAGAGATGATTGCAGTTTTATCCTCCATAGCCTTGCAGTTCTAAAAAGAAGCATTGACATGTCACGAACAGGTTCAGAAAATCTTTGGAATAGTGCTGTGAACATTTATTGCCAAATGTAGATTGTGTACCCTTTCGTTTCAGCAGTAATTAATAGTGTGCACTTGGCTATTAGCATTTGGTTTGTATTCATTCACAGAAATTAATGAAAGGACTTCTGTGTAATTAAATTAAGTTGCATTACTACTCCAGAACCGAGCCTCAGGATGTTCTCGTTTTTTCCCTGCTTGGCGCATTCCTTAATATAGAAATGCACATGTATAGAAATGGCAGGACAAACGGAATAACTGCGCTGCTGCTCAGGAGAGCACTGCTTCTGTGATAGTTAATGGCTCATACAAGATGTCTATAAACTGCTGAATTTTTGTGATGATTTCCTCAAAATGAGTAGGAAAATGTAAGAAAGTGGTAAACTTGAAGTATCTTCCTAAATATATAGATTGTTCTACTGGTCTCTTTGCTATAAAAATATTTCCTATAAATGCAAGTACTGTGTCAGTGAATTAAGCTCTTTTGGGCAAGTGTGTCTGCATTCATTTGTGCAGTGTAGCATGAACACAGCCATGCTGCTCTCAGCCCCACAATGACTCCTGCACTGATAGCTCAAATGTTCCTCCTGTGATTCTGTGATCCCTTTGTAGTGTACCAGCACACAGCAAACATAAGGAAACATGTATTTACTGTGAGGGTGGTAGAGGACTGGTACAGGATGCCCAGAGAGGTTGTGGAGTCTCCTTCTCTGGAAATACTCAAAACCCACCCAGGTGTGATCCCATCCAACCTGTTCTAGGTGAATCTGCTTTAGCAAGGAGGTTGGAATAAATTGTCTCCTGAGCTCCCTTCCAGGTTTCTTCATTTTTGTGATACTCCTCTGCTTTCCCAACTGCAGGGAATAGAACAGCAAGCTCATCCGGACTCCTTTCCTGCTCTTTAAGCACTGCCCAAGTCAATTACAGGTGGTAACATCAGAAACTGAAAGTTTTAGACAATTTGTAGTCTTCAATTTTTTTAATAAAGGTTAGACACATTCTTCATGGCAGTCAGTTAAACTCCACTATAGTCCTATGTAGATTTCTATACAGAGGCAGAGACTCTAAGAGAGAGGTCAAGAAAGTGCAATTAATTGCCCTCTGGTGATGTTCTTCCCTCTCCTAACTACAAAGGAAGCTTTGAAGGTCAGCTCAGATTTTGGTGACCATAGTTAGGTGAGAGGAAAGTCACCCAGGAGTACATTTTTGACTTCTCAAGGCTCACGACTTTGTGTCACAATATTGCAAGTAAGATCATGACTCTGAGTGATAAAATACTGCTAAGGAAGATGGGAAAATACAGACGATGGAAGGCAAAGGTGAAAATTATTAAAAAGATTATAAACTATAAACACGGGAATAAAATTCATTGCTGTATCTGTACTTAAAATTTTAGGTGGCTTCACATGGAAGGTTAGGCTGCCATTTAAATCCATTAAATACTGCATGGTCAGAGGCACATCTCCAGTTTCACTCACTGCCCTTAAAGACAAATCAGGGATTCCAAAATGCAGATATTTAAAGTCAGCTTTCCCAGGCATATTAATGTGCATCTGATCAGCTGCTGAGGATTTGACTGTAACATGAAACAATTACCATTCTGGCATATCTACGCTCCAGAAAGAAAAGCTAGCCTCTGCAGAGCTCAAGAAGAGACATAAACCCAAGAACAATTTGTAATACTACAGTATTACTGAACATTGTAGGCACTGGACTGCAAGTCTAGGAAGAATCCAAGTCAAAATTGGTGTATCAAAGGATTCCAGGTTGCTCATCCAAACGGAATCATACATGCAATTATGAAAATACACATTACAATTGGAAAAATAATCTTCTCCAGCTCATCACAATTTAGGTAATATATTTGTATTAAAACACTTTTCTTTGGATTAAAGCTGTTCAACTATCTGAAAGGACATTGTACAGATGTTGATGATGTCTCTTCTCACAGGTAGTTAATGACAGAACCAGAGGGAATGGTTACAAGCTCCAACAGCATAGGTTTAGATTGGACATCAGGAAAAAATTCTTTTTGGAAAAAGTGGTCAGGTACTGGAATGAGCTGCCCAGGGTGGTGGTTGAGTCACCATCCCTGAATGAGTTTACAAGACATTCAGATGTAGTCTTTAGTGTCCCCTTAGTATCGCTTTAGTGGGGGACATGGTTTAGGGGTGAAGTTGTAGAGTAGGATTGACGGTTGGACTCGATGATTCCAAGAGCGTTTTCCAACCTGTATGATTCTATTCTATGAGAAAATGTTAATAGCGGAAAGGAGGTAATATCTGCCTCCTACCAACAGATTTGCTGCCATTGATAAAATAACTGTCTGGGAAATTTTAATGCTATTGTCAACTTACTCCTGCTTCATGAAGGATTCAGTCTAAACAGGGGGTAATAAATTCCAGAGGTTTGATCTCTTCCATTATCCATATCAGCCAAGACTTACCACTAACATCAGGGCTTTCGCTGAAATCGTATCTCTGATGAAGGAGCATTAGGAACAATGAAAACCTAATTCATCGTGAATAAATCAAATTTTTAAGGACTTCAGCAAAGCTCTTTTAGTGCTACAGAAACCTATGTAAGGGTTAGCTTGTAAAAGCTACACTGGTTTGGGTTATCATGGTACTACATGGCTACTTCCAAGGACGCAGGAGCAAACATGATAAAAGTGTCTGTCATGAAGACTTAAGAATCAAATAGGATGACAAACAAAGCACTGATTATTTTTTAATAAATACTATGTCAGAGTAATTAGTATCTATGGGAAAGACATGGATATTTACTTTTATTTGAAGACTAATTCCCTGAACTAACACATTCTTCTAATCCCTTGGGCACTTGCATGAGAACAATATGGACTGAGAACAGTCTTGTCTTGAGGACTTGAGGGTGTTGGTAGACAAGGTGTTCAGCATGAGCCAGCAATGTGTGAAGGCAGCCCAGAAAGCAAGTTGTATCCTGGGCTGGATCACAAGAAGTGTCACCAGCAGGTTAGGGGAGGTGATTCTTCCCCTCTACTCCACTCTTGTGAGACCTCACCTGGAGTCCTGTGTCCAGTTCTGGAGTGGAACTGCTGGAGTAAATCCGGAGGAGGCCACGAGGATGATCAGAAGGCTGAAGCACTTCTGCTATGGGGACTGGCTAAGAGAGTTGGGGCAGTTCCGCCTGGAGAAGAGAAAGTTCCTTGGAGGACCTTCAAGCAGCCTTCCAGTACCTGAAGGGGCTCCAGAAAAGCTGGAGAGGGAGTTTTTACAAGGACATCTAGTGACAGGACAAGCTAAAAGAGAGGAGATTTACATTAGATTTTAAGAAGAAATTCCTCCCTGTGAGGGTGCTGAGGCACTGGAACAAGTTGCCCGGAGAAGTTGTGAATATCCTGGAAGTGTTCAAGGCCAAGGTGGATGTCTAATCTTGTGTTGCTCATTAGCTAGGTCCCTCCCTGACCCTGCCAAGGTTTTCAGAGTGCACTTGCTCTCAGCAGTGGAAGTCTCACACCAACCACAGAGAACACCAGCAAAAACTCATTTTATGAGAACATGCTTGCTAGAGCATGTATGGAAAGAAAAAAGCAGGAAGCAAGACTTTCTGAAACCTCAGCACACAACATTCGCTCTTGGGGGACTGGCAACCCCACTTCACCTCATCTACAGAGAGTATTAAATTTGAGACTGGCTGCCTCCCAGGAAGTTCCTGTTAACCAGAAAGTACTTGTTGTTTGCCAAGATGACTTTTTCATTTTCCCCTCTTGGAAATGTGAAGTTTGCTTTTAAATATTTATTCAGCCAGATAGCAAGCAATTGACTCTGCAGACCAATGTTAGTCCACTCTTCTCTGAAGAAAGAGGGTCAGGTTTAAGTTCCTCCTCCATTAGCTATTTAATCAATTATCCACACTGGCAAAGTTTCAAGAGGAGAAAGTCACTAACTTCATCCCAAAATAACCATTCAGTCAGCAGTTAGGGCATATTTCTGACCTCAAAGTGCTTGTAAAGTGAAATTTTTTCTCCAACTCAGAAGTGTGGGTATATTTTTGAAAGGTCAACCATCTAAATGGTAAGTGCTCTAATTACTGGATATTTGGGCATCAGTTAGCAGCATGTTCTAATTATTGTGGAGAAAAGGCAGCTGTAGCTTATGTGGTTACTTTCAGGGCACAGGAGACACTTCCCCAGTGCTGAAAGCAGGTGCTTTTATGCTGTAGATTTGAAGATTTGCATCTCTCTGTCCAGGCTTCAGATTTTGTTAGCAAAGTAGATTTTTTTTTCCCCTGCCTAGAAACTGAAGCAAAGACAAAAAAAAAATGGAATGAGGTTTTTCTTTTAAAAAGAAAATAGATGTGCTGGTGCTCCTCTAATACCACTGTGATTAGATTTGCTGTCCAAAATACTGGCAGTCTGGGTTAAATTCTGCTGAATACCTGCTCTCCCTGTGGCACTGCAACCTGCTGTGCCCACAGAATGCTCTGAGACACAACACCGGACACACCTGTACAAACCATATGGCCAGAACGGGGGAATTACTTATGTGTTTGCCCACACAGAAGAGGTGAATGACTCTTTAGCCCATCACCTCACAAAACTGCCCAAAGAACAGGTACCTGCTTGCAGTACTTAGTCCATCAACTGGCATGATGAAAGATTTATGCAGTCCTTCAGCTCGTTCATCCTTCAGAAGACTTGAATCTCTTCTGGGGACATGCACAAATAAAAATTTTAGGACTAAAAACCGAGTTCGGAATGGCTACTCCAGGGCAAGGTGGCAGTACAGCTTTGTGTTTGGCGCCTAGGAGAGTGTCATTTGACTAGGAGATGTGCTGTGGGTTCACAGTGAATCCTAGCTGCCATACATTGGTTTGGCTCGCAAAGCAGTCTTGGTGTGAGTGCACGAGATTTATTTCTAAGCTAAGTAAATTGCTCTGCTTGCAGTCTGTACCAAATGTACTGCAACCTGCAGCAGGGACAAAAGGATCTGAACCAAAATTAGGCCTTTGAACAGTCTTGGTCTACACGTCAGGTAACAGTATTTGGCCCAAGACACTAAACTAAATCTAGTCCGTGGTAAAACATATTGATCACATATCATAAATGTGGGGACCTCAGCTGCTCTGATCTACTGCTCTGCTCCTATTGCGTTGAATTCCTTGCTAATAAAAAAAAACATATCCAACTCACACTGCTGCTGCCAAAGTCCCTTAATGCACTAACTGTAAGTTTCTGTGTAGATTTTGCCCTCAAGCATCAGAGTTAATTGTTGGTGAAACCTTCAAATTCTCTCTTTTCTTCCTGGGGCAAATGAAATAACTTTTCAGTAATTAACAAAGAAGTGATAATATGGGAAATGATGTAAAGGAAAAGCTTGAAATTGAGAACTAAGGGATGAAAGAAACAAAAGCACGAGAAAAGTGTCGCATAAGTTAAAGATCAGGAATGACTAAGAACAGACTAGAAAGGAAAACAGGTGGTATTGAAGTAGGAGGAAATATATTTTTGAAGCATTATTTTGTAGAAAGCTTAAAAATATACATAGCAGGTACTGCAGATTATTGTCTAGACTGATCACTGCCTGTTCTCTCAAGACTATACCAGACTTTTCTCACTGCGGCTGAAATAGCCTCTGATTATCACATATTACCTTCCTTTCATGGCATCAAAAGTGGTCTCTGTATTTGAGGGAAAATCTGTGCTAAAACTGTTTTGTGCTGTAGGAGGAGGTATGGCTGGAGCTGGTGACTGTGAACCTAATGCCTTGGCTTCCTCATCTAGCTGTGCATCAGTGACCTCCAGAGACGCATCATTCCGACATACTTTTTCCTTACTTACCTGAAAAGTACAGATAATCCATAACCATGAACCACTACACGGCACTGGGCACTTACAAAAACGTGGCACAAACATCAAAATGGCTTATTCTAGAACAAATTCTATCTGCATAGAAATGGAAGAAAAAAGAATTACAAATGAGGCCAATCCAACAATCCAGTTAAAGAAAGGAGATAAATTCTTAAATCCACCACAGGAAATTGCTCTACTAGGGAGAGGTGGTGGGGAAATGACTTTTAGGGATGTGGATTTTTAACTAGAGAGGGTGGTGCCTAAGAAGCTCAGCTGTTATTGTGGACCAGGAGGAATAGAAGCAGTGTGTATGTGTGTATCTCTGTGTGCATGCACACAAACATACATATATATATATATGGATGTACATTCCTATATAGAAGTATAAATACACTTAAAAAATCATATGCTTAAAATACAGTGATCCCATTCAGCAGATTAGACTGCTGCCTTCATATATCTTAACCTTACAGGTTTTCCCAGTAATATTCAATCTTCTCATTTTGTCTACAATTGCCCTACAAGCAGAATTATTCACAGAAGAAAACAATTTCATCTGTAGAAACCTTCAACTTATGTTTTTGTTGTTTTCAGAAGAGAAAACTGGTGAAACTGTAAAATTTCCCATAAACAAAAGGATATTTTCGTATGGCCAAGAGCCTTGTTACTAACTACACAACAGACTCATAACACTTTTTCCCTGTGTATCTTAGGTGTTGAGGAAAACATAATTTGTTCCTCAGCAGTGAACACTGTGCATAATATGGTCACGGAATCATTATTTGAGAAAGTGAGTAGTCTGCACAGCTAGTCTGGTTTGCCTCATAGCAAGATTGAGAGGAACGCGGTGATATGAAAGCTAATTAAATTTAGGTTTATTTGAAAGTGTCAAGATGATGTGGGACGAAGCAACCCATTTCAACGACAGGCAGTCTTCTATTTTCAAGCTATACTTCTAAGACTGGAATTTGTTTCCACATTTTGTAATCACATCTTTAAATTTGACTGCTGGTATCCTCATTGGTTACCCACTGATGTAGCTCACAGGTTTTGCTCAACTACTTTCCTACGACTGAACTGGGTTGAGTCATTCATACTGTGGTTTCTATGTGCACACACACACCAACCCTTTTCCTATTTATTTCATTGACTGCATGAAATTAAATTACTTGCAAGCTCATGCTGGATACTATCAACTGTGTAAAAACTCCCAGCACTGAGTTTCATAGCAGCGCTGCTGTGTTTCAGATCAACATGCAATCAGTATGGGATTTCTTCCCATTGACTATTGTCATGCAAGGCATAAACTTCTCTTGTCTAGAAAGATCTAAAGACCAGACATAATGATTGTTGTTCATATTTTTTCCTTTGTGATTTCTTGAACAATACAGATGCTCTAAGCTGCTTGCACTTGCCTGCGCTAGGGTACCTATGGAAAGAAGGCTTTTCATCTCCATGGGGCCCTGAGGAAATGCACTTCATCTAACTATGTGCACTCTAACTGCTAAAATATTTTAAATGTTATTTTGAAATCTCATTGCTTTCTCCTTAAATAGTCTTTAGTTAGACTTTCAAATACTGTTAGCTTCCTACAAATGAGTGTAGGTCAGGAAGGTACGTATTGAGTCCAGGCTCTGTAAGGGCAAGTGATGGGGAGTTATGTCTGTGCCCCAAGGAAGTTTGCCTGGGAGGCAACTGTTCATTCCTCTGGTCCCCATGCTTGCTCTGAGCAGGTGAAGGGGCATCACAGAGACCATCCAGGAGATAAAAGTTTGATTCCTTCCCTGAGATCCCTGAGCAACTCCAGTTATCAGTGCTAACCCTTAATGTAAGAGGATGTCAGCTGCCTCTTAGCATAGGTGGTTGGGGTAAATGCTGTTTGGGGCAATCACTCTCCCTTCAAATTCTCGTGATTGCTGCAAGTTATAGAATTACTACGTTCATGATGCTCAGAAATGGCATTTGTTGGATATTGTTGCATTTTCTTTCTCCGTTCAGCTGAACTGTGTTGCTTAAAAGTTGCAAGAAACCAATTAACATTTGTGTCAGAGCAAGCTTGCTTCGTCAAACTGTGGGCATTTACAGATGCTGAATAATAGTCTTAAGCAGTTTGTACAAATCTTCTATTACCAGATGGAATAATTCGTAACATTGGTACAGCCTAGGTTAATACTCTTGGCTGTTTAGCTGATAAATTTTATTCCAAACATAACAATGTAGGCAATAATAATAATAACTTGATTGCTTTCTAAGTGTAGTTGTATGTCCTTTCATTCCATTTAAATACAATATTCAGCAGTATTGCACATAAAATATTTTGCATTTCCAAACCTTCATTTCAAAAGTTTACTACGATTTTGCATTTTTCAAATTAAATTAAGGATCTTCTATTTGTATGGACTACAATATTTCACATGTCAGTCTATCCCAAACAATTTGGGGAGGAAACTTTGTGTTTTGAGGACTTCTAAATTTGTCTCTATCGTTTCAAAAGGAGAATTTTGTCATTTAAAAAAATCTCTACAATGTCACCCTGACAAGTAGAGAAAACTGTCGGTGTTGCTTGATGAGGATGCTTCGCTCCATGGTGCCTGGCATGGTCTACATGACACCTGCATCCATCTGTCCTTGGTCAGTAATCTGCTCTGGGTACTACTGTTGGTACCTGACTTCCTAAGATATGGTGACTCATCTGAAGAAATCCTTTGAACGTACAGCAAGCTAATGCTGCTCAATTTAGAAGCTATTTAAAAATATTTTAAAGTCCTAGCCAGTGTGTCCATCTGGGGTAAAAACATCTTTGGAAGAAACTGTGGGGGAATGTAAAGACAAGATGTAAACAAGATGCTCGGTGATCACAAGTATTTTGTCATAAGTATGGGCAGTTTTCAGTCAGAGCAGTTTCAATCTCCAGCTTCAATCATGGTTCAAATCAGTAAGAAAGATAGGGTGTATTAGACTACAGCTATGGTTTTTTAGTTCTCTTCTTAAAGAATATTTGAGCTTCACTCATTCTTAACCACTGCAGCAAACTCATCAGCAACCAAATACAAGCATCATAGAAAATTAGATACCATTTTATGCTCATCACCAAAAAGTCTGCATCTGTCATTTGTTCACATTTTTAATTTGTGCATTTTAATAGGAATAATTATGGTTAATGTCAGCTGGATACTTTGGGAGAGAAGATGATATTCCAGTCCAGAAAATATTTCCTAGGATTGTTTTATTTGGTAAATAATAATTAAGGTGCTAGATAAATACAAAATGCAAAGATACATTCAGCATTTTAAAAAATCTGAAGGAAGTACATGTTTTACATTGTGTCCTTTGAAGTTTAAACCTTACAGATCTCTAACATTCAGCTAGGAAAACAGGCTTTCCTGCTGTGTCAGTTCTAACACATTTTCTGTTTGAAACTGTAGTGGCTGTCCTAGACAAACTAAAAGGAAGAAGACATCTACAGAAAAAACAAGAGGTCTTTGAACAGGTGGATTATCACTTATATTTTTAACTTTCAGTGTTCAATTGGTGGCTTCCCTTAGCTTTGTTTACATAGTAAGTTTAGGTTGTGGTACAAAACTATTACAGCAGTTTAAAGCTGTTTGGGGTGGGTTTTTTTTTTCCTAAAAGAGCGGTAGGTTTAATTTATACAAAACAAGCCACTATACATAACAATCTTCGTTACCTAATTCATTTGGTTTCTAACATCTTCTAGGACCGAGAGGCAGACATTAGAGGGGGAAAAACCCCACACAACACCCACTACAACTATTTTCTTAAAAAGTATGAAAGCTTTTGATTAAACAAAAGTATTTGTGTGTTATTCATTCATTTGTCTCTGCTCCAGTTTGTGAAATACAAACACATACTTCCAGTAAGATATCTTTGAAGGACTTAAAAGTCTCAGAGGACTGGTAATCACATTTTTGGAGCCTTTCACCTCTAGTTCACTGACTCAAGTACAGCCAACATGCAGTAGTGATAGAAAATCATTTGAGATTTGAAAGCTGGTTTGTGGCCCGTGTGAAACGAACTGGTTATTTCACTCCACTTATTAGGGGATCTTGAAAGCTCACTCAACACTTTCAAAAACACCGGCACTGAGAGGACTGAGCTTCTTGCAGGATCCAGCCAGGTCCCAATGGAGCCACGGCCAGGGCTGGCTGAGCATGACAGAGGCCAAATTGATGAATAAAATCCCACTGCAGTTCAGTTTTCTCCGGACATTGACCACTTGGAGCAAGAGGTACTTAGCCACCTGGCAGACCTCAGTGCCCAAACATTTCCCCTACAGCAAGTACCTGGCCATGCTGGGCTAAAGTAGCAGCTCAATGTAGGGTCATCATATTGCACTGCTGCTTTCTGCACTCCCCAAGCATCGGGTGAAACCAGAGTTTCATTTTCCACTTCTTCCCACCCAGTATTTTTAATTAGCGTTAAATATACTTAATTTAGGAGGAAAACCACTGGAGAGACGTCAATGGCAAAAGTGCATTTGCTGCTTTCTTACCACAGAGGTATGTACCTAGTTAGGAACAGTTAATTGTCCTTCATCACACTGGTACCTAGCACGTTACAGAAAATCTGACAGTACTTTTTCTCAGCAACTAGAAATTACCTCTGTTCTATGATTCCCAGTGAAGGCTTTAAACTGACTCCTTTATGATTTTCATTCCCTGTACTTTAGAGACTTCTCTATGAAGAAGTATATCTCTTTTTAAGGAACTATACTCATCATTTTTACTGAACATTAAATGTGTTGCATTAGGAGATGCCTCAGAGGAAAGAAAGAAAAGTTCGTCTTCATTAACCACTAAAGACAAAGTGGGAAAATTAAAACATTTGGATGTCATGTCAGCTATATACATCATCTTCTATGATGTCACATCTGATTTTCTTTTTTTATGACTTTGACAGCATATTAAAACTCTGATTGCATGATGACAGTACGGGGTTTGAATTATTCAGTTGATGAGTGCACTCTCAGAGAAGACTGTTTTGTATTACTTGACTTTTCTGAAAAACTGACATTTAACAAAATGTAAAAGGAAAGGGAAAATGATTGCTAATAACTAATTAATAACTCAAGCTTGGCAAAGACAACCTCATTTTAACAGAATATCACACAAATTAAAATCAGATTAAATACAACATGCAATATGTTTCAAAAGTCACTCAAAACACAATTCTCAGAGTGACATTTTGGCCCCAGTGAAATCCATGGCAAGGCTCCGATTCGGTTTCAGTGGAGCCAGGACTTCCTCCTAACTGTAGAAAACCTGTACATTTCCAATCTGGATTTAGTAACGATGTGTCAGAATTCTCATGATACTTAATTAAATTAGCTTTGCCCACCCCTTCCCTTAGAATATGCTCCAGCTATTAATGTTGAAGTCAATGGGGCTTTTTCTATTCCATTCCCATAAGGCTGCTAGACCCTTAAATTTGGATCCTCATGGGTAATTTTTGCCAGTGTCTTTCAGAATTTACACTTTGCATTTTCCTATGATGATGGGGTTGTGACAGCTTTCTTTTTTGTTCCATTTTACCTGTGTCTAATGCTAAATAAATGCAATCTGTTGGTTCATTTGTATTGAATAACTTCAGTTAAAACCTTTTTTCAGAGTGACCAAATTTGTCATTTCTTCATTACAATTTCAGGTTATTTTTAAATCACTGAGGATATTTTTAATCACTGAGGATATTTTTAAATCACTAAAGTTGGAAACATCTGCTCTCCAGCTTGATTATATTCAGCTAGCCCTTTCATATCAGAACCACAAAACAAATAATGCCATTTCAAGAAATACGCTATTCCCACCATCTAAAATAAAATCTAAGGGGTATTAGATATGGTAATATCATTCAAAGTAGTTTTTCAGTACACATGACTATTATTTAACTCATTGGTCCCAATAAAACTACCCCTAGCTATACAAACATTACTCTTTCTCACAAGAATTATCTCAGCTGAGCTATCTGGGCAGGTAAGAACTACAGGCTTGAGCATAGCTCAGAAGGGTAAAGCACGGAATATTCTATATGAGATACAAAATAAATCCTTCCAGCTACGGCAATGGGGAAAAATACAAATGATCATTTCACATCCTGGTTCCTCAAAAAAGCTTAGCAGAGATATCTCAGATTCTGCTCACAGCAGTGCCTGGGGAGAATCTCATACTGATTTAGTTGGGATCGGAATCATGACCACAGGTTATACTGAGATATGTGCTTGTATTCCCTCTGAAATATCTGAGGTTTGTTCTAGAGTTTAGTTTGTCATTAAAAAGAAAATATTTTGCTTTTCCTCATATGTTTTCCAATAGCTCTCTATTCCAATTTGAAGATGATAAGAGTGCCTGTTTTCATGATAAACACTGAAAATCAGTTACAAATCACTTACACTGCATTATTTTAGTTCACCTATTTAAGCTGATTCTAGCCTGCTTCAACATATGAATAATCCCGTGATGGCATTTGTTCATTCCTAAACAAACCGCTACACACTGGTATCGCTTTCCTGCTGATAAGCCCAACTTATTTCAAAATGTACAACTGGAAACAAGGTACTACAATTCAGTAATGTTTCATCCTGCAATATGAATATCAGACTGCAAATATTCAGACAGAAATAAAAATGCAGGAGCTTCCAGGACAAAATCTTTCTGTCCTTAAATGACAAATTTACTGATCAACCTCTACTCAAGCAAACTCCAGCAGAAAACAATAAATGGGACCTGTACAACTGCTGAGTAAGAACAGCAAGATAATACAGCCTTCCACCAAATTTTGTGTGGTTTTAGCATCCACCCGCATCAAAGCCTTCTTGCTCTAAGCAGTTTCTGGAAACATTACTGGCAAAGCTGAAATCAGAAAGAGTTTGTGGATTGACCAAGCGAAAGCAGACTGTTACAGGTGACAGAGAAACACATTTCCATAGTGACCTTTAAACCTTTATGGTTTCAGAGTGCTATCAGTCTGATGAGCCCCATACAGAGTCCACTCTGTACAGCAAGAAGAAAACTCTTGTACAGAAAAGCTAAATCTACACAATGACAAACTTTGCTGTCCCACTAATGTTGTGTGTTACTTGTACGTAGAACCGCTTCACTCTCTCTATAAACCCAGTGGAATGCAGGACTAAGCAGTCCTGTGAGAACGAATACTCTCTAAAAATACTAAGTGCAAGACGTGAAAAAGACCCGACCATGCAAAATCAAGCAAAATCTCCCACAAAATTTAACAGAAAAAAACAGGAATAGTGGAAAAAAAAGAAAATAAATGAAGACATTCCCCCCCTGCCCAGCCATCTCCTTCAGTCTTAAGCGTTATCACAGCACCAGCTTCTGGAGAAGGGACTGAAGATTTAGTGTGAGTCTTACATTTGTACTCATTGGTTATTTGGCAAAGAGGTGAGAGGTTGCTCTTTTTTTGTTTTTAAAGGCAGTTTCCAGGTCTTTAACATTACCCTGAGCCAGAAATGCTAAATAAAACAAGGAGGAAGCTCTGCTGCCATAACAACCCTTCGACAGGGATCTATCGGGATAAAGGCAGATACTACACTACCTACAACCGTGTGCATCATGACACATAAAAACCGTTTTCAGCTCCAGCATTCCCGCGTTTGGGCAGGGAAGCACAAGCACAGACTTCCTCTCCATCACCGGCATCCCTCGAGATTTATTTAACTAATTATTTCTTTGGGAGGCAGAGTGGAAAGTGTCGGCAAAGTCCACCCGAGCGCTGAGCCCCCCGCGGGCAGGACCGCGCTCCGCTGCACCCGGCGGCCCCGGGAGGGACCGGCTCCACTCCCCTTCCCCCGCCTCCTGGGGGGGCGACCTCAGGGAAGCTGCCAACTCCGCTGGGCCAGCTCCACGACACCTTCAAATGGTCCCTTGCAAAAGTTAAGGCGCTGCCCCCTCCCCCGAGCCGCCCCAGGCTTTTGGGGGAGCTGCGGAGTGCCGGGGCGCTCCCGGCCCCAGCTAGGGAAGGGGCTCACGGGGTGTCTATGCCCCTTTCTCCCGCGGGAAGGGGCACCAGTACCCAGGAGGCTCGGCAGGTCTGGAGCCTCTACCCTGCAGTCCCCCGGAGCGCCGGGTAACCCCCCCAACCCCGACCGCTACCCCGCGGACCTTCCGCCCCCGCTGGGGGAGCACAAATCCGGGCGGCGCCCTCCACCCCCGACCTGTTACCTCGGGGTGAGGACGGGTGGCAGCGCGGTGCATCTCCTCGCAAACCCCCCCACTGCCCCAGCGCTCATCCCCGGGGCCGCTGCGGGATAGGGGACGCGGGGACAGCGGCGGAGATGCCCAGCAGTTTCTGTTGGTGATGGAGGGGCCGGGCCCGGTGACTCACCCGTCCGAGGAGGGGGCTGCTGCCCCGGGGCG
>JAOXOE010000256.1:47196190-47211010 GCA_028565055.1 Phoeniculus purpureus
AGTGAGGGTGACAGAGCACTGGAAGGGGCTGCCCAGGGGGGTTGTGGAGTCTCCTTCTCTGGAGATGTTTAAAAGCCACCTGGATAAGTTCCTGTGCGACTTGGTCTAGGTGATCCTGCTGTGGCTGGGTGACTGGACTAGATGATCTTTCGAGGTCCCTCCCAACCCCTAATGTACTATGATACCATGATATCGTGTTATTATAAGGGATATAAGAGTTTATAATACAGGAAAAAAGCTCTTGAAAAAAGTATCAGCTATAACTGGTAAGACAGACAAAAAAAGTGAGATTTCTGTTAGGGCAATATCTGAGCCAAGTGATAAAACAAACAGGATATCTGGATATCCATGTATTCTGGGAATCCATTGCTAACGTAGCAGAGTTTAGACAAGCAACGTGTGAAAATAGCAGTGTAATGCTGCCAATGGTAGTATGTGAATCAAGTTCCAAATCCTAAAATTGACAGCCAATAGTTGCTGCTCGATTGTTCAGAATCTCACAACATACTTTCCTACCCTTCTCTTGATCTACGATGTACACTATATTGTTATGCTTAAAATAATTTATCTAAAGTTGACTACACCCACTTAAAGAGCCTGCAGTTATACTGTGAAGAAGGACAATCAGTTTTATTCACTACCATGATGTGTTTCTGATGTTTAGAAACCCCCATAAACCACAAAACAAAGCAGAAACAAAAGCAGAGAGCACCAGTATATGTTTCATCTTGTAACCCAAGCATGTGTAATTTTTTCAATTAAAGCACGTATCATGTTTTAAACATGAACTCCTAATGCAGTTCAGAACACGCAGCGTTCTGAGCCTCTTTGAAATGATCTGTTCTCACTGCTTGGTTTTTTTTGAGAAAGACAAAAGAAAGGCTGAAGAGTGGCACAGAGACTGGTAATAGATCTAGATGTGATAAGACAATCGAGACACAGGATGAAAACATTTTTCATTATGAAGACAACTGTATTCATTATGAATACAGTGGAGACGTGAGATCTCCACAAAAGTCAGCAGTTCTGATTTCCAGAACAAAAGACTTTTAGGACTTAGAGGACTTATCAAACTCTGGATATTACCTAGCATTGATTGTTTATTTATTTTTGCTTTCTGAGCTTTTGTTAAATTGAGCTGAGGACAATATTACTTGCTACACAGCATGTGAAATTATTATTTGTGGTCTGGCTCATTCTCTCCCTCAGAGTCTGAGAGATATTTTCTAATGCCTCATTTGCTGTGACCATTGCTATGAGCCCTTTCATGCACAGGACCAGATCAGAGGTCTGCAGATCAGATTTCAAAGGACAGGTCCCACTCTGACCAAGTTAAAAACTTGTAAGCAATAAATTATACCACCTGATATTTTTTGTGTACCTGGAACAGTTGGCAATCTCCACGGTTGGTCCTTCACACAGCCAGCCTCCACACTGAGGAGCAGGACTGTCACACACACGTGTCCTGCAGAGGCAGGAGCCAACACTAGCACCATCAGTGTGGGTACAAGGTTTCCACTGTGACCATGTTCCAAAATGCCCATCCACTGTCAGATTTCTCACCTAGAAACAAACACAACGGAAACACTCACCTGAGGAAGGTTCCTTCACACAACCCCATCATTCTGCATTACATGGAGGTAATGTAATGCAGAACAGCCTTCAGCCATCAAAGATAAAAGCCATCACTCGAGAGGGACACCTTCCAGAAAGCAAGTCCCATGATGATGTCTGTAGCTGCAAAATTCCCACTACCAATCTGGGCCACTGGATGCCATCAGTATAGAGGTAACAATATTCACAGTTAACTGTTATCTTTAACAACAATGGTTGTCAAAAGTCATTCAATGGAAAAGTATAGTTTCATTTTCTTGATTATCTTCTGATGAGTGTTCTCTATTTCCTAAAATTTATCAATGATTAGGAACCTGGATAATGACTGTAAACAGCATGTGCAAGAATGTTTGTGCAAACCCAAATCTGCATCAAAAGGAAGCAGCAGCAAAGGATAATAGGCAAGGGTAACAAAACTGAATGAAATAAATCATCATGATGAGCATCTTTTTTTGACAGCAGGTTTTTAAGTAGGTACCACATAGCACCACATGAAGCTATTTCACGTTGCATAGTGATGAAAAAAAACCCAAACCAACAAACTTTGTTAAAATTATTCTTCCCTTCCTTTTCACTTAGTGTTAATGCCAAGTGGCGTATTCTTCCATGATAGGTTGCAAGTTGTCCCACCAATAAATATTTTGGCAAAACAATGAACTTTTATTACTATGAAAAAGTACGGGATAAACATTTTTCAAACTGAAAAGAAGCTCAAAGTAGATGCGTGTGCCAAAGAACTAAATCCTATTTATATTCGTGCACAATTGATGTACTCCGTACTCTAGTCCTACACGCCAACAGATACTCAGACACATGAATAATTTTCCAGGAAATAATTTCTCAAGTGCAACAGGTTGCACTTTTAATTTTGGACTACACTGGAGTATAAATGGGCCTCTCTCCCTGATCTGAGTTGAGAAGAATCTGGTCATGCATGAATCTGACAAACTTTCTATAGCGTCAAAAAGTTCACTGTAGCTTTACTAACAATGAGGATATCGGAACAAATTAGAATGAAAAGAGGAAGAATAGAGGGTTTCTAATGCAATCACATTTAAAAGGAAAAGACCTTTATGATCACCGAGTCCAACCATTTACCCAGCTGTCCCAAGCTCTCTGCTTGTCCTTAAGCTTCAGATCTACATGGCTTTTAAACTCATCCAGGGATGGTGATTCAACCACCCACCTAGGCACCCTGTTCCAAAGCCTGATGACTCTTTCAATAAAGTTTTTCCTAATGTCCAACCTAAACTTCCTCTGGTGGAACCTGAGGCCATTTCCTCTTGTTCTGTCACTTATTCTTGTGGGAAGAGACCAACCCCCACCTCTCTACTCTCTACAACCTCCTTTCAGTTGTTGTAGACAGCAATAATGTCTCCCCTGAGACTCCTCTTTTGACTAATCAGCACCTGCTCCCTCAGCTGTTCCTCACAGGGCTTGTCCTGAAGGCCCTTCATCAACCTTGCCGCCCTTCTCTGGACCTGCTCCAGCTCCTCAATATCCTTCTTGTACTGAGGTGCCCAAACTTGAACCCAGTTCTTGATGTGTGGCCTCACCAGTGCTGAGTACATTGGGACGATCACTTCTCTATTCCTGCTGGCCACACTATTTTTGATACAAGGCAGGATGCCACTAGCCTTCTTGGCCAACTGAGCACACCGCTGGCTAATGTTTAGCCAGTGATGTTACTGTGTTATGTTACGGTCTGTTTGCCATATTATCTTCAATGTATATAACAAATGTCAAGGATGCACATAACTCAGCTGCCTACAAAATTAAATTCATTACATCTTGGCTTACATACCCAGCGAACACAGCACATAAATGCTATAAAAACAAATATTTGAAAACCTCACCAAGCAAAATTGTAATCAATTGCAGTTTGGCAGCATCAGTGCTATTTTAAAGGAAAATTTCTATGAAGTTTTCAAATTTGTTCAATAAAGAGTTCAGGGGTTTAAAACAGTGAAGTGGCAAGACCACACTTTTCAATTTAGATCATTTAGTTTAGAGGCTCCCTAGATCTTTACATCTCTGTAACTGTCATTGAATAGATACTAAATAATTGCTTTTCCAGCTGAATGGAAAAACCTTGGATTCTGCACTCTAAACCATTCTTTCTCCCCGCCCTTCACTCCCTCTTGGCCTCATGTTTTATATCTGGGAAAGAAAATAAGGAGTAATGCCAGAATTCAAGGGCTAAGCAGCAGGTACGTTCCTCATGCAAGTATCAACCAACCAACTCATTCCATGATCCTTCCTAACACAGCACCCCAACCAGGCCACCAGAAAACCCTCTGCATAGCCATGTCTAGCCTGTGGGATCACCACAGAGAGATATGATCTAGTCAATGTACTTGGAAATCAGTAGACTGTACAGCGTCTCTAGTTATTTGCCAATCAGAGAAGCAATGACTGCATTAGTGACTGAATCCAGACTTTCTGTGAGACACTGGCCATGTCTATATTAGCAAGCTGCTGTGCACAGTAACTGCAGAGCTGGAAAATACAACAGCTGGTGTTGAAGACTTGACGTGCATGCCATAGGTATGTTGTGGCCTTTACTTTGGACTCGCACTGGACCTGGACCAAATGCCCAACAGTAGCTGGAGCACATTTTTAGTTTAGTTTAATTTAGATTGATGTATCTTGTGTGCTTCAAGACTGCTCTGTGATAGGAAGAAAAAAAAATAGTGGATGGGAAAAGTCACAGTATTCACCCCAAAGCAGCTCCTGATTTGAGCTAAAATTCTAATGTCAATGAGTCCAATGCAATTCTTTTCTTTTTTTTTAAAGAATTTAGGCCACTATGTGAAAGAATGGATGTAAAGGACAGCAAAGGTTCTGTTTAAAAGCCTACTATTTAATGTGAAACACAGACATACAAAACATATCAGCTAGTGCTCAAACACCTCATATTCTGTGTACTAAGGCTGCTTCAAAAGCTGGAAGGATTTTATTCTACTCTTGCACATGTCTAGTTCAGTACAGAAAACCCAGCTCAAGAGAGCGGCATGTCAGTAAGATGTTAAAAGGAGTTTGTTAAACATGTGGAGGATAAAACATGGATGTTATACAAATTCATAGATGCACGTGCACCAGTGTGAGGAGAGATGTGTTCATGCAGTCCTTATTAGTAAAGAAAGCAGAATTGAGTTGGAAAGGTTCCCTCTTCATGGGCCAGAGGCAAAGACAAAGCAGCATGAGTCTCCAACGGGAAGTGCTTAGTAAGATCCTTCTTAACCCTCTTTGTATGCTCTATGGAGTGAGGAAAAAGAATAAATACTAAACCAACACTGGAAACACATTAAAAAGGAGAAACAGAAATCAACTTTGGGGTTTTTTTTAATTAAATTTATTCAAATTAATTTTAAAAGATGAGTGTTAAGCCACTGTGAAAATAAGTAATCACTCCTGTCGCTTAGTGACCCTTCCAATTCACGGACTTTGAAAGATGCTACATAGCCTTTTCTATCAGCAATAAGGATTCTAAAAGAAAAGGTTACACCAGTAGTGATTGCATTCTTTTAAAGTACAAAATGGAGAAAAATCCTGCCAAGAAGAACTTGTCAGTGTCTCTAACCCAAGAGAACATTTGCTTTCAAGGTGGGAACACAGATATTATAGGTAAAATACAATTACCCCTTGAAAGTACTATAAATGTGATGGGAGGGCCTGAGGACAATGGCCTTACATGTAGTTTTCTGAGCGTGAAGTACCCATGCCACCTCATTTACATGAAACACATACATAATCAAAAAGTCTTAAGAGATTAATCAATGTATTTGGACTTACTGGACACACAGTAATGCTTTGCTCCCACTGACTCATGCTCAGACTTTCTTCCAGTGTTGTGCATTTCTTCATCACCATGTCCCAGCCACAGTAAGGGTCCTGGGATCCAATGCATGCACTGTGAATAAAAACCAGTCAGAAAACATGAACATTCATCTTCATCTGTGTTGGTCAATGATTCTCTAAATAACGATGTGGTATCTCTTCATATTTTGTGGGTTTAAAACAGTGCAATTGATTGCCACTGTGGCATGGCACAGACAAAACAACAACACAGAAGAAAAATTAATTCAATGCCTATACAAAGCTGGGCTAAAGCACATAGCTGAATTTTCAGCTGTGTGCACAGCACGGCATCAAGACTGACTACTGTACTTAAATATTAGAGAATTCCAGCAATTCTAAAAAGCACAAGTTGTCTTAAAAAGCACAAGTTGCCCTGACATTCCTCCCTAGTGGCACATGAAGAGTTAAAAAGAATGGTAAAGAGAATGGTGGTAGTCCAGACTCTGAACTAAATTCCTTTCTCTATTTGATGGCAGCTTTCTCTTGCTACTGGTAGGTTGTCTAGTCCAACCCCCCTACAAACATGCATACAAATTACACATAAATACAAACTACAAAACCCACTACACTCATCAATCTGTTTTTCGCTCATCAAAATGCACAAGTACCTGAAGGGAGGCTGAACAGAAGAGGGAGCCAGGCTCTTCTGAGTGGTGCCTCGTAAACAGGACCACAGGCAATGGACACAAAGTGTAACACAGGCGGTTCCCCCTGAGTATCAGGAAGCTCTTTCTTACTGTGAAGGTGACTGAGCATTGACAAAGGTTGCCCAGAGACATTCCAGAGTCTCCTTCCTTGGAGATATTCAAAAGCAGCCTGGACATGGCCCTGGACTCCAGGTGACCCTGAACCAGATGACCTCCAAAGGCCCCTGCCAACCTCAACTCTTCTCTGAGTTCTGTGATTTATCCTCATTTTTATTGACCTCTGGCCTCCCTCATGTAGCTCCACACTAACATCAAACACACTGCAAACTCACTAATTCCCTAGTACTCCGTACTGCCATCACAGATGATTCTTAGTGCTCATGAATTCCAGATAGCAAGTTTCTGCAGTGCACTTGGCAATGTGAATTGCTAGAATGATGTGGGAAGACAGTTCCCATCTGCAGAATGGGCACAGAGTGAGAGACCTAATAGCCAAAACTCCCAAGGGATCGCTAATTAGGCGCCAGTTCAAAGATAAAGTTCTTGGTTTAAGGGATTCAGTGTTTTCAGATGAGAGTTCCCACTGATGGCTCTGGCAGCTGTGAGCACTTAGTGTTTTTGTAACTCAGGCTGCACATGGTTCCATTTAACTATCTAGAAAGTAAGGAGGACAATCAAGGCAAATTATACAAAGTTTGAAGTCTCTTGGTCTTCCAGTGTTTGCAAGACAAGATGTTCAGTGTTCTCCTTCAGAGTCTGTGTGACAAAGCACACGCTGGACGAAAAAAGACTAGAAAACAAAATGAAAGGCTGATGCGATGTACAGTTGGCAGCGTTAGCGGTGCTGCTTCTAAAGCAGAGCTGCTCACTTTTCAAAATTCTTTACTCCTTCCTGTTAAGTGTTCAGATACTTAAATAGTTATTATGCTTTAGACACTTTTTATTTAAAAAAAAAATAAGTGTTTTAAAAGTCAGGATTCTTTTACTTAGAGCCACGCTTCATCTCTTTTGGGAGTAAGCGCCGCCTTCTCCCACTTGGCTCTTAGACCCCATTTCCTCTTTTGCTTTTGCCACAGCACTTTGAGCTCAAGCAAATCAAAGAGGCTTGTACCCTTCATTACAAATGCCTCAGAAGTTAAAAGTAGAGTGCTAACAGCATATTTTGACCATTCTTATGGCTTCCTGGTAACAGAACATATCCAAACTCTCCTGAAGAAATAAAGTTTAAAAATACTGTAAAGTCCTCACACTGCTGGGACAAAGAATGTTCAATCACTCTAAGCATGACCCTTTCAGTAAGTGATAAAGTTTGGGGAGCACTGAAGCAAGATAGCAAATCTTTTTAGAATTTATTTAAGAAGTCCACTGAGTATAAGAAAATTATGCTGTTAAGAAGTTAATAACTCAGCTAAGCCCATTTGCTAAGTGAAAAGACCTTCCTTCAAAATTAAGTGATATTAACAGTCTTCACTAACATTTTTTTCTTTACACTGAAATACATAAATTAACCCTGAAAATACATTAATTACTGCAAACAGGAAACTCTGCCTGAGAGGAATTTTTTACATGAATAACTCTAGTTCTATCTTTTAAAAACTTCTACGATGTTGTAATTGATTGTCATGGTTATAGACAAGTCTCATTTTGCAACAGGCTTCATTTTCAAAATACTGTATTTAGATTAAAAAATCCTCATATCATGAAAGTGTAGTTTAGCATCACCACCCTCTTTGTGGCATTTCAGTTCGTCATGCCAGACATATTCATGAAACAAGGCAGGACTTGGCTTAAATAGCTTCCCTGTTGTGAGGTATTGGTGCAGCAGTCTTTTCCTGCTCTTGGGGACTGACCTATTGGAGAGCAATGTAGGAGAAAGGGACCTGGGGGTCCTGGTGGACAGCAGGATGACCATGGGCCAGCAACATGCACTTGTGGCCAAGAAGGCCAAAGGCATCCTGGAGTGGATCAGAAAGGGAGTGGCTAGCAAATCAATAGAGGTTCTCCTCCCCCTTTACTCTGCCCTGGAGAGACCACATCCGGAACATTGTGTCCAGTTCTGGGCCCCAGAGTTCAAGAAGGACACAGAACTGCTGGGGAGAGTCTAGTGCAGAGCCACAAAGATGAAGGGAGTAGAACACTTCCCTTATGAAGAAAGGCTGAGGGAGCTGGGTCTCTTTAGCTTGGAGAAAAAGAGACTGAGATGTGACCTCATTAATGTTGATAAATATGGGTGTCAGGAGGATGGAGCCAGGCTCTGCTCAGTGTCATCCAATTATAGGATGGGGCTGGAACATAGGAGGTTCAACATAAATATGAGAAGGAACCTCTTCCCAGTGAGGGTGACAGAGTACTGGAACGGGCTGCCCAGGGGGGTTGTGGAGTCTCCTTCTCTGGAGATATTTAATACCTGCCTGGAAGTGTGCAACTTGGTCTAGGTGATCCTGCTGTGGCAGAGCGATTGGACTAGACGATCTTTCAAGGTCCTTCCAATCTCTAATGTTCTGTGATTCCTCCCTGCCTCGCATCTCAGGAAAATAAACATTTTCCTGTTTCTTTCTTCTGGATCACTTGCTCATGTCACCAGTATCTTTGAAAAGTGGAAATATTGTCTTTGAATTGGAAAGAAGAAAAGAGGTAATATGCATTTAAAATTTTGTCTGTATTTTCTTCATTAGTTCACCTTTTAAAAGCATTTTCTTTCCTTTAAGGGATAATTTACGGTGTGAATAACAGCATGTAATTATTGTGACCTGCTGTGCTTAGATTAAAAAAAAAAAGAAACAGATTAGAAAGAAACAAAATAAGTTTAGAGATAGAAAATGGGAAATCTAAAGGGACTATTATTAACTCAAAATTATGTGTCCTTACTGTCCTCCATCAATGAAAAGTTCTACTGGTTTTAATGCTTTTTAAATGAAACTGTGTCCCAAGAGACAGCAGCAAGAGGAACATCTTTAGTGTGTACCTGAAATAACATAATAAACTGTACAAAGTGACTGTCAAGCTCATGTAAGAAAGGAAAATAGAAAATCAGGTTCCACTACACAACTTGATTACTTTCTCCTCCCAAATCTCTGTCTAGAATAAAGCTGTTTCAAATGATACTGCTGAAAAATCAGATAAATGTTAAAATTAGTGATAGGTTTTTCTGTTCTCTGGAAATCAACATTTTATCTCAGTTTCACTAGAGATGAGAATGAACATTCTGTGTGTTACTGCCAGTAGGCACCAGCCCCACACCTCTGAGACTTCATGTGATTTCTCCCAGCACTTCTAACATTGGAAATTTTGTGCAAGGCAGAAATTCAGGTATCAAAGCCAGTTAATTCTAAAATTCTTGATGCCACTTACACTGTTGGGTCAGCGCTCTCTACAAAAACACGCAATGGGTTTCAGCTTCTACTGATTAATTTTTGTCCATGTTTTCATTTCACACTTTTTACCAAATGTAAATGATTGGGAGTGTTGATCTGCTGGAGGGGAGGAAGATGCTGCAGAGAGATCTGGACAGGCTGGGTCAATGGGCAGAGGCCAAGAGAATGAGGTTTAACAGGGCCAAGTGCAGGGTCCTACCTTTTTGCCACAATAACCCCCTGCAGCTACAGACTGGGGGATGAGTGGCTGGAGAGAAGCCTGGCAGAGAGGGACCTGGCAGTTCTGGTTCACAACTGGCTGCACATGAGCCTGCAGTGTGCTCAGGTAGCAGGAAAGCCCATTGGCATCCTAGCTTGTATCAGCCATCGTGTGGCCAACAGAACCAGTGACATAATTCTCCCCCTGTACTGGGTACTGGAGAGTCCTACCCTCAAGTACTGGGGGTAGTTTTGAGCCCTCAATTCAAAAAACAAATTGAGGGGCTGGAGTGGGTCCAGAGGAACAACAACACTGGGGAAGGGAGCAGAGGCAAGTCTGATGAGGAGAGGCTGAGGGAGCTGGGGGTGTTTAGCCTGGAGAACTCAATACATTCCAGTTGCTCTTTCATATAAAGAGCTATTCCACCACCCCAACTTGCTGACCTGTCTCTCCTGAAAAGGACACAGCCATCTGTGACCACATTCCAGTCATGCGAGCTGTCCCACCACATCTGTGTCATTGCCACCAGATGACAATCACCTGACTGGACACAGATTTCTAACTCCTCCTGCTCGTTCCCCATGCTGCGTGCATTGGTGTACAGGCATTTCAGGGAGCGAGGTGAGCGCTTCGATTTCACCCTAGGACAGTGGGAGGCCTCGTGGTCTTCATCAAGACCAGAGCACTGCCCCACTGGTGCCCACCCAGAAACAATCACAACCCCCTTCAAATCTAGTTTAAAGCTTTCTGAATAAGCCCTGCCCATTAGTGCCCCAGGACCCTTTCTCCCTTCTGAGCTAAACTTTCCCATGTGTAACTGTCAGGTCAGGTGTCTTATAAAACCAGCCACTATCAAAGAACCCAAAGCACTGCCCTGTAGGGAATGGACCACTCAGGACAGTGGTGGAATTCCCATTCCTTGAGGTGTTTAAGGACAGACTGGATGTGGCACAGAGGTCTTCTCCAGCCTCAGTAACACTGTGATTCTGTCTCTTTAGCAGGTGTTCACTTAGCTGGGACGGTTCAGTGTGCCTGCTGAGAGTCCTACAACACTTAAACTATGGATTTTAGCTGACTAGAAACAGAACCACAAGTCACCACAAGTCACCTTACTATTAAGGCAAACCAGAAATAGCAGGTCCTTTTCTTCAACCGTTTTATAATTATCCAAACAGTGTGGCAAAACTGCTCTACTTCAGCTACATTTGAGATGATGTATCCAGAGAGAAAATGAGAAAGAAATGAACGTGATTCAGACCAAAGGAATACAAAACCCCCCATACATTTTTAGACTAAAAAGGATTTTTTTAATGTGTGCTCCAAAGGAAAAAAACCCCACAAACCTCTTAAGATTAAAATCTGTATCTTCCTGCCATCGCGTTCAAAGAGATTTTTAAAACTCCTTTCAGGGGAAGACTACATTCCCATGTCAATATACATTATGAATGCAAATCTAGCATCCTTTTGAGCTGTAGTGTTTTATTCAGGGAACGTACAAACATAGGAGGTGCATCGTTCAGGACTGCTCAGTGCAACTTTTTTATGCCTTTACCTATAAGCACAATTTTGAAAAACAGGATTTTTCAGGCTCCTGCCCCTTCCAGTGGCTTCTGCTGAGAAGGCCATGCCTATTTAGTTCCAATTACTGTCAGCTGTGATCTGGACACTTTGTTTTTATAGGAGGAACTGAGCTGCGGTCACCATATTATTCCACAGAAGCCAGATTCCTCACTGCAGATTTTAACAGACAGTGACAGATAAAAGCCTGTCTGAATGTCCCGTGCTATCCATTTCTTTACATCCATTTCGTTACATGAATCTGGTACCAAAGGTATGTCTAGACAAAGGTAGAATCATCAGGGATTGGAAGGGACCCTGAAAGATCATCTAGTCCAATCCCCCAACCTATCAGCATTTTCATTACTACTGATTTTGCAGATATCTACATAAACGTGTGTAGAACCAGGATCTAAAGATACAGATGAACGATGCAGAAGAACATAAATGGTCAATAGACCATTTATAAAGTCTTAGGAACTCAAACTAAGATTTGTACCAAATATTCAGAATTCTGCTTGGCCCTTGCCTGTACCATTAAGAAAAATTGAATCCTGTAGTCATCTCAGTCACTCTGGGTGAACCACTGTTGCTTCCTCTTGCTAGAATTTCTCTGAGACAATCAAAACCCCTCTAGGTACAATTCAATCTTGCAACATGCACTTACAATACTACAGTCCCTTAAAATCTAGCACCAGGAATTTGTTAAGTTTTGTGTAACACACAGTTCTGTGAATACTGGTGCTTTACAAACGTGAAGGCAGCCTTCAGAGCGATACGATTATGCATGCTTGCCCTTCATTGTACAGAACTAACATCTAAGGCACGTACTCTTGCCAACCAGTAAAGACAAACCTTCCAGACCTCTGATTATAAGGTAGGAGGCTAAAAATTCTGGGACCAAGTGGTCCACTTCTGATGAGCTGAAACTAGGTCTTGCAAATCCACATTTTACACACCGGCTGTGAAACCTAAGCTACATAAGTGGAAAGGGAACACAAGAGCAATAGATCTTGGAATTTTCCCACAAGCTTATGTACTGCTAGACCAGAACAGTGACCACAGTGATTGGCCAGGCTGGACACGTTTGCTTTAAAAAGACCTGCACATCTTTAGCAGATACAAAAGAAAACAGGTTACAGTCCTGCCATAACCTCTTAGTCAAATGTAACAGGATCATAGAACCACAGAACATTAGGGATTAGAAGGGACCTCCAAAGATCATCTAGACCAATGCCCCTGCCAGAGGAGGACCACCTAGACCAATCACACAGGAACTTATCCAGGCGGGTTTTAAATGTCTCCAGAGAGGGAGATTCCACAACCCCCCTGGGCAGCCCATTCCAGTGCTCTGTCACCCTCACCGTGAAGAAGTTCCTCACATTGATGTGGAACCTCCTATGTTCCAGCTTGCACCCATTGCCCCTTGTAACTCAGGTTCTTCTGAGCCGAAAACATTGAGGTTAACTTCATTCCAGAATATGAATCAATTATGAAGAAAGCAGAGGCCCAGCTTTAGGACGTACAACTCAACTTCTTAAAAGTACTGACCAGGTATCAGCTATTCCAACAATCCGAAGGCACTATTACCTCTCAGTCCAAAATCTACCACGACTGGCCTGACAACTTGCTATAAGGAACAGTTTTTGGAATTACACCCACAGTTCGTACCATTTCACCACGAATACTCTCTCTCTGTCTCTCAAACATTCAGATTAACAGCAGACTCCAAACCTGGATACTAGTTTTCTGTAAAATATCAAAGAAATTCAAATTTCCACTAAAAATACAAAAGGATATTAAGAGAGTTGAAAACAAATCTCATGAGAAATCTCATGCGTAACACAGAGCACAATAAGCTGAGATGCTGGCCTGGGCTTCTTGAGTAGCAATCCAGTACGTTGGGGGTTAAATTATTTTAAAACAAAAACCTTCCAGGTTTGGTCTTTTTTTTCCTCTTTTGGTTTTAGAATCTAGACCCTTTAACTTGTGTTCCCAGAGAATGCACTTGCCAAGTATCGAATGACTAGTGAAATGGTCTCTTGGATCATCTCAGGGACATTTTCAAGAAAAACTTAACAGTAACTACCCTGAACTTAAAATTCCTCAAACTTAGGGTATTTTTTTAAGCAAAGAAATTAATTGCATCACGACACAAGAAAACCATATGTCTGTTCTAAGTTTTTATTTCATAGCTCACGTCTTCATTTAAAATAATATCCTACTAATGAAATCTGAATTGCAAATAGTAGTCAAGTCCATCTGGCTTTCTTAAAACTGTGGTAACTCAGAGGAAAACACCTTCTCCTCATAAGGCTACTTCGAGAAATACACTGGGAGCAGGCTGCAAAATTCAACCTGATAATCGAAATCTCTTCATTTGCCAAAAATGCGCTTCCAGTACAGCGTAAACATGCACAGATCACACTACAGAGCTGTGACTCTCTCAGCTACGGAGAAACGTAAACGCTCAGTCTCTGATGCATTTTGTGGGCCAAAGACAACTACTGCAAAAAAGTTGGTCTTCACAGAGGAAGATCAACCTCAGGTCTGCAGAGGTTGAATTGATTCCCTTCCCAGTATGACACAAATATTCTACTTCATCTGAGGGACAAAAATCTCTCAGCTGTGCTTATTTCATAGCTCTGCTGACTTCACTAGTGTTTCGTAAGCTCACACCAATTTTTCCAATAATTTTGCAGTACATCTAACAGTTAAAAAAACCCCTTCCTACTTTTAAAATGTGCTTGTAATCTAGTCTTGCAGCCAGGAATGATTACATTTTCTGTCATTAAGGTTAGAAATTTATGAGGATTCTGAATCTGGACTGATACTCTGGAATCACTAATTCAGACCAGTCCTCCTGTGATTCCAACATTCTAATTCAGCTACGTGTTCCTATGATTCAAACTGGAATAAGGCTTGCATAATTTAAAATACAGAAATTCACCTGTATATTGAAAAATAAGTGTTCCAGAGTGGTTATTTCAAGGCAGCAATTTCAATTCCATCTGTGGGCAAGATCTTTTGGACAGATTAGCACCTAGTAATGGTTTAGATGACATTAGTCACCGTTTAGTTGTCCAATACCGATATATAGGAATCCAAATATATATATATTCCTATATAGGAATTCTTATAGGATAGGAATTCTCCTTTGTAATGATAATGTTTTATTACTCGTAAAACAGAACCATACTGAGTGTATGACTTCTTCGAGAGAAGTTCTCCTTCCCCTCTACTCTGCCCTGGTGAGACTGCATCTGGAATCTTCTGCCCATTTCTGGGTCCCTCAGTTCAAGAAAGACACAGAACTAATGGAGAGAGTCTAGTGCAGAGCCACAAAGATGATGAAGGGAGTAGAACATCTCCCTTATGAGAAAAAGCTGAGGGAGCTGTGTCTCTAGCTTGGAGAAAAAGAGACTGAGGGGTGACCTCATTAATGTTCATAAATATGTGAGGGGTGGGTGCCAGGAGGATGGAGCCAGGCCCTTCTCAATGTCATCTAGTGATAGGACAAGGGGCAATGGGTGTAAGCTGGAACATAGGAGGTTCCACATCAATATGA
>JAOXOE010000256.1:47211110-47230181 GCA_028565055.1 Phoeniculus purpureus
ACATATTTATAGACATTAATGAGGTCACCCCTCAGTCTCCTTTTTTCCAAGCTCAAGAGACCCAGCTCCCTCAGCCTTTCCTCATCAAGGAGATATTTCATTCCTTTCATCATCTTTGTGGCTCTGCACTAGAGTCTGTCCAGCAGTTCCATGTCCTCATTGAACTGAGTGGCCCAGAACTGGACACAATATTCCAGATGTGATCTCACCTGGGCAGAATAGATGGGGAGGAGAATCTCTCTCAACCTGTTAGCCACCCCAGGATGTTCTTGGCCACAAGGGCGTGTTGCAGGCTCATGGTCATCCTGCTGCTCACAGAGGAATAATAGAGGAAGTTGAAGGAGAAAAATGAAACTGAACTGTTAATACAGTAGGAAAGATGTTTTAGTGCAAATTATAACTTTGATGGTCTGGGACTGACCTAAAGTTGCATGGAAAGAGAAACATTTCAGTAAACACATAACAGCAGCAGGATATTTGTTAAATAAATTGCTACAGTTGCTGCTTTAGGAAAGATGCAGATGATATCAGAGCATACTGACAAAGAGTATTTGCGCATCTGGACCTAATCTGGGACGTGTCCTGTATCTTGTCATAAGGAAGAGGTTACACTACACGTGGTCTTACAGCAACACTGCAGTTGTTTTGAAGCCTTGAATGTAGTAAGGCATAAGGACAAAAATATTTTCATTCCAAAAAATGAAGGCTTGTGTTAAAAGATGACTAATAAAAAGCAAACATTTAAAGAAGCATGTCCAGGTAATTTACATCTAAATTTTTAACAGAGCTGAATAAATGACCTGCTTGAATTTTTTTTTTTGGCTTGGTGTTTAAACACTGAGTTTCGACACTTGAAGCATTTGAACAGAAGATCCAACTCTGTGCCAACATAAACAACAAAAAAGTGTAATTATAGATTTGTCAGCCTGATAATGATCTCAAGCAAGATAATAAAACAGATGATACAGCAATCCTGTTTTGTTTGTAAAGGTAATAAAATTGATGGAATGCACTTAGTCTTCTAGAAGGCATTTCATTTGGTAGCACATGACATGTTGATTAGAAATAAAATCAACATGGCACATACTAAATTGATTAAAACCTGGGCAACTGAAAGGCCTTCAAATGCTACTGTAAAAGAATCGTCATTCTTCAGATGTTTTTCTGTGAGCTCCATGGGGATCAGTGTTTGATTCTGTCATATTTAATAGGCTTTTTCAATGCTTGGAAGAAAATATGCAATGAAACTAATAAAAGTTCCAGATGAAAAATGTTGTGAGTGGAGTAAATAAAAATAAAGGAAGACTTTGATGCAAGATAATCAAGACTGTCTGGCAAGCTAGGTGCAAACAAACAGCTGAATTTACACATGGCTAAGCATAAAGCCACGGGACTATCATGAAAGGATGCTATTTCCAATAAAGGAGGCAAGCTTTTCCAGTCCAAGAAGCCTTGACTGCAGATGAGCATGAATTTCAATGTTATTGCTAGGAGTATTTTATAGAAATAGGGAAGATACATCACCTTTGAATATTACTGCTTCAAAGTACTGTGCTCAGATCTGGTGCTGTGGAAATGTGACTAGATTAGAGACATTATATGACAGTTCTCAGCATTATCCTGTTGAGGAATAAACCCACAGAGCGCATAACTCTAGCAGCTTGATCTCATTTAATTTAGTTAAATTTATCAAGTAAGTAATTGTTTATCAGGAATAAAAGGTGACTTTTTCGCTATCTAAAGGCATTGGTAAAGCAAAAGTTTGAAACTAAAACAAAATTATTGATAAGTTCTGGGAGCAAGGCTTTACAGAGAGAAAAACTCAGATCAGAAGCAAGCTGTGGAAGCTTTCCCGTGCAGGAAAAATCTGCAAAGATTAATACTGCCTCCTCTATATCTGGGATTACTGAGTGGGTCAGACTGCATCCAGCGTACCCTCTGTCTTGCATTCAGCTGGAGGTTGGAGGCTGATTTTGCAGAGGCTGCTTCTGACCTTGGAATTGAAGAGTTTATATCAGAGACAGACATAGCGTAAGATCATGGCTTTTTAGGTTGAGCCAAAAATGAGGATGAAGATGAGGTGTTGAGGGATGTGGTTTAGGGGTGAACTTGTAAGGTAGGGTAGATGGTTGGACTCGGTGATCCCGGGGTCTTTTCCAACCAGAGCAATTCTGTGAAAAATACAGTGTAACTGCTGTAAAAGTGTTCTACTTTCCTCTGACACCTGTCCTCTTCTGGTTGAGAAATTCTTAAGTGTTTATCAGTTTTTGCAGTGTATCTGGGAAATCATCCAAAACTTTATAATAATCGATTTTCCTCTGTATGGTGGTCTCCTAAGGGCAGCAGAGCTCACTAGTACTTTCTGCCATGACCAGCTGCTAATTCTATGGACTCATAACTGCTCTTATATACTGCCTGTAGTCTAGTGCTATGTAGAAAAAGTGGTGAAGATAAAATCAATGTGGTTGTGTCATACTCTTGTTCTGCAATACTGCATTACGGTACGGAACATCTGTTAGTTCTAGTGCTGCGCTGACTAATTGAAGTAGCCCAGCATACGTTCATTTTGCACCAATCTCGCTGTATTACTGTTATATGTTCACAGCAGCCAGAATTATTGGTCATGGGGGTATTTTGCTGCAAACTAACAATGGAAAATGTGACTTTAGTGGTTTTAGAGGAATTTGATTGCTCTTTCTGTTATACATCATTCACAGCCTGGATTCAAGCCATTCCAATATGAAGTGTTCACGTGCGCATGTGCTGGGAGTGGAGAGAGTTCTAGGGAAATGAGGAACGTGCCAGTCTTTACATCTCAGTAATCAGCAGCTTTAAAGTAGTCCGTTCAGGCTGAAACAAATTGTCTAAATAAGGAAATCCTGAGGTTTCTACTAGATGTTGGTTGACCTTCATATCACTTCAGTATGATTTTTATACAGTGCCTCATTGGTTGTATTCATGAAGCTCTGTAATTGGGAGTAATCTATGCAAGGTACCCAGCTGTATATGTAGCTCGCATTGTCATCTCAAGTTAGCTAATATATTTTAGCCCAGTTACGATGGTGTTATGATTTCATGATTCCTCTAAAGTAACTGTGTAATGTCTAACATTAATTACATTTATGTTCCGTTTGGAACAGTTGAATAAGATGTATGTGAAGGACATGGTAGCACATTCTCTTTTTTCTGAAAAAGCCATCTGCAATTGTTGTCTTACAAAAGCTCGGGGGCTGAATTCCACCCTAAATGATCTCCTCTGAATTAACTTCATGCAATGTAAGTCAAACAGAATTTGACCTTTATTCAGTTCTGAAAAGGTTTTATGTAAAGCTGCACCTTCCTATTCAGTAGTTCTGCTCTCTATCAGTTGCATTTGAATTCAGGGACAAAAAATAAACGTGTTCTACATTCTGCTGAGAGAAGGAGGAGCTGATGCAGATGTGGGAGTGTGGTATGAGTCTGACTCACCATCATTAGCAGAGCTGCTGTGTAAGGGCTTGATTTGCCAAAGCCTCCAAACACCCACATCCCCAATTGACTTCGGCTTGAGGAAAACGGACGGAAATCTTAGAAACCGCTCTCCTTCTTTGTACTAAAAGGCAAAATCCTGTTTGTACTCTAGATGTAAATGAAGAAAGATTTTTCTCTAAAATAGATTCTTACCAGTAGCAGCCCAGCTAGAAATAAACATTTGCATTTCATTTTTAGAGGCAAAGAGGAAAAATCATTAGCCAGAGGGGGGAAAAGGCAACATGTTTAGTTGTATGTTTACAATCAGTTTGATTCAAAAATACTGAGCAAATAAAAGCTGCCTCTGTTGGAAATAAGTAGCATTGTTGAAATTCTATTTTCTTTATCTTTGCTATGGTGAAGCACTATCCCCTAGAGCTCTGGTCTGACTTTTGTCTTCACAGTGCCTCTAAACCTTTCTAAAATGCCATACTCTAGAGCTGTGTAGACACTAGAACCTCAGTGCCCCAGGACTGAGGAGAATTGACTCATGTTGTTATAGAAGCATAGAATTGGTTAGGTTGAAAAGGATCTCAGAGGTCATCTAGTTCCAATCCTCTGCCACAGGACAACTCTTACCAGACCAGGTTGCTCAAGACCCACCCAACCTGGCCTTGAGCAGCCACAACCTCCTTGCGCAACTTGTTCCAGTGCCTCAGCACCCTCACAGGGAGGAATTTCTTCCAAAGATCTCATCTAAATCTGCCTACGTTTAGCTTGAAACCATTGCCCCTTGTTTTATGACTAGATAGGACAAGGTACTTTTCCCTCAGGTACTGGAAGGCTGCTAGAAGATGCCCTCAGCCTTGTCTTTTCCAGACTTAACAGCCCAAGTTCTCTCTCCTCTGCATAGGAGATGTGCTCCAGCCCTCTAACCATCCTTGCGTATGGAGGAGATTCGTTATGGCCTTGACTGTCAATGCCAAGGAACTCCTCACAGTGAGAAAGCTGACCTTTACCCTGATGGCACAGTGCATTTATCTAGAAGGATATAGCTAGTCATTGCATCTTTAACCCTAAGGTTTAAGGCTGCAGTTTAGACATTTTGCAAACACAGTGGGGTAGAAAGGCGGGTTGTTGAGTGCAACCTCTTCATAAGACAAGCAATCTTGCGAAGTGGTTATCTTTATACACTTTAGAAGTGATGAGGTTTCTATTTCCACTGCTCTTTTATGAAAACTTTTTAAGACATGAATGAAATCATTCTTCTGATTTCCAGCCTTCACGTGTGTGTAACCAAATGACACAGGTATATATATTTCTGTGGCATTAACTTTTAAGGGGCTTCTTTGCCATTTTAGTATTTAGCATTAGGATTTTTTTAAAAAAAAAACTATAAACTGAGTTTGTTGGGTTGGTTGTATTAATTTTAAATTTTCTTGTGCCCGCTTTCAGGCACTGACAGGCCTCCCTTGCTCTACTGATCCTCTCCCTGTCCTGTGGGCTTTAGGTTCTCAATGTACCATAGAACCATTTTGGGGTGCTGTGGGGTTAAGGGTGTCCAGCTGCTGTGGAGGAGGGAGGTGGTTGTAGAAAAGTGAGCGTTGGTCTCACAAGGAACAAGTGATAAGATAAGAGGAAATAGCTTCAAACTGCACCAGGAGAAGTTTATGTTGGACATTAGACCTTCGTGAAACAGTCATCAGGCCTTGGAACAGGCTGCCCAGGGAGGGGGCTGAATCATCCATTCCTGGGCATGTTTCACAGTTGTGGAGATATGGAGACTAGGGACATGGTTTAGGGGTGGCCTTGGGACAGTTGGTTGAACTCAATGATCTTGAAGTTCTTTTCCAACCTAAACAATTCTAGGATTTACTTATAGACATCAGACATATTCCTTTGCCGTCTTTGCTCTTTCTGCATCATGGCCTGAAATGTTCTTTTATTAGTGGGTGGTCTCAGTCTTGTATCAGCAGAACTCGCAGCACAACCCTTAAAACTTGATTGCATCATTAATATATGTTTATGCGAGTTTGACTTCAAGAAGGAGTTCCACAAAGACCCAGACTGGTATAACCTCTTTTGGCCCTACCAATGCCATGACTGCTTTAGCTTAATCCTCAGGCATTTTACAATCTCATGGCTTTTCCAGGCAAGGGAACAGCACTTTTAGGACATGAAATATCTCATAGATTACACTTTATCTCTTACATTTCTTTTGCAATCCCCTAGAAATCCAGTTTAGTCAACGTTTTGTATCTCATACTCATTGTCACAGTGCTGCTGGGGAGCTACACTGCAGCATGCAGTGGTGCTTCAGAATTTGTAAGTGCTTTGGTTGTTGCACACAGCTTTTGACTTTGGCATAGCCTGAGACTTGCCAGCCTGTGTGTGTGACATCAGTCCATCCTCACCACTTGAGTTCAGGATGAATCAGCAGCTCCTACAGAACTACAGGTGAAAGAAAGCAGTTTGGGGAGGGATTCATTTTACCCTGTAAATCCTAAGGTATCCACAAACTGTGCATTACCAAAAGAGTAATCTTAGGTATGACCTTTTCAGACGGGTTTTCTTCTCCCACTGTGTGGCTGGGACTCTGATCTGGGTGCCATTTGTCAGTGAGTCAGCCATAGGGCAGACAGGGACCTTCAGAGGCAAAGGATTGGAAAGCTGGACATTGCCAGCACTCCTGTGGTAGTGCAGCCTATGCTGTCCTGTCTGATGAGTTCAGATGAGTTCATAATTTTCATACAGCACCAGAAAAATGCTATTTCCATACTGTCTATGTAATCTATCTACATATAATCTGGATCAATATCTATATCCATTGTTACAATTTTCACACTGTTCCTTTGTTCAAATTAGTATTCACTGCATCATATTACTGTATTTCTGTTAACTATTCATTAGGCTAATATAAATTATTGCAATAATAGATAATTTATCTCCATTATGGTATCGATAGAAGAATTTGTAAGAATACTCTTAACTCCCCTAAATATCTACTGTGTTGCCAGTTATTTTTCATCTAATGGAATGAGAAGATCAGTGTATTTCTTATAAAAATTTCATCAGTGACACACAATTAAGAGCATATAAAATTAATTAAAATTAATAAAGTAAAAGACTGAAGCAGACCCAGACACTTAATTTATGACATCAAAGTAGTTACATTCTGTATCCATCCTAGCCAACTGTACTCGTATGTAAAACCACATATATCCTATGTGAAATAGAAGTATTTAAATACTGACTTAAAGAAAAAAATGCTTTTTTGGTTGTTTTTCCACATTCTGATGTTGAGTATTTCCATAAAGCAAAGCTTCTGTCACTATAAAATTCCAGTCAAAATGTGTAGAAATTTTGGGGTTTATTTCCTGCTGTTTTAAAAAATAGTGCATCTTACTTAATATAAGAGATCATGGTAGGTTTTTGTAGTTTTTCCTTAGATATAGTGCAGACAACACAAGATTAAACTTACTCAGAAGATTAACTCTATTACATGGAGCTGAAACCTTCAGTAGATTTTAACTAGAAATGTGTGAAAAGTCTTACCTATAAAACATCCGTTCAAATTTGCTTTTTGTCTGGTTCTGCAAAAACAAATAAAAATTGGACTTTTTCTTTCTCCCATTAAAAAAAAAAGTTGACGATTAACTTTGTAAAATCAAGTCTCATAATAAATTCTAAATTCTAGTTTGATTTTTTCAATTGGGCTGAAATTATGCAAAAGGATGAACATGTTTATTAAACAACAATTTTTAGGTGGCTTGCTTACTGCTGTGCCAATCAAAAATTGTGTTTGGTTTTGAAGAAGTCCACTAAAATGGTGTTTTTCCCCATTGAAAAGAGATACTTTTATCATTATGTATTCAAAAACAGTGCCGACAAAGGAGACCAGTCTCCCTAAGGTTGCTTTTGGATGCATTTTTAAGCACCTTTGTAAGATGGAATCATACTGCACTTTACAGAGTGACAGGAATCACACAAAATGTCAAACTTTCAATTGAAGCTGAAGATTTAGATTGAGAAAGACAGTTTTCAAATCTCTTTGCTTTGGTTAAAGAACTATGTCTCCCCTCTTTTGACTCTTAGGTTAATAGATTCCTGTGCTTTAAATGGGCACCAGGTGTCTCAGAAATGCTGATTTTTAGTATTCCTGTATGAAATCAAGTTTCTTACCCTAGGGCATGAATTGGAAGCTTAATAGACTTGGGATAGATTCTGTCCTCATTTACTCCCTGAGATAACTAGTACCCAACGCTAGTTATTCCACTAAAAAGGTTTCATGTCATAAAAGTGACATCCACAAATGGACCAAAAAGGAAACCAGAGCATGTCTGGTCCATCAAGAAATGCTGCTATTAATAAGCATGCAGTTCACATCTGCCTACGTTTGGGTCCCTGTTTTAAATGAACTTTTTTGAAGTTACTTTTAACACATGGGGCTGAGAGATGGTTTTTAAGCTGTTTTAAGGGAGGCCTAACTTGTACTTTTGCGTCTGCTTCTCTGTGTGGGGTAAATTGCATTACAGAATGCAGCAAATTATCAACTGGCTCTAAAATGAGCACACAAAACCCCGACATCATTTCTAGTGTTTTGACTATAAACACTTCATTTTTAGTGTCTATATGTATTTTTATTTTGTTTAGCAAGACATTAGCTAATGATTCTGCTCAAGCACAAGTTGGTATCTTGTGGTCTACTGCTTTACCTGCAGAGTTCTGAAAAGTTGCTCGTAGTTAAACAAGTCTAACAATATATTATCAAGAAGCATCTTTCAAGTTATCCGTCAAAGATGATGTTCTGAATACTCCACTTCTGATTTATATCCAAAGCTTATTTTAAACATGATTGCCATAAATACCTACTTCATGTATTTCACTTTCCCTGATGTACCCTAAGCTTTAATGTGAGGAAATTCCTCACATTACTCTAATTCTTCATCATTCTTCTAATTCTTGAGAGCTTTTGCCTCTAAAGACAATTATTGCATACTGCAGGTGCAGTTTCTTTGCTTCCTAATTAGATAGATTGATGGATATTGCAGATGCAAAGTCTTTGCCAGACTTGGGAACCTGTGGAAACACTGCTTATGGACCCCCTACTGGAATTGTTAAAGCATTTTATGTTAAAAGAGCAGAATACTGTAAGTCTCTAGAGTTGTAAAGTCTCATCGCCACTGATGCAATTCGATGCAACATAAAGATTAGGTATTGCTGGGTGTCATTCTTATCTCGTCATACAATCTCCAATTATGAGGAGCACCATTCAAGTTAATGGTACAGTTTGGATGCTGTCTTAGAGAATCAGGGTCTGATTAATTACAGTATATCACAGTGATTACTGTGCTTCACTGTAGAACTCTATATACAAAGGCATATTCCATCTTATTACATAATAGCATTTGAGCTAGGTGTGTTATCAAAAGTTTATTGACGGTAGTAGCCTTTATATCCTCCCTTGGAAATAAAATTTTATTTTCTAACTCCCTCCGGAAAATTTTAGCCAGTATTGGTTGCACACATTGTCTTTTATTTTGTGCAGTTTACCTCTTGACATAGAGGTTGGAGGATGGAAAAGAGGACAAAAATTATAGCAACGTAGGAGTATAATGGCCAAGGTAGCTCTTCAGTTCTGTCAGATTGTTTCACAGCATAATTCCATCGCATTTTGAATACAGATATAGATAGATATATGGGCTAAAATATATAAAAATACTATATTTTTGCATGTAAAAGCCCATATATATATATATAGGGGCATATATGTATCTATAAGGGCTAAAGGGATTTTTTTAAATGTTCTTCATAAAGAGCAAAGTATGTGTTGAAATTCTTTTAAAGCAATGACCACAAAAATCTGAATGTTTTTTATTTCCTTCTACTGAACTTTTTATTTTCTCCATTAGTGTAACAAACACCTGGAAGAAATTAGACTTGGCTTCAAAAAGAAAAAAGCCAACAAAAATGAAAAAGACCCCAACCTGTTAATAATTCAGTTTTGAGAAATGTACCTTCAGGTGTACATTCTGGTTCCACGAGCCAATAAAAGATATTCATGCTGGAGAGGGAATTGTTGTTATTTTTCATTATGAGCCAAAGACAGAGATGTAAAAAATTTGGGGGGAAAAAAAAAAGTGAAATGATTAGAAGCATTAACTCTACCTTAATCGTAGCCAGTCCTAAAAACAGTGATACTGACACAGAAAATATGTGGTATAATGACAATTCATTACGTTACCTTATTTCTCCCAGTGTGGGGATTTCTCTGATATGACCACAATTTTTACATGTGATCTTAATGTCTAGCTGCCCTCATTGCCCTGGGACTGCAAACCGTTGAAATCATGGGAATGCAGCTCCTAAATATTTTCATTTTTAATGCTGTCCTCTCTGTCATTGTGGAGTGATAAGGTTTTTATTAGCGTTGTCAATAGTTCTAGTTCTGTCAGAGGAGAGATTACTAGACTGGATGCGAAGCAAGTCCTTTTTTCTTTAATAGTGATGGTAAGAGATATCATCAGTGCTAATAAAGCTATTGCCCCTTAACCCTACGTTTCTGCATTGCTATGATGGTGAAGATTTCCCAGTCCCCTTCAGCAAGCCAATCAGAAGTTCATCCTACAGCTTCAGTAAGCCTTGTTAGATGTTCTCCTCTTCTACTGTTAAATGGGCTCAAATTTAAGATATCAATTCAGCTGTAAATAGAATGGAGATAAGCATCACCATGAAAGCAGAGAAAAGTGCAGGCGAAGGCTCTGGACTAGAGTGTGCTTAGGAGAACTAGCTCAGACACTTGCAAACAGTGACTTCACAGTGCGGTGTCAGGTATTGTTTATGGGTGAGGATCCAGCTCAAGTGCTTGGTGTTGGATAAGTACATGGTGGTGGAATTACTTGTAGATTGGGATAACTCAAAGATTTTGCAACTAGAAAAGCACTCCATTGTTGTCAAGATATTCTGTAACATAGGCAAGCAGACAGTTGTTGTCCAGTGCTTTGTCACTGCTAATCTGGTACTTAGTACTTCTTTACTATTTATTTACTACTTATTCACTAAACTAATAGCTTTATTTTAGCTATCCCACAGTTTCCTGAATGTTAGGTAGTGGTAATTTAGGAGATTCTATGAGTATACACTAAAGGAGATTGAATTGGGTTAGAAGCCTGATTTTTAAACCCAGAGAACGAAAGTGAATATTCATTGAGATGCTGCAGCTCTAATCTGTGCTGTTATATTTGTCATTCAGCATGACATTCCATCTTTCCTTTTCTTCTGTTTTCCATCTAAGTCTTTGAAGGGTATCTTCTGCCTCCTCCTATTCATTGCAATATTTGGACATACTGGGGTGATTTTGAGTGGGAATGTCAGAGGATTTTCTTTTTAAGCTTTGAGTTTTCTTCCATCTGTCAGTGTGCAGACAGACCTTTACCTTTCCTTTGTGCCTTAATTTATGTCCAAAGTAGAGCGACACAACATGAAGGACTATGCAGAAATGTAATGCTATTTTTAGATAAGACATTTATTCTATGCAGGAGGCTCAAACATCTTCAGATCAGGTGATATTTAATGTGTTAAGCCTCAGAATGAAAGGCATCTTTGCAAGTCCTGCACTGCAGAGAAAAGCAGATAAGCAACTAAATATAACAGCTCTCCTGGTATCTAGTGAATCCTCAGGAAACTGATAGACAACCCAGGATCCTTGTTGTGCTGAATTCGTGATGTTGCCTGTCGCTAGGAATGCTCTTCTTCATGGATATTTTCCTACCCGCAAAAAGGCGAAGAGGTAGTTCAGAGCAAATTATGAAATTCCCATCTTTTGTAGAAAATAAGCCAATGTGCAAACAGCACGAACATATGAAAATAATGTGACTATGTGGCCAAGTAATGCTGATAGCTGGAGTTGTGATAGGTTTTCTGTACAAAGAGCTTCCATTTAGAAACGTAAAAAGCCTTACACTCTCTACAGATATCACTGTGAATGATGAACAGGAACAACAGCAAAAGCTTTGTTCAGGTCAATAAGACTGTGTTTTATCAAACTATGTTATGAGTGCAGACACATCCATTTCAGAGCTGATAGTAAAGCTGCTTTATGGGGAAAAAGAGGCAGTTTAAAGTTGGTATTTGTCATTTCCTTTTTGGCTGAGTAAATCAGTAATCTACAGAATACCTGTTAGTGATTTCTTTCTGGTAAAGGTGGTTTGAAATGATGGGAAACAAAGCAGCCTTTCTGTCATTGTACAACTCAGAAGATGGATTCTCATGTAACTTAAAAGACTAAAGGCAATTACATGGGTCACCAATGAAAGCTGGTATGAAAACGCTATTCAGGCTACATGGAAGATGTATCAGAAAATGGCGAAAGACATTGATCAAACTGGACCATGACTTTCAGATTCTGTATTTTCTGACTTAAAATACAAAACTCTGTTACAAGTTTTCAAGAGATTTGAAGTTTCTTACAAAGGCAATCAGACCATTTACCTTACAGAAGATACCCCAGCAATACATAATTGGTATTTGCTGTCCACAGGCTGGCAAAACCAACACACCTGGTGATCAGCAAAAGAGGATTTCTGAATTCACACAAGCATTACAGCCTTTCTATCTACTAGATTTGCCCAGTTTGCTGTTCTCTGCTTTTCTTCCTCATAGAATTTCCAACAGGTGGTGTTCAGAAAGTATCGTAATGCTGTTTTCACTCCTTTTCAAGTCCTGTAACTTGCAAGCTGCTGACACGCAGTTTTAGGAGTTTTTCTGGTTTTCTTGCTAAAAGCAGTGGCCACACTTCTGGCACTGGTAGGATTGTTCCACCTGTGGTAGTTACCGTTAGAGTGTTTGGAAAGAGATTGTGCCCTGTGCAAGTGTGTGACTGGCTAAAAGTTGAACCATTCCATTTTCATAGAAAAGATTATGTATATTTAATATCAGAGTTCTTGCCTAGTGATCCCTCCTCTTTTGTATGCGGCTTTCTGTTTCTTTTTGCTCTTCTAATTTATCCTTGAATTCGGTAGATTTAGCTCAAGAAAGTGAATGCAGGAGTTTTGGTAAGGCTGATAAAACTGCTTAATAAAGGTTTTCCATAATAAATGAATTTAAATGCATGTAGGCAGGCTTTTTAATTGCATGGCATTTCAGAGCCTGATTCCTGGTAAAGGAATGAGAAGATGCTCTTTTTCTGTCTGTTTAGATGATATTTTTTAGATAAGGTCTCTCTACTCCTACCACGGTTCCTCTGGTTATACAACCATGACATAGAATGGTCCCATTAATTTTGATTTGAACCATCACTTTTGATTACATTGCATTCACAACGATGTGGTCACTGCAAATTGGACTGTATATTCAAAAACATAGTGATCTTCTCCACTGCTTGGAGATCCATCTTAACACTCTTCTCTGCCTCTCAGCACGATCTTCAATCTAAATTTGTCCCATTTCTTAAGTTTCCCTCAAGCTTTTCTCTTGAACCACCTATCCTGACTCTAGCATTTTCCTCTTCCTCTCTCTTTCTTCTTTTCTTACCCTGCAGTATTCTTTCTTGTTCCCATTGTAACACTTTGTTCATATTTTCACCTGTATTATTTTCTTTATCTGGTGGTTCTTGTTCTCTTGGGCACCAACAGACTCTAAATGTTCAATTGTAGGCTTCTTCTTGCTAAAATTTTAGGGAAATGGAAACTCTTTTGAAAACTTCAGAATATTGCCACAGGAGACTGTAACAATTTTTTAATGCACTTGTCAGCAAGATTTGTGTTGTTATTAATAGAGCTGACAGCACTACTTGCTGTCTCCTAAGATGAAAGAGATGTGACAAAGTAAGGGGGGAAATAGTCCCCAATTCCATCATTCCCCGTGTGCAGCAAAAGGCACAACATAAATCCTGTAGAATGTGAAGTTCCTGTTGACAGATCATCACACAAAATAATCACAAACTGATCATCTCACCTGAGAATTAACAAGACTTCAAATCTGATCACACTCTGCTCTAAATGCATGCCATGCTTTTTGAATCTTCCCCTTTCTAAAATATCAATAAACATTTTCCTTCAGAAAAGCTGGGCAGGTAGAGCATCTCATTCTGCTCTAGACTTCTGATCAAAGAGCATATATGCAGAATCCATGCTTAACATACACCAGAATAATAGGGTGATCAATATACAATAAAATCAAAACATTTCAATGTTTATTTATGAAGCAAGACAAATAGACATGAGCAAATACTGCAGCAAATTTTCATCTTCAAACCAGTGCTTGCCATTCCTGCCACCAGCTAGGCTTTGCATACACTCAATATGCAGCTTAGGAAAGCAGGGCTACAACTATGAGGCCATAAATCATGAGTCCTCACTTTTGTCTGCTACTCTGAATGAAAATAAACTGATAGCATATTATAATATTCTGTTTTCTCTCTCTATAGTTTGGTACAGTTGCCCCAAAGAATGATCTACATTTTTAGATGAGAAAAGAAATGCTGCACGGGGGAGGTGAGGGGACTCAATTCCCATACAGAGTAAAAACTGCTAAACTCTGATGTGGAATTTCTGGCCAAGGCATAGGTGTGGTAAGCTAAGCTAATGCCAATATCTTTGTTTAGCTTGTAGAACAATTACGATGGATTGAGAAAGCTTCAAGCAGTGCTCATGCACTGAATTTACAAAAACCCCCTAAGACTGTACAAATGTCAAGTGTGAAATAAAACTGTAAAAATAGAAACACAAAAGCATAGAAACTGAGCACGATGCACAGAAATTATCACTCTTGGGATAATTGGAAGACTAATAGCTTTGGTGAAAAGAGAAGGCAGTGAGAAGTTTGTATGTCTCACCAAAGGCATCCATTCTGCCTCTCATTTGTAATCTACCTCTTTGCATCTGAAACATTGGCATGAAAAAATGTTATTGTGGAGCTGGGACTATGTAACAGAGAGATTACACAAAGTGAAACAAGGCAAAACAATTTTCCTCATTAGAATTGAATAAAAACATCGGGATGAGAAAGGGCATCAAGAATTGACCGTGGTGCCAGACAGGCAAAAATATTTCAAGAGTGAAGACTATGATATTCATGGGTGGGTTTTTTAGACTAAACATGTTACAAACTTCTGCAATGCGGAAATGTCTAACTATCAAAATGAGAAACATGACCCAGCATTGTACAATGAGTATCCAGTTGGTCAGAGAAATTAAATCCCGCTAGTGTTCTTGGATCTTGACACCAGCTAAAAGCTGGTACTTAATTTTTCTTCTTTGCAACACCTTAATTTCCTGAAAACATTCTAGAAACAAACAAATCACTTCCTTACTGCCACTTTATTAGGTAATTAGCAACAGAACTGGAGTCACACACTGGAATGGGCTGCCCAGGGTGGTGGTGGTGGAGTCACCATCCCTGCATGAGTTTAAAAGTTGCTTAGATGTAGTGTTGGGGGATATGGTTTAGGAGTGAACTTGAAGAGTAGTGTTGATGGCTGGTCTTGATGATCCCAAGGGTCTTTTCCAACATGAATGATTCTGTGATTTGCCATGCAAATCAATTGCTGCCTTTGTAATAGTGTTGTTAAAACAATTATGAAAGGTAGACTGATGATAAAGTTGAAGTGCAATAAAGAGAATCATTGCATGAATATTTCTCACTAAAGAGCATGACAGGCTCTTGAAAAAAGGAGGGAGTTTGTTGAGGACTATTCTCAGAATAGAAGATTCACCTTCATAGTATGTAATGTTTGTTATAGCTTTGCCAGAGATTTCATAATGGAAATGTTGTTTTACCTAGTTAGAATACGACAGAATGCTATCAGAAACATGAAAACATTCCTTTTAAAGTTGTTTCTTGGCCAAGGTCAATATTGTAACTGCTAACAGCCATGTGATTATACTGACTTCTATTAATCAGAAAACATGAAGAACTGGGGGCAAACACCCCAAACCTTGTTTTTCTAAAAGTATGTTTTTCATGCTTATGCCTGAGTATCTGAATAAATGTAGTGGAAGCCTAAGGATATCTAGCAGCTCAACAGTAAAAGTGCTGTTATAGGCAACTATTCAAACGGTAACTGAAAAAGCATGCAGGAATTACTGTGTTCTATTTCTCTTCCAGATACATTTAGAATCCTCAAAATAGATAAAGCTGTGCAACTGCTGACTAAAAGCTACCCCATAGTTCTTTTCTCCTGACTTTTATCCCTACTCTAATACATGTCCTCCCACTGTGGCACCTACAAAGAGCTCATGAAGAATGTAGGTGTTGGAAGGCTGACTCCTAATATGTTCCTGCTTAATAAGTAAGAAACACACAGTGTCTGCCCCCTCTGCAGCTCTCATAGATAAGGAAGGGCAGCTCACATAGGTAGTACAAATGCAACTCAAGAGGTATCTTAATTAGCAATGTGATCAGTCCATGGGGTCACAGCTGCATCCTCATGTTAGGGGGAATCCAGGGGGAAACTGAATATACCTGGTACTAATACTGCAATCTGAAATCAGGTTCAATACATCGTTTCTGCTAGATGTTCAGCGAGTTATCCCAGGTGAGAATTAATCCTGTAGTACTGATGCAGACCCCTTAATGGCCAGATGTCAGCAGTGATTCAATATCATTTGTAATTTGTCTCTGACTAAAAGGTGTGATGAATAAAACAAAAGAGATGAAGTGAATGCGTGCAATGGATGTTATGTCCATACCCATCAGAGGAGTCATAATGGAATTCTGTTGTATGAGTCATTATTTTTGGGTCTTCCAAGACGAAATATGGATTTCAAATTGTGCTTCAAGGAATGCCTCCCTTGCTCTTATATCTACATTGTATTAATGTATTTTCATTAGCATTAAGTAGGATAAAATAAATTACTCTTAGTTTAATGAGATGTGCATTAAACTAAACCCAAATATGTGGACATGTTTCTAGATTTCTATAATTACTTCTTTTACACACAGCAAAGATGCTTAGACCTAACTGTCTGGTGCCAAAGAGTAAAACTTTGGTGCCAAAGTCCCTCATATGACTAGTGGAGAAAGATCTGTATGAAAAAAACAAAGCACAGACATTTAACTGAATAAAGCACAAATCCTATTTCAATTAATAAAGATATAAGAAACAAATACAGTTCTCTAAATATGAAACAGTTTAGGCAACTAAATGTAGTCGTTTGACTATAGAATTGAGGCAGCAATTCAGTTGACTACTGGTATCAGTTGAAGCATTAGTTGAGTCACTGATTCCTTGTACAAGATCTTTGCTGTATAGGGGTGGGGCTTAGACATTTAGCTCACAGGCATATATCCAAACAATGAGACCTTGATGACAGCGTCTTTATCTGCAACTGAGTTTCCTCCTGGCACTTAGATTCAAGTTAGTGACACAGACGGAATCACATGCTTGGCTTTTGATACTGTGGTTTTCAGTGTCATTATGTACTGAACGGCGTTTAGAAGTAGTAGCTTTTGTTATTGTTGTTATTGAATAATGTCACAAACCAGAGTTCTTACTGCAAGATGCTGCTGCAGTGATGGTTTTGAAAGAGTACTTTTCTCCCTGCTACATGCCATTATCATCTTATGTGCATAATCTTGTGTTATTTTCATCACTGTAACTGAAAGTTTTCATGTTTGAGGCACTGATGAGACAATCATTTGGGGGGCAATTACCCGATCTTTCTTTTGATGTCCTTGATTCTTATATAATGAGCAACTACAGCTATAGTTTCCCATTACCTTCTTCACAGTGTTCTTGAGTTTGAAAAGGCATAATTACACTTTGAAGTATGAGAATGGGCATAAATGTGCAAAATGCTGTTCAGCTGTTGGCTATTCATTCTGTGCAAACTGCATGCTCTGGTTTGTACAAAATAAGCAGCACAATATATTCTTTATTTATTTATTATTGGCTTTTTTGAGTGTGTTTTCATTAATTTTAGTTAATTTTCATTGTCTTTATTTCAACCTGTGTGTGTCTCCTTTCCTTTTCCCGATTGCCCTTCTTCACTCAGGAGGGGTCACAGTGTAGTAGAGTAACTGCTGTAATTTGGTCCTAGACCAAAGCAGAAACACCCCATCCTGGAGTTTGGTAACCAAAATTGGAGCTCAAAATTATTTGTCAAAATATGACAAAGCCCAATGAACGTGAGCAGGGTTGATATTTTTTTTTTGCTGGGAAAGATAAAAAAAACCCCACCTCACATTCAACTCTGCATCTTTGATTCAGAACAGCAAGTTGCAGGTTTTCTTACTTACATGAACAAACCCCAAAAGATTCGTAGTGTGTGGACGTTTTTGCCATGAAGATCTCAAGTATGGAATGATGCCTGTACACAGTTAGTGTGAAACAGAAACTAGCCGTTTGTGGCTATTTGATGGCTTTTATGGCTGCAAGAGCGGTTCTCACGGTAGAATGTGGAGAAAGACAAGCAGATTGTCATTGTGTGATCAGGAAAAGAATAATGGCAATAATGAATAGGAAAGTGCTGATAGGCATCAGTGAGGGGAAATTCATCACTGGAGAAAGTACATCTAAAATACTGTCGTCAATTTCAGGGAACATTTTGTATATTGATACAGAAATCTTTTTGCAGTCCTGTCCTTTCTTCATTAAATATATCTTCCTATTGCAAATAATGTCACTGGATCTTTATCTATGAATAAATTATTCAGACATTCTATTCACATCTATTCAATATCTGAACTCTGAAGGTTGTCAGGAGTCACCAAGTATTCCCGACCCACCATATTGCAGGAACTGATGGAAACAGCCCAGGTTTGTTATTTTTACGTATTCTATGTCACAGCCCCAACTGTTGCTCATTGCAGTGGTGTTCTCTCTAAGACCTACCATTTCTGTCACTGCCAAAGATCAGCCACTAACAGCTGACTAATATGATCTGTTTCCTTTCTCTAATATGACTATTGAAACGCTAAGGCCTCCTTGATTTTAATAAACTAGGTGATCCTGCCGTGGCAGAGGTTTGGACTAGATGATCTTTTGAGGTCCCTTCCAATCCCTAATGTTCCATGATTCTGTGATTTTTCCATGTGATGCCTCAGCAGCGAAGGAATCACATGTATCCCTTCATTATCCCACAAGGTTTTTCTGATCCCGTTTTTAGTCTCTTCTCATTTAGAATAAACAAACGTTTTGGAATATTCACTCAGGGCCAACAGCATCCTAGAGTGGATCAGAAGGGGGGTGGTTAGCAGATTGAGAGAGGTTCTTCTCTCCCTCTACTCTGCCCTGGTCACACCGCATCTGGAGTATTGTGTCCAGTTCTGGGTCCCTCAGAAAAGAAAGGCTGAGGGAGCTGGGTCTCTTGAGCTTGGAGAAGAGGATACTGAGGGGTGACCTCATTACAGTCTATAAATATGTGAGGGGTTGGTGTCAGGAGGATGGATCCAGGCTGTTCTCAATGTCATCTGGTGATAGGCAAAGGGAAATGGGTGCAAGCTGGAACATAGGAGGTTCCATATATATATGAGAAGAAACTTCTTCACACTGAGGGTGATGGAGCACTGGAACGGGCTTGCCCAGGGGGATTGTGGAGTCTCTTTCTCTGGAGATGTTTAAAACCCACCTGGATGTGTTCCTGTGCGACTTGGTCTAGGTGATCCTGCTGTGGCAGGGGG